>CM066031.1:62218136-62845817 GCA_033557465.1 Ichthyophis bannanicus | reverse complement strand
TTATCTGGGGATAGGGAGATGGGTTTAAACAACATTAGAGGGTACATCCCCATAACGCCCGGATGAAGGCTTCTCTGTAAGGCTCCTGGGGACAGGGATGATGGGTTAAAACACATTAGTAGAACCATCCATATCGCCAGGGTGTGGTGTGAGAGTGTACTTTGAACGGCTTCTCTGTTAAACCTCTGGGACCGGGACAGGGTATGATTTGGGTAATACACAAATATTACATTTAGTGAGCGACATCCCATATTCCAGGCGTCACAGGGTGAGTTTTTCGCGTGAGAAAGTGCTAATTGATTGATTAGGGGTCTCTGTACTCCTGGGGATAGGGATGGTGGGGTAAACAACACATTCGTAGGACATATCACGATATCTACAGGACCTGACAGAGGGCCAACTTTGTTATAGGGTTCGCTGTACTCCTGGCGTTATTTTTTTTTTTTGGGATAGGGCGATGATGCGGTTTTTCCCCCCCGCCCTTGAAAAAACATTAGTAGACATCCCCATATCTCCAGGGATGACAGAGGGCCCAACTTTTCCACTTGAAGGCTCTATGTACTCGTGGGGAAAGGGATGATGGGCTTTTGTCATAACAACATTAGTAGACATCCCCATAAACTCCCCAGGGTGAGGGGTGAGAGTGCTACTCGGAGGGGCTTCTCTGTACCCCTGGGGACAGGGATGATGGGCCCTTCACACAACAGTTAGTCGGAATATCCATCACTACTCTCCAGGCGTGGGTGAGATGTAGGTGTACTATTTGAAGGGTTCTCTGAAATCCTATGGGCGGATAGGGATGGAGGGTTAAAACAACATTAGTAGAATTCCCCATACTCCAGGTGATGACAAGGGGGCCCACTTTGAAGGAGCTTCTCTGTACTCCTGGGGATAGGGCAGAGGGGTGAATAACATTATGTCTGGACATCCCATATCCCTCAGGATGAAAGCAGGGCCCCACTTTGACGGGTTCTCTGTACTCCTGGGGCCAGGGATGAGGGGGTAACACACAATTAGTAGAACTCCGCATATCTCCAGGATGACAGAGGGACCCACCTTGTCCTTTTGAAGGCCCTTCTCTGTACTCCTGGGATCGCGCGGATGATGGGTTACAACAACCAATTAGTATACATCCCCATATCGCCAGCCCGATGGACACCACCGGTTTACACATATTCGCCAACGCGGTTCTCTCTGTACTCCTGGGGACAGGGATGCGAGGGCTTAAACACAATTTTCACTTAGTAGACAGTCCCTAGCTATCTCCTACCGATGACAGAGGGCCCACTTTGAAGGGCCTCCGCGTCTCTGTCAATCCATTGAGGGACAGGGTATGATGGCGTTAAACAACATTAGTAGACATCCCCAGAGTCTCCAGGATGACAGAGGGCTCCCACTTTGCAGGCTTCTCTGTATGCCTGGGGACAGGCTGATGGGTTAAACAACATTAGTAGACATCCCCATCTCGCACAGGGTGACCCCATGAGGAGCCCAACTTTGAAGGGTTTCTCTTTATCTCCTGGGGACAGGCGATGATGGGTGTTAAACATACATTAGTTCGAGACATCCCCTGAATATCAGATCCAGTTGGGTGAGAGTGTACTTTGAAGGTGTTCTCTGTACCTCTCCTGGGGACAGGGATGCTAGGGGGTGTTAAACAACATTAGTAGACATCCCCATAACTCCAGGGTGGAGTAAGAGTGTACTTTGAAGGGTTCTCTGTACTTCCTGGGGGACAGGGATGACTGGGTGTCTTGATTTGAATACAACATTAGTAGAACCAGCCCCGATTAACTCCAGGAGTGTGGTGAGGGTGCACTTTGAAGGGTTCTCTGTACCCCTGGAGATAGGGATGATGGGTTAAACAACATTAGTAGACATCCCCATATCTCCAGGGTGGGTGAGAGTGTACTTTGAAGGGTTCTCTGTACTCCTGGGGACAGGGATGATGGGTTAAACAACATTAGTAGACATCCCCATATCTCCAGGGGTGAGAGTGTACTTTGAAGGGTTCTCTGTACCCTGGGGACAGGGATGATGGGTTAAACAACATTAGTAGACATCCCCATAACTCCAGGGTGGGTGAGAGTGTACTTTGAAGGGTTCTCTGTACCCCTGGGGACAGGGATGATGGGTTAACAACATTAGTAGACATCCCCATATCTCCAGGATGACAGAGGGCCCACTTTGAAGGGTTCTGTGTACCCCTGGGGACAGGGATGATGGGTTAAACAACATTAGTAGACATCCCCATATCTCCAGGGTGGGTGAGAGTGTACTTTGAAGGGTTCTCTGTACCCCTGGGGACAGGGATGATGGGTTAAACAACATTAGTAGACATCCCCATAACTCCAGGGTGGGTGAGAGTGTACTTTGAAGGGTTCTCTGTACCCCTGGGGACAGGGATGATGGGTTAAACAACATTAGTAGACATCCCCATATCTCCAGGATGACAGAGGGCCCACTTTGAAGGCTTCTCTGTACTCCTGGGGATAGGGATGATGGGTTAAACAACATTAGTAGACATCCCCATATCTCCAGGGTGACAGAGGGCCCACTTTGAAGGCTTCTCTGTACTCCTGGGGACAGGGATGATGGGTTAAACAACATTAGTAGACATCCCCATAACTCCAGGGTGGGTGGGAGTGTACTTTGAAGGCTTCTCTGTACTCCTGGGGACAGGGATGATGGGTTAAACAGATATCGTAGACATCCCCATATCTCCAGGATGACAGAGGGCCCACTTTGAAGGCTTCTCTGTACTCCTGGGGACAGGGATGATGGGTTAAACAACATTAGTAGACATCCCCATATCTCCAGGGTGGGTGAGAGTGTACTTTGAAGGGTTCTCTGTACTCCTGGGGACAGGGATGATGGGTTAAACAACATTAGTAGACATCCCCATATCTCCAGAGTGGGTGAGAGTGTACTTTGAAGGGTTCTCTGTACCCCTGGGGACAGGGATGATGGGTTAAACAACATTAGTAGACATCCCCATAACTCCAGGGTGGGTGAGAGTGTACTTTGTAGGGTTCTCTGTACCCCTGGGGACAGGGATGATGGGTTAAACAACATTAGTAGACATCCCCATATCTCCAGGATGACAGAGGGCCCACTTTGAAGGGTTCTCTGTACTCCTGGGGACAGGGATGATGGGTTAAACAACATTAGTAGACATCCCCATATCTCCAGGCTGTGTGAGTGTGTACTTTGAAGGCTTCTCTGTACACCTGGGGACAGGGATGATGGGTTAAACAACATTAGTAGACATCCCCATATCTCCAGGGTGGGTGAGAGTGTACTTTGAAGGCTTCTCTGTACCCCTGGGGACAGGGATGATGGGTTAAACAACATTAGTAGACATCCCCATATCTCCAGGGTGACAGAGGGCCCACTTTGAAGGCTTCTCTGTACTCCTGGGGACAGGGATGATGGGTTAAACAACATTAGTAGACATCCCCATAACTCCAGGGTGGGTGGGAGTGTACTTTGAAGGGTTCTCTGTACTCCTGGGGACAGGGATGATGGGTTAAACAACATTAGTAGACATCCCCATATCTCCAGGATGACAGAGGGCCCACTTTGAAGGCTTCTCTGTACTCCTGGGGACAGGGATGATGGGTTAAACAACATTAGTAGACATCCCCATATCTCCAGGGTGGGTGAGAGTGTACTTTGAAGGGTTCTCTGTACTCCTGGGGACAGGGATGATGGGTTAAACAACATTAGTAGACATCCCCATAACTCCAGGGTGGGTGGGAGTGTACTTTGAAGGGTTCTCTGTACACCATGGGACAGGGATGATGGGTTAAACAACATTAGTAGACATCCCCATATCTCCAGGATGACAGAGGGCCCACTTTGAAGGCTTCTCTGTACTCCTGGGGACAGGGATGATGGGTTAAACAACATTAGTAGACATCCCCATATCTCCAGGGTGGGTGAGAGTGTACTTTGAAGGGTTCTCTGTACTCCTGGGGACAGGGATGATGGGTTAAACAACATTAGTAGACATCCCCATATCTCCAGGGTGGGTGAGAGTGTACTTTGAAGGCTTCTCTGTACCCCTGGGGACAGGGATGATGGGTAAACAACATTAGTAGACATCCCCATATCTCCAGGATGACAGAGGGCCCACTTTGAAGGCTTCTCTGTACTCCTGGGGATAGGGATGATGGGTTAAACAACATTAGTAGACATCCCCATATCTCCAGGATGACAGAGGGCCCACTTTGAAGGCTTCTCTGTACTCCTGGGGATAGGGATGATGGGTTAAACAACATTAGTAGACATCCCCATATCTCCAGGGTGACAGAGGGCCCACTTTGAAGGCTTCTCTGTACTCCTGGGGACAGGGATGATTGGTTAAACAACATTAGTAGACATCCCCATATCTCCAGGATGACAGAGGGCCCACTTTGAAGGCTTCTCTGTACCCCTGGGGACAGGGATGATGGGTTAAACAACATTAGTAGACATCCCCATATCTCCAGGGTGGGTGAGAGTGTACTTTGAAGGGTTCTCTGTACTCCTGGGGACAGGGATGATGGGTTAAACAACATTAGTAGACATCCCCATATCTGCAGGGTGATGGTGGACCCACTCTGATGGGCTCTCAAGGGTCCTGGTGATAGGGGTTTTGCCCTGACCAACATTGGCACACACCCCATAGCTCCAGGGTGGCTGCCAGACCATGTGATGCACGTTTCACAACCCCTGAGGGTGGCCAATGTGTGCAGCCCTGAGGATGCAGGACACGGCCAGTTGCACATGATGTCTCTGGACCCATCCCAGGCAGATCTATGGGCTAGGTGTGTTACAGTGTTTTGTAGCACAGCAGCAGCAAGGACTCCAGGATGGCATCATGCCCTTTGTGACTACGTCCCTAAACACCTGGGTAGATGGCAAAACACTCATATGTGCTACATATAGACCTTTCTTTTGAATGTTTGGTGGTTTCACTATTTAGTATAAGCTCAATTTAGAAGGTCTAGTTGTTTTCATTACATATAGACCTTGGCATGTGGGTCCCCCAGCGTACACTTTACTGATCTGGAATACCTACACACAGCACCATTGACAGCTGCAAACAACCCTGTCTGTGTCTATGGTAATTATGACCTGTGGCAATGCACTCACCTCCCTTTGGTTGTCTGCCACACGATTGAAACGCCTTTTGATTCTCTCCCAGGCCCTCTGGACCTTTTCTGTGTCTTTTCCCCTGGCGGCCCCTGGGAACAGCTTCTCCATCTTTGGCCCAACCAATGCGGCCAGGTGGCAAAGTTCGCAGTGGCTGAATGCAGGTTTGCGCATTCTGGCAGCCATTTTGTTTTCTGCCCTTCTGGACGTGACGACGCTGACGACGCAACCTCCGCATTTGCGCATTGAGGCTCGCGCACATGCACTCCGCATGGCTGCGCTCCAGACATTGTGTTGCTATTGCGTTCCTCATGGCTGCGTGGATGTTATGTTATACATTGGAAATGCACGCAACTTGCACACCCAAGGGTTAGGGTGTTGGAGATATGTATGTGCATTGATCTCAGCAGTCACACATGGCACCAATGGAGTATGTTTAGTGCACCCTGAGATTGTGCGGGGCCGCGTTGGTGTGCCTGTGCCATATACGGAGTGTGGGGTTCAGGCCGTGGAAATAAAACATGGGGTCGAACGCGACCTGACTGGTGCGCCAGGCGCTAATGGCCGGGGTCCACATTTGCGGCCCGGAAGGCCACGTGGCGCGCTGTTGGACACACACGAAATGTAGCAGCAGATAAGCATGCAATAAATAAAACCAGGAGTCGTTTCAAAGATCCAAGCCAGTTTAATGTGCACATGGCTCAAGCAATAAGCAATTTCAAAATGGCTGCGCAATGGTTTCTAGCAACACAACAACTTTTATAGCGTTCTTCTCCATTCTAGACATAGGCAAACCTTTCATTGGTCCCAGTAACCCCTCTCACCCATCTATTGGTCCCGGTACTGATATGGCTACCCAATCGGGACCCTGGTCTGGGCTCAGCACCTGGTTGCCCCCCTTCTAGTCCCAATTACAATGGTCAGTGTCTCTAACTTGTTACATCTCTCCTCCAAGGTCGCTTAGCTTGTTAAAACATATGGGAAGCAGGGCACTGTAACCTTGCTTTTTGCAGAGTTAATTAATTCCATAGAAGCATAGCACACCTTATCAGTACCAATTAAACTTGTTTTTTCTATATTTTCTAAGTTTCGTTTCTGCTTAGCTATGTTCAGTTAAACTGAGTTAAGTTTCAATTCTATGGTGTCATCATTCAGGGGGGTTTTCATTCCTCTGGGCCTAACTACAGGCTTCAGTTACAGGTCAAGCTGCTTAGGCCTGTCTGCTTAGTTCAATTAGCATGGATCATAGGCCATCGCCTACCACAATATCAACAGAGCTGTGGTACAATGGTGGGGACACCGACCAATGGTGCAGGGGCCATGTGTTCAAACCCCCTTTGTGCACAACGTAAACGCCTGACTGAGGCATTACCTTTAATAGGTAGAAGTGTTTTAGGGGGCATCTTACTTTTGCACGGCATAGGGCGGAGCAGTGTTAATTTTGAGCAGCAGCAGGCGGCGCACTATTCATTCTTGGCGGCATGAAGCGGCGCACTGTTTTTTGGGGCGGCAGTGTGCGGCAAACTGTTCATTGTGAGCAGCTTAGGGCCGCGCGCAGATGGCCATGAGGCGGCGTACTGATGTGTCAGCACAGTAACAGGGACACAGCACAATGGTGGGTACACTGACCAATGGTGCACGGATCAGGGGTTCGATCCCTCACAGTGCTCAGTGCACAGGGCTGGCTGAGGCAGTATGTTTTTGGTGAGTAGTGCTGTAGGGTGGCTTTTAGTTTTCCTTTATTTAGCACAGCTACCAAACGCACTCGCACATCATGTTGACATGAGGCAGCTCATGAGGCACATGTTAGAGTGCACTGTCCGCCAAGGCACCCTTGCATGTCCCCTATAGGGCACCATATATGTTGTGTCTCCGGATAGAGACTAGTGCACCTCATATGGACCTAAACTAAAAGATGGCCTATTGTGTGCCCTATCAACCACACTCAAGGGCACCATGTGGGTATAGTACGCTGTGGGTTGATTTGCTGCCAGCAACATCTGCACATTACATGTTAAATACCTATGCACCGCCCTACAAAATTACACCACTGTGGGTTTGAACCCATGACCTCTGACTTCACAGGCAATGAGGTACCCATTGGCCTACAGCTCTATAGCTGCCAGCAAGCCCCTGGCTGGCTGCAGAGAGCCTGCATGTCACCACACAGACCGTCTGTTGTGGTAGCCAGGATAGGGTTAGTCCACCCATACCCATGATGCACTGCACATGCAAATCAACTGTCCACAGATAGACACAGGATCGGGAATGCACCCCGGCATCTCCACAGCTTGGTAGGAGGGAGTGTCCATGTGCACCCACACAGCACCTCGGCCTGGTAGGGTGTACTGAGTGGGTGTTGTACTGGCACAGAGTAGCTACACACCGTCACATTGTGCGGGTACTGTGCTCACCCTGAGTGTGCGTGGAGGCACCCAGGACCAGGTCCACCACAACCTCCGTGGCAGAATGAGGCCATTCCAGAGCTTCACAGCACTATTATTCTGTGAGATAGGTTGTTTCTGCAGAGACACCTTGGATATCTCTGTCGGGCAGAGTCAGGGGCACCCCTTATGTGAGACCTAGGTGGGCTCTTTACCACCATTTCTCCCCCTCAGGTTGGAAAGCAGGGTCTCTTATCATCATGCTACCTCCCTGCAATGGTAGCAGTAGGGTGGACCATCAACCCCAGTCCTGCTGTGGGAGAGACACCCTACAGCGCTGTCACAGCAACTCCATACACATCCATCACACAATATCTGACAGACATTAGGCCTTGATATGCTAAGTTGCACCCCACCACTATCTGATCTTCGCCTACAGCAAGCCATCAGCCACTGCACGGCGCTCCATCAGGACACACACCAGCTGACATATGTCTGCTAGTTAGTCCTGTTGGAAATGCATGCACCCAGAACTGGGATGGCAGTGCACACCAGCAGTTAAGTCATTGACTGGGCCCCGACACAAAACCCATATATATCACATGGGAGACATACTATCATTCACTATGGGGGTGCCTAGCCATGTTGTCTTCACTGCACAGTCAGGGTGGAGTGCAACCCCAGCAGCACATACAGAGGCCACCATGTATGTGTAGGTGGTGGGCAACCACTACACTATCCCAGTCAGTGCCCTCTTCCCTGTGCAGATGCATCCTGGCCAACCCGCCCTGTCAGAGCTATACCCATGGTACCTTGCTGCTCATTATGCACATTGGCAGGCCAATACTGGCAACAGTGCTGGCAGTGTGGGCTGTGGAAGGTGTTTGCAGCCAACACACACTGTATAGACAGACACACACTCCCACACGTATGCCAGCATTGTGCTACTGTAGAGGTGTTTGTCAGCATTAGCCACCACACCAGTCCTGGGCACAGTACAGGCATGGATATGGTAGCAATACTGTTTTGAGTCACTCCCCAGGGTGGTAAACGCTGTCAGAGACCAGACCTGATGCACCCACTGCAGTCAACAGACAGATTGTCATGATGGAGCTCAAGGAGCAGAATGTGCGTGACGTAGAGATATCTATCTGCCAGTACTCAGAGCAAGTGTTTGGAAGCTGTGTACCGTATACCCAGGTGTAGAGTGACATTGCTAAGGTATTCACATGCTAGTATTGTGAGATGCACACAAGGCCCGATGTCCTGCCTCTCCAGGGGGCATTGGCCATTGGGGCCTGTGGGTGTGGGTGTGGGTGTGGGTGTGTCTGCCCCTGTTGACTGCTGCTTTACGGCTGAGGTTCCCAAATTCAGCCCAGGGTTGCAACACACTGTTCGCGTTTTCCTGCTGTCCCTCATGAATATGCATTAGCTACATCTACATGCCATGGGGGTGGTGCAGAGATATACAGCACTGGCATTTGTATGGGCGGCAGCAGCATTGAACCTGAATGGTGTGTGGTCCTCTGGGACTGCATTTGTGAGACTCTGCTCTAGGTAATGCCCCTCATCATGGTGTCTGTGATCAGTGGGGTGTAAAATTGGCGTATGAGCAATGCGTATGTCCCCAGCAATAATGGTTTGTCCTTACTATCACGGATTAGTTGTGGGTAAAGATATGTGGACAGGATTGGCAGGGCTTTGAACCTGTGACCTTCTGTTCTTGCACACACTGTCTGTGTGCAGTGCGCCACTGTGTTGCCACAGATGTGCTTGATTCCCTGGGCAGTCCATGACTGTACATCCGACAGGGCCTGTCTGTTGCAGTGGACGGTGCCAGCCTGCACATGGCTAGGCCACTGTCTTCTGTGGCTAGCAGCCACTGCCCCCTCCACCACCTGTACTCGTCCGCCAACATGATGGCATTCCTACTCTCAGGGAATGCATATGCCCTGATTGCATTGTGGCACTCCGGGACCGGATGTGGGGGACTGGGCTGTGGGTAATGCCCATTGTTATGGGGTGTGTGCGGGGTAGGGCAAAATATGGGTGTTTGCACCATGCTTATGTTCCCTGCAATACAGGGGTGTCTGTGCTATCTTTGTTTAGTGGTGGGTAAAACATAGGAACTGGGCTGGCATGAGCCCCAGCTGGGATTTGATCCTATGCCTTATGGTCCTATAGGTACTGGCTCTGTCCGCTGCACCACAGTGTGTCCACAGAGACAGTGCAGTCCCTGGAGATAGTTAACCTGGCAGGATGGAGTCGCAAACCCTGCTCTGCACATTTTTACTGTGGGCTCATTCACCCTGTCTGGTGACAAACGTGCAACTAAACCCCGGAACTGACCACCGCAGAAGGGGTTGATATATAAACAAACTGGGCAACCTTGCTATTGATGGGCAACCATACACACCACTCACAGGGAACGTACGTAACAAGGAAATGTGTGTTGGGAAAGGTCTCCGCTCTGTAGACCCTTCCATAATTCATTTATATTTTTGGTGCTTTCCTGGGTGTGTTTTTTGGTTTTGCCCTTTATTATCACTGTTCCCCAGCTGACCTCCTCTTTGTACTATTTCTGTGGTGGTCATTTGATATTTGTAATTGCACTTTTGTGCTGTGCACATGTATCACACTGCTCACGTTTTGAAGGTTTCCCCGGTTTAGGTGTACATTGCTGACGAAAATGGTTTCCCTTCCCTTTACATGGCCTCTACCGCGAGTGTTTCACTCGCGCTATTTTTTACTTGCGAATTCAGCCCCGATAATGTGCGGGGCGCCTCTCCCCTCCCCTTCCCTGCCCATAAGCCCCGTCTCTCCGCCCCTCCGGAGCCTTCCTCCGCCCTCCGTTAGCCTTTCCACGCCTCTATCGGACATTTGCGGGCCCGTACTTGTGCGGGGCGCGTTCGTGTGACGCGCACGCGTGCGGTGGTGACCCGCACGTTTACGGGCCATTTAAGTGCTCTTAAGTACCGCTTTTAGTGCGCTATTTTGCGGCGCGCAAATTAGCGGTTTTTAGTAAACATGCCCCTTTAATGTGCTCCATTACTTTCCATGGGAACGTGACCATCTTTTCTAAGTTCAAATATGGGCCACTCAATCAAGCCGAGGGGGTTCAAAGTTAAAGGAAATAAAAAATATCTTTATAATAACATGTTTAATTTTAGCCCAACATTATAATCCGTAGGCTAGGTTTATAATTTTACTTACAAATGTGCCAATCAGGCCTACTTGTACTTCTCTAGAGAGTGAATTTTCTTCAAACTAGCAACATTTCCACTAAGATAACTGAAAAATTCTGGGCAACTCAACTCAAAATTGTACTTTACAATCATTAGACATTTGAGAGACTCTACATGCAGTTGGGCTTTTTCTGTAGCCCACACTTTGTTCATGATTGAAAAGCACTTTTCAGTTCGAGCATTGGAACTTGGCAAATATATAAAAATAATTCAACCAGTTTGCATAAATTTTTATATGGTACCTCATTATTTTTGAGGTGTCCAAACACCTCCTTCCATTTGTCGGCAAACATGGTGTCTTTTTTTTTTCCATTCTTGAACTTTTTCTTCAGAAACAAATGACTTAAGACAAGAGAACTCAAACAGTTTAGTATCTTTATATTACTGAGTCTAGGCCGGGTCTTGTAGACAAAACATATTCTAAAGACGACTCCAGCTCACACCACTCAGGTTGTTTTGGAAGGAGAGTCCACCGTTGTTTCCCAATCTTCTGGAAGTGTGTGGTCTCCTTTGGAGATTGTCCCCTGTTTTAGGTGTGCGTATTTTGTTTAGCATTGCACTTGCTACTTCCTGTGTCAGTTTCATTGTGTTTGTGTTCGTCTCGTTCCCACTGTTTCAGGCTATGGCTGGAACAGTTTATTTTCTCCCATCTTTAAGCCCTGTCATGCTTGTAAATCTTCAAGGGACCCGTGTGACAAATACTAAGGGAACTGTGAATGTCCTGCCTGGGTGCCCCAGTTCCTACTTATAACAATATCTGCTTCCCAGGAACCCGTATAATATACTAAACATACAAAATAGGATCCACTCTGTGAAGAAACAAACACACTTGCAGGTATACCTTCAAAGGTAAAGAAAATCTTGGGGTAAAAAAGACCTCAGGATCTCAATACAGCCAACGCAATGGGCAACAATGCCAACACAAAGGCTCTTTCTCTGCTTGAGGCACACTGGCTTCCTGCAGTCGAGTATCCTTTCATCACCAGTCTCAAGAAAAAAAAAATCAAACAGCTGGAAAAGTTTTCAGACAGCAAACTGGGACTGGTAGTTATAACTTCATAGCTCATAAACAAGTACATGCAGGCAAACTAGCAAAATCACTAGATAAAAATGGCAACAGCAGTAAAAAGACTTAGTTGAAAGTGGGTACACCCCAACAGGTCAGATTTTTGGAATCAGAGTGGATCCAGTTCCTATCTAGACATCCAATGCAAAGTGGGGCTTTGTATACAGTCATTGTACTCACTTAATACTTTATCATTCCAACAAAATCATTCATTTTGGTTTTCACCCCAGCCCCTCCCTTCCCAGTTCACTGCCCAACAGGAATAGGCCCTGTAACACACAATCAGGTTGATGCAGTAAACTGGTGCTAGATGTTTGCTGAATCAACCTTTTACGCGCCCGACAATGCACACTTTTAAAACATGATGCAACAAGGATAGGGTGTGCAAATGAAGAATGCGGTAGCCATGCACATGCAAATGAGCCACTGCAGTGTTAACCTGGGAGAGCAAGCCAAACACCTGTGCACAAGACATTGGCGCTAGTTTGGCATGCTCTCCCAGTGAAATGTACACTGCATGGCTAATTTGCATATCAGCCCTGACAGTATTTTGATGGCATTGGGGACGATAGCAACAGCGGGAAAAGCCCCCGATGCCATCAAAATACTGTCAGGGGCCGGTGCCCCGACAATAAGAGAATCCCAGGTGGCCCAGCAGCCCCAATCCCTCCCGATAGTGTTTGGATGGCATTAGGGATGATCACGGCATCGGAAAAAGTCCCTGATGCCATCAAAATACTGTCAGCAGCCAGTGACCCAAAAGAAAGTGCTATCTGGTGGTCTAGCGGCCCCTGAAACCCCCATGAACTATCACAAATTAAATTAATATAACCTGGTGGACCAGCAGCCCCTGAAACTCCCATCGCAAATTAAATTAAAATAACCTGGCGGTCTAGCGGCCCCTGAAACCCCCATGTCCTATCACAAATTAAATTAAAATAATCTGGTGGATTAGCAGCCCCTGAAACTCCCATCGCAAATTAAATTAAAATAACCTGGTGGACTAGCAGCCCCTGAAACTCCCATCGCAAATTAAATTAAAATAACCTGGTGGTCTAGTGGTCCCTGAAATCCCCACCACACTCCAAATTTAAATAAAATAACCTGTTGGTCTGCAATGCAATGTGTGCCTTCGAGTCAGCCTTGACTCCTGGCGACCCAGAAGCTCCTGGGTTTTCTTGGCAGTGTCACCGGAAGTAGATTGCCAGGCCTTTCTTCCGTCGAACCCTGGTTGCTTGGTTACCAAGCCAGTGTTCTAACCACTAGGCTACTCCTCCACTCCTCTAGCAGCCCCTAAATTAACCCCTCCCACCCGGTACCTTAAAATAAGCGGGAGCGCTGCCTACATGTGCCCGCTGTGGGTCTGCCATCTTGAAAAATGGCAGCGCCTGGTCCCATGCGGTGCATCCTGGGATGCACTGGGTGTGATCAGACTGCCATATAAGGTAGACTATATGGCAGTCTAATCCCACCTGGTGCATCCCAGCGCTCCCGCTTATTTTAAGGTACTGGGTATGGAGTGGTGGATTTAGGGATCTCTAGACCACCAGGTTAATTTAATTTAATTTGGGTGGGGGTTTCAGGGGCTGCTAGACTACTAGGTTATTTTATTTTAATTTGGGATGGGGGGTTCAAGGGACACTAGACCACAAGGTTAGTTTATTTTAATCTGGGATGGGGGGGGGGGTCAAGGGCTGCTAGCCCACTAGATTATTTTATTTTAATTTAATTTGGGGTGGGGTTTCAGAGGCCGCTAGATCACCAGGCTATTTTATTTTAATTTGATATGGGAGTGGGGGTTTCAGGGGCTGCTAGACCACCAGGTAGGCTCCGGCCCCCGACAGTATTTTGATGGCATCGGGGACTTTTCCCGATGTCATGATCATCCCCGATGCCATCAAAATATTGTCAGATGGGGGGGGGGGGGGAATGGGCCTGCTGTGGCACCAGGGATTTAATTTCACTATTTTGATGGCATTGGGGGCTTTGCCTGATGCCAGATCATCTGAGGAGAAAATGATCTAGGCATCAGGGAAAGCACTTCATGCCATCAAAATACTGTCAAGGGCATGCATAGAGATTTAAATCACCTCAGACCCTGCAGTAAAAACATCGGTACTATGACTGGTTGCAAAATCCTCTACGCCTGTGCCTGCATCAGGTGTAGCCATGATTCACATACCAGACTATTATGTTCATCTCGTTTTCCTACAATTTACATACTCATGGCCTTAATTGGGTGCTAATATTTCCTCGATGTTTATGCACATACGTCCATCTGTTTTCTGCATTTAAAATGTACTTAAAAGTAGCATTATCTGTGCTTAAAGGGCACGCTAGCTTTCTGCATCGGCCTGAATATGCTTCTTAATTCACCATCCCCACTTGCCCTCCTCCCCCATCTCCCCCCCCCCCCTCCCCTACTGTGCTAATCCTAATAGGGCAGGAAGAGTTTGTTCTGGGCAGTAACATGTCTCCCATTCCTAGTTATTCTCATGGGACTGCAGAGAATAAAGAGCAGAGGTTTTTTTTCTGGAGCCCAAAAACAGGATTGAGCAGTGTCTGGCTCATTCTTTCTTCTGCTTGCCCCATGCATGTATCAGAGACTGGATGTCACTGCCTCCCTTGCTGCCCATCTCCTGCCAGTCTCCTACCTGCTGAGGAGAAAACCCTGCAGCCATTCTCCTGCCCCTCCCCACAGCATCAGCTACAGCCCTGTTCCTTCTTTAGTGTGAAGCTCCGCCCTCCCTTGTGATGTCATCAATCTCCATCAAGCAGGAAAAGGAGCTGCCTGGTGGTGCCCGAGAGACATAATGAGTCTTTTCTGCTTTCTTCCTTTAATTTACAGATTAAGCTAAACCTCCAGTCTCAAGTCTGAGCTTTACAAAAACCAAACCCTCAGATCCTCTCTTGCAGCCAGAGAAAGAGCTCCTGATTCCTTCCAATACTGCAAACAGCAGAAGCAGAGAAAGAAATGCCTGCAGGAGCTTATGCACAGGTAAGAAATTACTCTGAACTTTCAGCCCTCTTCCTCCAAACACTGTTACAGCTTTCTATACAGGGCTACTGCAGAGTCAAGACTCAAGCAGACCTGAGGAAAGCCACTTTGGGACCTCTTAAGGGGAAGGAGAAAGATCAGGAGTCCCACAAGGGCAAATTTTGTGTCACAAGTTCTGTGTGGTAGTGGTTTACAGTTGCTATAACCCTAGTCCATGACTTTGTTACCTGAATGGCTAGCACTGAGAGATCTCCTGAAATATAATCCTGCTCTGCCACTGTGTTCTGTGTGAATTTTATATACCCATGGAACTTTTCCCCTGCCCTGCTGAACCTCAGTGCTGGGAGGTCTCCTGATAGAACTGACATAGAAGGTGCTGTGTTTGTTTCTGGTTTGTATTTCAGGTCCCAATTAAATTTGAGGATATAGCTGTCTCCTTCTCCCAGGAGGAGTGGAAATATTTAAATGAAGAGCAGAAAAAGCTTTACGGGGATGTGATAAAGGAGAACTATGAGACCCTTATCTCTCTAGGTGATGATTGAATATTTTGCATTTTTGCTAGACATAGGGGCTGAAACCTCCAAGTATGATTAGGATCTGTCTCAGCTCCCCCCCCCCCCGCCCCCCTCTATCTTAAGAAGACAGTGTGCGGGAACTTAAATCATCCCCTGTGTTCTACAAATTTCCTTCCCTTTAGATCAGAGATGGTTCCTTCTTCTAGTTCTTGCAAATGCAGGGCTCAGAACCAGGAACAAGGGTGCGCAAATGTTCAACTCCTGGCTACAAAAGTTTATATTGAAGCTGCCTTCTAGACCAGTGAAAGTGGTGTTGTGCTCATCAACCTCTCCTCAACTTATAGCCCTGTCTGTCATTGTGAGCTGCTTCTAAAGCTGCAGAATTGTCTCCAGGATCACCGTATGATTTCATTTCAATTCATTTTTATTATTTATAATCTGGATATCCTGGCACTAGGAGGCAGTTCATAACAATGTGCAGAGAACTATATCACACAAAACCAATTATAATATACAACAAAAATAAAACCTTGCATTAATTAAAAACATCACTATAAAATAATGATTTCAGTTTCTTCTGAAATGTGAGTTAGCTGGATTCCTGACACAGACACTGAGGGAAACACTTCCTAATATTGAGACCAACAGTTAACAAAAAGCGCTTTATAGTCAATTGTTTCAGGATGACGTCTGTTAGCCAAGATTCAGTCACACACATTATGTTAGGCTTTCCTAACAGGGGCTCTACAGATCAACCAACAGTAAGGATTTGAGGGTTTATTTTATTATATTAAATTGCTAGCTCTCTGACTGGGAGCTCTTAAAAAGGGTTTTTTGTATATTTTTAAAGCAAGGTTACTTTCTTTTTGGTTCTTTAGTGGAACTTTCCTTGAGCACAGTAGGTTGCTGAACTCTAGTAACCTCAGCTTTGGGAACTGCTAACACCTAATGAGGAGTTAGTTCCCTCCTTACCCACCCTGACTCCCACCCACCCTAGTGAGCAGCCTTGCTTTATAGGGCACCTCCCCATTTAACAAAGCACAGAGAATTGGACCAGCACATTTTGAATATAATGAAAGAGATTTAACTGCTTTTTCTCTGAAAGGACAGCTGGGAAAGCGGCTGGTACTTGGTAGAGATCTCTCTTTTGCTTTAACAGATACCTAAGCTCCATGAACAGAACAATGGCTGGGAAAAATCATATCGCTAAAGCAGTTGCCCCGTTACAGCTTCTGCCTCGGTCCAGACAGAGGTCCTAAAACCAGTTGAAGGACCGGTTCCATGTGCAGGGTGCCTGCATGCTGAAGCTCTGAGGAAACAAGTGGAGGAACTCGGAGAGGATGTGGCGAGGCTGAGGAGCATTCAAGACAATGAGAAGTACATAGATGAGATGCTTCTTGCAGCAACCAAGCTCTCCAGCAGAGGAGAAGATGGGTGTCAACAGAATGTCGATGGTTGGACACAAGTCACCAGGGCCTGCAAAATCACCAGTCCAACTTCTCCAGCCCTTGAATTGAAGAACCATTATGCAGCCCTGGAAGTGGAGGAGGTGAAAGCATCCCTGGAAAGGGAAGAACCAGAGCTCAAGTATCCCAAAGTTGTAGAATCAGTGACCAGAAGGAAACAAAGGGTAGTGGTGGTTGGAGTCTCTCTTCTTAGGGGTACTGAGGCGTCCATCTGCCGACCAGACTTGATGTCCAGAGAGGTACGCTGTCTGCCTGGTGCCAAAATCCAAGATGTTACGGAGAGTTTGCCGAGACTCATCAAGCCCACTGACTATTACCCAATGTTGCTAATCCATGTTGGAACAAATGATAATGCCAGGTATACCTTGGAACATATCAAAAGTGACTTCATGGCTCTGGGACAGAGGGTGAAGCAGTTAGGTGCACAGGTGGTGTTCTCTTCAATCCTCCCTCTTGAGGGTAAAGGCCAAGGCAGAGAGGCTCGCATCCTGGAGATGAATGCATGGCTGCGTGGATGGTGTCATCGAGGGCGTTTTGGTTTCCTAGACCATGGGATGCTGTTCCAAGGGTTGCAGAGCAGAGATGGCATCCATCTGTCCAAGAAAGGTCAACACATCTTCGGTAGTAGACTGGCTAATCTACTGAAGAGGGCTTTAAACTAGATTCGTTGGGGATGGGTGAAGAAAGCCCCCAGGTAGGTGATACATTAAATACCTTTATGGAAATGGGTAACAGGGGTAACATTTGGAAAGCAGTGTGTATTAATGCTCGTAGCATGGGAACTAAGATCCTTGATGTTGAAGCTTTGGTGGGAGTGGCTGACTTGGATTTAGTGGCAGTTACAGAAACGTGGTTCACAGAAAACCATGATTGGGATGTAACTATACCTGGCTAATCCAAAAAATTCTTCGGTGGTCACAGTAGAGAGTGTAACAATCAACAAATCAAAAAACTCACTCTATTAGAACAAATAATTATCATTGTCTTAAACAAGCAGTATGATTATTTCTTGTTTCAAACCAACATGGAAAGCAAGGTCTCAGCTCACAAAGTCAAATGGCAGGTATGATCGAGAAGCAAATCAAGATCTTGCCATTAAACACAAGCCCAATAACATCAATGACCTGCTTCCACATTCGCTTCTTATCTCATTTATAAACATATCCATGAGCAGCCCGCATCCACACCTCAAAAAGTACACACTTTAAATATATATGTAGGAGTCGGTTACGGACTGCTCCCCCGACGTCACAGTGACCTCGCTGCATCAGGGGAAATTCTAATGAACGGCCATCATGTTCACTCTTCACCAGTACTTCTCAAAAACGCCGCGTCTATACTTTATTCAGAAAGGACAGAGTAGGAAGAAGGGGAGGAGGAGTGACACTATATGTAAAAACTACTATTAAAGCTTTGGAATTACAGAGCTTAAAAGGGAGAGAGGAGGCATTGTGGGTTAAACTAGAAAGAGGGAAAGAGAAATCTATTTGCATTGGTGTGATATACAGACCTCCCTCACAAGAGGAAGAGGTGGACAGAGAGTTAATTGAAAACATACGCAGCATTGCTAGGAAAGGGGAAGTGCTACTGATAGGAGATTTCAATATGCCAGATGTTGATTGGCACATTCCTGCTGCAGTATCATCTAAAACTAAGGAGATCCTAGATTCTCTACAGGGAGAACTATTCAGGCAATTGGTAACAGACCCCCACATGTGAAGGGGCCATACTGGACTTGGTGCTTACCAATGGTGAAAGTGTTTCTGATGTTGTAGTGGGAGATCATTTTGCATCCAGTGATCACCAGATGGTGTAGTTCAGTATTAGGACTAAGGCTGTTAGAATCCATTCAAAGGTGAGGATCCTAGACTTTAGGAAGACTAACTTTGCGAAGATGGGCCAATACCTCAGGGAGTCGTTAGTGCGATGGGAACAACTGGGGGATGTAGAAAAACAGTGGGCAAAACTGAAAGGGTATATTTTAAGGGCTACCAACCTTTTTGTTAAAATGGTAAATAAAGGTAAAAGGAAAAGGAGACCGCTATGGTTTTCGAAAGAAGTAGCTGAAAAAGTGAAGAAAAAGAGGGAGGCCTTCATGAAATATAAGAGATCACAGAGAGAGGAAGACAGGCATCTGTATTTGGAAAAACGTAGAGAAGCTAGCAAAGTAGTCAAGAAGGCAAAGATTCAAAAGGAGGAGGAAATAGCCAATGCAATAAAATGGGGGGATAAGACATTTTTCAGATATATTTAGTGAGAAGAGAAAGGGCAAAAGTGGCATTGTCAGACTCAAGGGTGCAGGGGAGGAATATGTAGAAGCTGATAAGGATAAAGCGGAATTGCTTAACAAATATTTTTGTTCTGTGTTCACAGATGAAGAACCAGGAGCAGGACCTCAGAAAACACCCACAAATATGAACAGAAGCGAGGGACATCTTGAACAATTTTCAGAAGACTGTTCGTGAGAAACTAGCTCAACTTAAAGTAGACAAAGCGACGGGACCGGGTGGGATACACCCTAGAATACTGAGGGAACTTGGGGACGTTCTAGCAGCTCCACTGACTGACCTTTTCAATGCCTCGTTGGGAGTGGTGCCAAAGGACTCGAGAGAGGCTCATGTGGTCCCTTTACACAAAAGTGGAAGTAAGGATGTGGTTGAAAACTACAGGCCGGTTAGTTTAACTTCGGTGGTGAGTAAACTATTGGAAACGCTGCTGAAAGAGAAAATAAACCAAGTTACTTACCTGTAACGTGAGTTCTCCAGGGACAGCAGGATAAGTCAGCCACAAGTGGTGACGTCATCCGACGGAGCCTAAGACGGAAGTACTCTCATTAGCCCAGAAGGCTTTAGCCTTCTGGGCATGGCTAGTGGCCCCACCTCCAGACCCGCCCCTAGCTGGTCAGAGTTTCCCCAGCTGAGCCAGTGCAAGAGCTAGGAGGTGGATAGGCTAAGGTCCCCCCCCCCCCGCTTGGGAGGAGGGTGGGAAAGTGTGGCTGACTTATCCTGCTGTCCCTGGAGAACTCACGTTACAGGTAAGTAACTCGGTTTTCTCCCAGGACAAGCAGGATGAGTCAGCCACAAGTGGTGCCTGCCTAGCTACACCTACAGCGGCGGGGAGGGGGCTGTCAATGAGGCAAGCCAGAGCGTAAGGTGCAACAAGAAGGTTTAATGTGCAGTTTCACGGAAACCGTGTAGACAAGTGCCACAAATAGGCAAACAACTCAAATTGTGCAAAACACTCTGAACAATGCTGAAATTGTGTGCAAATACTGTGCAATTCTTATAAACTGTGCAATTACTGTGCAACTCTTATCAAACAGTGCAATACTCAGAGCAATCATTAGAGAACAAAATGCCAACAAGGGCGAAACAGTTCCTTTCAGACAGAGTCCATTGTGCTTGTTGCCGCAGACAGTACGGCAAGGCCAAACGCGGAGCCGCTCTGATTTGTCATGTCCAGACAGTAGTGTTTTTGAAAGGTCTGGATCGAGGCCCATGTGGCCGCTCTGCAGATGTCAGGGACTGGAATGGAGCGCAGGTTGGCGATGGTGGCGGCCAACGCCCTCAAATGGTGAGCCCTGATCCCTGAGGTAGGAGGTGCTCACACTCTCGACAAGCACAGGGAGATGCAAGAGGAGATCCAGATGGACAGGGTATGCTTGGATACTGGGCGCCTGGGTCTGTTAGGATCGTATGAGACGAAGAGCTGTGAGCCTTTCCTTAAGGATGAAGTCCGCTCCAGATAGCATCGTAGCGCTCTAACACTGTCCAGGGTATGCAGGCGCTGTCGCTCCGGGTCAGAGTGTGTCCCCGGTAGGAAGCAGGGTAATTCGATGGTCTGATTGATATGGAAGGCAGTGGCCAGCTTGGGGACAAACTTGGGGTGTGTTCGCAGGCAGGCCCGGTCCTGGTGAAGTATGGTATAAGGCGGGTGGGCTACCAAGGCGTGTAGCTCGGAGATCCGTCTGGCTGAAGTTATAGCAATGAGGAATAGTGTTTTCCAAGAGACAAACTTCAGGTCTGCGTGCTGCAGTGGTTCAAAGGGCTCACCGGTGAGCTGGTCGAGGACGATGTTGAGGTCCCATGGGGGCACAGGTTCGCGGACCAGGGGATGCAGGTTGGTCAGACCTTTCATGAAGCGAACTACCAGAGGTAGAGTTGCTTTCGACGCATCACCTGCTCGGTGGTGGAAAGCCGCTATGGCCGCTAAGTGGACCTTGATGGACTGGGTCTTCAGGCCCAGTGCTGAGAGAGAGGTGAGGTATTGGAGGAGCAGGGGCACCGGGCATGAGAAGGGGTCCAGACTTCAGGATGCACATCAGATGCTAAAACGGCGCCATTTGAGGCTGTAAGCTTTCCTAGTGGAAGGGCGTCGAGACGCCAGAATGACTTGCTGGACCTCTGCTGGGAGATTGAATGGGACGAGGGTCAGCCTTTCAGTTTCCATGCAGTTAGCGATAACATCCGCAGGTTGGGATGTAGGAGGGCTCCGTTGTCCTGTGAGAGTAAGTCTGGTCTCAATGGGAGATGGATGGGGGGTTCCAGCACTAGGCGGTGCAGGTAGGGGAACCAGATTTGCCTGGGCCAGTAGGGAACTACCAGGATGACCAACGCTTTGTCCCTGATCAGCTGTTGAATTGTCCGAGCAACTAGCGGGGTGGGGGGGAAGGCGTAGACAAGAGGCCACTGGCTCCAGGTCACGTCGAAGGCGTCCGCTGCTATTCTGTGTGGCGCAGGCCGCTTGGAGCAGAAAAGGCGGCATTTGGAGTTCTCTTGTGACGCAAAGAGGTTGATCAGTGGGTGGCCCCATCTCGCGAAGAGGGACGATGACACCTCTTCGTGGAGTGTCCATTCGTGGGTTCAATTGTCTGCTGAGCCGGTCGGCAATGACATTCTCCTCCCCCGGCAGGTAGCAGGCTTGGAGGCTGCACCTGTAAGAGAGGGCCAGGCACCAAGTGCGTAGGGCTTCTCTGCACAGAGGTCGTGATCCATTGCCCCCTTGCTTGTTTATGTAGAACATAGTTACTTGATTGTCTGTCTGGATCTTGACGGTTCTTCCCTTTATGAGCTCCCGAAAAGCCTGAAGTGTGTGGCAGACAGCTCTGAGCTCGAGGATGTTGCTGTGAAGGTCTCTCTCGGAAGCCGACCACAACCCCTGCATGTGAGTGCCAGCGCAATGGGCTCCCCAACCTAGAATTGATGCGTCTGTGGTCACTGTGACCTGGTGCGCTGGAAGCTGGAGGCGTCTGCCCTGAGACAAGTGTTTCGGGTGAGTCCACCAGCAAATTGCCTTGGCCACCGTGGGATCGATGGGAATCATGGCGGACAGGGGCTGTGAATGCTGGCACCAATGAGAGTGGAGGTGCCATTGAAGGGCTCACATGTGCAGTCTCGCAAGGGGGAGGACATGGGTGGTAGCTGCCATGTGCCCCAGGAGGCGAAGAATGGTTCTTGCCGTCGAGCGTAATGAGCTGATGACTTGAAGGGCAAGATTGATGATGATGTGCTTTCTGCTCAGGGGAAGAAAGGCCTTGGCTTGAGTAGTGTCTATGCAGGCCCCGATGAATTCCAGCCTCTGGACTGAGGTGAGGCGAGACTTCGCATAGTTGACCAGAAAGCCCAGGGAGGCGAGCAGTGCCGTGGCCTTCTTGACCACCCTCTGAAGCTCTGAGGGGGAGGGGGCAGAGAATAGCCAATCGTCCAGGTAGGGGAACACAATTACCCCGGCTTTGCGCAGATGCGTAGCTGCCACTGCTACACACTTTGTGAAAACTCTGGGGGCAGGAGAGAGGCCGAAGGGAAGGACTCTGTATTGGTAGTGACTGCCTGCTACCTGGAAATGCAGGAATTTCCTGTGATGAGGATGAATGGGAACGTGAGTGTAGGCATCTTGGAGATCCAGGGAGGCCAGCCACTGATTGGGTTGGATGAGGGGTAGAATGGATGAGAGCGAGTGCATCCTGAATTTCTCCTTTGTTATGTGCCTGTTGAGGTCCCGGAGGTCGAGGATGGGTCAAACACCCCCTGATTTCTTGGGGACGAGAAAGTACCTGGAGTAAAATCCCAAGTTGATTTTGCTGGGGGGGACCGGCTCGATGACCTTGGCCTTCAGGAGGGATACTATCTCCGAGGTCATAGGAGCAAGATGTTGCGGGGGGACCTTGTTCGGAGGAAGGGAGCGTTGAAGTGGAGTTGAGGAAAATTGTATGCGGTAGCCCTGTTTGATAATAGTGAGCACCCAACGGTCTGTTGTTATCATCTCCCAGGAGTGCTGGCAAGCTGACAACCGTCCCCCGGCCGGCGGTTGCAGGCCGGGCTGCGAGTCAAAAACTAGGGTTGGCTTTCGCGGAGGCGGGCACAGACTTCTTTTGTGCACGCTCCCGCTGTCGCGGCTTCTGTCTGTAAGTTTGATGGTAAGGCTGTTTGTATTTGGGCTGTTGCCACTTTCGATAATAGTTGTTGTTTTTGTGAGCCGAGGAGTATTGGGAGCCTCCTTTACGGTAGGAACAAGGGCGGTCTGTACATTCATCGAGGGTTTGAAGCGTGGTGCAACGTTCACCATGTCATTCACAGTGTCCTTAACCTTGTCGCCGAAAAGTGAGTCTCCGGTGCAGGGGGTATCCGCGATCTTGTTGTGTGAATCAGTTCATAAGCCTGAGGCCCTGAGCCAGGCAAGCCGGCGTGCAGAGATGGCAGTCCCGGCAATTCTGACGGCTGTTTCAAAGGCGTCGTGGGCCGCCCGACCGTGGTGCTTGGTACAGTCCTTGAGGTCTGCCAGGGCAGAGTTCAGGGCTGGAGAAGCTTCATTTAATTGGGTGATGGCGGATTTCATGTTGGCCACCAGTGAGTCCTGGTAAATGGCATGCTGGAATTGGTGCGCCGCGATCCGTGCATTTAGCATGGCCCCTTGGTAAACGCGCTTCACCACGTCGTCCAGTAGCTTGTTGTCTTTCCCTGGAGGCACATTGGGGGAGCTACGTGAGGATTTGGAGCACTTGAGGGCAGACTCAACCACAATGGATTGATGAGGTAGCTGTTTGTCGAAGCCGGGCATGGGTTGGATCACGTACTTAAGATCCAGTCTGCACGAACAGGGGTGGTTGGATGCGGGGGTCTGCCATATCTTGGAGAGGTTGTCTCTGAGAAGTTGGTGGCTAGGCAGAGAAGTGGTCGTCTTGGGTGTGTCGACAAACTTGAGCGCATTTTGAACTTCAACTCGTTGGTCCGTGTCATCTGTTGATGTGATAGATAGAGAGGAGAGGACTTTACGCACATATTTGTAATAGGTTAGGTCCTCGGGAGGGTTGGATTGATCCAGAGGGCTGTCGGCAGCAGGAATGGAGAGAGAGTCACTGTGGGATAGAGCCTCAGGCTGCGACACCTCCGCAGTGCCGTCCCTCATAGGAGGAGGAGGGGCATCAACCCCTGCAGGAAGGATGGAGGCTGTCTGCGCAACCTCTGGTGTAGGCACAGCAGGCTGGGACAGGGTCTGAGGCAGCCGCTGGGAGGCAAGATTCGAGAAAGTGGAGGCCCATTGCTGCAACATGTCATTGAGAAGGTTTAGGGTATCAGGAACCTGATGCTGTGGAGCGTGATGCGGCTCAATAAGTTCCTGAGAAGGAGAAGAGAGACCGGAGAGGAGAGAGATGTCCCCCTCATGGGAATAGAGGCTACAGTCCGAGGAGCTGGAAGAGTTGGAGGACTTACGTGCTCTCCTGTGGTCAGAGGAACTGCTGGAGGAGCTGCTGTGGCTGTCTGAGCCATCCTCGGAGCTGCCATGTCGATGCCGCGTCTTGTGTCAATCGGCACTGTTTGAACTGCTCCTGCTGCGTTTTCTTTTATTTCGGCGCTGAAGGGGACTGCTGGAGCGGCGGTAGCGGCTCCTGCCACAATGACTTAAGCGGCGCCGGCACTTGGAAGCTCCCCGCTTGCTTCGGGAGCCTCTGCACCTGCCGGATGAGTTCCTCGAACGTTTACTGCGCCGTTGATGATGTCTGGGGATGTCTTCAGCGCTGCGCCGAGCGCAGGAGGGAGTCGGAGCTGGCAAACCAGAACCCGGAAGTGCAGCAGCCGGAAGAGAGGAGGAGGAACGCCCGGCAGACATGGCCGCGTCCGTAGCAGGAATGCACATGGCCAGAGGAGTGTTTGTTTTGCGGCGGGAGACGGAGGCCGAACTCGGCACGTTTCCGGACGGTCTAGCAGCAGAAGAGCCCAGAGTGGAAGCGGGAACCGCGGCAGCATCATGAGCAGAATCAGCCTCAGCGGAGGGAGAGAACAACTCCCGGAGGGCACGCTTGCGGGACTTGCGGGCCCGGGGAGACATACGGCCGCAAGCAGAGCAGTCTTCAACGGGGTGCTCCTTACCCAGACAGTGAAGGCAAAGATGATGAGTGTCGGAATTAGCCATCTTCCTGGAGCACCCCGTACACTTTTTGAAGCCTGGTTTCTTCATTGTAGAGATGAGGTGATGAGAGCAAAATAAAAAAACGTCTTGCTGGCAAGGCGGAAGACGAAAATCTGACCAGCTAGGGGCGGATCTGGAAGTGAGGCCACTAGCCATGCCCAGAAGGCTAAAGCCTTCTGGGCTAATGAGAGTACTTCCGTCTTAGGCTGCGTCGGATGACGTCACCACTTGTGGCTGACTCATCCTGCTTGTCCTGGGAGAACTTGGATATTCTTTTTTTATAACTGAATCATGGTTAACAGTTAACAATACGGTTTTAATCAAAGCCATTAGGCTACGACATCTTTAATTATCAACGATTAAATAAAAGAGGAGGAGGAGTAACTACTTTAACAAAGAAGGAATTGCAACTTTCTAAAGGTCCAAGTGAATTTCCGTAAATATGGATGCTCTTTTAGTTGAAAACAAGAGTATGTTATTACTCTTAATTTATAGGCCCCCTTCTTCAAATGGTAAAGATCTTTTTAATATAATTGATTTTCTTTATAAAAAAAATTTCAGACAATTGGAATTCGAATTGGAATGTTACAAGATGCTCAAGGTTCTATGTTGAATGATGCTGAGAAGATCAAGAAAAGGTGGAAGGAATATACAGAGTTTTTATATGATAAAGATCAAGTGGACCAACAGCCGTTTCAATCTGTACCTTATGATCGGGAACCATTGGTGATGAAAGAAGAAGTTGAAGCAGCATTAAAAGCCTTATCAAAGAACAAAGCACCAGGCATTGATAGCATTCCCATAGAGGTTTTGCAGCAATCTGATGCAGCTGTTACCATACTTACAAGGCTCTGCCAAGAAATATGGAAGACAACATCATGGCCAACTGACTGGAAAAGATCTGTGTTTATACCAACACTAAAGAAAGGTGATCCAATTGACTGTGGAAATTATCGCACAATCGCTCTGATCCCACATGCCAGCAAGATTCTACTGAAGATTATTCAAAAGAGACTAAAACCATACCTGGAACAAGAACTACCTGAAGTGCAAGCAGGGTTCAGGAAAGGGCGAGGAACGAGAGACATCATTGCGGATGTGAGATGGATCCTTGAAAAGACTAAAGAATACCAAAAGGATATCTATTTGTGCTTTATCGACTATAGCAAGGCTTTTGACTGTGTAAACCATGAGAAACTCTGGGCCACATTAAGAAGCATGGGTATACCAGAACACCTGATCGTTCTCTTGCGAAATCTGTACATTGATCAAGAAGCAACAGTTCGAACAGAACAAGGAGAAACAGAATGGTTTAAAATAAGCAAAGGTGTAAGACAAGGCTGCATACTTTCCCCCTACCTGTTTAATTTATATGCAGAACAAATCATCAGAGAAGCAGAATTGTATGAAGATAACAGAGGTGTGAAGATTGGTGGAAGACTCATCAACAACCTTCGCTATGCTGATGATACCACATTACTGGCTGAAAGTGAAGATGATCTGAAACATTTGCTTCTCACTATCAAAGAACATAGTCTCAAAATGGGCCTGCACCTTAATGTAAAGAAGACAAAGATCATGACAACTGGCATAATCAACAGGTTCATCGTTGAAGGAGAAGAAATTGAAATCGTGAACAACTTTAACCTACTTGGATCAACTATCAATAAAGAAGCAACAAGCAGTCAAGAAATCAGACGACGCATTGCTCTTGGAAGAATGGCCATGAAAGACCTAGATAAGATTCTCAAGAGCAGAGATGTCTCTCTCCATACAAAGATTCGACTTGTTCAAGCCATGGTATTTTCAATAACATCATATGGATGTGAAAGCTGGACAGTGAAAAAGACAGACAGGAAGAAAATTGATGCCTTTGAATTATGGTGCTGGCGGCGAATACTGTGTATACCATGGACTGCCTGAAGAACAAACCAGTCGGTACTAGAGGAGATCAAACCTAAGCTTTCTTTAGAAGCTCAGATGACAAGACTTCGACTTTCATACTTTGGACACATCATGCGAAGAGAGAGATCATTAGAGAAAGACATCATGCTTGGCAAGATAGAAGGTCAGCGCAAAAGAGGAAGGCCAGCAATGAGATGGATCGATACAATAACAGCAGCTATGGGTACCAGTTTCTCAACAATGAGTCGCCTGACTGAAGACCGAACACAATTTAGGATAGCTATCCAGAGGGTCGCCATGAGTAGACTCCGACTCAACGGCACTTAACAACAACAACATAAAAAAAATTTCAGACAATAGATTCATAATCTTTCTAGGTGACTTAAACTTACCTTCTTATTGCTTCACATTTAACACAGAATTTCTTGGATTCATTGGATGCCATGGGTTTCAAACAAATAGTTCAACAACCAACTCATATTAAAGGAAACACTCTAGATCTCATATTTATCTTTCAAGAGATGTCAAGCAATATTTCTGATTCAAATGTACAAATACAACATATTCCTTGGTCTGATCACCACATTATCCAGTTTAAAATCACCTTCCTTCCCAGTAGATCAAATACAAATCAATCTTCTTATCAACGTAGAAAGTTCCGCAAATTTGACAAGGATCAGTTTTTGAAAGAAATTCTTCCTTAGCTTCAAATTGACTCCAGGGATACTGATTTCCTCATTACCAGATGGACTTCATCATTCTTTCAAGCAGCTTCAGTTTCTAATAACTTCAAAATTCATAAGTTTCATACAAGGGTTGGAGCAGTTTGGTACACAAAAGAGGTTCGTCTATTAAAAAGAAAACTTAGAAGGTCAGAAAGGAAATGGAGGAAACATAAGAATTTAAGAGATAAATTAACTTTCTTCAATATTCTCGTAGAATACAAAGCATTGTTAAATAGTAAAAAAAATGTGATTATCATATGAAATTGATTATATGGCTGCTTTAAATAAACCAAGAGAATTATTTGACATAGTTAAAAAGTTAACAATCATTCCAAAGGAAGTCAATTCTATGCTTGCCCCAAATGCATCTACAATGGCTAAATTCTATAACGAAAAGGTGGGCATCTCTAAATTACCTTTGTGTCATTTTTATTCTTTTACTTTTTCCACTATTCAAGATTGGAATAAATTCACTACTATAACCATTAGACAACTAGAAGATATAATAAAGTCATTATATACTACAACATATATATATCTCAGAATGAGTGAATACCATGCTAATCTTCTCCTCCGCTCACTAAATAAACCTAGAGACCTTTTCAACATAGCAAAATCCCTAATTAAAGAACCATCACCTACTCAACTAGTTCCTATCCCCCCCAGTCCTACTCCGACTACCTTCAATCCAAGACCTCCATAACTGACACAGTCCCAGTTACAGCATTATCCCACTCTCACACCTCACTTCCTCCAATCACAATGTTCACCACACCCTCTGAGAAAAACATTCAAGATCTCATCACCTCCATTAATACTTCTACAGCTCCAAGTGACCCCTGCCCAGCATACTGGGTCAGATCTCTGCGTGCCGAACTGAGCCCAATCCTAGTCAACATCATTGGACTATCCTTTGCAACAGGCTCGTTCCCATCTTTCCTCAAACAAACCTCTATAAGACCACTCCTGAAGAACTCTAGACTTGACCCACTAAAGCCTGACTCCTACCGCCCAATCTCGAGCATACCTCTATTAGCCAAAATAATAGAGAAGGTTGTTCAGAGACAGATACAACATCACATCGATACAGCCTCACCGCTCGATCCCTGTCAACATGGCTTCAGGGAATCACACGGTGTAGAAACTCTCCTTACCACCCTAACTAATACATTGAATAGAGGTCTTGATAAGGCTGAAAATGGCTTTGCTCTAATATTCCTAGATATCTCCGCTGCCTTCGATTCCGTTAATCATAATCAACTTCTCGCCCGACTCCTGGAGAAGGGAATCCGTGGTCTCGCCTGGGAATGGTATAGGTCATACCTGTCGGAGCGATGGCAGCATGTCAGAGTCGGTTCTACCACATCCACACCTTTCCACCAACATCAAGGTGTTCCGCAAGGATCTTCCTTATCTGCGCTTCTGTTCAATGTATACTTACAGCCGATATGTGACATCATACGCACCTTCGATATCTCCTCATTAATCTATGCCGACGACGTTCTACTGTTTACACCATTTAAAGTAAAACAACCAGACTTCACCAACCTTATTCACTACTTCAACGCCATCACAGACTGGTTAGCATCGCAAAACCTCCGTATAAACTTCAAGAAGACCGAAGTTCTGTTCATTTCAAGAAACAAAGATTTCTCCCCCCATCCTCCCTAAAAGTAAGAGATGCGGATCTCCCTAGTAAACCATCTATTCGCTACCTAGGGATTACACTGGATCAGCATTTTGAATTTAAGGAACACATTAGAAACATCACCAGATCTGTCTACAATAAAATCAGAACGCTAAGGCACCTCAGACCCATGCTACCTCATAACAACTTCCGGACCATTTTCCAGGCCCTCACATTACCTCATTTTGATTATGCAAATGTCGTCTTATACGGACTCCCCAAGAGCATCATTAATCCACTACAGCTTGCGATGAACGCGGCTGCTAGGGTGCTCTGTGGTCTAGCAAGATCAGACCATATCACCCCGACTCTCATGGAACTCCACTGGCTACCAATTCATTGCAGGTTAACCTATAAAATCCTCATCATCACTTTCAAGATTATCAACAACCTTGCCCCCACGTCTCTCAATGATCTCATCTCCCTCACCCCAAAAAACAGAACGAGAAGGACAACAACGGACAACACCCTGATCATCCCCAAAGAGCCCATCAAATGTACCCATTCAACCAAGAAAAGGACCTTCGCCTTCTATGCACCTGAATGCTGGAATGAACTCACACCTGAAATAAGAGCAATTAAAGACCTCACTCAATTTCGCAAGGCAATCAAGCACCACATTTTTCTTCTCCACTTTGCACAAGCATCCAATCCACATCCGATCATCGGCACTCCTAAACCCACAAACTCTCACTCTTCACTCCTAATTCCCTCATAAGTAATTCTGCCTCAAGTTCTCTGATGTCCTGCCTTAGCCCTTCTGTGAATACTAAAGAATCCAATATGTTTTGTACATAGTTACAGTTTTACCATGTTGTTCCAAGTTTAAGTTTCCTGTTATAATGTAAGCACACCAGTGTCCTCGGAATGTGCAGCCTTTGTTATTTGTAAACCGCACTGAAAACAAATAGCGCGGTATATAAAAGATGTTAAATAAATAAAATAAAATAAACATCTGCTTTGTATCCTTGACCAGCCACATGGATTCGGTTGTCTCGTGATAAGTTAATTAGATTCAGAATATAGGGAGCTAAACTATCACTTGAACAACCCTAACGAGTGCCTCTATTCGTCCTCTTTTCAAAGGTAAGAAGCTTGACATTTCTAAACCAAGCTCATACAGACCAATCTCAAGCCTACCTTTTATGGCAAAAATATTAGAAAAGGCAGCTCAGCTCCAACTTCCAAGTCATGTAGACAGCTTTGCCCCACTTGATCCTCAACAGCATGGTTTTAGAAATGGACACGGTGTTGAAACTCTTCTTTTGTCATTAATGGACAAGCTTCTCAAAGGAATTGAAAAACACATTTCTGGTTTCATTTTAATTTTTCTTGATATATCAGCAGCTTATGACTCCATCTTACATGATTAGCTTTATTTAGATTGCAAGAAATTGGTTTAAAAGATAAAGTTTTCTCTTGGTTTAAATCATATCTATCAAATCGATCGATCCAAGTAAAGATGGGTAATACTTTATCAAAACCATTTTTTCAAAAAATAGACATTCCTCAAGGGTCCTTTTTAATTTATACATCCAACCTATTTGTAATATAATCAAGAGTCATGGCATTTATTATCACCTTTATGCTGATGACATTATGTTATATACTCATTTCAATACCAAGCAGCTACAATTAAATAAAATAAATGAAAGTTTCAGCAATATCACCACTTGGCTAGCAGATCAAAACATGTATTTAAATTTTGACAATACAGAAAGTCTTTTTATTTCAAAAGACAATTTTTTGTTCCTCCGGATGTACTAATTTTAAAGGAAGCAAACATACAAGTTAAAACAGAAGTTAGATACTTGGTTGTTATACTCGATCAATAACTCAATTTTTTCAAACATGCGCGCAATGTAACAAAAGCTATTTTTTCAAAATTAAAAATGTTCCAACATTTAAGACCACTCCTATCTCCAAGTGACTTTAGAACAGTAATTCAGACAATGATATCTCCTCATTTGGTTTTCTGTAACACTTTGTTTATGGGACTTCCTTCGCAAATTATTAATAGGCTCCAACTAGTTCACAACACGGTAGCAAGAATTATTCTACAAGTACCAATTAAAGGGCCCATTACGCCAATCTTAAAACTTCTACATTGGCTTCCTATAGAGAGTAGGATGAAAATCAAAGCCATTCATACAATATTTAAATCAATTCATTCAGAATCCTCCTCTTGCCTGAAAGAAGTTATCCAAATTATGCCTGATAATAGAACACGGAGAAGTATCTCTAAGAACCTGCTGCTTACTCCCTCTGAATCTAAATCTTGCAGTGTATCTACTTCAAAGAAGCTTTTACTCTTTTTGCCTCCTCTTTATGGAATTCACTTTCTCTTTTAATTAGATCTCCAGATGATCCAAAGTGCTTACGAAAACTTTTAAAAACATTTCTATTTAAGGACTATTTTGGCGATTTAATTTCTTAAATATAATTATAATAAATTTAATTTAGAGAGTTGTATTACTCATCATGTATTAGTTTGTATAACTTTTTAACATTTGTTTCAACTTACTCTGTGTTTTATTTTAATTTATTTATTATTTGTTAATTGTATTTTTTTCTTATTTTCAAGTTTTACTGTAAACTGCTTTGATTCTTGAAAGGCGGTATATAAGTTCAATTAAATAAATAAATGATCAGATGGAGGTTAGGGCTTGCAATTTCAAATGAGAGATATAATGCTTTATCATCTGCATAGATGTGATACTCCACTTTAAACTTATAGAAGATACTACAGATTGGCTGGAGATAAATTTTGAATAAAAAGGGCTGATAGAGATGATCATTTAGCTAAGCCCCTCTCTTTGTCTATATGGTTTAGATGTCTGTAAACTGATGTTGACTTTCTTGTCTAAGGCCACCTCAGTTTCCATTAATGGAGAATCCTTATCTACCAAGGCAGAGAAGGTATTCTGCAAGGGTATCTTGAGGATCTGGATAAATTGGAAGACTGGGCATCCAAATGGCAGATGAAATTTAATGTGAACAAGTGCAAAGTTATGCACCTAGGAAAGAACAACCCACACTATAGTTACACGATGCAAGGCTCCACATTAGAAACCACCACCCAGGAAAAAGATTTAGGAGTCATCGTGGATAACATGTTAAAACCCTCCGCCCAGGGTGCAGCGGCGGCCAAGAAAGCAAATAGAATGCTAGGTATCATAAGGAAAGGGATGGAGAATAAAACAAAGGATATTATAATGCCTCTGTATCGCTCCATGGTACGACTGCACCTTGAATATTGTGTGCAGTTCTGGTCACCGTATCTTAAAAAGGACATAGCGTTATTAGAAAAAGTACAGAGAGGGAGTTGTGGCTGTCGGAGTGTGAGGGAGGAGTGCGTGCCCTGTTGAGGGCTCTACAGTGAGCTGGGACTATCTGCCGCGGCTGCGGGTTTACTGCAGGCACTCCTGGGACAGCCGGATACCGGCTGGGACCTCTGGTACCTTAAATTCCCCTCTTTGACCATCTGAAGTGGAGTTGTGGCTGTCGGAGTGTGAGGGAGGAGTGCGTGCCCTGTTGAGGGCTCTACAGTGAGCTGGGACTATCTGCCGTGGCTGCGGGTTTACTGCAGGCACTCCTGGGACAGCCGGATACCGGTGGGGACTTTGCTTGGTATAAAGTGCAACTTTGTTTTCCTCCGCGTCCGTGGAGCGCTTCCGTGGGGCGTGTTTGAAGGGGCGTGTCTAAAGGGGCAGGTCCTGCCCCTTGGACGCCCCGTCGACGCTCCATCGACGGAGGTATTGTGTTATGTTGATAGTCGCTGGGCTTAGCTCTGTGATTTATGTTGTACCTTAATATATTTTCCTTTATATTGCTGGGTTTATTATGGGGAAAAGGAAGGCTAAACTGCAGGGCAAGTCCCAGGCGGCCGCCCTTGATGGGGCGAAACCAGCTGGCCCTTTAGATAAACATTTTGCTCCTGTGCCTGTTGCTCAATCTTCCCCGGAGGGGGTGTCCCTGAGCCCGGGGGGAAGATCTTCTTCTCCCCCCTGTCCTGGTGTGGATGGTTTGTGTATGTTAGGGAGTTCGCCTCTGTCGGTTAGTAGGGATAAAGCCGTGATTAAATTGCCTTCTCCTGTTTTGTTGACTGCACTGGATGGCTCTGTAGAGCTACCAGTCCTGGCTTCTGAAACGGAAGTTACCCTGAAAGATTTATGGGGGGCTTTGAAATCTATTGATGCCAAAGTGTCAACAACTTTTGGCTCCTTAACTTCCTTTTCTCAAGATACTGCTTTAGCTATACAGCAACTCGATAAGAAAGTTTCTTCACTTGATAAGGCTGTCGATAAACTGGAGTCTCAAGTGCTCCCACTCCAGTCTATAAATGTAATGGGCATTAAAGATTCTTTGATTTTGCATTCCAAACTGGAGTCACTTGAAAATTCCATGAGGTCATGTAATCTGAGAATTTTAAATTTTCCCTATACTTCTCTGTTGTCATCAAAAATCTTATTTGATAAATATGTGAAAGAAGTGCTTGCCTTTCCAGATATAATAGAGGTTAATCAGATTTATTATATTCCTTCTGGTATCAAAAAGCTAAATGTTGTTGACGGAGAACTTGATGAGATTGTCCCCCGTATCGCTAACCTTACTGCCTTCTTAGAGGACTCCTCTGATAACATTACTATGCGATCTACTTTATTGGTCACGTTACCTTCTGTCCAGGTAAAACAACGTATTTTGAAAGCTTTCTTTAAAGTGAAGTCTGTTTTATTTTGCGGACAGAAAGTTAACATCTTTCCAGATGTTTCCCGTAGCACCCAGTTGAGGCGAAGGCAATTCTTGTCTCTTAAGCCTCAGGTTCTAGCTCTGGGTGCTACGTTTTTCTTACGTTTTCCTTGTGAGTGCCTAATTGATTTTAAAGGTGCTTCATTTGTATTTCTCGATGTATCTCATCTGGAACGTTTTTTGACTGATCATCAGGGCTCAGCAGGATTAGATGGTGCTGATAATTGTTCCTCCTGATAAGTGGCAGTTTTGCCTGTTTTCTTGCTTCTAAATAGATTATTATTATTTAGATAACAGCTAGCTCCCTTGATGAGGTCTGCTTTGCTATGTATGCGATGTTGATGCTTTATTTTGTATCCTGTGGTTATTTTTTCCTTTACATATAATGGCAAATTGTCCTGTATTTTATTTGGTTATTGTATATGACTGAAAATCTAATAAAAAAAAAAAAAAAAAGTACAGAGAAGAGCCACCAAATTGGTGAAGGGAATGGAAGGCTACTCCTATGAAGAGAGGCTAAAAAGGTTAGGGCTCTTTAACCTGGAAAAGAGACGGCTGAGGGGAGATATGATAGAGGTCTATAAATTAATGAATGGAGTGCAACGGATAAACGTGGATCAATTGTTTACGCTATCAGAATATAGAAAGACTAGGGGACATGTAATGAAGCTACAGGGTAAACTATTTAAGGCAAATAAGAGAAAATATTTCTTCACTCAACGTGTAATCAAACTCTGGAATCTGTTACCGGAGGATGTAGTAAGGGCTGTTAGTATAGCTGGGTTTAAAAAAAGGTTTGGACAAGTTCCTGGAGGAAAGGTCCATAAACCACTATTAAAAAGGGACCCAGGATATCAATGCTTGACCCAGTACAAGCATTGTGGAACCTGTGTCTTTTGGGGATATTGCTAGGTACGTATGACCTAGATTGGCCACTGTTGGAAACAGGATACTGGACTTGATGGACCTCGGTCTGGCCCAGTATGGCATGTCTTATGTTCTTAGGTGGAGTTGGTGTCTCTGTGTAATGCATCATAATCGACCAGAACCACTGTCATCCATTTATTTTTGCTTTCCTGGATTTTCTGAGGTAGTTGCATGAATTGTTTGCAAGCTGTATCTTGGGGGAGGTTTGTTTCATTGCAGCTAAGTCTTTCCTCAATTGAATCAATTATTTTTCAATAGCAGATAGCTTAAGATGGATAGGACAATCTCAAAGGCTCCAAATTGTTTTCCAGAGGATTAAAGCACCACAGCTGTTGCACTGATTAAAAATAACTTTGATTAGTGTGTCAAATATGCGGCAGTTGTCAAATGAAAAGCAATAACTTCTAGGTCTGTTTCTACAAGTTTTAAATGCAAAGCTCCCTTGGATTTCTAGGGGAGGAGAATAAAGCCAGCCAACATCTAATATACTCTGAGCACCTCCACGTGTCCCTGAGTGTACTTCTGGTTTGTGTTTCATATGCGGGTGACATTTGAGGACATCGCTGTCTCTTTCTCCCAGGAGGAGTGGGAGTATTTAGATGAAGGGCAGAAGGAGCTTTACAGGGAGGTGATGAAGGAGAATTATGAGACTCTGATCTCCCTGGGTAAGGACTGTACGACTGTATCTGCATTTCTAGCAGACGGTGGGGCTGATCTATTATACTGTATCTACCATTCTTCCAGGTTCCAGAGATAGGACACGTCCAGAAAATGTGCTCACATAGCAATTTCCAGACATATTAACACCCAGTACCCACCAAGTACAATAAGCAGTATTTAATAAATCATTATATAATTCAACTCTAGATAGAGATCCTGCAAAGCGGAGTGGGGGATGAGTCCGGTGAACCCAGGGGTGCTGGGTTCAAGGATCCCACGGGACACGTCCTACCTTACCACATACATATATAGATGGTTCCTATAACTTCATCCCTTGAGGAATATCCTAGTACATTACTTAAAAAATAAAATAGTCCGTCATATCTTCAGTCAGTCTCACTCTACATTGCTTCCTGTTGTGCTTATGTATATTTTTCTCAGCAGCACATCTGTTTGTGTCCCCTGCTTTCTGGAATTCAGATACTGTCCTCATCTCTACTACGTCCACTGTGAATTTATTCCATGTATCTACCACTCTTTCCGTAAAGAAATATTTCCGCATATTACTCCTGAGTCCATCCCCTTTCACCCTCATCCATCAAGTGCTGCAGGACTGCACCCTCGGACCCAGAGCCCCGATCGGCATCAGGAAAGAGAGCAGGAGGCTGAAACCCTTCCTGCTGTCCATCTCTAGTCCAATCAGGGCCCACCACAGCTACTTAAAAAAAGAAGTGCCATCAGCCACGCCCGCACCTGGTGGACCCTTTGGCATGGCCCTTAGGCGGGGAATGCAGGCAGATATGCAAAAATCATCTCAACCCAAACAAAAAGCTGCCAACACTAAGCCCAACAACCTCGAAAAACCTCAACAACCTCAAAGACCCCACTGCTGACCTCACCCCTATCACAAGCAGACAACCCTCGCCCCACACATCTCTCTTCGGATTGTATCAGGTCACACTTTCATCAAGAAAACAACAAACTGTAAGTACCACTCATCAGAAATGAAACTCACTGCTGAAAGAGCCCCACCCCTACCCTCCTATGATATTACCAAAAAGCATAAAACTGCTATAATGCCATGGAATCCAATGTTGCCAGCCAACCTAGTATTGTATGCCCTTCTCATCTGGAATCTACTCTGCCACTCGTCAACAGCTACCTATACCATAAACATAGCCACAACAGCCCTACAACCTCCCCTACTACACAAACCTTGCCACCCACAGATATGGGTGAATCCTCATAAGCATGCCAACAGACGAACCCCCATGTTAATAAGAATTGAAACCAACATTCACACAACTGGCTACCATACTCTACACACACTAATCACTCCTATTAACATTGGGCTAATCAATGCTAGGTCCATCAGAAACAAGACAAACACCTTCATAGCCTATATTCAATATCACCCAAACTGACATCCTCTGCATCTCTGAATCCTGGCTATAAAGCCCTGACAAGGTCATTCTATCTCAGATCACTCCATGATCCCATACTGCCTTCAACTCCCCGCACACCTACAAGAGAGGTGTGAACAGACACTAAATTTAAATTTAAAATATCCTGATCTGTAAGCCACAAACACTGTGACTTAATCATGTTAGAAAACAGACATCTAACAGAGCCCCAAACACTCCCGCTGATGAGACATCCAACATCCTCGAAGTCATATGTTTGGCCAGCTCTCCTCATAAGTCGCTTATACTACAAGGTGACCTAAACCTGAGCTTTGCACCTAGCTGAGAAGAAACTACTTTCACAAGGCAATGGAATCACTTAACTTCTGCCAAATCCTCAAGAGTCCCTCTCACCGTTGAGGCTCTACTCTGGACCTCATCTTTGTCCCAAAGAATCTTCGCTCACAGCACAGCATAATGACCCCTCTTGCCATACCAATACCCTGGTCAAATCACCATGCTATACACTTCAAGATTCACCTCCCCCAACAAGGAAAATCACAGAGAATACCCCGCTCTGAAAGAAGATTTAAAGGATATAACTGGTCATAAGCTGCCCTTCTTCAGTACCAGAAAATGCAAAGACACTACAATGATCTGATCAACGAGCACAAATGAGAATACCACATCAACCTTATCTTAAAAGCCAGCAACAAGCCTCGAAAGCTATTTGAAATTGTCCGCACCCTCATGAAGGATCCATCTCACAAAAAAGGCACTATCCATCCCCTAATCTTTGCAGATTTCCTCATCAAGAAGAACAAACCACCCTTAAGAACTTCACTGCCAAACACCTCCAAAACGTCAACTGCAGAACCCAATGTCAAACACAATGGTACTGAACTGACCCCTGCCTGGTCATGTGGATCAAATCAGTCAAGGACAAAGTTGTTAACTATATCCAGAACACCATAAACTCATCCCTATCTGAAGAATACATGCCCCCTGCTCTCAAACAAGTTAACATCTGACTCATCCAAAAAAACCAACTCAACAACAGCTCTGATCCTGCAACTTTCCGCCCTCTTTCCAGCCTGCCCTTTCTATCCAAAATAATTGAAAAGGTGGAGGAGAGACAACTGTAAGACCACATTGACCTGTATGCTCCTCTGGCTCCACGCCAACATGAATTTCATGCTAACCATAGTGTTGAGACCCTCCTCATACATCTGTTCAACATACAGTACACCTAAGAGGAATTAACAACATAAAAAGCTGATTCCTACTTGTCTTTGTTGACATCTCCAAGACCTTCGAAACGGTATCACACAGCATCCTCTTAAACCAACTAACTAACATTGGACTTCACAGCACAACTAGTTCCAATCCTACCTTAGCGACAGACAGCAAAAGGTCAAAGTTGGTTCAAACACCTCCACTCTGTTCAACACAACACAGGGAGTCCTGCAAGGGTCTTCTCTGCCTTCTCTCCTCTTCAACATCTACTTACAACCAGTTTGCCTTGACTATCTTCAAGATAAGAAACAACTTAACAGCTGGAATTGTACAGGTACTGATATGCACAAAATTATACAGCAAACCTAAGAGACAGAGCATCAGAGGCACCATTTCAACTCCTAGTTCTTACACCAATGAAGAGGGCTCTTTCATTAGCAGCACCCACCATCTGGAATTCTCTCCTAGAGAAGATCAGCACAACCAAGGACTTAAAGGACTTCAGAAAACATCTCAGAACCTTCCTTTTCACCAGTCACGTCAGAGACAATACCTAATTCTTCCCCCTCATCTCACATGCCTAAAACAATATCTAACCCTTGTACATATGTTGCAATATATATGGTTTGCCTCTGTGCAAACCCTACATGTCACCCCTACCTAAGTTTACACATTGAGTTCTCTGTAATGTTTGTTTTAATGTAAATCACTTTGAATGTACAAGAAGGTGGTATAAAAAATGTGTTAAATAAATAATAAAATAAATTGTCCCCTCATTGCAGAGCTTGATTTCAATCGAAATATGCTCTCCTCCTGAGCATTTATGCCATGGAGATATTTAAACATCTCTGTCATATCTCCTCTTTCCCATCTTTCCTCCAAAGTATTACTAGTGCTGCTCCTCTATACCTTGTCCTCGCTTGGTTTTAAGGGCTCTTTACTGTCCTGGTTCTCTTCTTATCTCTCCTATCACTCTTTCAGTGTTTGTTCTGATGGATTCTCCTCTGCTGTTATCCCACTCTCACTTGCTGTACCCCAAGGATCTGTCTTGGGTACACTCCTTTCTCTCTCTATACCCAGTCCCTTGGTGCACTCTTCTCCTCCCATGGTTTCGGTAACATCTTTATGCTGATGACTCTCAGATCTACCTCTCTACACCTGAAAACTCTACAGCAATCCAGGCCCGGATCTCTGCCTGCCTTTCTGACATTGCTGCTTGGATGTCTCACTTGAAATTGGACATGGCCAAAACTGAGCTTCATATTTTCTCTTTACCTTGTCTCCCCTACCGCTCTTCTCAGTCTCTGAGGATAATAAAACACTTGTCATCTCTTCAACACTCTGCTGCACAGCTAATCTTCCGCCAGCCTCGTCATGCTCATATTACCCCTCTTCTCAAGTCACTTCATTGCCAAACTACTACTCCTGCTGACATATAAGTGCATTCACTCTACAGCTCCTCGCTACCTCTCCTCTCTTTTTCTCTCCCTACACCCCTCCTCGGGAAATTCCGCACTTCTTTCAATAGTTACCCCCATGTTATCCAAGTTTCCATTCCTGTTCTCTGTAAACACAGAACAGCTTGATGTTCTGTGTGTATTTTCAGTTTCATGTAAACCGCACTGATGTTGAATAGCGCGGTATAAAAGAAATGTAAATAAATAAAATAAATAAATAAACCCTCTTCTATCTATGGCCTTCTTTTCAATTGCTAACCCCAGACTTTGCTCCTTTTGCCCTGCTACGCCTTATGCATGGAATAAACTATCTAAGTCTGTATGTCTGACGTCTTCACTGACCCTTCTCAAATTGAGGCTCAAAACTCATCTCTTCGCTGCTGCTTTTGTAGGTTGAGTCACCTGATCTCCTTTGTGTTTCCTTACTATTCCCCATAGCTGTATCCCGTGTCTACAGCTACTGTATTGTTTGTCTTGACTAGATTTTAAGCTCTGATGTGCAGGAACTGTCTTTTACATGTGTCTGTGCAGTGCTACGTATGTCTTGTAGCGCTATACAAATGTTCAGTAGTGTGTGTAGAAAGGAAGGGACAGATGTTATAGAGAAAGAAGTGACAGGTTTTAGCTATCTTTTGGATGCTGCAGAGAAAGAGAGAGCAGAGTCAAAGATGGTATGGAAGGGCAGAAGGGAGAGGCCATATGGTCTTTATCTGATGTCATGTTTTTTGTTTACATACAGAAGGTGTCTTGAATACTGACCGGTAATTTGTAATTATTTAATTTTAATGCAAATTGCTTTGCTCTTTTGTATGAAAGGAGGGACATCAAGAGATCATAAAATGAAATGAAATCAAGTAAGAAATTAACTTTCTTTCTCCCTCTATCATATTAATCACAGCTGATTGGTCAGAGAATTGGGATAATCCCAGAGCAGGGATTTTGGGATCAGGAAACCCAGAAATACATATCTCTGTGGTCCCAACATATGATTAGTGCCTTATTTTAATGTCCAGCAGGTGACGGGGTCACACAGGAAAGGAAGAGAGAGGAGAAGAGAGAAGAATGGGGAAACTCTTTCACACACGAGGTGCACCCAGCACTCCACCTAAACTCTGACATGCAAGAGAGACATTTTCCACGTACTGACTGTGAAAGAGGTTTCAATCATAGAGATCGCATAAGAAGCCACCTGGAAACCCACACAGCAGAGGGAACTACCCCAACAGAGAGGCCTTCTACATCTTTTAAAAGTCCTGAATGTGGAAGAAATTTCACTCTTAAGAAATCCGTAACAATGCACTGGAAAATCCACAGGGGTGAGAGAAGATTTCACTGCACTGAATGTGAGAAATCTTTCCTCAAAAACTCACAACTTGTGGTGCATCTTAGAACCCACACAGGGGAGAGACCGTTTGATTGTACTGAATGTGGGAAATGTTTCATCAGAAACTCACAACTTGTGGTGCATCATAGAACCCACACGGGGGAGAGACCATTTAGTTGTACTGATTGTGGGAAATGTTTCCCCACAAAAGGAGTACTAGTGAGGCATCATAGAATCCACACGGGGGATAAACCATTTAGTTGTACTGAATGTGGGAAATGTTTCCTCTTGAAAACACATCTAGTAAGGCATCATAGAACCCACACAGGGGAGAAACCTTTTAATTGTACTGATTGTGGGAAATGTTTCTTCATGAAAACACATCTAGTGAGGCATCACAGAACCCACACAGTGGAGAAGCCTTTTAGTTGTACTGAATGTGGGAAATGTTTTCAAGCAAAAGCAGAACTAGTGAGGCATCATAGAACCCACACAGGGGAGAAGCCTTTTAGTAGTACTGATTGTGGGAAATGTTTTCAAGCAAAAGCAGAACTAGTGGTGCATCATAGAACCCACACAGGGGAGAAGCCTTTTAGTTGTACTGAATGTGGGAAATGTTTCCTCAGGAAAACAAATCTAGTGAGTCATCATAGAACCCACACAGGGGAGAAACCTTTTAGTTGTACTGAATGTGGGAAATGTTTTCCCACAAAAGCACAACTAGTGAGGCATCATAGAACCCACACAGGGGAGAAGCCTTTTAGTTTTACTGAATGTGGGAAATGTTTTCACACAAAAGCACAACTAGTGCTGCATAATAGAACCCACACAGGGGAGAAGCCTTTTAGTTGTGCTGTATGTGGGAAATGTTTCTTCACGAAAACACATCTAGTGAGGCATCATAGAACCCACACAGGGGAGAAGCCTTTTAGTTGTACTGAATGTGGGAAATGTTTTCACACAAAAGCACAACTAGTGCTGCATAATAGAACCCACACAGGGGAGAAACCTTTTAGTTGTACTGAATGTGGGAAATGTTTTCCCACAAAAGCACAACTAGTGAGGCATCATAGAACCCACACGGGGAGAAAATGAACTACGATTAACAGCAGACATCAAGGACTTTCGGAAGCAGCTCAAGACGACTCTCTTCATCAAACACTACGGGGACGTCACATAAATTGCTCGCCAGTCAGCACCACAGTACCACAGACCAACCCCCTCCCCTTCCCCCATGTACATAGTATTGTATAATAGCACATGCTGTAAATAGCTCAACAAGAATCTGCGACACCCTAATGCACACACACACACTGTTTCACTGCATGCACACAAAAAACATTATTTCTTGATTGTTTGCTGTGTACACCGCCTTGATTGAAGGAGAAGGCGGTTTAAAATCCTTTTAAATAAATAAATGAAATTTTAGTTGTACTGAATGTGGGAAATGTTTCCTCTCGAAAGCAAATCTAGTGACGCATCATAGAATCCATACCGGGGGAGAAACCTTTCAGCTGCACTGCTTGTGGGAAATGTTTCCTCTCGAAAGCAAATCTAGTGATGCATCATAGAACACACACTGGTGAGAAACCTTTTAGTTGTACTGAATGTGGTAAATGTTTCATCAGTAGAACACAACTAATGCTGCATCATAGAACCCACACAGGGGAGAAACCGTTTAGTTGTATTGAATGTGGGAAATGTTTCTACTAGAACTCAGAGCTAGTGAGGCACTTTAAAACCCACAATGGGGAGAGACCTTTAGTTGTATGGAATGTGGGAGATATTTCTGCACAAAATGAAGACTAGTGAGGCATCATGGAACTCACACTGGGGAGAATAAACTGACATGCTGGTAGTCTTGAATAATATCTAAACGTCATTGATAATAGAGGTGTCTGTTTCATGTGATTATTCTCTGAATTGTATGGAGAGGCAGAAGATCTTGAAGTATCAAGAAGTGCAGTCAGACATCTGGAAAATGTGGCAGAAAGCTATAGTAATCTTTCCCGGACTTCTGGCATGAGGGGCGAAGAGAGCGGACGTGCCTGAGAGGGCTCTGTCATTTTACCCCTCTATAAGTTGTACGGACGACTGGCGATCATCTATGGACCTCAAAAACTTCAGGAAGAAACCCAAAATTATGTGCTTCATTGAACACTATAGTCCTATGTCCTATGCTTCCTACCAACCCACCTGACCCCCAATGTACCCCCCTACCCTCCCTGTATATAACCACTTGTACATAGTTCATCCTGTAAATAGCACACCACGAAATCATCACTTCCACTCCGTGTTAACACTGCATGGCTACCCCTACTGACAGTTATTTTTGATTGTTTGAAGTGTAAACCGCTTTGATTTCAGGACAAAGCTGTATATAAATCCTTTTAAATAAATAAAATAAAATAAGTTGGATAATTAAATAACAGGAATTCTACCCCCTCCATGGGGAGAGCTGAGATGCCAAAAGTAGTGAAAATCAAGCCCTCAAAGACAATTGCGGAGTTTATGCCTCTAAAACTAAATCGGGAGGAAATGCGGTAGTGGGACTACAGGGTCTGTCCTCGCCGGCCTTTTCGATGGCCAGTGCAGGAGAAGCGAATGGAGGTGAGACAGACCTTCTGACCATATTACAGGAAATCAGAGACTCTAAAACAGAAATTGTAGAAAAAGTGTTTAACAAGATTGAGAAAAAATTTGCGGCAGTCGGTGTGCAGTTGGAGGAGGCAGAGACAAGGATCGGGAACACGGAGGACGCCCAGGCACAGATGGGGAAGGAGGTTTCCCGCCTTCAGCAACAATTGGGGTGGCTGCAAAGTAAAGCCGAAGAAATGGAAAATAGAGGCACCGCTCAAATGTGTGGATCTTCGGGATCCCGGAGGAAGAGGAAGGACAAGACACACTAGCTTTTGTAAAAGGGTTCCTTGAGCATTGCTTCCTGGGATGCCCCTCAGTTGTGTTTGAAATACAGAGAATGCACTGCGAGCTTATTATTAAGCAGAGAGAAACCAGCTAGCATGACAGGAAGACAATGTCATAATTCAAGATAAAGTCAAGGTTGAAAGCTAAGGTCCTGCACCTAAGGGCCATACCAAAGGGCCCTTTGGCGTGGCCCTTAGGCACGGGCGCACTTGATGGTGGCAGCTGATGAACGGTAGGAAGTCTCCTCCCCCATCCCTGACTGGAGCAGGCAGGTCAGCCAGAGAATGCCCCGCTCACGATCGAGTAATGGGCTGCTTGATGTGATCAGAGCTCAGGCCTCACCCTTAAAATAATGCAGGGCCTCAAGCTTTGATTCTCAAACTACTGAGGTTTCAGGGCAGAACACATTATTAGGCTGGCTAGAAGAACGGGCCATGTGATGTACAAGACGTGAAGGGTATTTGTATTCCTGGACTTGGCAGCGGAAACCATGCGGAGGCATAGAGATCTTCTCTGGTTGAAGGAGAATCTGACACAAAAAGGAATACAAATGGCTATATGGTATCCAGCCCACATTGTTCTGCTGTAGAAGGATGGAAAGAGGTTTTTTAACAGTGTGGAGGCTCTTGAAAAGCTTTTAAGGCAGAGTAACCAGGGCCGGAGCAGCCTATGAGCACCGGACAGAGACACTAATACAGGCAGCGGCTCCCGTGTGGAGGAGAGAGTTGCAGAGATGCAAGAGCGGCCCCCGGAACAGAGCAGAGCGCAGAGAAGCTGGAGGGAGACAAGGAGAGGGGGATCTGCTAGGGGCAGACGGTGAGCAGGACGATGGAGGTGCGGCATGAAGATCAACGACAGACACAACCGGCGGAGAATGGCAGCGGCGGAAGTGAAGAAGGCACTCGTTATAATATAGCAAGTTTAAAATGCATATAACGTTTAGTTGGAGGAAAATGTAAGTTCTGAGCTTTTGAAGCCATGCCAGGGGAAATGATAAAAATTGGAAACAGAGGAAATCAACAATGGAGATGGAGGAGACGGGGAAGGAGAGGGGTATTAACAGTTTTAAGTTGTTACATGTTTTTGGTGTGGCCTGGTGTTGATCTGCTGGTAAAAGGGAGGAACGAGGGTAAAGATGGCGACTAGTGAAGTCCTAGGGGGGGGGGGGGGGGGGTATTTTTTACCCACATGGAATGTCCGGGGGATTCACAGCCCCATTAAAGGGAAACAAATTCTAGGGCTGACTTTGCACTTCTTCAGGAAATGCATCTAATTAAAGAGGAGCATGAGAAATTGAAAATGGCAGGATAAACTCCGATGTACTGCTCAGCATATAATACAAAAAAGAGGGGTGCTGATTCTTATTCATAAGAGGGTTCCTTTTATTCTAGGAGAGGTGGGGGGGATGCCTAGGGGAGAGTGGTCTGGGTAATTGGCAGGGTTGATCAGACGCTGGTGTCAATATTGAATATTTATGCGCCAAATGGACCCAAAAGCTCCTTTTATCAGCAGGTGATGCAAGGATTTGTGAAGGCGGCCAGGGGAGAATGGGTGGTTGGCGGGGGGATCTCAATTGAACTTTGGTAAGGGAAGATAGGTCAAATTACTCAAATAAGCTCCACGGGAAGGAGGGGAGGGAATTGAGGAGATGCATTACAAAGTGGGACCTGGTGGACCTGTTGTGGGTAGAGAATGGTTCACAAAGAGGATATACATGTTTTCCCCCAGATCAGGAGCGTATTCTAGGATTGATGACATTCTGGGCCAAAGGAAGCAACTGGGAGTTCTGAGTAAGATGCAGTTACATACTCTTACACTATCTGATAATGGGATGGTAACTTGCAGGTGGGCAGAAGGGGGGGGGGCAATGTGCACAAGGTCTGGAGGGCTAGTGCTTCCCTATTGCAGAATAAAGAGGTTCGTAGAGGGTTGAGAGCTGCATGGAAGGAGTTTCTTTTTACAAATGATGTGGGTGGGGTGCGGGGGGACGTGCTGTGGGATGCAGGGAAGGCATATATGAGAGGCATGATCATACAAATGAGGGCAAGACGGAGGAGAGAAAGGCAGAAGGAACAGGACAGGTTAGTAAAGTTGATTAGTGAGCTCCAAGCGGAACATAGTTTAAAAGGGGGGAGAAAGGTGTTTCGGGAACTGTGAGGGTGAGGGCGCTGTATAATGCGCTGGACACTGAGAGGATGGAGAGTCTGTTGAGAGCTACTAAGAGGAATTATATGGAGAGTGGAAATAAAGCGGAGAGGCTGTTGGCGTGGCGACTGCGGAAGTGGAGGGCGGAGAGAACGGTGGCAGAGATAGCCCAAGCAGGAGGGGGCAAGGTGTATGTGAATGCAGATATCTATGAGGAGTTCAGGAAGTTTTAGGAGAAGCTGTATAGTACAGAGGGAGAGGGAGATGATGGTCAGATAGTTAGATATTTGGAGGGGATGAATCTGCCTAGGTTAAAGGAGGAAGAGACCCAGGCCTTGGGATGAGTAGTGCAACCAGTGGAGGTGATGGAGGCAATAAAGGCCCTTCCTCGGGGGAAAGTGGCAGGAGCGGCCGGCCTTCCTGCAGAGTATTATCAAGCTATTGCGGTGCAGGTTGCCCCCTTACTAGCTAGAATTTTCTCAGATGCTCTTAGGGGAGAATGGCTCCCTAGAACGTTCGAGATGGGGAACATAATCATTCTCCCTAAAGAAGTGAGGCCGAGAGACCAGTGTGGGAATTACATAGTAACATAGTAAATGACGGCAGCTAAAGACCAGCATGGTCCATCTAGTCTGCCCAGCACGATGGCAAGAGTAGGTACACCTGCCGCTCCGTGCAGGCCACCCCTCCCCATGTTTAGGGGTGAACCCACCACTCTATGCAGGACACCCCTATTTGTTGAGAAATTAGATGGTTCAGTTTATTTTGATTTTATCCTGTTGCTATAAAGGGATCCACTGTGTCTGTCCCATGCCATTTTGAATTCCGTCACCGTGTTTGCCCCCACCACTTCCATCGGGAGGGCATTCCAAGCATCCACCACCCTTTCCGTGAAAAAGTATTTCCTGACATTGCCTTTCAATTTACCACCTTGCAGCTTCCTGTTGTGCCCTCTAGTTTTACAGCTTCCCCGTCTTTGGAAGAGGTTTGTTTGTTCATTATATCCCTTTAAGTATTTAAAGGTCTGAATCATATCTCCCCTGTCCCTCCTCTCCTCCAAAGTGTACATGTTTAGGTCTTCAAGTCTCTTCTCATAAGGCTTCTGACACAGGCTCCAAATCATTTTGGTCGCCTTCCTCTGAACAGCTTCCAGTCTTTTTACATCCTTTGCAAGATACGGTCTCCAAAACTGAACACAGTATTCCAAGTGAGGCCTCACCAGTGACTTGTACAGTGGCATAAGTACCTCTTCCTTTCTGCTGGTGATTCCTCTTTGTATGCAGCCCAACATCCTCCTGGCTTTTGCCACCGCCTTGTCGCACTGTTTTGCCACCTTGAGATCTTCAGAAATAATCACACCAAGGTCTTTCTCCTGATCTGTGCACACCAACCTCTCGCCCCCTATTGCATACATTTCCCTTGGATTTCTGCTACCCAAGTGCATGACTCTGCACGTCTTCGCATTAAATATTAATTGCCAAGCATTTGACCATTCTTCCAGCTTTTGTAGATCTTTCCTCATGTTAACCACTCCCTTGGGGGAGTCTATTCTTTTGCAAATTTTCGTATCATCTGCAATAAGACAGACTTTTCCATTCAGTCCTTCAGCAATATCACTCACAAATACATTGGACAGTGCCGGGCCCAGGACCAACCCCTGGGGCACCCCGCTAATCACCTTCCCTTCATCCGACTGAGCTCCATTTACCATCACCCTCTGTTGTCTGTCAGTCAACCAATTTCTGATCCAATTTACCATCTTAGGATCCATCCCCAAGCTACTGAGTTTATTGATAAGCCTCCTATGAGGAACAGTATCAAAGGCTTTGCTGAAATCCAGGGAGATGACACCCAGTCAAAAAACTCAATCAGTTTTGTTTGGCAAGATCGTCCTTCGGTAAAACCATGTTGCCTCGGGTCTTGCAACCTGTTGGTTTTGAGAAAGTTCACTATTCGCTCTTTCAGGAGCTCCTCCATGACTTTTCCCATCACCGAGGTAAGGCTCACAGGCCTGTAGTTTGACACTTCTTCCCTGTCACCACTTTTGTGTAGAGGTACGACATCAGCCGTTCTCCAGTCCTGAGGAACCTCTCCTGTTTCCAAGGATCTGTTGAAAACATCCTTTAACGGCCCTGCAAGAACTTCCCTGAGCTCTTTCAGTATCCTGGGATGTATCCCATCCGGTCCCATGGCCTTGTCCACTTTCAGTTTTGCAAGTTGTTCTAACACCTCATCTTCTGTGAATAGTGTGGTAACTACTTCATTCCCATTTTTATATTTGGGAGTCACGGGTGGTCCTTCTCCAGGACTTTCTATAGTAAAAAACAGAGCAGAAGTATTTGTTTAGCAATTTTGCTTTTTCAATGTCACTTTCCACGAGTCCGTTCACAGCACTTCTGAGTCCTGCAATTCCACCTCTGATCTTCTTCCTTTCCTGAATATACCTGAAGAAGGTTTTGTCCCCACACTTCACGTCTTTGCCATCTTTTCCTCTGCCTTTGATTTTGCTATCCTTATTTCTCTCTTTGTCTCTTTGATTTTGATCCTGTATTCATTTCTGTGTTCCTCTGTTTGCGAGCTTTTGAATTTTGCAAAAGCTGTGTTTTTTGCCTTTATTTGAGCAGCCACTTCTTTGGAAAACCAAATAGACTTTCTTCTCCTCTTGTTTTTGTTTATATTTGTTACATATTTATTTGTTGCCCCTTTTATTGCCACCTTTAGTTTAGCCTATTGCAATTCCACTTCCCTTATCTCCTTCCACCTTGTCAGCTCCTCCTTTAGGTACTCTGCCATTTTATTGAAGTTGGTGTTTTTAAAGTTTAGGACTTTGAGCCTGCTATGATTGGCCTGTACCATGGTTTTTATCTCAAACCACACCATGTGATGATCACTGCTGCTCACAGGGGCACTCACGCAGACATTCGACACGCTATCACCATTGGTGAGCACTAAATCCAGCGTTGAGCTTTCCCTGGTTGGTTCCATCACCATTTGTCTAAGTAACACATCTTAGAGAGCATCCATGATTTTTTTGCTTCTTTCCAGATTTGCAGAAGGAGTAATCCAAGCCACATCAGGTAGATTAAAGTCACCCAATATGATCGCTTCCCCCTTTGTGGCTATCTTGGCAATATCTATAAACAATTCATTATCTATCTCTTCAATTTGTCTTGGAGGTCTGTAGACTACAGCAGTATGGATGACAGTGCCATCTCCTCTTTCCAACACAATCCAGAGCGCTTCTTCTTTTCCCCATGCCCCCTACATTTCAGTAGCTTTAATATTGCTTTTGACATACAAGGCTACTCCTCCTCCTCTTCCATTTATCCTGTCTCTTCTGAATACATTATAGCCAGGTATGGCTATATCCCAATCATGCGATTTGTTTAACCATGTTTCTGTAACGGCCACAATGTCCAAATCCATTTCCACCATTAGGGCTTCTAGGTCTGGAACTTTGTTGGCTAAGTTTCGAGCATTTGTGCTCATTGCTTTCCAGCATTTAACTGGCTTGTGTGTATTTAGCGTTGATTTTGTTCTGCCTACATCTTCCCATTTGTTTATCATGTGTGGTTTAAATGTGTGGCTGTTTCTGATATTAATCTGCTTTTGCAGGGGGTGACGTCCAGAGCTTGACCTTCCACATCTGTCACCCCCTTTTTCTAGTTTAAATGCATATCCACATATTGCTTGTATTTTTCACTTAGGATTCTTTTCCTTGCGGCAGAGAGATGTAGTCCATCAGCACAGTATAGTCCAGGGGTCTCAAACTCAAATTGCTTTGAGGGCCAAATGAGGACTTGTAGAGTAACCCGGGGGCCGCACAAGACGCAGGCCTCATTTGCATAAGGGCCTCATTTGCATAAGAGCATCATTTGCATAAGGGCATCATTTGCATAAATATTTGCATAATGTTACCATACACTAACTTTTAGTAAACATGCCTCTTAATGAGTGTATGGATAAAGAAAGACTAAAAGATTTCTACATTACTATAAACCAGTGCCATATCTTTTTGTAATCCACCCCCCTCGCCTCCCACCACCAGTCCCCCAAGCGTTTTGAAGCTTGATCCTCAGAAAGGCCCAAGTACTGTAAGTCCCAAACCCAGTCCTATGAAGAGCTGCTGGAAGCTGCTCTTTGCTTTTTCAGATAAAGTGCTAATGTCTCTGTCATTTTATTCCTGTCAACAAGATAAGCAGGATCTACTGTTTATTAAAAAAAAGAAGCAAAACTGTTGGCTAAAAATATTCATACTCTAATTTTTTTAACACAGCACACACTGGTCCCAGACAGAGCAAAGGGCAGGTCTCCTTTAACACCACACTCACAAATCCCAGCTTGAGAGAAGGGCAGGTCTGCTTTAACACCACACACACAAATCCCAGTTTGAGAGAAGGGCAGGTCTCCTTTAACAACACACACACAAATCCCAGCTTGAGGGAAGGGCAGGTCTCCTTTAACACCACACACACAAATCCCAGCTTGAGGGAAGGGCAAGTCTGCTTTAACACTGATCTAAGCCTGAGCAAAAGGCAGGTCTCCTTTAACACCACACACAGAGATCCCAGGCTGAGGAAGGAGCAGGTCTCCTTTAGCACCACACACATGAATCCCAGGACAGATTTGTCTTATGAACTACCTCTGGAAAGGCATGAGCTAAATATGAAATAAATAGAAATAAATAAATTATAGATGAGAAGCAAGGTACACAAGACAAATAGACAGAGAGAGAAAGGAAGGAGAGACAGTGAAACATGGATGCATTATCTGGTCTCTCACAGCTGGGTGGATTCCTCAGCGACTGCTCCAAGGAGCAGGGAACACAGAAGGACTCCGAGCCACATCGTATCCTGGTTTCCCCTGAAGCTCCACACAGACTTTGGGCAAACTCTGCCAGGCCCTTCAAGTCCGTGTCCCCTTTCTCTGTTCTCCTGACTGGACCTGGTCATTTCCCCCTATGAATATTTATAGTCCTGAGAGGGTCACTCCTTCTCCTGACCCATCCCTGCATCCCAGGCCTGCCAGTCACCCTTCTCCTCTCTGCCCCCACTCACTTCCTTCCTCTTGCACAAATCGCTTCTTTACTGGCAAACAGAGGGGGAGAAATGCTTATTCACCAGAAGCAAATATCCTGATTGACTTGCTCTTCTGACTTATTCAGCCCTTTGGCTGATTCTACTGCAGAGCTTTACTGGGCTTGTCAATAACATCTGGCCCATCTCTCCGGTGAAGTACCCTTCCTCACATTTCCTGGGCTGACTAGGATCCCCTTCTGCACAATGTCTTTCCCATGTGGGTCCTGTGCTTGTGTGGCAGGACGTCTGCCATTCTCTTCCTGCTGGCTTCACAGTTCATTTAATGCAGGGGTCTCAAACACGCGGCCCGCGATGCATAGGGGGGAAAAAAACCCGGCTTCTGCTGCTGCTGCCGCCGCCGGCAATAGCAGCAATATCGCAAGTCCCGCGGGCTCTGCTCTCCCCCCTCCCCACCCCCCTCGGCAGATCCCTTCCTGCTTGCCTGCCAGTTCTCCGCTTCGGCTTTCAGAGCCGCGAAGGGAGAGCTTCTCAGCTCTCCCTTCGCGGCTCTGAAAGCCGAAGCGGAGAACTGGCAGGCAAGCAGGAAGGGATCTGCCGGGGGGGGGGGGGAAGAGCGGAGCCCGCGGGACTTGCGATATTGCTGCTATTGCCGGCGGCGGCAGCAGCAGCAGAAGCCGGTTTTTGTTTTTTTTTCCCCCTATGCATCACGGGCCGCACAAAGGTCTCTCGCGGGCCGCATGCGGCCCATGGGCCGCGTGTTTGAGACCCCTGGTATAGTCTCTTGTTGTTCCATTTGTTACCCCAGTCACCAATAAATCTGAATCCTTCTTGTTTGCACCTGGTCTGGAGCCATGTATTAAAGTTGTTAATGTGATGCAGCCTTTTTGCCCCTTTACCAAGCACAAGTAGAACCTCTGAGAATGCAACAGTGTTAACAATGAGCTTGAGTTTCTCTCCCAGAGATTGGAAGTTCTTTTGGACTGTAGAGGTACTGTTTCTAGCCAGGTCATTTGTGCCCAAGTGGATAACCACATCAAGTTTGGAGTGTTCACTTTCTGCACTAAGTACTTCAACAATGTGGTTTGTATTCCTGCTGGCTGAAGAGCTTGGGAGGCACCTGACTATCTTCTCTCCTTTGAACTGTGTTCCCAAGTTGATGCCACTGATTATGGAATCACCAAGTAGTAGTAGTTTGCTGTTTGGTGAGGTTTTCTTCATATTTGGTCCTTTAGCAGGAGATTGGGCATTGTCTCTCTCATTTAAGGGCCCTTCAGTTTCTTTGGATTGGGCATCCTCATTCGCCAATGCAGAGAAGGCATTATGCAGGGATATCTCCTGATGCATAGGATGCCTCTGTGTCACAGGTCGCAATCTACCAGAACCCACTGTGATCCATTTGTTCCTGGGGTGTTTCATTCTTTGTGGAAGTGGTGGTGGACTTTGTTCAGTTTGTATCTTAGAAGAGGTACGCTTCATTGCAGGCAGTTCCTCCCTCAGTTCCTCATCCTCATTAGCCAAGGCAGAGAAGGCATTATGCAGGGATATCTTTTGAGGCATTGGATGTCTGTGCGTTATAGGTCACAATCTTCCAGAACCCACTGTGATCCCCTTGTCCCTGGGATATTTGATGCTTTGTGGGAGCGGTGGTGGGCATTGTTCAGTTTGCATCCTATAAGAGGTGTGCTTCATTGCAGCCAGTTCCTCTCTGAGTACGGTCACCTCTTTATGCATGGCAGCTAGGTCTTCCCTTAGTAGAGTCAGTTCTTTATGCATGGTAGCTGACCTGAGGCACATAGGACAAACTCTGAGGTTCCATATTGTAATGGCAAGCGCTTTGAAAAGCTCTTATTCTATCACTCACCCACAGAAGGAAAACTCTCAGACAGGCTGGAATGCAATCAGGATCTTTAATGTGCACACAGGATCAGACAGAGATACCAGCAACCTCCACAAGGGTCTGAACCCCGAGGGACGTCCTTCAATGCCTTAAATACAGTATAATTTCAAACTCATTCTGTAATCCCATTTGCCACAGGTATTTCTTGTCCACCAATCAGCAGCCCCTGGGGAAGGTACCTGGGTGACCTGTCCAAACCGGTGTGCTCTGGTCTTTTGGTTTCTGGGCTAGGGGATACTGTGCTCAGACCTGGAGTGGGGGAAGGGTGTCTAAAGAAATAGCAGGCTGATTACCTCATGGCTTGCGGGGGAAGGGTCAGGCTGATCAGAGCCTCATGGCTTGCAGCATGGCTTGGGGGAAGGGCTACCTACAGCTACCTCATTCCCCCCTTTTTAAGTAAGACCTCAACCGCTAGAGGCGGTAGAGGGCTGTATTACTGGAGGCATGCCGCAGAGGGGTGTATTGGGTCAGGGCCATAACAGTGGTAGCAGCCTTGCGTTCTACCAGGGTGTCGAGGGTGGTGGTAATGGAGCGGTGGAGGATGGGGATACAACATGGTATGAGGGCACATACTAAGAAGAGAAGGAAAACTCCTATAACTAGGGTTTTAAGGCCCCCCAACCAACCAAACAATTTGGAGAACCACCCCGTCCCCAGTCCCATGGACGGGTCTGAGATTTGTTTCGCCAAGTCACGTAGGTCTTGGATTGAGCGCTCAATGGACACACTTTCATCTGTGAGGTTAAAACAACACATTCCTTCGAATTCCTCACACCCATGGTTGAGGCGTAACAGCAGGAAATCTATGGTCATTCTATTTTGTAGAATCGCTGTACGTAGGCTGGACAGCTCATAATTTATGGAAGCTAGTATGGTTGAGGTGAGGTTAATGGTCTTGGCTAGGGAGCAAGCGAGTCGGCTTACCTCCAGGGAGTTGTGTAGGGCCAATCCAGGTGTCCCAAGGATTGACACTGACAGCCCAAGAGCTGTCTCATCACTGTAAGGCTCCACGTTTGAGTTACAGGTCGAGGGCATGGGGGCAGAGCGGGGATAACTGGGGGGCCGGACGAAGGCAGCAGTTGTAAGCCTAGCAAAAGTGCACGGACCACCAGTGGCATTTGCAGGGACGTAAGTGTACGTCATTTTGCCACATACTAAAAACCAGCCTAAGGGAAGATACATTTCTGAGTGTGAATAGGATACATTTGTAACAGAGCTGCATGATAACACAGTATTTGATACATTGTTTCCTCCCCTCTTGGCATTGACAAAAAAGAAACAATCACTAGCATTTAGAGTGGAAACTACCTGCAAGGAAAAAGGCACTTGGTTGAAAAGTGTAGAAGTCGGTCAGGTAACCCCAATATGGTAGAAATATATTCCAGGTTGTTTACAGTTTAAATTAGCAAGCATAGTGAAGTTCTGCATCTCACACAAACTAGACGGTACAGCAATAAGAGAGGTTTGTAGAGAGTTTCGTATACAAAAGTTTGTCATGTTCAGAGCAGTTTGGGCGAGTAATATTGCTGTGTTAGTAGTCTCTGCACTTGTTGGAAAACGGGCCCATGTCAGGGAAACGAGTAAGGCTAGGGCACCGCTTCTCATTCTGCTCCTGGTTCTGGAAAAGGGGGTCTCGTAGATCAGTCTCTCCGGGGGTCTCGTCGGCAGTCTGTTAGAGCCCTTTACTGGGCAGAAAGGTCCCTCTTCAGTTTCAAACGCAGGGGTTGATCTGGAATCGGGACTGCAGTCCAGGCTGGAACAACTTCTGGTGCAGCGGCCTTGACACGAGAGTGATGGATCCACGGAGCGACTTCAGCCACTTTAACAGCCGTGGGGGTGGTCAACAGAACAGTGTACGGGCCTCGCCACTGGGGGGTCAATGGGTCTTTCTTCCACTCCTTGACCCACACCTGGGAACCAGGCTGGTGCGTATGGAGCGCTTCAGTCAGGTTGATGGGGAGTCGCTCCTGGATCCACCGGTGCAATTTCTGCAATACAGAACTGAGAGCCGACAGTTCCTGCCGGGTTATTTCTGAACCTATCTGCACTAAATCTCCATGGACGCCCTGTATGAGGGGTGCAGGGCGACCATACACAGCTTCAAAGGGGGAAACACCGATACCCTTTCGTGGGGCTGACCGTATGCGGAGCAGAGCTATAGGGAGCAATTGGGGCCACTTCAGTGAGGTTTCCTGACACAATTTTGCTAACTGGCTCTTTATGGTGCGATTCATGCGTTCTACTTTCCCTGAGCTCTGCGGGCGGTAAGCTGTGTGTAGCTTCCAATCGATCTGTAAGGCTTTTACTACCTGCTGTATCACTTGGGCCACAAATGCAGGTCCATTATCAGATCCCACTACTACTGGAAGCCCAAATCGGGGGATGATTTCATGCAGCAACACCTTAGTCACTTCTCTGGCTTTTTCTGTGCGGACTGGGAAGGCCTCCACCCACCCCGTGAAAGTACAGACCAATACCAGCAGATACCGGTACCCATTTGCTCGGGGCATTTCTGAAAAGTCAACCTGGATGTTTCCCATAGGGGTGACCCCATAAGACTGGACCCCTGGGGGTTGGCTTGGGCCTTGACGGGCATTGTTTTTAGCACATGTGGTGCATTGTCTAGTAATTGCAGCTGTCAGTGAGGATAAGCAAGAAATGAAGAAATATGGGCGGAGGGTAGTTTCCATTGCTGTCTTGCCCATATGAGTGGCCTGATGAAAGGATGATAGGAATGCTGGGGCAAGGCTGTCTGGGATGACTATCACTGGAGCTGTCCCTGTTCTAGGTAACCTTATCCAACCATCTGTGTGTAACACCCCACCCTCCTCCTGACAGAAAAAATCTAGCTCTCGTGTAGTGTACCTCTTGGCCCATTGGCTTAGTGGGACTGGAAACAGGGGGGCTTGTAGATCCTGGGAGCTCTGCGGGAAAAACTGGGACAAGGATGTGGTTGCTACTCGCCGGGCTTCTGCATCAGCCCGTCTATTTCCCTTAGCTATTTCACCGTTCCCTTTCTGGTGGCCTCTGCAATGCATTACGGCTACTGTTTTTGGACGCCAGACTGCTTCTAACAGGGCCAATATCTGGGGGCCATTCTTTATCTCAGAGCCAGCTGCAGTAACTAACCCTCTTTCTTTGTACAGGGCCCCGTGGGCATGGAGAGTGGAAAAGGCATATCTGGAATCTGTGTATATATTTACACGACTGTTAGTCCCAAGGGTTAAGGCACGGGTAAGGGCAATGAGTTCCGCCTTCTGTGCGGAGGTTCCAGGGGGCAAAGGCTGTGCTTCAACTATTTCCTCCATCGTCACCACCGCATACCCCACACACCTGCGGCCCTCCAGCATCAGACTGCTCCCATCTACGTAGTAGGTCTCATCCGGATTGCTTAACGGCACATCCATCAGATCAGGGCGACTGGAGAAGACTGTTTCCATCACTTCCAGGCAGTCGTGATCAGGTGGTCCCGGGCCAACAGGCAGGAAAGTAGCAGGGTTCAAGGCTTGGCTGGTAGTTATCTGCACCCTGGGATTTCCCCATAACATGCTCTGGTATTTCAACATTCGGGAGCTGGTGAACCAGTAACTTCCTTTATGCTCTAGCAATGTTTGGACTGAATGTGGGACGGTGACTAGAAGGCCTTGGCCCATGGACAGTTTATCAGATTCTTCCACCAACAAGGCTGTTGCTGCTATTGCTCTCAGGCAAGGTGGCCATCCCTTGGCCACTGGATCCAGCAGTTTTGACAGGTAGGCGACTGGTCGTGGCCAAGACCCCAGTTGTTGGGTCAAGACTCCCAAAGCTGTTCCTGCTGCTTCGTGCACATTGAGGGTGAAAGGCTTGGTGACATCCGGAAGGCCTAGGGCTGGTGATGACAGTAATGCCCTTTTCAAATGTTCGAAGGCCTCCTGTTGGTCATGACCCCATTCAAGGGGGCTCTTCTCTGGGCCCTTTGTAGACTCATAGAGGGGCTTTGCGATCTTTGCGAAGTTGGGAATCCAGATACGACAGTACCCAGCTGCCCCGAGAAAAGCACGTACTTGCTTGCGGGTTGTTGGCACTGGGATCCGGCACACTGCTTCCTTCCTCTCGCTCCCCAACCGTCGGCTTCCTTTTGACAGATGGAATCCCAGATACTTCACTTCAGACTGACATAACTGAGCCTTTTTTCTGGAGACTCGGTATCCCGCATTGTACAGGAGTTGGAGAAGTTCTGTGGTTGCCAATACACATTCAGCCTCAGAGTCAGCAGCGATTAGTAGGTCATCAACGTACTGCAGAAGTACTCGTCTGCCGGGCTCCCCTGGAGGGAAACTAGCGAGATCTTGGGCCAATGCTGTGCTGAAGATGGTAGGAGAGTTCTTGAATCCCTGTGGTAAACGAGTCCAGGTAACTTGGGACTTTCTGCCAGTAGCAGGGTCCTCTTTCTCGAAAGCAAACAGGTGCTGGCTTGCAGTAGCCAGGCGTATACAAAAGAAGGCATCTTTTAGATCCAGTACTGAGAAGTGAGAAGCAGTCGCTGGGATGAGGCCCAACAGTGTATAAGGGTTTGATACTACTGGATGCAGAGTCACAGTGGCCTCATTGACACGACGGAGGTCCTGAACAGGTCGATAGTCAGTGGTTCCAGGTTTTCGAACTGGCAGCAAAGGAGTGTTCCATGCCGATTGGCAGGGCCGCAGGATACCATGCTGTAGTAGCTGCACCAGATGATGATGGATTCCTTCTACAGCTGCCCGCGGCAGCGGGTATTGTCGCACATGCACCGGGGAGGCTCCGGCTTCATTTCAACACATACGGGAGGGATGTTAATGGCCATTCCGGGGGGTTTCCTTCTGCCCATACTCCAGGGGGCACTGATTCCCACGTAACCAGGGTAGCCACATCAGATTTGGGCCTGTTCTCATATAACCGCCATTCTTCTTCTCGGGGGACAGACAGTACCAAAACTGTTGGGCCCAGGCTGGGTAGTTGGAGCTCAGCCTGGCCATCAGACCCGAATGAGGTTTGGGCCTGGAGTTTTACCAGAACATCCCGACCCAGCAAGGGTATGGGACATTCAGGCATATACAGGAACTGGTGAGTGATGGTCCGTCCCCCCAACTGGCACGTGCGGTTTTGCAGGAAAGGTCTCTGGGCTCTCTCCCCCGTAGCTCCCACAACAGTTACTGACTGGGAGGAGATCGGGGCTACTTGTTGGGTGACCACTGAGTGTGTTGCTCCGGTATCGACCATGAATTGCATTTTCCGGTCCCCTAAATTCATGTTGACCATAGGCTCCTGGGGACCTAACAGAAACTTGGAGCCCGGTCTGGCCTAGTAGTCATCCGGGTCATAATGTTCCATAGCTGCAAGGCCTTCGAGAGCTGGAACCGGTGGAGGCGGGAAAGCATTATGCTGATCTTGCTCCCGTGTAGTTCGTACGGGTGCTCTTACACAGCTCGTGGATGGATATCTCCCTCGCCTTGTGTTACGATTTGGACAGTCATTCTTTCAGTGTCCCTCCTCTTTGCAGTAGGCACATTGAGTGGGGCTTAGGGGAAACCTCGGCCTCCCATATCCGTGTCCTTGTCCCCTATTTCCTCCTCTGGCCCAGGCTGGAGCTGGTGGTCGCTCAGCTAAGGCGGCTGCTAGGAAGTCTGCCTTTTTCTTCATCCGGCGCTCCGACTCTCGCTTCTGCTCCTGGTCACGATTTACATATACTTTTTGTGCCACTTCCATCAATTGTGTTGTATTCATGCCCGCAAACCCTTCCAGTTTCTGCAGCTTCCGCCGTATATCACCTTGTGCCTGAGCCACAAAGGCATTATTCATCATCTTAAGATTCTCAGGGTCCGCTGGATCGTAGGGGGTGTATAATCGGTATGCTTCAGCCAGATGCTCATAAAATACCGCCGGACTCTCATCAGGAAGCTGGAGAACTTCTGCGGTTTTACTGAGGTTCATAGCTCGTTGCCCTCCCTTCTTAAGGCCTTCAAGGAGTGCAGTCCGGAAGCGAGTGAGAGCCGCTGCTCCATCAGGGTCATTCGGGTCCCAGCAGGGGTCTTTATTCGGGAAATCTGCCTCTGCCCGCTGCCGTGGATTTACTTCTCCCTGACGGGCATGATGTTTCTCCAGCCACTTGAGGGCGGCCCGTACAATGCGCGCCCGTTCTTCTGTATTGAATAAGGTGGAAAGCAATTGTTTAATGTCCGACCAGGTAGGCTGGTGTGTTTGCATAATACTGGTCATAAGATCTGTCAGTTCTTGGGGCTTTTCAGTATATGAGGCATAGTGGGTTTTCCAGTTGAGCAGGTCCGTAGTGGAGAAAGGGACATAAATCAGGCTTGATGGTCCCACTGCCACCTTTCCGGTAGCATCAATATACGGGAGCCCCTGTACTTGTCGTAGTGGTAATTGGAGACGTTGCGACCGCAGGCGGTGGGCTAACGAGGGTGACGATTCTGGCTCAGCCCCTGTGCTCTCGGGGGAGGAGATGGTGTCACTGGGGGTGGCACCAGATGTGAGAGGGGAATCTGAAGATGAGGGGCCGGAGTCTGTAGAACTTTCCCTAAATCTGGCATCACCCACCCCAGGAAGTCCTGACCTTTCAGCTATGGGAGGATCCTGTTGTGGTGCGGACGGGACACGGGGTTGAAGTAGAGGGAGGGGACGTGGAGGAATATCAGGAGAGTCCCGTCCCTGGTAGATAGGGGCGGGTGTCCATCCCTTTTGGCGACAGATGGCCGCCACCATTTCTCTACACTGATCCTCGTGACAGCGCTGGAGCCACCTTGGTCTGAGTTGGCATATGGTCAGCCATGAGTCAATATATGGGAACTGGTCAGGGTGCTCTTTTGCTACAATTTGATGGACCAAGGACACAGTGGCCAAATCAATAGATCCCTGAGGAGGCCATAACTTAACTAAGGCTGGCCATTCCCTCTCACACAAAAAGGTTAATCTGGAGGCGGAGAGAGGTACCCCGTAATCCTCTCTAAACCCAGATTTAAAATTGTGAAGCATGCACTGTAGGGGCGTTTTCACTTTAGACTTTCCCAACCCCATGCTCTAATCCTAGTTCAATAACTAAGTACAGTATACAATGTGGACCAGATCTTCCAACCTAATCTCAATTCGGGGGAAAATGCAATTTACAGTAAGAGAAAAATATGCAAAATTTACAATACAGATCCTATCTAGACTTAATCCAGGAGAAATATACAATTTATAATACAGACCCTATCTAGTCTTAACTCAGGACAATTAATACAACTTACAATATAGATATTGGTAATTTACAAAATATATATATACTCAGTTGTGGTTTAGATAAGAGTTAAAATATATATATATGCTAGCTATTCTTAAAATGTCCACCAGATGGAGCTCCAGAAACGCTTTAAGTGCTGTTCCTTTTAGAATCTGGGTGTAGCTTACACGTGGTCTTCACAAGATGGCTGCCTCCACTGTGTTCCACATGGCTTTCAGCTCTCTGGGGAAACCTCGTGGCACTGCACAACTTCAGACACCGATTCAGCTGCTCCTCGACTTAAAGAACAAAAACAACAAGGGACAGGCATCGGGTCAAACAGCTCCGGTTCTTGAAGGGAGGCAGGGGAACAAAAAAAGAAAAAACAACCCAAATGAAGAGAGCCAGCCGGGCCGCGGTGCACAGATCAAACAAACAGGAGCGGGGGAAAAAAGCACTTTTAAACATCGGGGAGCCAGCCGGGCAGCCGCGCACAGATCAAACAAGCAGGAGAGAGGGCAAAAAGCACTTTTAAACATGGGGGAGCCAGCCGGGCAGCCGCGCACAGATCAAACAAGCAGGAGAGAGGGCAAAAAGCACTTTTAAACATCGGGGAGCCAGCCGGGCAGCCGCGCACAGATCAAACAAGCAGGAGAGAGGGCAAAAAGCACTTTTAAACATCGGGGAGCCAGCCGGGCAGCCGCGCACAGATCAAACAAGCAGGAGAGAGGGAAAAAAGCACTTTTAAACATCGGGGAGCCAGCCGGGCAGCGGCGCACAGATGAGAGAGGAAAAAGCACCTCCAAAACATCGGGGAGCCAGCCAGCCCGCGGCACACAGAACAAGGACGGAGCATTTTAAAAAGGGGCCCGCCGTCCCGCGGCACACAAATTACGGTCAGTACGATTTTTTTTTGCTTGGGGCAAAAATTAATTTAATAGCTTTTGGCAGCGCTGCACTCTTAATACCCTTTAAAGGGGCTCAGCGGTGCATCGGGACAGCAGGGAAAGGCAGAAAATTCAGCGGGTCAGCAGGGGGGCTCAGCGGTGCATCGGGACAGCATGGGGGGGGCAGAATTAACATCGGAACACAACGGAGAGAGAAATTCACATCGGAGCAGAAATTAACACAGTGGCAGCATGGGGGGAACAGAAATTTACATCGGAGCACAGAAATTACCACGGGGTTCAGGGAAAGGCAGTAAATCCACACCGGAGCACATTAGAGAGCTTATCAAGTGCTATAGTTTGGTTACATTTTTCTCAGATTACTGCAGTTCAGATATTTTTACCGGTATTCAGATACAGGACGAGCAATGGCTTCAGGGCCACTAAGGCCCCTAATAGGACTGCTCGTGCAGTTGATCAGACTGCTACAGGTTCCCAGAAATTACCAGGACTCACAGATAGAGTACAGAACTAGCCCCAAACAGTAAGGTAGCAGTACTCACCAGAACTCTGATCAGACAGGAAGTTTGGATGCCAGTCTATCCAGCTGGTTTTTCAATCGGGGATTCAACCGCAGGGACCAGCTGTCCAGACAAATCAAGGTGTCCTTCCGAGCACAAAGTGGCCCGGGGGCGCCAAGGACCGTTAATCACCTGGGGAGGCCGGTCCCTGACTGGTGGAGGCCCAGACGCTGCAAAAGCAGAAGTCTTCCCACCGTGGGTGTGATGAGAGAGGCTTTTCTTTTAATTTAAAAGGGTCCCACCTGGGTGCCAAAATGTAATGGCAAGCGCTTTGAAAAGCTCTTATTCTATCACTCACCCACAGAAGGAAAACTCTCAGACAGGCTGGAATGCAATCAGGATCTTTAATGTGCACACAGGATCAGACAGAGATACCAGCAACCTCCACAAGGGTCTGAACCCCGAGGGACGTCCTTCAATGCCTTAAATACAGTATAATTTCAAACTCATTCTGTAATCCCATTTGCCACAGGTATTTCTTGTCCACCAATCAGCAGCCCCTAGGGAAGGTACCTGGGTGACCTGTCCAAACCGGTGTGCTCTGGTCTTTTGGTTTCTGGGCTAGGGGATACTGTGCTCAGACCTGGAGTGGGGGAAGGGTGTCTAAAGAAATAGCAGGCTGATTACCTCATGGCTTGCGGGGGAAGGGTCAGGCTGATCAGAGCCTCATGGCTTGCAGCATGGCTTGGGGGAAGGGCTACCTACAGCTACCTCATTATGATTCGTCTTGGAATGAAAGTACTGCAGTTATTGCACTGAATACACGACATGCTGAATAAGCAGTCCTAGAAGGAGAATAGGAAGAAGATGTGAGCTGTAACCTAAGTTAAGAGGATAGATGGCAACATATGCGAGTACTATATAGGCAATGCAGCCCCTGGGGTGGGTGGGGCAAGGGGTAGGGTGGGCGGGAACTTGTGTCTCTTGCCAGTAGGCTGTTCCTGAACTGGGGGCACCCACAGATATCTGCTCCAAGGCTACCCAGAAAAGGAGACAGTCAGATTATCCCCAAGCTTAATTTATAACCACAGTTAAACTTTATATTAACAATTCCCACAAAACAGACAGTTAGATTCTATATTGATAACTAGAAAACATCAGAAATAAGAGAGAAAATTAGAGTCTTAGCTTTGTGAAATATCCACAGCTCCTGCAGCCAGCCTCAGAGACCTGTAGGTGTGGCCACTGTTCAGGTTTGAGATGGCTCAAATTAGCACCTGCCTACCTGCCTGAGAGCAGAAACTTTCACCTCCCCCGCCCAGAAAGAGCAAGCCTTCTCCAACAGATTTAAACCTTTGTTATCTGGATACTCAGGTTCCAGTAGGCTGAATATCCCCAAGCTTCATTTATAACCACAGTTAAACGTTATATTAACAATTCCCACAAAACAGACAGACTCTATATTGATAACTAGAATGCATCAGAAATAAGAGAGAAAATTAGTGTCTTAGCTTTGTGAAATATCCACAGCTCCTGCAGCCAGCTTCAGAGACCTGATTGCTCTCATCAATTGCGATGTGAAACTGTTTGCTAAGGAATTGGCACGCAGGTTAGAAGGGGTCTTTCCTCAATTGATTTACCCAGATCAGACAGGGTTCATTAAAGGATGGTTGATATCTGATAATGTTCGCCGTGCAATTAATTTGATGCAGGTGGTGAAGGAGCAGAAAGAAAGGGCGTTATGTGTGGCATTAGATGCAGAAAAGGCATTTGACAGAGTGGAGTGGAGATTTTTGCTGGCCTCTTTAGATAGGCTCAATCTGAGGGAGGGGTTCAGGAAGGAGGTTGAGGCACTGTACATGGCCCCGAAGGCTCACATCCTAGTGAATGGACATTGTTCAGAGGAATTTCAGTTGTATTGGGGAACTAGGCAGGGGTGCCCCCTTTCACCTATGCTATTTGCAATTGTGATAGAAGTGTTGGTGGCACGGCTCAGAGTAATGAGGAGATACGACCAATAAAGATACAAGGGGAAGAAAACAAAATTTTACTCTATGCAGATGATACTTTGATATTTATCTCACAGCTGGAGAGATCGATTCCAGCATTGTTGGTGGAGTTGGATACATTTGCAAAACTCTCAGGGTTTAAGGCAAACTTAGCTAAGACTGAAGCAGTAGCGTTGGGTGGGCTGAGGACCCAGGACATTCACCAGTTCCCCTTGCAGTGGGAAGGAGAGAAATAAAATACCTGGGGGTTAAATTGCCAGTGGATCTGGCAGAACTTTTCAGAAGGAACTATATGCCCTTAGTTACAAAAATTGGACAGGAATTGGAGCAATGGGGGAAGCTGCACTTAAGTTGGATGGGAAGGGTCACAGCCTTAAAAATGAATATAATTCCTAAGTTTTTGTTCAAGTTCACACAGCTTCCAACCCCCATTGTAGGTAAGGTGCTGCGGAGATGGGAGGACCAGCTTAGGAGGTTTGGGGGGGGGGGGGAGAAGGCGCGGATTGGAATAAAAAGGCTGGTTTTGTCTAGGGTGCAGGGAAGGATCAGATTCCCCTTGCTAAGGTGGTACTCTAAGGCAGCGGTACTGAGGGCCCTGAGGGAACCCTATCTTCAGAAAGGTGAGATTGCTTGGGTCACTATAGAGAGGACTCTCTTGGAACTGCAATCCATCTTTGAATGGGTGGAAGGAGGAAGGAGGGAGATGGTGGATGGGGTGGGGGGCTTGGGGAATCATCCCTTCCTTAAAGCGCTGAGGCAGGTTGCACGAGGGGAAAGAAGGAGAAGGTAACTCCCAAGAATGATTAGTAAATGGTTAAAAATCGGGGACTATTTCCCCTTTTCGTCCGCTGAGTTTAGTGCGGTGAGAAAGGGTCTAGCCTCATTGGCTGTGACTCGATTTAGTGAGCTGGTGGGGAGGAAGGGGATGCTTAGCATGCAGGAAATAGAAGCCCAGATAGGGAAAAGGATGCCATTTTATCAATACTTGCAATTGAGACATTTCATTATGCTCCTAAACGTATTGGCAAATCTGCAGAGGTCAAGCACGTCCCTGGAGGATGCCCTGTATAAGGGGGACGGTACAAAGGGGTTACTTGCCAAGTTGTATAGGTCCCGGTTAGAAGAGGTGGATGTGTTGGGGGGTAGACAGAAGGAGGGATGGGTGCATTGACTGGGGCAGAGATTGGGTGAGGGCACATGGGCCCATATTCATGAGGCCATATATAAGCCTAGTTAAGCTTGAATGGGCTAGAATTTGGCAGCTGGGATTTAATGTTAAAAAATGTAAGGTCGGTGGGGACGCTGGTGAGCCCGACAAAAATGGCCACACTTTAATGACTCTCTGCAGCCTCACCTCCTATCTAATGGCTACCTAAGTTTGATCCCACTGTTTTTATGCCGGAAACCACCCCACTCACTGGCCGGTGATCAGCGGAGGCTGGAAATGTGATCAGTGCCGTTTGGGGAAGCTCGGCTGAGGTGGAGAGTGGAGAACTAGCGAGGACCGGCCCGGTGAAGTGAGAGGTGATGGACAGCTATGTGCGAGAGGTAACTGAAACCCTGCAATAAGAGTGTGCAACGAGAGGCTAGTGCGTGACAGGCAGGAGCTTCCCTCCGTCACATCGGCTCCCTGTGAGACAGACGCGACTGGCTGGTAATGAGGGCTGGAGGCACAGCAAGTATCTAAAATAAAAAGAAAAAAGAAAAGAAAAGAAGTCGGGCGGCAAGCTATTCGCAGCGGGGGATCTATGGTCGCCTAATCGGCACCGCAGATGAGCTTTACAGCAGCTATCCCATGTGAAAGAGGTCTGTGAGTGCAGTGAGAAGGCCGATGGAGAAGCATTGAGTGCCATGCGGTGGGGTATAGCCATCTTGGAACGCAAAGTTACTTACTGGAATGCAGGACTGTGTTGCAGCTGTGGCGGGAAAAGAAGGGTGAAATGCAGCCCTGTGCACTCCGTGACACGTAGAAGCCCTGTCTGCGCTGGAAGCTGGAATGCAAAAGTACTGCTCTAAAAATGGCCGCTGAAGCAGGTAAACGTCACTGGAATGCATGACACGCCCCCTTAAAGGACCATAGAGTTTTAGTGAACCTGGAGCCGGTCTCGGCTGGAAAGAAGGAGGATTTTTGTTCTCACCAGCAGAAGCTGTGAATTACTGAAGCCTGTCGATTCGTGCTGTTGTGCTACGCTGAGCCTGAGAGGGGAATCGGCAGCTTGCAGGGCTGAATTCACGATTCTGGAAGTCTTTCCCCGAAGCAGCACATTTAGATAAATGAGCCTGGAGCTCCACCTATTGGCAGTGAGAAGTGCTGCAGGGATTCTAAATACAAGCTGATGCTCTTCACAGCAGTTTTTGCTCATGAGCAGCTATAGTTCCCGAGGGTACAGCACAAATTAAGAGAGATTCAGCAGGATTGGAGGAGAAGTGTCCCTTCATACAGAATCATCAGAGCGCACAGGGACATACTGCGAATTTACAAAGTGGCAGTTGGGTGACTGTGCAGCGTACGACCTCAACGGCTGATATGGATGGCTAAAGCAAAGAATTACGCCTCAGCACTGTCCAAATTCTCAAGATCAGGGGATGACCCTCCGAAACTCATGCCTGATGAGGATCATCAAGGGACACCCAGAGTAATTAAAGAGGCGGTGATCTCTACCCTGGCAAAGAAGCAGAATCTGGCAGAGATTTTGCAAGAGCTCAAACTCTTCCACACCGATTTCTCCAAAGTGATTGCTGGTGTGCGCGCAGATATTAAAGTCCTTGATGACCGGATCTCTCATGCTGAGCTCCTGATTGGAGAGCAAATGGATTCTACGATAGAAGTGCAGTCCAAATTGCGGAAGTTAGATCAAATGTCTAGTGAGCTGATGGATCGACAGTAGGATCTAGAGAACCGGCAGCGTCGTTGCAATGTGCGTATTCTCGGAGTCCCGGAAGGCTCGGGAGGAAAGGACAACTTGCTAGACATCGTGCAAGAGATTTTTGCGTTTTGTATCCCCTCCACAGAGCGTCCTGTGAAGTTGGAGCGGGCACACCGTACCTTGGGGCCCAGGAAAGCGAATAATACACGTCCGCACCCTATAGTGGCCTGCTTCTCCTTCTTTGAGGATAAGATGGCCATCATCCGCAGTACACGGGGACAGCGGTCCTTTGTTTTCAAAGGGTATGAGGTGCAGATTTTCCAGGACATTGCTCAATGAACTCTAGAGTGAAGAAAAAGCTTTCGTCCTTTAACGCAGGAGCTGCAGAAGCAGTCTATCCAGTATCGTTGGGGATTCCCCTTCTCATTATGTTTTCAGTGGGAAGGGACTCAGAAGAGGATTTCGGGGCTTGCAGAGTGTCTACGTTTTTTGGACTCCTTTCAAGGTGTGGACCGAGCTCCATCACACTGCAAGCCGAATGGGGACTGGGAGGTCTCTGTTCCTAAGAGGAGGAAAGTGCCAAGATCTCGCAGTTCTTCCGAGGCAGATGCTGAGGGAAACAGAAATGCTGGAATGGATACCGCTGCACCTCCTTGAGCGAAGAACTGCAATATTGTTGATATATTGTTGCTCTATTTAATTCCCTGCTGGGGGGGCCTGGGGTATGCAATGGACTTGTGGGTTTCATGCTGTTAGGCCAGGGTTGGCTCTTCAGATAGGATGGGCTTTGGGATGTTTTCTTCTGTGGGTTCTCACTCTCTTCTATTGGGGGGCGGGGGGGGGGGGGGTGGTGAGGACTCTGGTTTCTGGGAGTAAAGTATTACAGTTTTGATGACATTTAGTGGGATGATGGTTTGTTGAGTTCTAGTGTGGGTTTCTGGGGTGGCTAGTTGGAGGAGGGAGGAGGGGCGCGATGTGGTAGCAGAACTTAAGTTCTTAGTGCTCCCACCAGGTGGGTAGTTGTACTGCCCACGTGATAAGCACGTGACGGGTTAATAACCGGGTTCCTTCTTTGAGTAGCGGGTGTTGGGATTGTGGGATGGGGTTAAGGGAGGGAGGGGTTGGGGCAGGGTGGACAAGTTTGAGTATGGTAGACGGATGGCACCAAGAGAGATTTGGAGGGGGAGGACTATGAGGGGTGGTTGGGGAGTGTGTTGGATAATAGAGGAGATGGATCTTTGGTGGGGGAGTAGGATAGGGGCAATCTCTGGTTTTATACGGATTCGAGATGATCAGCAGACCGTGCGCATGAAGATCAGAGGAGATCTCTTGGATGATGGTTAAGTTGTTATTGTGGAATGTGCGAGGTCTGCACCACCCGATTAAAAGACATAGGGTGATGGCAGAGTTAAATAGGGCACATGCGGATGTTGTCTTTCTTCAAGAGACTCACTTGGCCGCGGGGGTTCACGCATGTCTTTTGTCCCGAAGATTCCCTGCAGTATATTCCTCGGGTTTCTCATCTCACAAGAGGGGAGTAGCGATTTTGTTTGCTCAGAATTGTCAGTTTCAATTGACTAACCAAATCCAGGATCCGCTGGGACGTTTCTTAATAGTCTCCGGAGTACTTAATGGGGCGGCCATCACCTTGGTAAATATGTATGCTCCCCCTGCGGACATGGGAAGGTCACTAGAGTGTCTATTAGAGATCATAACCGCTAAGGTGACGGGGGATATGATATTAGGAGGAGATTTCAATTGTGTTTTCTCAACAGTAGATAGGTCCTCCGGCCCGCACAAGCCATCAGGAGCATCTAGAGCGCTTTCCAAGATGCTCTCGTTGCTGGCTTTGGAGGATGTGTGGCGCACTCGTCATCCGGGGGAGAGAGATTACACCTATTTTTCCACAGTTCATCGCACGTATTCGCGTATTGATATGTGGCTTACCTCTCAGTCACTCTCCGGACAGCTTGATCAGGTGAAGATAGGTACGAGGGGCCCATCTGATCATTATTACATTGCTCTAAGTTGGGAGCCAGTTGGTTCTGAATCGCCACCACGGGTGTGGTCTTTTCCTCAGCAGTTACTGCAAACTGAGAGCTTTGTAAGGCAGCTAGAGAAGGGCTGGAAGGAGTACCTGTCTCACAATGACACTGACGGAATTTCGCCGTCTGGGAGGCCGGGAAGGCGGTGGTTAGGGGACAGGTCATTTCCTTCGCAGCTTCCTGTAAAAGTCAGGGGGAACGGCCGAAAGCGGATCTCAGAGCGCAAATTGAGGTCTTGGAGAGACAGCACAAGCCGGGTGATGGGCCCCGGGTTTCTCACCAATTGACAGCGTTGCGTGGTAAGTTAACGGCCCTGGAGACTGCTGACATCTCCTCGGTTATGCTGAGGACTCGGAAACATTTTATCGAGCATGGTGACAAAGCTCATAAATTGCTCTTGTTGCAACTAAAGCAGCAGCGAGTGCGGCGTAGAGTGGGGCCGGTCAAGGATGAAAATCACCAGCCGGTGCTTAGGTCCTATGAGATAGCAGAGCGGTTTTCTCGATTTTATAAGGAGCTGTATTCAGCTCAGCTGTCAGTGGAGAACTCTGTGATAGATCAATTTTTGTCGGGTCTTCCCCTGCCCAAACTGTCGACTGAGGATAAGAATGCTCTAGACAGAGAAATTGGGGTTGCTGAGGTGCGAAGGGCCATACAGCAGTTAAAATCGGCGAAAGAAGCGGGTCCGGACCTACTACCAGCCGAATTTTATAAATCCTTAGGGGATCTTCTGGCACCTGTTCTAACTAGGGTATCCAATGATATACTGCGGAGTTGGGTGCTTCCCGAATCCCAACGCTTAGCCTTAATTACAGTGATCCCCAAGGAGGGTAAGGATGCTTCGCAGGTTAGTAACTACAGACCTATCTCACTGTTAAATATCGATTACAAAATTCTCACGAAGGTTCTCGTGGCACATCTTAACTCTAAGATATCGACGTTGGTGCATCCCAACCAGACTGGGTTTATTGCAGGGCGGCAGGGGTCGGATAACGTTCGGAGGCTTATTAACATCCTTCATGGAGTGCGGCGGCTGGAAAGCAATTATGGATTTTTGTCATTAGACGCCAAAAAGGCTTTTGATAAGGTGGAATGGAAGTATCTTTTTGGTGTATTGCGGCACATGGGGCTGGGACCCTCGTTTCTTGCGTTGATTTCAGCTATATACACGGCTCCATCGAGTCAGGTGCAAGTAAATGGGTTTGTTTGCCCTGGAAAGAGGGACCAGGCAAGGGTGTCCTCTCTCACCTCTCCTGTTTGCATTAGCCTTAGAGGCCCTGGCGGTACAATTGCGGATGCGGGAGGCTCGTTTGGGCATTCCCTTGGCAAATCAGTGTCACGTGGTTTATTTATTTATTTATTTATTTAACAAGTTTTGTATCCCGCCTTATCCTTCAATCAAAGCGGTCAGAACAAAACAGGTTACACAAAGGTAGGGGAAACATGCATCACATTATCAATACATAACAGTATACATAGGGAAATACAGTACCTGTCCAACATTACATTTAACTACATAAAACATTTCAACAAATAGAACCAACATAGATTGGCCGTTCCTCGGTCCCCCACGGTCCTACGCCTAAGGGCCACGCCAAAGGGCCCTTTGGCGTGGTCCTTAGGCGCGGGCCCGCAAGGCGCGGGCGCGCCGTTGGAAAGGCGGTTGTATAGTCTGTTGCTGCCTTGGTCTGATTGGCAGGTGCAGGGGAAGAGGCAGAGCTCCCGCTCGCAGCCCCGATGCCGGCTCCTTCTCCCTCCGTGGCCCCGATCACCGTTGGAATGGCGATTCCACAGACCGTTGCTGCCTTGGTCTGATTGGCAGGTGCAGGGGAAGAGGCAGAGCTCCCGCTCGCAGCCCCGATGCCGGCTCCTGCTCCCTCCGTGGCCCCGATCACCGTTGGAATGGCGATTCCACAGACCGTTGCTGCCTTGGTCTGATTGGCAGGTGCAGGGGAAGAGGCAGAGCTCCCGCTCGCAGCCCCGATGCCGGCTCCTGCTCCCTCCGTGGCCCCGATCACCGTTGGAATGGCGATTCCACAGACCGTTGCTGCCTTGGTCTGATTGGCAGGTGCAGGGGAAGAGGCAGAGCTCCCGCTCGCAGCCCCGATGCCGGCTCCTGCTCCCTCCGTGGCCCCGATCACCGTTGGAATGGCGATTCCACAGACCGTTGCTGCCTTGGTCTGATTGGCAGGTGCAGGGGAAGAGGCAGAGCTCCCGCTCGCAGCCCCGATGCCGGCTCCTGCTCCCTCCGTGGCCCCGATCACGACACGTTAATTTTTCTGCGGGAGCCAGCCTCCACTCTACCGGAGGTGATTGCGATCCTAACGGATTTCTCTAGATTGTCAGGTTATACGGTTAATTTTACAAAGTCAGTCTTTATGCCCTGCATAGCTTTGCGGGGGGTCTGTCAATTAGGGGGAGACACTGTGTTCTCTCTGGGTACAGGCTTTAAATATCTAGGCATTCAGATTCCTCAGAAATTGGAGGAGCTCTTTGCACGCAATTATGCTCTGCTTCTAACTGCGCTAACCATGGAAACGGCAGCTTGGCAGCGGCTTTCGGTTTCCTGGCTTGGAAGGGTGAATACCATCAAGATGTTGCTTTTGCCAAAAATTCTCGTTCTGTTTCAGCAGCTCCCGATCTCAGTTCCCAGAGGTTTCTTTCTTCGCTTGCGTCGGATACTTATGCAATTCATTTGGCAGGGGAAGAGACTGAGATTAAGCTGGGGTAATATGATGAGACCTAAGATGGGAGGGGGGTGGGTCTCCCAGATTTTGAGCTCTATTATCTTTGCGCTTGTCTAAAGGCTAACCCCCCTATGGCGTTTGGAGGGGGCTCCGGGGTGGGTGGACCTTGAGGCCTCGTATGTTGCCCCGCTTCCGCTAATATCGCTGCCTTTCATAGGAGACGCGCAAGTACATGGGCTGATTCATGCTGTAGACGGGTTCTTACCTACAAAATGACTAACAAATTACCAATTATCTCCTGAGCACCGGGGAGTCCTGCATCAGGAGAAAAAGAACTCAGATCATAGTTTCTTGTTACAAATCTTCTGTTTATTTGGTACAAGCAAGCATCATAAGCACAGATACAAGTCTGTCTCTTATTGATCTGAGGACGGGTGACCCTCCCCATCAGGGAGAGAGAGAAGGCCCCCGCCCCGAGCTCTGCAATTGCCTCTCTTATATAGATCTCTCTCTCTGTCACAAACTTCTTCTAGAAAGTATTCTGATGTCATTTGCAGAACCTGCAAAAACCTGCAAAACCAGCAAGGTTAGAAGAACTTCTGCCAGTGTAACCGTCAGAAGACCCTCCTATGTTTATCACTAAGCAACAGATACTAAACAACAGTTGGTATGGCAAGGTCTGCTCGAGGTCAGCTTATCAGGTATTGTCAGGCATATCTTTCTTTTGTTTTCCAGCACCCTGCCTATGTTGTATCAGTTTCTAAGCACTAATTACATTTTTTCAGAGCTGAGAGTATATGAAGTTCTTTGTTTGCAGTTTGACCTGTATTTCAGGGCCAGGGCCTAACTCAGCATATTTCTATCCAGAGTAAGGTTTCCAGACTTATACTAGGCCTTATAGTCATACTCTCTCTTCTATAGCTCACATGGGTGTCTTCTGTGCTCTTCAACAGGGTGCCTGTAGGAGTGCAAGCATGGAGCACAGATGAAGCAGATCTGAGCAAACCTCTCCCTAATCCAAAAATATCCCAACATTCTCCAATTTTTCTTTTTCTTTTCTCTTGAGGTGAGGGGCAAGGGAACCCAAATTTAAGGCCATGAACAACAACCATTTGGGACAGAGAAGAATGTAAGAGCTCATACTGGTCCCTAGATACAATATACAGGGTTTTTAGCAGAAGACTTAATCAATGTACGTACAAATGCAGTCAGGAAAGGAAGTGCAAAACACATAATAAGAATACAGACAATAAACATCAGCATGGAAATTAAAATTCCCCGTAACCCATCCAAAGCAGAGAAAAAGAACCAAACCTAACCTTCCAAACTAAACCTATAGCAAAAGCGTTGTGAGGAACAAAGGAGGGTAAAAGAAGACAATAATAAAGAAATCATGTTACTTATTTGAACCAGAAATCCAATCAGTGTAAAAGGAACAATATATCAAATGTGCAGCAAAATGTCCAAGTAAAAGTTCAGTTCAATGCAGGGTTTGATTGAGAACTTCTTTGGAGATGTGGGTTGTATTGAGAACACGCAGAAGTAGAGCTAATTGTCCATCAGGATGAAGGAACTCAATAAGTAGCAAAGCACATGGAAGCCCAAGGAGTAGGATTGACAGCAAACATCTGAGTCATGGCACAGTGAAACAGTTCGCATGGAGAGAAAAGTAGTCAATCTGGCATGACAGCTAGTGATGGCTTTCTTTCAGATGGCTGACGTGTATCCAGGTGTCTGCATCATTCAATTGAGCAGCAAAAGGGGAGCAGCAGTCGAGGATAAAGATTAAGTACAACAGCAGTGAAATCCTGATATTCCTGGATACATGATAGCATTAGAACATAATACAGCAGATACTCGCCACTCTCCAGAGAGAGAGCAGAAGGGGAGAACACACAATACTGTTTGTACTATTCTACATAAATTGCAAATAAGCTTGAACCAGTCCAAAAAGTAACACAAAAGTTCACATGATGCTGTTCCAGTAGGGGTCGCTGTTGTTCACAGGCACAGCAGAGCCAGTTCAAGTTTTTTGTGCTGCATCAGATCTGAAATGACTTCTTAATCAGAATGTCTTTTACTCGCTCCACTAATTCAGTTGTACAAGCACAAACAAAAGAATGCTGTTTTCCCTTTCTTCTTGGATTGCTGATAGCCAATCCCACTTCACCCCTCACAACACTTTTTTTTTGTTTTGTCACTACTTGCATCATTCCACCAACTACATACATAGGTCCTTTACATGTGTCTTATCCCATACTAATGTATCTTTATTTGGCAAGGCTTCTAAATCAATTGCTAAACATACTATTATTGCAGGCAGAAAATAGAAATTTAGATTCTTATAAACAGTGTCCCTGTTCTACTAACTTAATTGGTGGGATTCTAAATGGGGATATGTGCTCATTCTAAATAGCAATTGTCTTAAACAAGTCCTTACAACATAAAACTATTATTTTGCAACATTTTATAACATTAATCCCAATAGAAAGAAATGTGGCTCCTAATGTGACAGCCATATATCTCACACGTATGACTAGAGTCCATCATATGCACTGATCTCAGTGAGAGTGCTGTAGGAAACTTAAAAATCAGCAAGCTTATTAATATTTACTTATCTTATAATTGCTGAATGTGTGCTGGACCTCTGCAAGTATATTTGATAACATACAAGTGCAAGTATATAAACTAGACTCCTGAAACTGAAATTTTAAAAGACTTGCAAAACAAAGTACACTTTTTCTTCACTGGACACCAGCATGCAAAATTCAAATACAGAAAACAAGTGAATTTATCCCAAAACCTAACACTGCAACAAATGAAAAGGTTGGTGGATATCTGGAATGCAAACACTTTATATTCCTAATCAAAATGTACCTGGGATCAAACTGATCCGAAAAACAATGAAGAGATTCTAAAACAAATTACTCAGAGCCACAGCCGACCTTGATGTTATGTTAGTAAAGTAAACAGCAATTTGCTCTTGTGTTCAGAGTCCTTCAGGCAAATGCAGATTACTATGGGGCTTGTTTACAAAGCTGCGGTAGTGGTTCGCGATCGCGATCGCAGCCGCGGCCCCATTGAAATCAATGGGGCCGCGGCTCCGATTACGATCGCAAACCGCTACCGCGGCTTTGTAAACAAGCCCCTATGTCAAGAAAAAAGTTCTAAGCACTAAAAATTTTAAATAAAAGGTTGTGTAAGAAATGTTATTAATTGTGATTGCTATTAAATTCCTAAATAGTCCTACAGCTCTTTGTGTTTCTATACTATATGACCAATAACTATGCCCTTTATGAGGTACTTGCCATAATGTATAAAATTCATTTGTTATTTTATAACTCCTTAAGTTTATTCAATAAAGAACAGATACATAACATAACTTCCTTATTCACTCAGGATTTAAATCATTTTCAAGTTGCAAACTGGTAACTACTGGCTCAGGATGTTACATTGTCCTTCAGGGCTCTTAACCTCTACTTTGAAGGTCAAAGGAAAAATGGAAGCAGTTTTTCTTAATTTTTATGTGATATTACCACAAGACAATAACCATAGCTTGTAATATTGTTTTAATTACTTAATTCACTTGTTTGAATGTAGTTGTATCATTCACTTTCTTCTTTTAAGTAAACAAACTTGCTTTGACTTAACTTGGCAAGCAATTCAATTTTTTTTCAGTTAGGTATCTAACTTCTATCTTTCCTTTAAACACTTAATTTTTCTTAACCTTTGCACAGTTTATCAAATATCTAAATATATTAAAGCATGGAATATCTTCCCATTCATTCATAACTAAAAATACATCACACATAGAATGAAATCAGGTCCCTAATTTTTGCTAAAATGAGCAGATTGAATGATCCTCTCGCTGGCCAGGCGAGAGAAAGATCCTTTTTCACCCATTTCTCCCATTTTTAGAACAATCTTTTATTGAATTGGATTTTTCTTAAAAATTCTCCTAACTGTCCCTGGCGCTTTTATCAGTAAACCTGGTGTTTTCACTGTATGGGGACACTTTAATTACAGGCAAGATTCTGTTAATAACTTCGCCTCTTTTTACTTTTTTTCTTTCAAAACCTCTTTATTTACAGAGGGACGAAGGTACAAAATCCAGGACTTAAATAATTGTATGTCTCACAGGCAAACCTGGAGATACAAAAGATCTAATGTCAGGGAAAATATTCTTTCCCTAATATTTACAACTATGTACAAAAAATACTCTTAACAGTTTCACATAACAGAACAGACAGGACAGAACATTAATCACACAAAAGACATATGCATATGTATGAATTTACTACTCACCCATTATAACCAGGTAAGCTTTCCGTCCTTGCCAAATGGACAGGCTCACACAGTACTCACCACTGGAGATTTCCCGGGGTTCCCAAATCTCTCTCTTTTCATTTTCTCTCGTCCTCAGGCAGACGGTAATCTATTTTTCCTTGTCTCTCTCTCCCATTTTTCGTTCTGTCTCTTATTTTTTTTCTCTCTCTCTCTCTTATTTTCATGTCTGTCTCTAATGTTTCTCTCTCTTTCTCTCTCTTGGTACCTTTTCTCACGGCGATGGCATCCACATCTCCTGAACCAGCAGGAGGTATCTCTTGTTCCCTCGTGGAACAATATTCTTTTTCTCTCGTCACTAGGACGGTAATGCTCATCCCCTGTTTTCTTAATTTAAAAGGAGGTATCCTGACTCTCTAACAAAACGCAGCCAAAAGCGCAGTCAGAGGAAACGCTGGGCAATTTGGATAAAAAGAATTTAGGAGCCTATTGCTCGGGCCCCAGGGTCCCTCTAGGGCCCCTCAAGTTCCTGTTCGGGCACCATTTGTAGGCAGGTTCTTACCTACGAAATGACTAACAAATTACCAATTATCTCCTGAGCACCGGGGAGTCCTGCATCAGGAGAAAAAGAACTCAGATCATAGTTTCTTGTTACAAATCTTCTGTTTATTTGGTACAAGCAAACATCATAAGCACAGATACAAGTCTGTTTCTTACTGATCTGAGGACGGGTGACCATCCCCCCCCCCCCCCATCAGGGAGAGAGAGAAGGTTAGAAGAACGTCTGCCAGTGTAACTGTCAGAAGACCCTCCTATGTTTATCACCAAGCAACTGATACTAAACAACAGTTGGTATGGCAAGGTCTGCTCGAGGTCAGCTTATCAGGTATTGTCAGGCATATCTTTCTTCTCTTTTCCAGCACCCTGCCGATGTTGTATCAGTTTCTAAGCACTAATTACATTTTTTCAGAGCTGAGAGTATATGAAGTTCTTTGTTTGCAGATTGACCTGTATTTCAGGGCCAGGGCCTAATTCAGCATATTTCTATCCAGATTAAGGTTTCCAGACTTATACTAGGTCTTATAGTCATACTCTCTCTTCTATAGCTCACATGGGTGTCTTCTGTGCTCTTCAACAGGGTGCCTGTAGGAGTGCAATCATGGAGCACAGATGAAGCAGATCTGAGCAAACCTCTCCCTAATCCAAAAATATCCCAACAATGCGCATCCTTTCCTAGGCCCGGTTTGGACGGCCTGGCGCAAGATATGTACCAAAGCGGCCCGTCCCTCGGTGTGGTCCCCCTGTTCTTCATTAGGTACTTTCGCCTTCGTGCGCAGTCTGTCTCCGAGACTTCAGCATGCATTGAGTACCTTGCAGCTCTCCTCACTACGTGGACTCTTTCCCAAGTTTTCGAAGGAGGAGCTGGAGTCTAGGCTTCATTGCTCGCTTTCCGACTATCAATTTCTGCAATGCTGTTCGTGTTTTTCGGCCCCGCAGTTGCGAGTGGCGGCGGCATTAGACCTGGAGCCTTGGAAGAGACTTCTTTTCCTGGCTCGCTGTGGTAGAGGGATGCTAGCTAAGTTAAACCGAGTTCTAGAGATCGTGGTGGCCCAAGTCACTCCAGTTCCCTGGAGGTGCATGAGGTGGGAGGAACTCGTACAGCCCCCAGAGGAGAATTTCTGGGAGGAGGTGTTTCACTATGCACATAAATGCTCGATTTCTCTTTCGCTAGTAAATACCCAGCTTCGAATTGTCTGGCGGATGTCAGTAGTTCCAGTTGATCTCCACCAATGGGGGAGGGTGGCTGACCCCTTATGTTGGCGCTATGTGGGGAGGTGGGCACCTTTGCACATATGTGGTGGGGCTGTTCAGCGATTCAGCTCTTTTGGAGCCAGGTTTGTGCTCTGATTTCTCAGAAATTGGAGATTCCCCTCCCCTGTGATGTGGAACACTGTCTTTTGGGGTACTTTTGCATCGACCTGCCGTCCAGAGAGCTCACCCGTTTAGCTCAATGCCTGTTGCTGGCTGCTCGTTCGGTGGTTAGTCATTTTTGGAAGCGGCGGGCTGTTCCTACGCACACAGAGTGGGTGATTAAGGTTTGGGATATGTATCGTATGGAGAAGCTGATGTCTGAATTACGTGGCAAACGGTGCCAGCTGAATGCACTCTGGAGCAAATTCCTGCCCCTGTGAGGTGATTAGTGTGTGTGCTCCTAGCCCATTGGTGGTGTGATAGGTTAACGGAAAAGGTGTTGGGGCCTCGGCTAGGTCCTGGACGCCGGTTTGAGGGTTGAGGGGGTCCAAGTATGGGCTTATAGTGCCCGGTATCGGAAGACATGTGCCAGGCAGCTGGGGATAGGCCACAGAGTGATTTCGTTCCTCGTGCTTCTTACCTCTTACTTCTTACTTCTTTGCGCGGTGCAGGTTGGTGTGTTGTGCTACTGTGATGTTCCGATGGATAGCGGTGCTGGGGGGGGATGGGAGGAGGGATTGGGCTCCTCCTTTAGGGGTGGAGGTGGGGGGTGGGAGGAGAGGGAGGGGGGTAAGTAAAGGAAGTCTCTCTCTTTTGGGGGAGGGGTAGCTTCTACCTTTTGATCTCTTTCCTTTCTTGATGTTTGGTTCTCCCCACGAATGGTGGGCTTGGTTCTGGAGTCTAATTGGTACTTAGGGATTAGGTTTCACTTCTAGATTGTCCTTAGGGGTGGGAAGTATTTCTCTCTTCTCTCACTCGTCTTCTTCTTTCTTTCTATCTTCTTCCCTTCTGGTCTGGGCTGACAGTTTCATAGTATGTTCTAGAAGTACCAAAGTATGTTCACAATTCGTTACTATTGCGCTCAAGTAATATTATAAGTGTTTCTGCTGTGGTATGATGTAAGTTGCTCGGGGGAGTTATCCAGTGTTTGTTTGTTTGTTGATGTGAGTTTCAATAAAAAAACTTTATGCACAAAAAAAAAGTAAGGTCATGCATCTGGGCTGCAGCAATCCAAGGGAGCAATATAGTATAGGGGGTGAAGTACTTTTGTCCACTAAAGAAGAGCAGGACCTAGGCATGGTTGTGTCTGATCATCTTAAAGTAGCTAAACAGGTAGAAAAGAAAGGCGATGGCAAAAGCTAGAAGGATGCTTGGGTGCATACAGAGAGGAATGGCTAGCAGAAAAAAGGAGGTGATAATGCCTCTGTATAAGTCTTTGGTGCGACCTCATTTGGAGTATAGTGTGCAATTCTGGAGACCGCACTTTCAAAAGGATGTGAACAGGATGGAGTCGGTGCAGAGGATGGCTACTAAAATGGTTAGTGGTCTTCATTATAAAGCATATGAGGAAAGACTGAAGGATCTTAATATGTACACCTTAGAGGAAAGGTGGGATAGAGGTGATATGATTGAGATGTTTAAATACCTCCGTGGCATAAATGTGGTCTTTTTCTGTCATCATATTTCTATGTTTCTATGTTACATGTGGCCCGTTTGAGTAAAAGGGCTCTTTTGGCACGGAGTGGAAAGGTGCTTCCCTTCCTCTCAGGCTGTTAGTACCCGACAAAAAGTTGAGTTTATAGTAAGTTGAATATAGTGCTGATGATAGCTACTGGCAGGATTTTTCAATGACTTTTGATTTAGGTCTATGTTACATGATGCATTAACAATAAATTTGAGAGACTGAGGTCATATTCCACATATCCTGGCTTAGAAGTGAGGTTCGTGACTGTCATGTTAGGTGCAAAACTCACCCATTAGGAGAAACTGCCCTGAGATACTCCCTGAAAGGAAGGACTGCAGCTCCCAGAGTGCACTGTGGCACTACCACACTCATTCATCCTAGGAAGGACTATAGCTCCCACAATGCACTGTGACACTCCCACACCATAATACATAGAAAGATGATGGCAGAAAAAGACCACATGACCTATCTAGTCTGCCCTTCCATATCAACTACAATAGTCCCCTGTTTTCCTTTGGAGATCCTCTGTGTTTGTCCCATTCTCTTTTGAATTCAGATACTGTCCTCATCTCTACCACCTCCACTGGGAGACTATTCCACGGATCTACTATTCTTTCCATAAAGAAATATTTCCGCATATTACTCCTGAATCTATCCCCTTTCACTCTCATCCTATGTCCCCTCATAGTAGAGCTTGCCTTCAATTGAAAGAGACCCTCCTGTGCATTTATGCCACGGAGGTATTTAAATGTCTATATCATATCGCTCCTATCATGCCTTTCCTCTGAGTATACATATTAACATTTTAAGTCAGTCCTCATATGCTTCATAATGAAGACCACTAACCATTTTAGTAGCCACCCTCTGCACTGACTCCAACCTATTTATAGGTTAAGGTGTGGTCTCCAGAATTGCACACAATACTCCCAATGAGGTTGCACCAGACTTATACAGAGGCACTATCACCTCCTTTCTTCTGCTGGCCATTTCTCTCCCTATGCAACCAAATATCCTTCTTGCTTTTGCTGTCACAGCTTTCTACCTGGTTAGATACTTTAAGATCATCAAACACAATTACATCTAGGTCCTGCTCTTCTTTTGTGGACAGAGGTACTTCACCCCCTACACAGTACAGCTCCTTTGGATTTTTATTTTTTTGCATTGAATTTTTGCTGCCAAATTCTAGACTATTCTTCAAGCTTAGCTAGATCCTTCCTCAAGTTATTGACAGCTTCCTGTGTGTCTATTGCAGATTTTGGTATCATCTGCAAACAAGCAAACTTTACTGGACAGTCCTGCAATATCATTAACCAAAACGTTAAAAAGAATCGGACCAAGGACAGATCCCTGAGGCACTCCACTGGTAACCTCCTTCTCCTCAGAGTGAGCTCCATTTACCTGTACCCTTTGTCACCTCCCACTCAACCAATTTCTAACCCAAGCAGTAACTTTAGGGTCCATCCCTAGGGTGCTCAGTTTGTTTATAAGTCACCTGTGAGGAATGGTGTCAAAGGCTTTACTGAAATCTAAATACACCACATCTAGGGATCTCCCTCGGTCCAAATCCCTGGTCACCCAGTCAAAGAAATCAATCAGATTTGTCTGACAAGACCTGCCTCTGGTCAATCCATGCTGCCTCGGGTCCTGTAATCTGCTGGACTCCAGAATCCTTACTATTTTCTCTTTCATTAGCATTTCCAATAATATACTCACCACCAAAAGTTAAACTAACCGGCTTATAGTTTTCCACAACATCCTTACTTCTGTTTTTGTGCAAAGGGACCACATGGGCCTCTCTCCAGTCCTTTGGCACCACTCTTGACTCTAACAAGGCATTGAAAAGGTCAGTCAGCGGAGCTGCTAGAATGTCCCCAAGTTCCCTCAGTATTCTAGGGTGTATCCCATCCGGTCCCATCGCTTTGTTTGCTTTAAGTTTAGCTAGTTTCTCAGGAACGCAGACTTCTGAAAATTGTTAAAGATGTCCCTTGCTTCTTTTCCTGCTTGAGGGTGTTTTCTGAGGTCCTGCTCATGGTTCTTCATCTGTGAACACAGAACAGAAATATGTGTTAAGCAATTCTGCTTTATCCTCATCTGCTTCAACAAACAGAGGATCTCTAAAGGAAAAAAAGGGACTGTTGTAGAGGTTGATATGGAAGGACAGACTAGATAGGCCATGTGGTCTTTTTCTGTCATCAAGTTTCTATGTTCTTCCCCTTCATCCTTGAGTCTGACAATACCACATTTTCCCTTCCTCTTCTCTCTAACATATCTGTAAAATGTCTTATCCACACTTTTTATTGCATTGGCTATTTTCTCCTCTTTTTGAATCTTTGCTTTCCTGACTACTTTGCTAGCTTCTCTAAGTTTTTCCAAATATAGATGCCTTTCTTCCTCTTTCTGTGATCTCTTGTATTTTGTGCAGGCCTCCCTCTTTTTCTTCACTTTTTCAGATGCTTCTTTCGAAAACCATAGTGGTCTCCTTTTCCTTTTACCTTTATTTATCATTTTAACTTAAAGGTTGATTGCCCTTAAAATATCCCCTTTCAGTTTTGCCCACTGTTTTTCTACATCCCCAGCTGCTCCTCTCCCGCTAACGACTCCCTGAGATATTGGCCCATCTTGGCAAAGTTACATCATTAGTAGTCTATCCAATAACTTACTATCCAGAGAGATTAGACTAACCGACCTCTAATTCTCAATGTCATCCATATGTCCGCTTTGGTGTAAAGAGACCACATGTGTCTTTCTCCAGTCCACTGTTTTTCTACATTCCCAGCTGTTCCCCTCCCACTAACAACTCCCTGAGATATTGGCCCATCTTGGCAAAGTTACATCATTAGTAGCCTTTCCAATAATTTACTATCCAGAGAGATTAGACTAACCGGCCTGTAATTCTCAATGTCATCCTTATGTCCGCTTTGGTGTAAACAGACCACATGTGTCTTTCTCCAGTCCTTTGGCACCACTCCAAAGAGGCATTGAAAAAGTCAGACAGTGGAGCCACTAGAACATACCCATAGGCCCTGCAATGGTTCTGTATGAAAGAAGGTTTTTTGAGTTCTACAGCCAACAAGAACTCTCCGTTCCTTATTGCAGAACTTACTGACTACAGTATCTTCGTGTGAAGATGTGGTAAGGCAACACTCAGTTCATCTCTTTCACATCCAGTATGGTTCAGAACCAACTTTCTTTTTTGGGGGGATGACAAACTAAATTGAGCACTAACTAATCTGTTCCCCACTGCTGACTGGGTGTGGTGACCACTTAAGGTCCTTAAGGTTTGCACCACAGTTCCTTTGTCTGGCACTAGACAAGGGGAAATGATAACTCAGTGAAATGGCGGGAAAACTCCAACATACAGCCTCTTCTCTCCATCTTCAAGGGCCATTGGATGTACATAACTTGAGAAAACTGGACAGATGACCTCTTGCTTGCTGAAAGAAGGACCTGCACCTCCTCATGGAGTCCTCCTTTTCTGTCAGTATGAAAGAGAGAGGACCTATTCAGAAAACAGGCACACTAAGAGGAATGCCCCTCACCTGGCCGAAAATGCTGGATTTCCCAAAGCTCTGGGGCTTAGACTGCCCTCAGTCTTTCATAAATCTCTTCCAATTCTCCCTAGACAGGTGGTTTTGTGGAAAGGCAACCTACTGAGCCAAGTCTTTGAATCTGCATCCTCTGACCAGGTCCTTAGTCATACAAGGCATCTGCCACATGAGTCATACGTCATTCCTGCTTCCACTTGGACAGCCTCTCGTGGATTCTGCTGGTCATCCTCCAAAACCTCCTCAGGTCACTGCTATACCTAGTGCAAACAGAACCTAGACATGTAAGTATTGCAAACCACAGCATGGAGGCCCAACACGGAAACCTCAAAAGCCTTCTTCAACCATCATTCAAGCTTCCAGTGTTATGCCTCCTCCGACAAGCATAGTCATCTTCTTTGTCAATGGCATAATCAAGGCATCTACTTTAGGCAGTTTGAGCTTCTCCTTTCCTTCCAGATGATACTTTCAAATATTCTATTGTACATTGCATGCGAGTGTCCGCTTGTCCTGCAGGTAAAAGAATGTGCTGAGGGCTCTTTGAGTTTATCTGGCTGCCAGGATCTAGTGTTTTGCTTTGACTGCTGCTGCTGCTCTTTGCAGCCCCTCAAAATCTCCTGCCCTGGGTGACTGCCTAGTCTTGCCTAATGGTTGAGTCAGTCCCTCTTCTTCTAAAGCTGCAAAACAAGGACAAACTCAGTTGAAAAAAACTTCACCTAAAGCCAGACCCTCGCTGTGTTCTTCAGAGTTTCTAGCAACTACCAGTTGAAGACACCTTGGGCAAAGCCGTATCAGCAGATGGGCGTGGGTTGGGAACCAGAGAGTTCAGATTCTGAGCTAAAATGGACAACTCTCCTGTGCTTTTGTGACCAGCCATGCCCTCCTGAAGGGAACTCTCAGTCTGACCATTCTCACTCACAGGGAGCTTGCCTGAGTCCTCCAACCTTGGCTCCAGTCTTCATGTGACCCGATTCAACCCTCTGCAGTATGAACTACGATGGCCAGAGTGGGCTTTGAAGTGCCTGTGTTAGTACACTCATGACTTGCCACTCCAGCCCCCTCTGATGCAACGTCCTGTTGGAGGGGGCAGGAGTGGCAGGAAACCACACATAGGATAAATCTTAATATTCTTTGACATTTCAGCTGCCTCCAATGCCGTCTGTCACAGCATCCTCTTTCAAAGAATACAAAATTAAGTACTAAAATTGTTTCACTCCTATGTATTTGAGGGACAACAATTACTGCAAATGGGCATCAACAACTCATCCTCCTTCCCTCAAACCCAAAGCAACCCTCAAGGCCCATAAAGCGGTATATAAAACCTGTTAAATAAATAGATAAATGTATTTTCCACATCTATGCAGATAATAAAATGATTTATTTATTTTACCATTTATGCCACTTTATCATTTTAGTCAAAGTAGTTTACATTGTAATTTAAACTTGGTAATGTAATTAAACAGGGACATTGATAACTTGGATTTTTCTGAGGCAATGAAGGTACGCACCTTTCAACACCAACAAAGCCATATACGAAGGAATATCAAGCTGCTTCACAGACATCACTCAATGGCTGGCAAGAAACTCATTGACAGTTAACTATAAAAAATACCCAAATACTCTGCATCACCAAGGATGACACATTCCACCAACCCCCATCCCTGACAATAAATGAGATTGATGTGAAAATCAGGACAGAGGTCTGCTATCTAAGTAACGCCCTGGACCAACAGAATGAGGACAACCTAACACAAAATCTGAACCCTGCAACACCTGAACCCCCTACTGGAACCATTGGACCTCTGTACGACATTCCAGGCCATCATCTCACCACACTTTGACTGCTGTAACTCAATTTACCACAGCTCAAAAAATTCAACTCTGCTCTCACTATACATTGCATTACATAGAGCCGCATGCATCATTCAAGGAGCCCCAAAATACAACCACCTAATTCCTATCCTGCAACAACTCCACTAGCTTCCCCCACAAAGCCTAAATGTTTACATGTACCCTAATGTTAAATGTAACCCTCCAATTGTGTTGTGACGTGACCAACTTGATTGAAGGAAAAGGTGGCATACAAATCTGTCTAAATAAATCAATAAAGCCGCATCAGATACTAAATACTGTTCCTAACTTTCAAAATCATCAACAAATAATCCTCCTCCCATCTAGAAACTCTACTAAACACAACCAAATCCAACAGAGCAAGCACTAAAAACATAGGGCCTGATATTCAAAAGGCATTTACAGAGTTAGTGCCGCTGAATATCCCGTCTTCTCCACTGCATGCTCTGATGCTAACCGCTTAGTATCAGGGAGTGTCGTGGGAGTTCTGGGTGACAGTCCCTATCTTTTAACCAGAAAGCTCTCCTCTGTGTTTTAAATTTAAACTGAAAGTACTTTGCTGATGCTAGGCCCTGAGTGACTATTAAATTTAAACTACAAGCTCTCTGCTGGGTATGAAATGTAACCAGAAAGTTCTCTTCTGTGTTTTAAATTTAAACCTAAACTGCTGCTACTAGGCCCTGACTGATTTAACAAAAAATAGTGGGTTCACAGATTAATTAGCTTTAATACAAAGAATTCCTTTCAGAAAATTACCAGAAGTATATACTCACAATTGCAGATCTCTCTCCAGAAGTAACAGTCCCCTTTTCTAGTCCTTCAAGACTGAGGATCACAGAGCTCTGGTTGAGCTATTTATGCCTGTGCTGCTGAGGTAAGCTGTGACCAACTTCCTGGGTAATTAACAGTCCTTGCTTTGACAGAAGGAGTCTTTCAAAATGGCCTTTTGACCTGCCACCTGGTGTTAACACCTATTGAAAACGTTTCACAGGTCTCTTGCCCCCTAGGTAGAAGGCCTCTTTGTAAAGGTCTCTAGAAGACTTTATTTGTTGCTCAAAGAGTACGGACCCTGTTTTGCCTTTTGTGCTAAGCAATATTCTGATTTGATTTAAATTATAGCTCTTTGCTGCTGCTAGGCTCTAACTTATTATGAAATTTAAACTACAAGCTCTCTGCTGGGTTCTAAATTTAACCAGAAAGCTCTCTTCTGTGTTTTAAATTTAAACTAAAAGTACTTTGCTGATGCTAGGCCCTGAGTGACTATTACATTTAAACTACAAGCTCTCTGCTGGGTTCCAAATTTAACCAGAAAGCTCTCCTCTATGTTTTAAATTTAAACTAAGGGGTATGTTTACTAAACCGTCTTAATGTTCGCTCTCACACGTTAGCGCATGATAAGGCACCTTAGCACACGATAATGGCGCTTTACTGTGTGATAAGGCGCCTTATCACGCGCTAACGCGCTCAGCGGCGCAAACGAGCGCTGAAGGTGGAGTAAAGGCTCCCTGAAGGTGGAGTAAAGGCTCCCTGAGGGCGGAGGAAGGCTCCCCAGGGGCGGAGAGAAGGGGTCAATGGGTGGAGAGTGGGAGGGAAGAGGCTTCCTGCACACTAACGCTGTGAATTTCAGGGCTGAAAACTAACGCCAGTGAAACCCTGGCGTTAGAGTAGATTTAAAGGGAAGAGAAACCATTTCCGTCAGCAATGTACAGCAAAACCAGGGAAACCTACAAAAAGTGATACGTGTGATACATGTGCATGGAACAAAAGGGCAAATAAACATTGAAAATGACCTCAACAAAATGGAAAAAAACATAACCAAGCTGGCCAATAGTGATATCAGTGGGAAACATCAAAAAACACTCCCAAGAAAGCTCCAAAAAAAAGAAATGAATTTTGGAAGGGTCTACGCTCCTTCCCCATACAAGGTGAATGAGCCCACAGTGAAATTGCCCATAGCAGGGTTTCGGACTCCATTGCCCAGGTTTCCTATTTCCAGGGACCACACTGCCTCTGTGGCCACAGTGTGGTACGGTGAACACAACCAGTGTGTTCAGGAGCAGAAGGTCACAGGTTCAAGTCCCAACTGGGGTTCCTGCCAATCCAGTCCCCATATTTTTCCCACTACTAAAGCGTGATAGTACAGACGAACCTTTATTGCAGAGAACATAAGCATGGGTCAAACGCCTATAGTTTACCCTACAGAGCACAGACACCATAAACGTGCACATTACCTAGAGCACATTCCCCCAAATGCAGTCCTGGAGGGCCACAAATCATTCAGGTTTGATGCTGTTTCTAATAAAGATGTGTGTGCTGCATTTCCATGCACCGCCCCCATGGTATGCAGATGTATCTCATACATATTCATTAGGGACAGCATGAAAACATGAACAGTGTTTGGCCCATCAGGACTGGATTTGGGAACCTCTGCCCTAGAGCAGTGGCCAACAGGAGCAGAAAGAACCGCACCCACAGGCTCCATTATCCAAAGTCTCATGGAGAGGCAGGATGTTGGGCCCTGTGTGCATCTCCCAATACTAGCACTTGCATACCTTAGCAATGCCACCCTAAACCTGGGGATACGGTACACACCTATCAAAAGGTTGCTATGATTACTGGCAGATAGCAATTCCTAGGTTAAGCACAATTTGCTGATTGAGCTGCATCATAGCAACCTTTCTGATGTCTGTGGAGTGTGCTTCAAGTCTGGTACCTGACAGTGTTTACCACCCTGGAGAGTGACCCCAACAGTATTGCGTACCATAGCCATGCCTGCACTGTGCCCAGGGCTGGTGCGGTGGCCAGGGCTGCCAGACACCTCTATAGTTGCACAATGCTGGCATAGGTGTGGGGAGTGTTTGTCTGTCTATCCAGTGTGTGGTGGCTGCTAACACCTTCCTCAGCCCACACTGCTAACACTGTTGCCAGTATTGGCCTGCCAATGTGCATAATGAGGAGCGAGGTACTGTGGGTATAGCCTGGACAGGGTGGCCTGGCCTGGATGCATCTGCACAGGGAATAGGGCAATGGCTGGGACGTTGTAGTGTCCGGCCACCACCTGCACTGACAGGGTGGCCCCAGCATGTCCTGCTGGGAGGTCACTCTCACCCTGACTGAGCAGTTACCACAGCATGGCTAGGTGCCCCCTAGTGCTATATAGTATTTTCTCAAGTGATATATATATGGGTTCACCTTTTGAGGGCCTATCACTAACTTATCTGCTTGGTGGGTGTGCTAACATCCCAGTTTTGGGTGCACACATCTTCTCCAGGAACATGCACTATGGACTAGCTAGCAGACTGTCTGCAGTTAAGTATGTGTAAGGCTGGGACATCTTGCAGGGTGCAGCGGCAGGAGACTCACTGTGCTAGCTGCTGGAGACTGTCAGATAGTGGTGGGGGGGGGGCAGCTGAGCATTTCCAGGCCTACTGTCTATTGCCTTATTTATAGATGCAGACAGATCGGTATTGACTGTCCTGTAGGGTGTCTATTCCCTAGCAGGACTGGGGTTGATGGTCCCCTCTACTGCCACCATTGCAGGGAGGTAGAATGTGGATCAGTTGGTGGGGGATCCTGTTTCCCACCCTGAGCCACAGAGGGTGGGTTGGGTGGTGGTACCTAATCCACTTATGGTTTCAAACATCCCCCCCCATCACCCTTCACTTACATCATGTGACCATGGCACCCACACAGGGTGCATCATAATCCACAAGGGCTTGACCTGAGTGGTAAATACAGATGGACCCAGGTGTATCTGCAAGGACTAGCTATCACACACTGGCACTGATGGGGACCTGCAGCATAGCCTGTCTCAGGTAAACCAGGTGCTGTGGACATGGTGCTGGACGCCCCACCTCACCCTCTGGGTGAGCACAGTACCCACACAATGTGACGGTCTGTAGCTACTCTGTGCCAGTAACACACACGGTCAGTTCCCCCCACGGGGCCGAGGTGCTGTGGGGGTGCATACCCCATCTTGTGATCAGCTGTAGACTGCTGATCTGCATGTGCACTGCATCATGGGTACAGGTGCTTTACCCCTATCCTGGTAACCACAGCAGACTGTTTGTGTGGTGCACTGACGTCCTTCAGTAGCCAGCCAGGGGCTTGAAAGTAGTACTAGAGCTGTAGCTTACTGGTTTCTTCACTGCCTGTGGAGCCAGAGGTCATGGGTTTCATCCCACAGTGGATTTTTTTTGATAGGGCTGTCTGAGACATTTTCCTTTTTACCTTTACATTGGTGCTGCCAGCAGCAACACCCTCACAGTGCTGTAACCTTAAGGTGCCTCATAGGGCGCCCTATAAAGCGCCTTGAAGGTCTCCCTATAGGCGACATTATAGGGTGCCTTGGCGGACAGTGCACTTTATAATGTGCCCTTTGGTGTGCCTTCTAGGGAGCCTTATGCGGCACCTTCGGTTACGGCATTTTGAGGGTGTGTTTGCTGGCAGCACAGATCTAAAATAAAAACAGAAAATGCCTCAACAGCAGTGCATAACAGTAAAGGATAATGCCACAGACAGCCTTATTCATCAGGCCCACTGGGAGATCGAACTCATGAACCCTGTACCATCCGTCATTGTATTAACCATGGTGCTACAGCTCTGCTGCTATATTTGCAGGTCTGCGCACCTACTTAAGTTTACCACGCGCTAATGTGCGCCGCACAGTAGCACGCGATAATCCCGGTTTGCTATGTTAAGACTGAAACGCCCACTCCTTATATGGCATCCTGCACACTAGCGCCGGGCGCACATTAAGACGGTTTAGTAAACATACCCCTAAAAGTACTTTGCTGATGCTAGGCCCTGAGTGACTATTAAATTTAAACTACAAGCTCTCTGCTGGGTATGAAATGTAACCAGAAAGCTCTCTTCTGTGTTTTAAATTTAAACCTAAACTGCTGCTACTAGGCCCTGACAGATTTAACAAAAAATAGTGGGTTCACAGATTAATTAGCTTTAATACAAAGAATTCCTTTCAAAAATTACCAGAAGTATATACTCACAATTGCAGATCTCTCTCCAGAAGTAACAGTCCCCTTTTCTAGTCCTTCAAAACTAGAAATACTTAAAAAGGAAGTCACCAAAGGCATCTAATCCTTGAGATGGGATGCCCAGTTTGATGAACCACACACACAAGATCTACAGACTCAAAGACCCCAGGCTCTAGGAAACAGTGTCCTGGGATCCCAAGACAGGTGAACAGAGTGAGAGTACCCTGGGACAAGGATCCCCCAAATCCCCTATTCACTAAAGAACCCCTCACCCTACCCAAAGACATACACCCACTCACTAACCAACCCTCAACCACCAAGTATCCCTATGCATTCACTACACAAACCCCATCCAAGTGCATCCATCAACCCACTCACCTACCTAAGTATATTTGTAAAAAGAGATCAGTGCAGCTTAAGTCGGTGACTTTGCTTAAATCCCCTGCTATTTTTCAGTAGGTGGAGATTGGGTGTGTGTGTGTACATAGGTAAGTTAAGTACAGGGTGATGTGCTGATAGGGGTGGGGTGTGAACTCTCTGGTATCAGAGTTCCCCTGGCTCAGAAGTCCAGGGGCATTTGGAACTGAAACACAGAACCTTTGAAGTTTAAAATGGATGGAAAGTTTAACTTCAGGTCCATTTTAATGTATTTTCTGCTTTACTTCTGTTTTAGCACAGATTTCTTTACTTTAGTGATTTCTGCATATCATTTGTTTATTACACTGTAAATAATTAACGTGGCAGTAAACAAATCTGATAAAAGTCTAAAACAGATTGATTATATCAGCCTGAGAGTGAGTCTCATCTGGTGCTTGGTGCAACTCCTCCCCTCACTCAGCAGGAGCTGCTGGGTACAATGTGTCCTTGCTGCACAAGGCTGAGCCCAGGAATCCCACACCCTGCAAGCAGCCCATTGGCATTAATCCCCACACAGTAGGGCTCACACTGCAGGCAGGAAGGAGAGGCATGCCCAGTATATATGTGCTCGAAAAGGAGCTCCTGCAGGTTTAAGAGCCATTGCTGGTGTCTCTTATTGCTGTAAAGAGGTGCTGAGAGCAGAGCCCAGGTGCTGGTGTGGACTTCAATCTCGGGCAGCGGTGACTCTTCCCAGATCAGCTCTGAGGGCACAGTGGGTGGGAAACGCTGGCTAGTGTTCAGTAAATGTGGCTGGATGGTAGAACTGGGAGGGGAGTAATGTGCTCCCTCTGCCTTTGTTTCTGCCTGTTGTGAACTACTTGTGTATGTGAACACTGTTGGACCCCCACTGGCTGCCTAACTCATGGCAAGGAAGGTGAGAGAGACCCATTCTACCCAGATCCGGAACAATCTCCTCCTGTAAATTGCTGGTGAAATGCCCCAGTCCTGGAGTGAAAGCTGCCCTACCTGTGAAGGCTCTGCCTCAGCCATTCTCTCTCCTGCTTTTCTGGGAAGGATTCGCTCTTCCCCCTCTCTCTCTCTTTCCAGGGATGAGGCTTCTACTCTGCTTCTCTCTCAGTGGTGGATGCTTGCAGAGAAGCTGCAAGGAGGGGGACAGGAAATGTTCAGGGTCAAGAGAGAGGAAGAGGAGGAGGGATCTAGACTGAGAAACTGAAATACTAGAAGAGAAAACAGAGTTACTTACCTGTAACGGAGTTCTCCGTGGACAGCAGGATAGGTCAGCCACACCTGGTGATGTCATCCGACGGCGCCGTGACGGAAGTGCTCTCTAGCTCAGAAGCTTCTGAGCATGTGTGAGGAGACCCCTCCTCCCTGGTCCGCCCCCAGCCCGACCAGTGAGTCATTAGCTTCGGCCAGAGGCTGGGGTGCGGACTGCAGGCCACCCTCAGAGGGGAGGAGGGTGGGATCATGTGGCTGACCTATCCTGCTGTCCACGGAGAACTCCGTTACAGGTAAGTAACTCTGTTTTCTCCTAGGACAAGCAGGATGTGTCAGCCACACCTGGTGTCTCCCCAGCTACTTGTTACGCGCTGAGGCTGAGGGAGGCCTGAGACAGGATAGTACCCATGGAGAACAGTAATGAAGCCTCATGTGATAAGAACAAACGTTTATTGTGCAAACAGACGTATTTGTGCAACAAGCAATAACATAAGAGCATGGCCGAACGCACACGCACTGAGGTCTCCTGGTGCAAACGACCTACAGTGGATTGCAACCTCAACAGTGCAGAATACAACGGATGTGGTTGAGGCAAAGCAGTGAGGCAGAACATAGTGCAAACAATCACAATTCAAGGAACAATGTGTGCAATAGTGCAAACAATCAACAGTGCAAGGAACCCCAATCTGTATAATAGTTCAACAATCAAAGTGCAAGGAACAATCTGTGCAATACTATAGTGCAGCAGTGTAAACATTTTGCAAATAACGACCACATTGTCATAGCAGCCACATAGTGAAACCACATAGTGCAGAGTTACTCCCTGCAGGCTGCTACTGTAGCGTCGGGCTAGGAGGAACCCGCCGCTGTAGATAGAATCGCTCTTCCGAAAGAGCTGTTGGCTTCTGCTTGGAGGTCAAGGCAATAGTGTTTTTGGAAAGTGAGGTGCGAGGACCAGGTGGCGGCTTTGCAGATCTCGCTTACTGGCACCTCATGTGCACTTGCGAGAGAGGTGGCCAGTGAGCGGAGTTGGTGCACGCTCGCCTTGTTTGCTGGATGAGCGCCCGCCTTCTGGAGGCAGTAGGAGATGCAATCAGATATCCAGTGGGAGAGCGTGCGCTTGGTGACCGGCCGTCCCGGTTTGTTGGGGTTGAAGGACACAAAAAGCTGGGTCCCTTGTCGGACTGGGGCCGTCCTGTCAATGTAGATGCGCAGTGCTCGGACGCAGTCAAGTGAGTGGAGACGTTGTTCTTCAGGTGACCCGTGAGGGGCCGGGAAGAAAGACGGTAGTTCCACTGATTGGTTGACGTGGAAGACGGAGGAGATCTTCGGAATAAACGTCGGGTGTGTCCTGAGGGACGCCCTGTTGTGGTGAATCTTGGTGTACGGGGGGTGAGCTACCAAGGCCTGTAGCTCGCTCACCCTCCTTGCGGAAGTGATGGCGATGAGGAAAAGCGTCTTCCAGGCCAGAAATTTTGATTCCGCTGAGAGCAGAGGCTCGAAGGGCTCCCGTGTCAGCTGTTGGAGAACGATGTCGAGGTCCCACAAGGGGACAGGTCTCTGGACCGGGGGCTGCAGGTTCCTGAGACCTCTCATGAGCGGGTCACGATGGGAAGAGTGGCTATGGAGCCCGTGGGCGAGCTGTTTCGCAGTTGGTGCAGGGACGCGATGGCCGCGAGGTGCACCTTAATTGACTGGGGCTTCAGGCCCAGACTGAAGAGCGAGGAGAGATACTGTAGCACAGCTGGAACAGGGCAAGAGTCTGGCAGGATTCCTTGGCCTGCACACCAGATACTGAAACGTTTCCACTTGAGACTGTATGACTTTCTCGTGGATGGTCTCCTGGAAGCCAGTACGATGCGCTGTACCTCCGCCGGTAGATGTTGTTGTTGGAGGATCACCCTCTCAGTCTCCAGGCCGTCAAGGCAAGGGTCTGGAGATTGGGGTGCCAAGTTGCGCCGCCGTTCTGCGTGAGCAGGTCTGGTCTCATCGGGAGCCGGATGGGGGGCTCCTGTGAAAGCTGTCGTAACAGGGAAAACCACATCTGTCTTGGCCAGTGGGGCGCAATCAGGATGATGTGCGCCTTGTCGTTGATGGTGCGCTGTATGGTGGCTGTCATGAGGGGGGTTGGGGGAAAAGCGTAGATCAGTTCCCACTGCCCCCAGTGTACAGCGAATGCATCTGAGGCCACTCTCCTGGGAGAGGGGCGTTTTGAGCAGAACAGAGGGCATCTGGAATTGTCCTCGGTGGTGAAGAGGTCTATCTGCGGAGTCCCCCAGCGTCGGAAGATTGACTCCGCTACTTCCTCGTGGAGTGTCCACTCGTGGGGCCGGAGCTGCCTGCTTAGTCTGTCCGCTATGGTGTTCTGCTCTCCCGGGAGGTAGGTCGCCTGTAGAAGGCAGTTGTGTGCTAGGGCCAAAGACCACGTCTCGATAGCCTCCCTGCAGAGAGTGCGGGAGCCCGTACCCCCTTGTTTGTTGATGTAGAACATCGTCACTTGGTTGTCGGTCTGGACCAGAACTGTCTTCCCCTCGAGGTGCGGCATGAAGGTCTGGAGCGCATACCTGACGGCTCGGAGTTCGAGGGCGTTGATGTGGAGGGAACGCTCCGTCTTCTTCCACGCTCCTTGTGTGCGGAGGTGCAAGAGGTGGGCTCCCCAGCCTGTGGGGGAGGCGTCGGTGGTCAGGATGACCTGGTAGCCGCAGGGTTGCAGGCTCTTGCCCTCGTTGAGATTGGCAGGGGTCATCCACCACAGGAGACTCGTAGATACCCTCGGTGTGATAGGGATGAGGGTGGTGAGAGGTTGGGACCGTTGCTTCCAGTGTGAGCGCAGGTGCCATTGGAGAGTGCGCATGTGCAGCCTGGCCAGGGCTAGGACAGATGTAGTCGCTGCCATGTGACCTAACAGGCGCAGGATGTCCTGGGCCTTGGTTCGCTTCATGGACGATACTTTCTTCGCAAGGCGGATGATGCTCTCCTGCCGATGCTCGGGGAGGAAGGCCTTGGCTGAGGTCGTGTCGATTATGGCCCCGATGAACTCCGTGCGTTGGGTGGGTTCTAGCCGGGACTTCTTCATGTTGAGCAGGAAACCCAGTCTGGACAGCAGCGTGGTAGTCTTTCGCACTGCCGCCTTGAGTTCCGTGGCGGAAGGTGCTGATATCAGCCAGTCGTCCAGGTAGGGAAAGATGGCGAGCCCTTGTTTGCGGAGGTGTGCAGCTGCCACCGCTACGCACTTCGTGAAGACCCTGGGGGCTGGGGAGAGTCCGAAGGGCAGTACCCGGTACTGGTAATGGCACCCCATTGCTACGAATCTCAGGAATTTCCTGTGAGAGGGGTGGATTTGGATGTGAGAGTAGGCATCCTGTAGATCCAATGTGGCCATCCAGTCCCCCGGTCTGATGAGGGGAAGGATGGAGTTCAGGGAGTACATCCGAAACTTCTCCTTCAGGAGGGTGTTGTTCAGCTTGCGGAGGTCCAGGATTGGGCGAAGGCCCCCGGACTTCTTGGGAATGAGGAAGTACCGGGAGTAGAAGCCAGTGTTGATTTCGTCGGAGGGAACCCGTTCGATCGTTCGTGTTCTGATGAGTTGCTGAAGGAGATCCGCAAGGGCAGCTTCCTGATGCAGTGGTGGTCTGCTGCTGGGTTGAGTGCGCTGCCATGGTGGGGAAGACAACCGTAAGCGGTAGCCCACCTGGATAATCCGGATGACCCACTGGTCCGTGGTGATTTCCTGCCAGGCAGGTAGGAAGCTGGATAGACGGCCCCCCACTGGTGGGGTAGCCAGGGCACTCAAGGCCCGCAGGAGCGGATAGTCAGAAGGAGGAAGAGTTCTTACCAGCTTGCTGGTTGTTTGCTGGTTTGTTTTTGCATTCTCTTTGTGGTTGTCTCTGAAAGGACGATTTGTTGTAGTGTTGCTTGTATTTCGGTGGCTGCCACTGCCGGTTGGAACCGTAATACTTCTTTGACGCGGCAAAGGGCTTGCGGTAATAGCTCCCTTTCTGTGACCAGGAGGGGCGTTCGAGTCCGTCCGCCGCCAATGTTTTCAGAGTGGTGCAGTCTTCTTTCAGGCCGTTCACGGTATCTGCCACTTTGTCCCCAAACAGAGAGTCACCCAGGCAAGGCGCATCAGCAATCCTGTCATGGGTGTTATCTGACAGGCCGGAGGCTCGCAGCCAGGCCCAGCGGCGGGCTGCGATGGCCGTGCCAGCTGTCCGGATAGCTGTGTCGAAGGCATCGAAAGCAGTGCTCATCAGATGTTTGGAGCATTCAGCTAATTCCTGGAGTGGGGCTGTATGCTGGTTTTGCTTGGGGAGATGGTCTTTAAGCTCCGCTAGAAGGGCGTCTTGGAACAGCAGGTGTTGGAATTGATGAGCTGATATCTTGGCACTCAGCATCGCTCCCTGGAAGACTTTACGCCCTAGGTCGTCGAGGAGCTTAGGGTCCCGGCCAGGGGGATGGGTCGTTTGAGTGCGCGAAGACTTAGACCTCTTGAGGGCTGACGCTACCACAATAGAATGGTGAGGAAGCTGGGCTTTGTCAAATCCAGGAGCAGTCTGGAGTAGGTACTTGTTGTCCAGGCGTCTGGCACAGGCATGACCGGAGGCAGGGGTCTGCCAGAGGGTGGATTGTTTGTCCTTAAGTTTCCGGTGCAGGGGAAGAGACAAGGCCGGCTTGGGTCCGCCGAGGTATTTCATCACCTCCGGATCCTTCTCGTCAGAGGGCTCCTCCTTGGTGAGGCCTAGCCTGGCCACCACCTTCTTCAAGAATTTTGGGTAGGTGAGATCCTCCTGGATCGGTGCCTGCGCCTCCCCTTGTTCATCTGGTGTAGACTTGGACGAAGGAGATTGCGGGCCCTCTTCTTCAGGAGCACTGCCTTCGGAGTCCTGTCCCAGTACAGGGGAAGGGCTCCTATGCCCTGAGGGAATGTTCTCTGGTGATGCCTCCCTCCTCTCAGGAGTGCGTACTGCCTCCCTCCTCTCAGGAGTGTGTACCCCCGAAAGGGGCGCAACGGAGTTCTCCCGGCCTGCAGGGGCAGTTTGTTGCACCAGGCGTTGCAATAGCTGCAATATGGCCTCAGAAGTGCTAGACCCACAAGATGTGTTGCTCCGGCGCCCATGGGAGTTAGACTTCCTGCCCCTCTGACGAACGCGGGATGAATCGCTGTCCCCGCTGTCGCCGCGCGAATAGGAGCGCTCTCGCCGGTGTCTCTTGCTCCTGTGTCTTCTGCCCTTGTCTGCGCTATTGCCGTGCCAACGGGAGGACTCCCGGGAGTCAGCGCGGCGTTTGCGGGTGCTATGGCAGTGGCTTCTGCGGTGGGAGCCGTCGGCGCGGGAGGAGTCTTCGGCGCGAGGGAGCTCCTGGAGGGGAATCCTCTGTGTGCGGGCGGGGGAGGAAAGCCCGTGCCGAGGGGAAGCCCCGACGTCATCGTGGTGGGAGGAGACGCCCCTGGCCACCCGATTGGAGGGCAAGTCTTTGGGGGCAGAGACTGGTGCGGCCACGTGGGAGGCGCCATCTTGAACGCCCCCGCCTGAGCCGCATGGCAAAGGAGACAGAGAAGCGGTAGCAGCGCTGGAGCCCAGAGTAGGGGCATCGGTGGAGCATCCGGCAGTGGGGGAGCATGAGCCAGGCACCGCGGAAGCCAAGGAGGCCGATCTCTCCGGTGGGGGGGGAGGCGCAGGGGCCAGGCCCGCCCGGTGTTTTTTCTTTGCGGGAGCCTTCCCTTTAGCGGACTTACCGCGGTCAGCAGAGCCCGATGCAGCAGCTTGAACCGGAGCAGCCAGGAATTCTTTCAGGGAGTAATCCCTCATCTTCTTCGCCCTGGGGGACATCTGGGCGCAAGAGGCACAGTCCTCCACGATATGAGAGGCCCCGAGGCATCGGAGGCAGCTCAGGTGAGCATCGGAGATATTCATTTTCCTTTTGCATGTTGGGCAGAGTTTGAATCCGGGTTTCGGCATTTCAAAGGGTGATAGGAGAAAATTGGTGAGAGAGAGAGTCTGAGATCCGTCTTGAGGCAAGGCGGAAGAATTGAAAACTGGTCGGGCTGGGGGCGGACCAGGGAGGAGGGGTCTCCTCACACATGCTCAGAAGCTTCTGAGCTAGAGAGCACTTCCGTCACGGCGCCGTCGGATGACGTCACCAGGTGTGGCTGACACATCCTGCTTGTCCTAGGAGAAACCCCTGTGCTCTCAGGATCTCATGCAGGCAGCCATCTTCAGAGTGGCAGCAAACTGCTGAGCTGCAGGATGTCCGGCTTTATGCTTCTCTTCCCAGATACTTTCAAGGTCCTCTGATAGCCCTGCTAAATGAAAGCATAAAATAACAAATTGCTCATAGATGTTTCATTCAAATGCAAACATGAAGGGCTTTCTTGTTCCACTGACAAAGAAAGGTGCTTGCCCGTTAGCTGGAGCCCTTGCAGCTAGCAGTATAATGGTAAGCATAGCTGCCTTCCAAGCAGTAGATCCAGCTTCCATTCTCACCAATGCAGCCTTCCACCCTCCTGCCTTTCTTTGCCATTCCCATCCGCTCCCTTTGTTAGCATCCTCTCCTTCCCTTGTCAGAGGGTATAAACTCTTTCAAATGGCAGCGACTAGAGACCTTGACACAGAAGTTGGTAATTCGTAAGAGAGAGACACACTGGTGGATATAGATGGGAATCTTATTCACTTAAGAGCTCTAGACATTAGCAGTTCTCTGCCTTCACCAGCTCTCCTCCTCACCCTTATTTATTTATTTATGTATTTAAGAGTTTTCTATACCGCCTTTTCATTCAATCAAGGCGGTTTACAATAAACTTCAACTTATACAGAGAACTTGCAGAACGTTAACTTATACTAAGAACTTGTAAATATCAACAGTAACGTTATAACTTCAACAACCTGAGTAGTCTCTTGTATTATTATCTAAACTATATACATCTTATTGAGAGTAATGGGGTGTTTGATTGGTTTGTGTGTCATGCACTGTTCCCTCTAAGCTGTGCGCATGTGCGCGCACACACACCTCGCCGAGCGAGCACACATACTATACAACAGAGCGCACAAAAATTACAGTTATGATTCTGATAGAAAACAACTGGTGTCTTAAAATTTAAAAGTTGTGATTGTAATTACTAAATGAAGCGGAAAATTTCTAGTAATCGTCTATTTTCATTTAATTTGATTTAAAAAAATGTGGTGTACATACTGTATTCTGACGTGTAGTCAAATTTTAAAGTATATAACTCCGAGTGTCGTTATGTGGCACACAAAAATTTAACCTTCCTTCAAAAGCTGCACAGCTGATATTTTATGCGCACACAGCCTACAGAAAATTAGAGGGAACATTGGTGTCATGTCTTAGGTCTGTTTGTGTAGAGATTAGGATGATTGGTGGTCGTCTTTGAATTGTTCCATGAATAGGGTGGTTTTGAGAAGTTTCACCTTCTTCTCAAGAGGTAGTTAATGTATTTCTAATTGCTATAATCCCCTTTGTACATTTTGTCAAACAGAAAAGATGGAATATGCATCTGTTATACAAATTTAAAAACACCTAAATTTATAATTATAACCACCTAAGAAAAGAAACCCTAGTTATACACCACCTGATATTCAAATGGGCTGACACTGAAAAGCCGCAGCAGTCAGCCTCACTGCTGAAATATAATAATCTTGATCCTCAGCAGCAGTATCCTAATAGAGGCTGCCTCTGAATATCCAAGACTGAGTGGTTGCTATCCGGATAAGTGGTTATTTTCATTTGGCGGTTATCCAGATAACAATTTAGGTCTACTTTTAAGTGTACTAAATGTACTCCTAGGGGAATTTTGCACAAGCATTAAAAATTATGTGCAGAAATTTTGAAAATTCTGAGCATGGTATTTTGTTGTCTGATCATTTTATTTTTCTAAACAGGTTATTCCTGATCTCCTTTCCACTTCCTTTTGTTGGTCTTTTCTTAAATCCTTCTCCTGGACCTCGTCTCCTATTTTCTGTTTCTTCTCTCTCCCTTTCTTCACTTCTTTCTCAATATCTATCACTGATATTAAACTTTGATTCATCTTGTTTCTCTCCATTGTTCTCATCTGCCTTTCTGTTTACCTAAAGTCAGATTTTACTCCTCCTTCTCCCCTCCTCCAGTTCAATATCTTCATCTCTCACTTATGAGCTTTCCATCTCCCACTCTCACTTTCCTAGTCCTCACATTTCCCACTCTCATTTCTCCCCCATCATCACCCCCATCTCCCAGCCCCAGCATCTGCCCCCTTCTTCCATCCCAAGAATCTGCTGGCATGAACCTCCAGCACACTTCTCCTAGCCTCAGCATCCATCAGCATGAGCTCTCTTCTCCCTCCCTTCTTTTAACATGATGCCCCCTTTTCCCATCCCACCGTCCACCTGCTGAGGCCTCCTTGTCTCTATATTTTCCCCTCCCACAGTTAATATTTCCTCCTCCTCTCTTCTTCTCTCTCTCCATCTATATGGTCCAGCATCTGTCTCACTGTGTCTTTACCACCTCCCAACCAGCATCTCCCCCTCACCCCACCATGATCCAGCATCTCCTCCTCTCCCTCCCCTATACCCATCTCACCCAGCATCTCTGTTTCTCTCTCCCCTGTCCTGCCCCCCTCCCCCAGGTCCAGAAAGTCTTCTGTGCTCTCCTTCTGCCCCAGCATGATGCATCCCCCCCTTATTTCCCACTTGGCCAGTACTGCTCATCAAACCTTTCTTTTTCCCATGATAGTGAGATGACTGTAATAATTAAAAAAACAACCCAGTGATAATGCATGCCTGCAACTTGCATCATCTGAGGAGACTCCCAGCCCCTGTGATCTTCAAAGCTCTTCTGCATCCCACTTCTGTGGCAACAGGAAGCGTATGTTGGGGGTGGGCCATGGAAGAGCTTTGAAGATCTCAGGGAATAGGAGGCTTTGTAGATTGCACAGGTTACAGGCATGCAATATTGTTGGGTTTTTTAATTGTTGAGGTCAACTCGCCATCACTTGAGAAAAAAAGCTTTGTGGGGAGGCACCAGCCAAGGGGGCAATAGGAAAGAGAGAAAGAGATGCTGGTTGGAAGGTGGCAGAACCAGACAGTACAGTGTATGGTTGTAAACAGATACTGTACACACGGCTTAAAAACCAGAATGTCCAGTTGAAAGCCAGGTGGTTGGTCACCCTAACAAAACCCTTCCTGCCTAGCCACCACCCTCTCTATTGTACTTAATTCAATGCTGGTTATTCTAAGAATTTCCTAGTTCTTCGTCTGTTTTTTATAATTCTTTCTTCCTTTCTCTAAGTTAAACTCCTTTTTCCATGTACTAACTTGAAACTAACTGTAAACCACCTTAACTATTAGATAAAGCAGTATATAAAAACAGCTAAATAAAATAAATAAATCCATCAATCCAAAAACTTACCGAATGCTTTGTAGAGATAACAGAATGGCTCACAAACCACAACCTCAAGATCAACCTCACGAAAACCAAAGCTATGTATGTAACAAAAACCAGAGCTTCACCCACCCACCATCAATTAAGATACAAGACACAAATATAACAGTTAAAAACAAAATAAAATATCTCTGAGTTCTTATTGACCGTACCCTCAACATGACATCCCATATAAAATACATATAAAAAGATCTTCTATAAACTCAAAATGCTGAAACAACTTCGCCCACTACTCTACTTCAACGACTTCAAATCTGTAGTTCAAGCAATCATCACGTCCCATTTTGAATTTGCCAACACCACCCTACAGGGCATAACAAAACTAACCTTAAGACAACTCCAATTAGCGCAACACACTGTAGCCAGGATAACGATGAACATCAGTCCAACAGAACACATAACCCCCATGCTATACGACCTCCACTGGCTCCCCATACAAAGCCACATAAACTACGAAATACTTGTCACTACCTTCAAATTAATCAATGATATCACCCCCTCACACCTTTCCACGCTCATTCAAAAAGAAGCCAACTGCCGCTCTCAACAAAATTGCAACAAAAACAGAATCTCTATACCACCAGACTTCAGGAAATCAATGAAGTCAACCAACAATAAAGCATTTTCCCACAATAACCCCATCCTCTGGAATGAGCTCCCAGATCACATAAGAGAAAAGATCTCAAAACGTTCCGAAAATAACAAAAACCCATCTATTTTCCCTCCACTTTCGAACCCAAACCAAAAACAACTGTTCAAATCCCCAACACATCAACTCCACCCAGCTCACCACCCCACCACACATTAAATCATAAAAGGAAATGTTATACACTATATGAATGAAGTAAAGCCTTTAGTACAAAACCCTACAATTAGGAGAACACAAACTATCCCTTCTAACTCACAAAAGAAAACCTCATGAACACCATCACTAAACTAAATACCACAACTTCCCACCTTGACCCCTGCCCAGTCCATTGACTGAGAACTGCTTTACCAGTACTTTCATCATTCATCCTCCCAATGATCAACCTCTCCCTCAAGCAAGGATACTTGCCACCAACACGCAAACACACACATATTCGCCCAATATTAAAAAATAATAGCCTTAACAAAACCTCCCCCAACTCATAAAGACCCATCTCTAGTATACCATTTTTGGCAAAACTTACTGAAAAAGTGGTCCAAACGCAACTCCAGGAGCACATCAAAACATTAGCCCCTCTTGATGACCAGCAATACGGTTTCTGACCGCACTATGGTGTGGAAACACTTCTCACGGTACTAATGGATACCTTAACACAAGGAATAGATGATGCAAAACAAGCATTTATCCTCCTATTCTTAGACATCACGGCTGCATTTGATAGTGTAAATCACCTTTTAATGCTATCAAGGCTCCAGCAGATAGGCTTAACAGCAACAGTCTTTAAATGGTTTGCTTCATACCTAAACGATAGAACTCAAACTGTACGAATCAACCAGCAGACCTCGGAAACTTACAAGCAAGTGCAAGGACTCCCCCAGGGGTCTGCCTTCTCCGTCCTCCTCTTTAATATTTATCTGCAGCCCATCTGTTCAATCTTCACAAAACATTGCGCAAATTACATTTACACGGATGACATAATGATATACATCCCATTCAAATTACCAAACCTGCCCACTCAACAGCTCACAGACTGTGTTAATGAGGTTTCACGATGGCTTATGTCCCATAACCTACACATCAATCAATCAAAACCCAAAGTTTTATTTGTTACCAGAAACCAAAACTTCATACCACTGTCAACAATCTGGCTCCAGGACTCCGACATTTTAGTAAAGAAGGAAGTGAAATACCTAGGACTCACCATAGACCAAACCCTAAGCATGCAAACACACATCAAGAATACAGTCACTAATATACACTACAAACTCAAACTCCTAAAGCAGCTCTGACCCCTAACCTACAGAACTTTATATCTGTAATACACGTGCTTATCACGCCTCACCTTGACTTCGCCAATACAATTCTTCAGGGAACATCCAAACACTCAATCAGAAGGCTCCAACTAGTGCAAAACATTGCAGCCAGAACCATCATGAACATCATCACCATCGAGCACATCACGCCTACCCTCTACGAGCTACACTGGCTACCCATTCAAAGTAGAATAAAATATAAAATACTAGTAACAACCTTTAAAATTATCAACAACTTAGCACCCTTATTCCTTCATACGCTCATCAACATGGAAAAACTCAGCAGAAGCCAAAGGAGTAAAAATAATAACAAACTAGCATTTCCAAAGGATTTTAGAAAAAGCAAGAAAATGATACTCGCACTTTGCACCGAACCTCTGGAATGAGCTACCTGCCGAGCTCAGAGAGGTCAAAGAACTCAAAACATTCCACAAAAACCTTAAAACACATCTATTTATGCTACATTTTAGCCCATAAACTCCCTCACACAAAAGAACAGAAAACAATTGTATCCCCCAATTGACCGCTTTGACCCAGTGAAAAGCGGAATATAAATACAGCTAAATAAATAAAAAAAAATTCATCGCAATCTCACATCAGTCAGTCTCAGCAGACAATTTCCTCTTCAGCCTGATTGCCTCTCGCATTGCACGTATAGCTATATTCCCTGTATGTTGTTGTTAAGTGCCGTCGAGTCGGAATCGACTCATGGCGACCCTCTGGATAGCTATCCTAAATTGTGTTCGGTCTTCAGTCAGGCGGCTCATTGTTGACAGACTGGTACCCGTAGCTGCTGTTATTGTAGCAATCCATCTCATTGCTGGCCTTCCTCTTTTGCGTTGACCTTCTATCTTGCCAAGCATGATGTCTTTCTCTAATGATCTCTCTCTTCGCATGATGTGTCCGAAGTATGACAGTCGAAGTCTTGTCATCTGAGCTTCTAAAGAAAGCTTAGGTTTGATCTCTTCTAGTACCGACTGGTTTGTTCTTCGGGCAGTCCATGGTATACACAGTATTCGCCGCCAGCACCATAATTCAAAGGCATCAATTTTCTTCCTGTCTGTCTTTTTCACTGTCCAGCTTTCACATCCATATGATGTTATTGAAAATACCATGGCTTGAACAAGTCGAATCTTTGTATGGAGAGAGACATATCTGCTCTTGAGAATCTTATCTAGGTCTTTCATAGCCATTCTGCCAAGAGCAATGCGTCGTCTGATTTCTTGACTGCTTGTTGCTTCTTTATTGATAGTTGATCCAAGTAGGTTAAAGTTGATCACGATTTCAATTTCTTCTCCTTCAACGATGAACCTGTTGATTATGCCAGTTGTCATGATCTTTGTCTTCTTTACATTAAGGTGCAGGCCCATTTTGAGACTATGTTCTTTGATTGTGAGAAGCAAATGTTTCAGATCATCTTCACTTTCAGCCAGTAATGTGGTATCATCAGCATAGCGAAGGTTGTTGATGAGTCTTCCACCAATCTTCACACCTCTGTTGTCTTCATACAGTCCTGCTTCTCTGATGATTTGTTCTGCATATAAATTAAACAGGTAGGGGGAAAGTATGCAGCCTTGTCTTACACCTTTGCTTATTTTAAACCATTCTGTTTCTCCTTGTTCCGTTCGAAGTGTTGCTTCTTGATCAATGTACAGATTATGCAAGAGAACGATCAGGTGTTCTGGTATACCCATGCTTCTTAATGTGGCCCAGAGTTTCTCATGGTTTACACAGTCAAAAGCCTTGCTATAGTCGATAAAGCACAAATAGATATCCTTTTGGTATTCTTTAGTCTTTTCAAGGATCCATCTCACATCCGCAATGATGTCTCTCGTTCCTCGCCCTTTCCTGAACCCTGCTTGCACTTCAGGTAGTTCTTGTTCTAGGTATGGCTGTAGTCTCTTTTGAATAATCTTCAGTAGAATCTTGCTGGCATGTGGGATCAGAGCGATTGTGCGATAATTTCCACAGTCAGTTGGATCACCTTTCTTTAGTATTGGTATAAACACAGATCTTTTCCAGTCAGTTGGCCATGATGTTGTCTTCCATATTTCTTGGCAGAGCCTTGTAAGTACGGTAACAGCTGCATCAGATTGCTGCAATACTTCTATGGGAATGCTATCAATGCCTGGTGCTTTGTTCTTTGATAAGGCTTTCAATGCTGCTTCAACTTCTTCTTTCATCACCAATGGTTCCTGATCATAAGGTATAGGTTGAAACGGCTGTTGGTCCACTTGATCTTTATCATATAAAAACTCTGTATATTCCTTCCACCTTTTCTTGATCTTCTCAGCATCATTCAACATAGAACCTTGAGCATCTTGTAACATTCCAATTCGAGGCTGGAACTTTTTCTTTAACTCTCGCAGCTTTAGGAAAGCCGATCTTGTTCTTCCTCTAATAGTTTCTGCTTCTATTTCCTTGCAAGTGTCATTGTAGTACTTTTCCTTGTCCTGTCTTGCTGCACGTTGGAAATCTCTGTTGAGTTCTGCGATTGTCTTTCTTTCTCCTTTGGCTTTAGCTTCTCTGCGTTTCTGGGCAATTTTCAGAGTTTCTTCCGTCATCCATTTTGGCCGTTTTTGCTTTTTCACCTTTTGTAGAGACTTCTCGCTTTCTTCCAGCACAACCTTCTTGATGTCATTCCATAACTCTTCCGGAGCTCTGTCATTTGTATCTAAGGCAGCAAATTGATTTTGCAGGCAGTCTTTAAATTCCAGTGGTATATTCTCAAGGTCATATTTTGATGCATTCATGAGTGGTTTGCTCTTTTTCAACTTTAGCTTGAGTTTGCATACTAGTAGTATTCCCTGTATATAGTTGTTTTAAATGATCTTTTGGATCATGCAATGTAAATAGTTCCAACAGCATTAAAATAAGTGATTGGGTACTTACAGTACAACTCTCATTTTTGTTCCATGTAAATAGTGCCTGAAACTTGGTAAATTGTTCTTATTGATGTGGTACAATGGTTATTGATGTTCCATGTAAACCGAACTAGGCACTCGGTAAACTGTTTCAAAAGTTTTCATGTAAATAGTTCCAACAATTTTTAATGTAAATGAATGAGTACATGTTTGTACAATTCATATTGTTGTTCCTTTGAAACCGTGCTTGATACTTGGGAAAACACAGTATATAAATATATGCTAAATAAAATAAATAAATAAATAAAAACTGAAACCTGGCTATGTCATACCAAAACGAGCAAGCAGAATACAGAAAACTACTCATAATTCTAAATAGTTCAATACAGAGATGCTCAAAGAGACATATCAAGCACTCTCTATCATGCTACATATTAATGTAAATAAAGAAGAAAATGTTCCATGTAATTGTATATAGTTAAGAAAAAATCTTTCTATGTGATTGAATATTTACTTGTTCTGTGATATTCAAATTGTTGTTCAATGTAAACCACTTTTGATCCACCAGAAAAATGTGGTATAAAAATATACAATAAATAAATAAATAAATAAAATAAAAATAAATAATGAGAGCAGTTTCCAGAAACCATTTGTCCTGGTAAATGCCCACCCCACTGTGGTTAAAAGTGCATGCTAATCTTTCTTCTCATTTGTGGGGCTATCAGCACCTATTGTTTTGCTTTGAATGAAGCTGCCCTTTACTGCCCATGGAATCTACCACTCTAGGCAACCGGCTAATTCACCTAATGGTTAAGTAGACCCTGGGGGAGGATACGAGTTATTATAACTCAAGGTTGCTTTTAAATTGTAAAACACTCTGACACCCAAAGGGAAGAATGAAATGTCAAACAACTAATTCAAACTTTTATTACACTCAGTGCATGTAAAAGGTTTCTTTCCACTGTGTATCATTTCATGCATTTTTAGAGATGACAACTGATTGAAACTTTCATTATACTCAGTGCATGTAAAAGGTTTCTTTCCGTTATGCATCATTTGATGTATTTTCAGATGTGTTGACTGATTAAAACTTTTATTACACTCAGTGCATGTAAAAGGTTTCTTTCCGCTGTGTATTATTTCATGCATTTTTAGAGTTGACAACCGATTGAAACTTCTATTACACTTAGTGCATGTAAAAGGTTTCTTTCCGTTATGCATCATTTGATGTATTTTCAGATGTGTTGACTGATTAAAACTTTTATTTCACTCAGTGCATGTAAATGGTTTCTTTCCGCTGTGTATCATTTCATGCCTTTTGAGAACCGATGACTGATTGAAACTTTTATTACACTCAGTGCATGTAAAAGGTTTCTTTCCGTTATGCATCATTTGATGTATTTTCAGATGTGTTGACTGATTAAAACTTTTATTACACTCAGTGCATGTAAAAGGTTTCTTTCCATTATGTATCATTTGATGTCTTTTCAGGTCTGATGAATAATTAAAACTTTTATTACACTCAGTGCATGTAAAAGGTTTCTTTCCGCTGTGTATCATTTCATGTGTTTTTAGAGTTGACAACCGATTAAAACTTTTATTACACACAATGCATGTAAAAGGTTTCTTTCCGCTGTGTATTATTTCATGCATTTTTAGAGTTGACAACCAATTGAAACTTTTATTACACTCAGTGCATGTAAAAGGTTTCTTTCCGCTGTGTATCATTTCATGTGTTTTTAGAGTCGACAAATGATTGAAACTTTTATTACACTCAGTGCATATAAAAGGTTTCTTTCCGCTGTGTATCATTTGATGCCTTTTGAGAACCGATGACTGATTGAAACTTTTATTACACTCAGTGCATGTAAAAGGTTTCTTTCCGCTGTGTATCATTTCATGTGTTTTTAGAGTCGACAAATGATTGAAACTTTTATTACACTCAGTGCATATAAAAGGTTTCTTTCCGCTGTGTATCATTTGATGCCTTTTGAGAACCGATGACTGATTGAAACTTTTATTACACTCAGTGCATGTAAAAGGTTTCTTTCCGTTATGCATCATTTGATGTATTTTCAGATGTGTTGACTGTTAGAACACTGGCTTGGTAACTAAGCAACCAGGGTTCGATTCCCACTAGCACTCCTTGTGGCCTTGGGCAAGTCACTTAACCCTCCATTGCCTCGGAAGAAAGGCCTGGCAATCTACTTCTGGTGACACTGCCAAGAAAACCCAGGAGCTTCTGGGTCGCCAGGAGTCAGGACTGACTCAAAGGCACACATTGCATTTTTGACTGATTAAAACTTTTATTACACTCAGTGCATGTAAAAGGTTTCTTTCCGCTGTGTATCATTTCATGTGTTTTTAGAGTTGACAACCGATTAAAACTTTTATTACACACAATGCATGTAAAAGGTTTCTTTCCGCTGTGTATTATTTCATGCATTTTTAGAGTTGACAACCAATTGAAACTTTTATTACACTCAGTGCATGTAAAAGGTTTCTTTCCGCTGTGTATCATTTCATGTGTTTTTAGAGTCGACAAATGATTGAAACTTTTATTACACTCAGTGCATATAAAAGGTTTCTTTCCGCTGTGTATCATTTGATGCCTTTTGAGAATCGATGACTGATTGAAACTTTTATTACACTCAGTGCATATAAAAGGTTTCTTTCCGTTATGTATCATTTGATGTCTTTTCAGTTCTGATGACCAATTAAAACTTTTATTACACTCAGTGCATGTAAAAGGTTTCTTTCCGTTATGTATCATTTGATGTATTTTCAGATGTGATGACCGAGTAAAACATTTATTACACTCAGCACAGTTAAAGGGTTTCTTTCCGCTGTGTATTATTTCATGCGTTTTTAGAGTCAACAACTGATTGAAACTTTTATTACACTCAGTGCATGTAAAAGGTTTCTTTCCATTATGTATCATTTGATGTCTTTTCAGGTCTGATGACCAATTAAAACTTTTATTACACTCAGTGCATATAAAAGGTTTCTTTCCGCTGTGTATCATTTGATGCTTTTTGAGAATCGATGACTGATTGAAACTTTTATTACACTCAGTGCATGTAAAAGGTTTCTTTCCGTTATGTATCATTTGATGTCTTTTCAGATGTGATGACCGAGTAAAACGTTTATTACACTCAGTACATTTAAAGGGTTTCTTTCTGCTGTGTATCATCTGATGCCTTTTCAGCTGTGATGACCAATTGAGACTTTTATTATACTCAGAACATGTAAAATGTTTCTTTTTGCTGTGGATAAGTTGGTGTATTTTTAGTTGTGTCAGAGAGCATGAAAAGCATCTCTCCCTAATGAAGGTTTTCTGGTGCAATAGTAACTGATATTTCCTTTTAAAGCTTTTTCCACAGGTATCACACAGAAAGAATTTCTTCCCTTTCCTCTCTCCTTGGTGGAGTTCAGAAGTCATTTGGTCACCGTTACTATTCTGAAACGTTCTCCCTACTCTCAGGTGTCTCTGGGGCTCAGGGAAGTCTGTGAGCTCCCTGTCACTACTCTCACACTCAGTGACTCCATCTGGTGAGTCTCCTACAGGATCTCTCTGTTCCTTCTGCAATTCCAGCTGCTGATTCCTTGTGTTGCTCCTTTCAGTCCTCCAAGAAATGTCCCTGAAAATATTTACTGAATTTCTTGGGATTTCTACTCTTTCTTCAAGATGTTCTTTTTTATTTTCTTCTTTCTTCTCTTCCTGGATGGTCTCAGTAACTGCTGGATATAAACAAAAGATATTAACCATAACATTCAGCCCCACTGTTCGCGTTACAGAATCAGGCCCGTACTGAACATACATAAAAATATCAAATATCATCAATTTTTTGTGCTTGCTTCATCCACTGTTGAAGTCAGTATTCTATTGAGTTTTCTTATGGTTACTGATTAACATTTAGGTTCTATAAATGATTCTCAGAACTTGATTTGAGAATACTTAACCAAGGCAGGCGGACCCGGCGCTTCGGGCCTCAACCCCCCCCCCCCAATCCACAACAACCCCACCCACACCACTCATCCCACAAAAGACATCACACCATAACTTCATGGAACACAACTGGTCGCAGCTTTTATTAGCCATAACAATTAAACAACCAACAATAAACTTGCTAACCCCCAATTAGCGGCACACGGCTGCACCAGCCATACCTTAGCAAAGTGCCTGCCACCGCTAATGCAATAACTTGCCACCCGGCAAGTTACCATACCCCTCTCCCCAACTTCGCCATGCTAAGCAAAAGTCGGCCGAGGTTTTAACCGGGTCAGGGGCACTCCGCCCCTGCCCAAGTGTAGCCTGCTGCTCCGGACCCCGGAAACCTCCGGGATCCCGCCCCCCCCCCAGCTGCAACACCCCATCCGCCCCCCGTCTAAGGACAGGGGGGAGGGAGGGACGCCGGCACCTGGAACGCAGCCTCTGCACCGACTGGCCACGCGGAGGCTGCCCAGCCAGTACTCTCCCCCTCGCTCCCCAACCACCGCGGCAATGATTGGCTCCCGTGCGGCCACTACCGACGGGAGCCAATCAATTTGAAAGATGCGCGCGTGTGCGCGCCCCGCCCCGGCCACGCACAGGGTCCCCGCGCCGGGCCGCGCACCTGGTTAATGTCGGCTGCCGGGACCCTGCCCGCGGCCTCGGGATAACCGAGGCAGGCGGACCCGGCGCTTCGGGCCTCACCCCCCCCCAATCCACAACAACCCACCCACACCACACATCCCACAAAAGACATCACACCATAACTTCATGGAACACAACTGGTCACAGCTTTTATTAACCATAACAATTAAACAACCAACAATAAACTTGCTAACCCCCAATTAGCGGCACCCGGCTGCACCAGCCATACCTTAGCAAAGTGCCTGCCACCGCTAATGCAATAACTTGCCACCCGGCAAGTTACCATACCCCTCTCCCCGACTTCGCCATGCTAAGCAAAAGTCGGCCGAGGTTTTGACCGGGTCAGGGGCACCCCGCCCCCGCCCAAGTGTAGCCTGCTGCTCCGGACCCCGGAAACCTCCGGGATCCCGCACCGGCACATAACACTGTTCATGTGCCGCCCCCCCCTGGCCCCAAGCTGCGACCAGCGTGCATCAGTGCCAGACATATATTCCAAGGCCTCCTGCCAGTCGTTAAGAAGGAGGTCCATGCCAACTGGCGACAAATGAACCCCATCAGCCCGATAAAGCCCCGAACACCCGACGTCCACCCAGTCATGCAGGATCTGATAACCGCCCCTCTCACAGACCCAACGACCAATCTGGCGATTGATCTTGGTCAAACCCCTGGACCAATGACGCTGGTCTCGGCAAGCCGGCCTTGGAATGATGTCTGACCACAGTACAATAACACTGGGAAACATCCGAAACACCAGTCCCAGATCGTCTTGCACCGCCCGGATCAGTTGCATGCAGGACCAGGACACCAGGTCATTGCTGCCTAGATGCACCAACAGGGCAGCTGGCCACCGCGACGTTCTCCCATGGCGCTGTAGCAAAGGCAGCAATTGCAGCCACCGCAGGCCTCGCACGCCCAGCCATGTCACAGTCACCACCGACGGGTCCAGTCCCAAATTTGCGCCGATAGGGCGGTCCGCCGCACGCCGACCCGCCCAATGGACGAAAGAGTGGCCAGCAACCCAACATCCACCAGGTCCGACACCCCCATCTGAAAAAGAAATAGGCAGTTAAAGCCCCAACCCACAAACCCCTGCTCCTACAGCCGTACATACCCCTTAAAAGCCGAACGCCACCTCCCAATGTCCTGAATCACATGCCCCGGCAATCCAGCCGCCGCTGAACTAGTGGCAGCCCCAATCCGAAAGGAGTGCGGGGCAAAACGCAGCGGGTCCTCACCCACCGCGGACAACACTAGGCGCAGCACCGCAGAAACCTGAAAACAGGTTAAAACCCGAGAGTCTGCGTGCACGAAAAAACTGACCGCACCCCCCGGACGCACCGCTAAATACTGTCGCAACGCCCGCACCGGGCAAGTCCGCGGCTCCGCGACCTCGCCCAGCCACACCCACAAACCTTTCCCAAGCGGATCCGTTTTGGACCTAGCCAAAAGGATCCGCACCCTCCCCCCTTCCACCCGAACGTGACCCGCCTGCAGCCCCCCGACGCCGCCCCCCCGGCCAGAGTCCGCAACCAATTCCCCGATGCGAAATGCCCCAAAAAAGGCTAGGCAAAAAACCGCCCGGAACAGGGAAGCCTCATATGCGGACGAAGCCACCTGCCCCAAGGCCCCGCAGACCCGTACCAGGAGCCCATGCGTGATGGGCAACCGCGAGTCACGCGGCGTAGGCTGCACACGCTCCCAACCCTGCAAAAGCCGTCGCATTAAAACTCCCCCAGCTGTGGAACCCCAACCCACCGCGCTCGCAAAAAAGTTAAACCCCGCCAAATGCGCACGCACTGCCGACCGAGAAAAACCGGCGCCTTTGGCAGCCACAATGTATTGACCCATCAAGCCCTCCGGAACCCCACCCGACTTCCACCCGCAAGTTAACAAAAAGGCGACCACCCGGTCACACCCCCGCCGGTACGAAGACCAGGTCCCCGCCGACACTGAGTTCCTCAGCAGATTTAGCATCTCTCGAGGCCAATGCTCCACAAGTTCTCTGGGACCACAGATCCGTCCTTGTCTGCTTCATGGGCCAGCGCCCGGAACCGCTCCCACTGAAAACGAGAAAGAGCATCAGCAATCTGGTTAGTGCACCCCGGTATATGCCGTGCCCGCACTGCCACATTCAACTGCAAACAGGCGAAGACGACTTCCCGCATCAAATCAGCCACCTTCAAACACCTTGGAGAGTAGCGGTTAACTAGACTGACGACAGCCTCGTTATCACACCACCAAAGTACCCTCCGGTTCCGAAGGCACTCCGGCCAGAGCGCCAAAACCACACAAATCGGAAAGAGCTCCAAAAAGGTGATATTCCTGGTCAAACCCGCAGCGCGCCTCCGGCCATCGATCCGCGCACCAGGCCCTGCCGAAATACACACCCAAACCCCCCCCCCCCCCCGCTGCATCAGTGTACAACTGCAAGGCATCACTGGACACCTCGGACTCCAGCAAAACAGAAGTCCCATTGAAGTCCTCCAAAAAATGACCCCACACCCGCAAATCAGCCCGCATTGCCTCCGTCACCCTAATCCGGTGGTGGGGCTTCCGCACCCTGATCGTCGCACAGGCCAACCTCCGGGAGAACACCCGCCCCATTGGAATCATCCTGCACGCAAAGTTTAAGGACCCCAACAGGGACTGCAACTCCCTCAAAGAAACGTTGCGAGCCGACAACACATTAGCCACCGAGATCTGCAAGCGAGCAACTTTGTCCTGAGGCAAGCGCGCCACCATGTCCACCGAATCCAACTCCACACCCAGAAAGGTCAGCCGCGTAGTCGGACCCTCGGTCTTCCCGTCCACCAAAGGCACCCCAAACTCCTGTGCCAGCCGCACAAACGCGGATAACATCTCCTGACATTCCCCTGAGTGAGCTGCTCCCACGAACAAAAAATCGTCCAGGTAATGCACTACGGAAGACCGGCCGAATGCGCGAACCAGCACCCATTGCAGGAAGGTACTAAACATCTCGAAATAAGCGCAAGAGACTGAACAGCCCATCGGCATGCACTTGTCGAAATAATACCCCCCTTGAAAGCAAAACCCCAATAAGTGGAAATAGGACGGGTGGACGGGTAACAAACGAAAGGCCGATTCAATGTCCACCTTTGCAAGTAAGGCCAACCGACCGGCCCTCCGCACCAGCAGAGCCGCCTTATCGAAGGACGCATAGCAGACCGTACAAAACTGACGCGGGATAGAATCATTCACGGAAGCCCCGATCGGACAGGACAAATTATGAATCAACCGGAATTTCCCCGGCTCCTTCTTGGGAACGATACCCAAAGGCGAAATCACCATGTTAGGAAAGGGGGGCTCCGAGAAGGGGCCCGCCACCCTCCCCAACCTCAATTCCCCCAACAATTTGTCCTGAACGACCTCCGCCCAACGACGGACTGAAGGGGAGTTCCTAGCAGACGGAGCCGACACCACACCCCGCACTGGGATAACGAAACCGTTCTTAAACCCAAATCCCAGAATCGCCGCATCGCGCCTCCGGGGATAGCGGCTCAACCACCCCAAGAAGGCCTCCACCCGAATCGGGGAGGGGGCGCGCCCGCGACACTCAGAGCCCTTTAGAGGTGGGACCGGCAGTGCCAGCGGCGCCCTTCTTAAGGCACTTGACAGCGGAGTGGGGACCCCCGCACAAGGAACAGACGTGCTGGAATTTGCAATCGGGAAAAGGGCACGTGGAGCGGTTGAAACGCCAGCACACATCACCGCTCCCGGCCGAGCCTGCCTTTGAAGGCACCCCAGCCGCCCCCCCTCGAAAGGGACGCACCGCCCCCCCGCCACCACCCCGCCACCACCTTTTCCCCCGCCCCCACCACCGGCACCCGACCTAGCCGACATCTGGGTCAGCCACAGGTTAATGTCCTGCGTGCCCTACGAAAGCGAGCGGCTCTCCTCCATTTTGTCCCTGAACTTTTCATCGTAATTCAACCAAGACCATCCGTCGTGCGTCTGAGATGCCTCCAGGATGGAATTGGCGTACGCTAGCAACATGCCGTACTGCGCCGGATCGTGCTGGCCCCACACACTGGCCAACCGCAAAAAGGAACGCGTCCAGTTAACCACATTATGCGCCACCTTCCTAACCCGACCCGCCTTTTCATCGTCCTTTCTCTTCTTCCGACTTTTGCCAGAACGCTTCCTCCCTTCTAACAAGCAGAAGATATCAATATAGCGCCGCTTCCGAATTTTACGCCGCAGCTTACGCGGCACCCCCACCCACAATTCCGGCAAAGCAACCACCGAAGAGGCCCCCCCACCCGCACTGAGGCCCGCCCCACACTCCCTCACCTGCCGAACCGCCTCCTCTCCCGACCCCTCAGATGAACCACTCGAAGAGGAAGAAGACGAGGACGAGTCCAAGCTGCGACGCCGCTGACAAGACCTCCGGCGCTTCTTACGTGAACCACGCCCCACCTTCCCCCCTTGCGACCGCACCCCCACCTCACCCCCATCCCCAAGGAACTCACCCCACTCGGCCGGCGCAGCAGCCGGCTCCCCAGCCACCGGACGGTCCTCACCACCAGCTCGCGCGACATCTCTTGAGCGCTCTCGAGCCGACTCCGCCTCCACTCCATGCTGCATCTCCGCTCCAGCCGAAGGATTCAGCCAGCTTTCACCGCAAGCAACACCCGAAGGCCATGTAGGCTGCACCCTAACCTGCCCCTACGGAGACAAAAAAGGGAAAACAGGGGGGGCAACAGACACCGGCCAGGCCGGAGACCAAGGACCTCCCCAACCCACCCGAGATGTACCCTGCCCCCCAGAAGCCCACTGCTCCCAAAGAGAAGAACCCCCCGGGGTGCCAAAGCCACCGGGACCCGGGAACCACCCTACGGCCCCACCGCAGCCAGCAACCCACGGAGCCCCATCGGGCTGTAACCCTCCCTCCTGACCCAGTGCCCCAAAATTGCCCCACACACCCCCCGCCCCCCCTACCCCACCCACAACACCCCCTCCCCCCCTGCCCCACCCACAACACCCCCCGCCCTTACGCTCCCCGCCGCTCCTGCCACGCCCCGGAGCCCCGCACCCAGCCCCAGTGATCCACTGGGGGTTGTACACCCCTACCACCGCCCCCCTCCCTCCCGGCTGTGGAGCCCGTTTCTTTCCTTTTTGGCCCTGCGCAGCACCTCCACGGCCCCCTTGCCCACCACCAGCCCCACTCACAGGCCCGGGCAACCCCCTACCCCTCCCAGCCCCCCATGAGACCGAGACCCCCGCCCCCTTGCCCCAACCCTTGCAGAGGCCAAACCCCGGGCCCTCGCCCGGCCACGCAAAGCAGGCATCCCGCACCGTGCCAGGAACCCCTCAGGGCAGCAAACACAGCCGCTGGACCGGCTGTGCAAAGAAAGAAGGCCGCGAAGCTCCCCGAGCCCTAACCTGCAAGGGCCACGACCACCGGGAGAACAAACGGCAACCGGCCCAAATGCCCTCCCAGAGCTCGACTGCCCAATGGCCCCCCCCCGCCCCAACTCACAATACCCGACTGAAAAACTGGCGATCCTCCAGGAACCAAAGGCCCACTATCAGACAGCGATCCAACAAACCCACAGCACGCCGGCACCTGGAACGCAGCCTCCGCACCGACTGGCCACGCGGAGGCTGCCCAGCCAGTACTGTCCCCCTCGCTCCCCAACCACCGCGGCAATGATTGGCTCCCGTGCGGCCGCTACCGACGGGAGCCAATCAATTTGAAAGATGCACGTGCGTGCCCAGCCCGGGCCGCGCGCCCCGCCCCGGCCGCACACAGGGTCCCCGCGCCGTGCCGCGCGCCCGGTTAATGTCGGCCGCCGGGACCCTGCCCGCGGCCTCGGGATTATAGCCGATTTATACTTTGCTTGCTTATTTATTTATTTAAACGTGTTTTTATGCCGCCTTTCTACCATTCAAGGTGTTTTACATTTAACAGAGATTTAGCAGGGCTGTGGTGGACCTTATCTGTACATAGAACTAAACATTGCAACAGTAGAACAACATAACATAGAACAAATCATAGTAACAGTAGAACAGTATATAAACAGTAGATATTGTTCTCAACTATTTACAGTATATTATGAGTCAATAATAGTATTCATAGTTCTTGGCTATTCACATTGAGGTCATTCTGAGGCACAGATAGCAGGGATCCATCCCCACTATTCGTGCTGGCTCCTGCCCCTGTATAACTTCCCTGCCGGTTGTGCGGGGAAGTTAGATAGGGGCGGGGAAGAGGCAGCACAGGGGCAGAGAGTGGGCGGTCGCCAGTCCTGGACGTACAGGGACGATTCTGATGTCGGCCTTATATGTACAGGGCTGGCGAATTGGCCGGGGAAGTTATTCTAATTAGTCTAGGAGCTAAAATACCACATAGAAAGACAGCTAAGCTGAACCAAGCATTCCTCCCCAGAAAAAGACGGACACACAATTTAAATACACTACAAATTCCTTCTTCTATCTGCAAAGTAAAAATGAACACCAGCAATAGAGCATTCACATACTTAGCGCCCACACAATGGAACAAACTACCCGACACACTAAGAGCTAACAAAGACCTCTTATCATTCCGGAAAAACCTTAAAACACACCTTTTTCAAGAATACTACAATCAGTCTGAAATAACATAGAGCAAAATTTACACACGAAACTAATTTGATGAAGTGTAACACATTCCATAATCATATAAAATTACAAACTACCACTGAACTAACTGTAAATCCTACATGTATGTAATTCATATTCCGTATCAATTCAAATACATTGTATATAGTTTTTAACCATATGTATCACCATATGTTCCCTTATTATGTAAATAGTTTGAGTTATGAAGTTAATGTTACATTTTTTTACCTGTTCAATGCTCCCACTACTGTTTTATGTAAACTGCTAAGTTTTGTTTTATGTAAACTGCCAACTTTGCAGAGTTAAATGTTTAATGTGAACCGCTGCTGACCACTGGAAGGAGCGGTATAGAAATGAGTTCAAATAAATAAATAAATAAAACGTAGACCATCTCTACATGTAAATAGTTCGCTCCCCTCACATAATGCATCTCATATAATCCCTGTTTAATGTAAAACAATTCCTCTGTAATTGTTATATTGTTTGATGTAAACCGCTTTGGATAAAGGCAGTATAGAAAAACTGTTAAATAAATAAAATAAAATAAATAAATAAATAAATATTCTACCTCCGAGGAGCAATTGGAGCAGCGAAGTGCATGCAATAAATAATACCAGGAGTCATTTTCAGGGTCCAAGTCAATTTATTGTGCACAGGCCCAGACAGGATCGTGTCCTAAAGAGACTGAGTAAAGACGTACAGGAGCAAATTCCTTATATACATTTTTTACACTTTGGTAGAGGCAAACTTTCTATTGGTCCCAACGCCCCCTGCACCTATCCAATCGGGGACCCTCTCTGGGTCTCCCTCCCTGTTCCCCCTTCTCAAACTGTTCTAACAAAGGCACAGTCTTCGATGTAGTTACATTTCTACTTCAAGGACATTTCTAGCTCAGAGAATGCAAGGTCAATGTAAGCATAAAGAAATGGTTCAAACTTCCTAATAAGCATATTTTCTAACTCTGGTTCTTTTTCAGCACTAATCCTAGGTGGGGGTTGGAATCCAGGCCTAGTGTTCAGGCTAAAGGCTATAGCCTACCACATTCCCCCCTTTGATTATTCTCACCCCTATCAAAAGAGGGTGAGGAAGAAATCACATATCATTCCCTCCTTAAACTGATGCCCTATTGGGATAAGGCCTGATACTTCCACATAGCCAGTACCCTGGCTGCTGTCTTCTGCTCGACTGTACTGTCAATGATTGAAGTTACACATCACAAGCATCAAAGTAAAGAGGAGCAGGTTTCGTGGGATCTGAGAGTTGTCGGGTGGCATTTAGGAGGGCCCCATCTTCGTTGTTCCATCGTAACTCTAAGACATAATAAGTAGGGTTCTGACGGGGATTAAAACAAATCTTAATCTTCCCTTTTGTACAGATGCTTAATTCTGTACCATTATACATACATTGGCTAACAGTACCAGTACAGCTATAGTAGGAATGGTAGAGTAGAGTTTGGGTGATTTTTGTCCCAGTTCGGATAGTGGTTATACAAGCAGTACAAGGAGGATGGCAAGGGTCATACTAAGGGGTCCTAGGGCTACCGCAAGGACAACATAAAAACATAAACATAAGAACATAAGATATGCCAAACTGGGTCAGACCAAGGTCCATCAAGCCCAGTATTCTGTTTCCAACAGTGGCCAATCTAGGTCATATGTACCTAGCAGTTTCCCCAAGAGACACAAGTTCCACAATGCTTCTACTGGGTCAAGCATTGATATCTTCGGTCACTTCTTAATAATGGTTTATGGACCTTTCCTCCAGGGACTTGTCCAAACCTTTTTTAAACCAAGCTACACTAACAGCCTTTACTACATCCTCCGGTAACAAATTCCAGAGTTTGATTACACGTTGAGTGAAAAAATATTTTCTTTTATTAGTCTTAAATAGTTTACCCTGTAGCTTCATTGCATGTCCCCTAGTCTTTCTATATTCTGATAACGTAAACAATCGATCTATGGTTACCCGTTCTCCTCCGTTCATTAATTTATAGACTTCTATCATATCTCCCCTCAGCCGTCTCTTTTCCAGGTTAAAGAGCCCTAACCTTTTTAGCCTTTCTTCATAGGAGTATCCTTCCATCCACTTTACCATTTTGGTGGCTCTTCTCTGAACCTTTTCTAAAATCGCTATATCCTTTTTAAGATACGGCGACCAGAATTGCACACAATATTCAAAGTGAGGTCTCACCATGGAACGATATAGAGGCATTATAATATCTTTTGTTTTATTTTCCATTCCTTTCCTTATCATACCTAGCATTCTATTTGCTCTCCTGGCCGCTGCTGCACACTGGGCCGAGGGTTTTAACATGGTATCCACAATGACGCCTAAATCTTTTTCCTGGGTGGTGGTTCCTAATGTGGAACCTTGCATCGTGTAACCATAGTTTGGGTTGTTCTTTCCTAGGTGCATAACCTTGCACTTGTCCACATTAAATTTCATCTGCCATTTTGATGCCCAGTCTTCCAATTTATCAAGATCCTCTTGCAATTTTTCACAATCCTCTTGGGTTTTAACAACTTTAAATAGTTTTGTGTCATCTGAAAATTTGATAACCTCACTCGTTATTCCACTTTCCAGGTCATTTATGAATATGTCAAAAAGCAGCGGACCCAGCACAGATCCCTGGGGTACACCACTATTCACCTTTCTCCATTGGGAAAATTGGCCATTTAGCCCTACCCTCTGCTTTCTATCTTTTAACCAGTTCCTGATCCACAATAGTACACTGCCTCCTATCCCACGACTCTTTAGTTTTGCCAAAAGTCTCTGATGAGGGACCTTGTCAAAGGCTTTCTGAAAGTCCAGATACACAATATCAACCGACTCACCTTTGTCCACCTGTTTATTCACTCCTTCAAAAAAACATAACAGATTAGTAAGACAAGATCTTCCTTGTCTAAAGCCATGTTGGCTGTCTCCCATTAGGCTGTGACTATCTACATGCTGAGTAATTTTATTCTTTATGATGGTACGATATTTCACTGAGTCTGTTTAGTGAGTTCTCTTTTCCCACAGCTTCCACCGTACGTAGACCTGTCAGCTTCCAGTAGGTGACAGGAGTAGGGTTGTAGATTCTTCAAGCTTCTGCCGTACGTGGACCTGCCAGCTTCCAGTAGGTGGCAGGAGTAGGGCTGTAGATTCTCACGACTGTGGTAGTCTTCGCAGCGTGAGTCACAGCGGCGACCCTGGGTGACTTGTTGAAGTCCAGAGACGAGGTTCAGTAGCTGCAGCTAACTTACCCCGGCTGTGGTGGATCCAAGGTTCTAGTTCTGCAACCTTGACTGCTGTAGGGGTTGACAGTATGATGACATAAGGTCCTCTCCAGTGAGGTGCCAACGGTGTCTTCTGCCACTCTTTTATCCACACCGAGGTTCCAGGCTTGAAGGGATGTAGGGGTTCAGTCAGATTGATAGGCAGTTGTTCTTGTACCCAAGCATGGAGACCCTGCAAAACAAAACCTAGAGCCACTAGCTCTTGTCTAGTAATTTCGGACCCAATCTGATTCATGTCCCCCTTTATCCCCTGAATAATGGGCGGGGGTCACCATACAGAATCTCAAATGGGGAAACTCCTAATGACTTGTTGGGGGCTAACCGTATCCTGAGTAGGGCAATGGGAAGAACCTGGGGCCACTTCAAGTGAGCTTCTTGGCAAAGTTTAGACAGCTGGGACTTCAGAGTGTGGTTCATACGCTCAACCTTTCCTGAGCTTTGGGGTCTATAAGCTGCGTGTAATCTCCACTGTATCTGTAGAGCCTGGGCTAATTGCTGAGTGACTTGAGATACAAATGAAGGACCATTGTCTGACCCTATGACTAATGGTATACCAAACCGGAGAATGATTTCATGGAGCAGAACTTTGGTGACTTCCCTGGCTTTCTCTGTCCTAGTGGGGTAGGCTTCTACCCACCCGGAAAATGTACAAACCAAGACCAGCGGGTAATGATATCCATTTATTTACATTCTCTTATATACCGAGCTTTTCTGCATCAGTGCAGTTTACATTGAACAAACTGAAATTACATTGAACAGGGCATTATAACTTGGAGATAACTATTTTACAGGGAACATGGGCTATGGAGGGTTAAGTGGCTTGCCCAAGACCACAAGGAGCACCTGTGGGACTAGAAACCCCAGTCCTTCCGGCCCAAGGTTGCTGTCCTCTAGTGGGATTTGAACCCACTGACCTTCCGGCCTGAAGTACCTTGCCCCAACCATTAGGCCACTCCTCCACTCCATTTGCACGTGGCATTTCAGTAAAGTCCACCTGGATAGTTCCCATGGGGGTAACTCCTACTGACTGAACTCTCGGGGGCAGATTAGGACCTTGTCGAGCATTGTTTCTGGCACAGGTTAAACATCTACGGGCTACTGATGATGATAGGGGTCCTAATAATGAGATACAGAAATGAGGTCTAAGGGCTCTTTCCATGGCCGTTTTCCCATAGTGAGTAGCCTGGTGGAAAGTCTGAACGAAAGCTGAACCTAATGCTTCCGGGATTACAGTTGGACCCGGAGGCTGGCTACCTTCAGGCGGTGGCAGCACTATCCATCCAGTCTCTGATAACACTCCCCCTTCCTTTTGACAAAAATAGTCTAACTCTCTACCTATTTACCCATGAAACTTCTCCTTCTCCTGCCTGGTGTCCTCAGCAGTGCATCACTGCGACTTGTTGGGGTGCCCATACAGCATCTAGCAGTGTCATTATCTTGGGGCCATACTTAATAGACTTGCCTCCTGAGGTTATTAACCCTCGTTCCTTGTACAGGGCTCCATGGGCGTGTAATGTTGTAAAGGCATACTTAGAGTCTGTGTATACATTCAAGTGGAGCCCCTTCCCTATCAATGCTCTAGTGAGGGCTATCAGCTCAGCCTTCTGCGCTGAGGTTCCCGGGGACAAAGCTGACGATTCGACCACCATGTCCAGGGTCACTACTGCATAACCAGCACAGCGTCGTCCGTTGATGACAAGACTACTTCCATCCACGAAGAAAGTCCGTTCAGGGTTATTCAATGGGAGATCAGTTAAATCTGGGTGACTAGAGAACACAGTGTCCATAATTTCCAAGCAGTCATGGTCAGGGGGACCTGAGCCAATTGGCAACAACGTGGCAGGATTCAAAGCCTGACTGACGATCAACTGTAATCTGGGATTTTCGCATAACATGCTTTGGTACTTCAACATTCGTGAATTGGTGAACCAGTAATTCCCTTTATGTTCCATGAGGGTCAAGACAGAATGCGGTACTGTAACTTGGAGGTTCTGACCCAGGGTGAGCTTGTCGGCTTCACTCACCAGGAGGGCTGTAGCTGCAATGGCTGTCAGGCAGGGGGGGCATCCTTTTGCGACAGTATCCAGTTGTTTTGATAAATATGCTATGGGTCGTTGCCAAGATCCAAGAGATTGAGTCAACACCCCCAAGGCATTTCCCTGTGACTCATGGACGTATAGGCAAAATGGTTTCTGTACATCTGGCAAACCCAGAGCTGGTGATGACATTAATGCTGTTTTCAGAGATCGGAAAGCTGCATCCTGTTCAGGTCCCCATTCCAGGGGAGATCGCTCTATTCCTTTGGTGGCTTGATACAATGGTTTGGCCAACAGCGCAAAGTTGGGTATCCATATTCGACAATAGCCTGCAGCTCCCAGGAAAGCCCTCACCTGCTTCCTTGTGTTTGGGGTAGGGATGCAGCACACAGCTTCCTTACGCTCTGGTCCTGGCCGCCGAATCCCTCTGGACAGATGGAATCCTAGATATTTAACCTCAGTCTGGCAAAACTGAGCCTTGGCCTTCGAGACTTTGTATCCAGCATCATTCAGGTGGTGCAAGAGATCACTAGTGGCGTGCATACATTCACTTCTAGAGTTGGTGGCTATCAGCAGGTCATCCACATATTGGAGAAGGACTCTTTTTCCCGGAGTAACTTGAAAGGTCCAGATTGAGGGCTTAACTGAAGAGGGTAGGCGAGTTTTTGAATCCTTGGGGTAGTCGCGTCCATGTGAGTTGACCACACCTCCCTGTGGTAGGGTCTTCCCACTCAAAGGCAAACAGAAGTTGGCTGGCTAGTGCCAGATGTACACAGAAGAAAGCATCTTTCAAATCCAGGACGGTGAAGTGAGTAGCCTCGGTGGGGATCAGTCCCAGGAGAGTGTAAAGATTTGGTACCACTGGATGTATGGTTACAACTGCATTATTCACTCGCCTCAAATCCTGCCCTGGGCGGTAGTCTCCCATCCCTGGCTTCTTGATTGGGAGGAGGGGGGGTATTCCAGGGTGATTGGCACTTCTCTAAGAAGTCCATACTTCAATAATTTCATTAGATGACAGTGAATGCCTTCAATCGCTGGTCGTGGAAGAGGATACTGTCTCACATGCACCAGTTCCGCTCCTGGTTTGAGGGTAATGAGAACAAGGGCTACATTTTTTGCTAGGCCCGGAGGATTATTGGTCCCCAATTTTCATACTGACCATAGGCTCCTGGGGACCCAGAGGAAACTTGGAGCCCGGTCTGGCCTAGTCTTCATCCGAATTGTAGCCCCCTTCAGCCGCCACTCCCTCTATAGCTCCTTCTCGTTGAAACTGTGTATAACGTGTCCCTCCATGGCGCTGGAACCGTCCCCCTGCTCTCCTAGTGCTCCCTCCTCCCCTCCGGGGGGCTTGGTCGAGGTGTGGGCATTCATTTTTCCAATGTCCTTCTTCTTTACAATAGGTGCACTGATTCACGCCTTACCGTTCCCTGTAAAATAGTTATCTCCAAGTTATAATGCCCTGTTCAATGTAATTTCAGTTTGATCAATGTAAACCGCACTGATGCAGAATAGCGCGGTATATAAGAGAATATAAATAAATAAATAAATATATACCGGGGGCCGGCCGTTTCCACGTCCTCTGGTCCTTCTATTAGGAAAACCTCCCTCTTGTCGTTCAACTAAAGCTGCTGCAAGGAAATCAGCTTTCTTCTTCATCTTACATTCACTTTCCTTCTGAAGCTCTTGATCACGGTTCACAAACACTTTCTGTGCAACTTCCATTAGCTGTGCTGCATTCATGCCCGCAAATCCCTCTAGTTTCTGCAGTTTTCGTTTGATGTCTCCCTGGGACTGACCCACAAAGGTCGCATTCACCATGTGCAAATTTTCTGGGGCTGCTGGATCATATGGGGTGTATAGTCTATAGGCTTCAGATAATCGTTCATAGAAAGCCGCTGGGCTCTCATCTGGACACTGGATGACTTCTGATACTTTTCCAATATTCATAGCTTTCTGGCCTCCTTTCTTCAGGCCTTGTAGCAGGCCTTGGCGGAACCTAATGAGGGCCACCGCCCCCTCTACACTGTTGGGATCCCACTTAGGATCATCATTTGGGAAAGCTGCGGCGGCTGCTTGCTGGGGATTTAGGCCTGCCCCGCCTACGGGATTCTCTTCTAACCATCGAGTGGACGCTTGCACAATTCGCTCTCGCTCCTCGGTACTAAAGAGAGTGGACAGGAGCTGGCAACAATCGGACCAGGTAGGCTGATGGGTCTGCATTATACTAGTCATTAATTCAATCAGATCCTGGGGTTTCCTCAGTATAGGAAGCATAATGCATCTTCCAGTTCAGTAAATCGGTGGTGGAGAAGAGCACATAAACAAGACTAGTGGTCCCACCACCACCTGGCCTTGTTCATCAAGTGTAGGTAGGCCTGGGACTTGTCGCAATGGCATCATGTGACTTCCCTTTCGGCCCACAACCGTAATTCTAAAATCATAAGGTGGTCGGGATCGTCGAGATTCCGTTTCCTGAGGTGGGGTGTCCGCAGTGAGTGACCCTGAACTGGTAAACGAATCCCTGCTTATGGCGTCTTCACTGAACTGGGGCCCTCCCGAAGCGCTCGGGCCGGAGTCAGGGCTTCCGGCAGGAAAAAGGAGCGCATCTTCCGGCCGCGGAGGCAACCGGAGGGATACTTGGGGTAAAACTGCAGGGATGGATTCCTCTGGGACAGGCTCTGGCCGGGGTGGTGGCGGAGCCGAGGGGACCGGCCTGTAGAGAAACTGGGACAGACGGGACTGGATATCTGGAGATTCTCGGGCTGAATAAACAGGTAGTTTCTTTTCCCCAGGCTCCCAGGCCCCCCTTGTGGTTGCTACAAATATCCTACACTGTTCCTCATGACAGCGCTTCATCCAGGAAGGCTCTTTTTCAAAAATACCAACCAGGAATCTATATATGGGAACTGGTCAGGATGGTCTTTTCGTACAATCTGGTGAACTAAGGATATGATACTAACATCAAAGGTACCCTCACGGGGCCATGAAATGACCAGTATAGGCCACTCCCTTTCACAGAGCATTTCTAATCGGGACGGAGACATTTTTATTCCATAGTCTCCGGCAAATCCCTTACTGAAATTCTTGATCATACATTTCAGTGGAGTTTGCGTGGACTCCGACCCTCCCATAATGATGTACATGACAACAGACAGTAGGGGCGGGTAGTCGGGCTGCAGGTAAGGGGTCCGTACAGCCCTAGAAACAAATGCGTAGACAAACACCAAATGCTTCCTCCTTTTCGCAACCTGGGCGCGGTCGCCCGGCCAGGAACTGCACTAATCAGGAGTCTGCACTTGCTTGGTCTGTATTTCAAGACCTCTCATTCACACACAATCAGACATGCTAGCAAAAATAAACACTTTCCTCCTCCCCTGGTCCGTACTCGGACCTCTAAGCCATTCAGGTTTCCCCCATAAATCAGAGAATAAATAAATAAATAATAATATAACAGGAACAGTTGACGTAGAAATACAGGCAGGGCTGAGATATAATCAGCAAACTAATATAATAGGTACAGGTGAAGTAACAATACAGGCAGGGCAGAGATATAACAAAAACAGTTGAGGAGATCCGAAGGGGTTAATAAAAACTTAAAGGATACTGACACTTTCCAGAGACATTCCTTTCTGCAGGCTGTGTGAAAGACACACCCCTTTTCCCTCTGCTTGCTAGAGATACCATCTCTCATGCTGTGCTGAAAAATAGAATCACTGAAACAGCTCGTCCTCGCTGTGCTGTTAAACTCGATTCCTTAAAGTGACTCCTGAGGTTTTTCAGTACTGTTCCTTAATCGGTAAACTGTTTCACAAATTACCCAACAGAATAATCTTACATTATACCAGAAGGGAAACCCGTGGTTAGACAACAGAAAGAGGGTGCGGGTGATCGGACTGCAGGTAAGGGGTCCGGGTAGCCCTAAAAACAGAGGGAGACACAAACACCAGAAGCTTTTTCAAGACCTCTCACTCAAACACAGAGAGGTATGCCGGCAACATTCCAGAATTCCCAGGCCTTACTGACTAACCAGAGGGCGATAGTTTCGGTCTCGCGCATACCTCATGCAAGGCGTACTAGGACCGCCCGGAGAGGTGATCAAGCTCTCATTTCCAAATACCAAGTTCCAAATTCCAAGTTGCAAATTGCAGCAAATTGCAAACAAATTCCCAAACTAACTGACTGAGTAGCAAAGAAAATTCTACTCAATGGATCCGGTACCAAGTACAAAAACAGGTAATGGGTTGAATCCCGGACTCCCCTCAGGTTCGGAGGTGTTGGCCGGCCGGACCCAGCAATCCCCCGAGGCAAGGAGGAAGCCTCTCCGATGCAAGAGGACCGGCGGCACCTGAGGTTTCCCCTGCAGTCGGCCAGACACGGTTCCAGCCGGACCAAACCTTGAGGCGGTAAAACGTGGTATATTCACTTGAATACCATCCACTACTCGCACTTGCCGGACAAACGCACCAGGAACTGTAGTAGCGAAGTGCATGCAATAAATAATACCAGAAGTCGTTTGCAGGGTCCAAGCCAATTTATTGTGCACAGGCCTAGACAGGTTCGTGTCCTAAAGAGACTGAGCAAAGAAGTACAAGAGCAAATTTTTTACACTTTGGTAGAGGCAAACTTTCTATTGGTCCCAACGCCCCCTGCACCTATCCAATCGGGGACCCTCTCTGGGTCTCCCTCCCTGTTCCCCCTTCTCAAACTGTTCTAACAAAGGCACAGTCTTCGATGTAGTTACATTTCTACTTCAAGGACATTTCTAGCTCAGAGAATGCAAGGTCAATGTAAGCATAAAGAAATGGTTCAAACTTCCTAATAAGCATATTTTCTAACTCTGGTTCTTTTTCAGCACTAATCCTAGGTGGGGGTTGGAATCCAGGCCTAGTGTTCAGGCTATAGGCTATAGCCTACCACAGAATAACTCCCCTAGGTGGTTTTTTTTGTGGTGTCAGTGCGCGGAAGGGGTTGGGGAGGTAAAGGTAATGCCCCGCAGCCTGACCCAGGCCTTAGGAGGCCGGATTGGGGATCGGGCTGCGGGGAATTATCTTTGTTGGGCCGCAGCCAGCATCGCGGCTTTTAAATGGAGCCACGGTGCCATGGCAACAGGATGCCGCGGTGCTAAATTAAAAAGCCCTGGCTGAGTTAGCCAGACTATCGCTGTACGTGCAGGTTGGGACTGAATCACAGTCCCGGCCTGCACGTACAGGCCTGTTTGCAATTCTGATCCCACAGGGTTAGATGTGCCCCATCGGATCAGAATCGTGAACTCCTTTGCACGTCCAGGTCTGCTCGGATGTACAAAGGAGTCGTACGTTGTGATCAGAATCGGGCCCATTGTGATAGGTTGACATAATAGCATTGGATTGTGTTAACAGTTCCAAATATGGTTTGTATTCTTCTAAGAAGATGAGCGTCTTAAGTTTTTTAAGAATTCTTTTGTTTCAGTGCATGCTCATAGCTTTGATGGTACAGAATGTGGGTGCAAATAATGATAGTGGACAGCTGCATATAGATTGCTTACTCTTTAGCTTCCGGGGGGGTAGGGGGGTGAATTGCGAGTAGGTTGATGGAATTATTTCTTCTTTAACTTTTGATAGCAGGTTCTGGAGGCTGCTGGCTGAGTCATTTTGTACGATTTTGAAAATTGTGGTAAGTGCCTTGAACTTGATTTTGTGTAGTTTCTCCAAATGGGTTAGTTTTACGCATACTACAGCAGTCGTGAACCTCACTTCTAAGCCAGGGTATGTGAAGTATGATCTTAGTTTCACAAATTTACTACTAATGCTCGGCATAATACTTGCAACGTGCCAAACAGAGCCTCCTACTGGAGTTCATAACATGTAACATGTATGGGTAGTTTGTCAAGATGTGCTTGGAAATTCTTCTTTATCAGGTCTGTGGCTCCCAGGACAAAGGGAAATATTTCTGTATCTTTCTGCCACATTTTCTTGGATTCTGACTGCATTTTTTGGTACTTCAGGATCTTCTGCCTCTCCACGCGATTCACAGACTAATCACTCGGTACTGACACTTCTATTATCAATGCCATTCTGATATTCTTCTCCCTTAGCACTATGTCAGGTCTCCTGCAATTCAGTTTCTTATCCATCAGAATGGGAATATTCCAGGTGATCGTAACCTCTTCATTCTCTGTATTCACTCAGAGTCATGATCCCAGTGCTTTTCAGGGATCATGACTCAGCCACACGCAGAGATACCCACAACAAACCACCATCCCAACTTACACAGTGACTGGACTACCTTCAAAGAAACCACCATAGAAGAAACATCATCCATCATCTCCCACCTAAACACCACCACCTCTCCACTGGACCCCTGCCCCGCTGACTGGATAAAGAAATCCAAAGACGAACTAAGCACGCCATTGACCCATATCCTCAAAGAATCCTTTGCCCAAGGTCACATGCCAGACACCCTCAAAACTACAATCATCCGACCATCCTTAAAAAAGCCTAACCTGGATCCCCTTGACCCGGCCTCATACAGACCGATAGCAAGCCTACCTTTCACTGCCAAGATAATTGAAAAGATCGTCCAGCAGCAACTTCAAGAACACCTGGACACCAACAACATACTCGACCCACAACAACACGGCTTCCGCCCACTACATGGAGTGGAGACCCTCATGACTACACTGATGAACACCCTCATCATAGGAACACAAGAAAGCACTCTGGATATGCCATGATCTTCCTCGATATATCTGCAGCTTTTGACACCATCTCCCACAACATCCTCATACGCAGACTACAGACAATTGGGATCAAAGATACCGTACTTAATTGGTTTCAATCTTATCTAACAAATAGACAACAACTAATCCGTACCAGCACCGCGACCTCGCCCCCCTTCCAGCAATACCAAGGAGTCCCTCAAGGATCAACTCTCTCAGCCATGCTCTTCAACATTTACCTCCAGCCACTCTGCTCAGTCATACGCTCTCACAACATCAGCTTCCACATATATGCTGATGATATCATGCTCTACGCCCCTATTACAACCACAAACACAACGAACCCACATCTATCAGCATGCTTCTCTGAGGTATCCAATTGGTTACAAGAAAATAACCTATCCATCAACATAAAGAAAACTGAAGCCCTCATAGTGACAAAAGACCCTGACTTCACGCCACCTACACACCTCAACATAGGAACCACAAGCATTCAAATACAGCCACAAATAAGATATCTGGGCATTATCATTGACCAAGCCCTCACCTTAAAGCAACAAATTGCCAAAACCTCTGGAATAATATTCCACAAAGCAAAATTAGTGCAACGTCTCAGACCACTTCTCGAGCATCAAGACTTCTGGACAATAATGCAAGCTATGACACTCCCGCATATGGACTACTGCAATGTACTCTACCATGGCCTTCCAGCCACACAGACCAACCCCCTCCGAACAGCATTGAACACCATGGCAAGAATCATTCAGAAAGCAAAGAAAACCGACCACATCACCCCAATTCTGAAGGACCTACACATACTTCCATTCGAAGCAAGGACTAAATACAAATCCATCCTACTCACCCACAAAGCCATCCACCAAACACAGAACACCCAGCTTTGCACCCTGCTGTCTCGACCAGTACATGGCAAAACTACTAGACAAACCTCCAACAACTCCCTCACCGTCCCTCACAAAAGAACTAAATGCTCTCAACGGACATGCAATCGAGCCTTTGAACTCTATGCTCCATCCCTATGGAACTCTCTACCGAGCCAGCTCAGAAACAATGCTGATCCACTATCCTTCAGAAAACAGCTAAAAACCACCTTATTCCATGAATACTTCAATACGACTCCCACCAAAAAGTGCACCAACCTCTGATCTGCCCACCGTGATCCACTGATCCAAAGCTGCACTAACCTGTCCATGTCCTAAGTCCGTCTCATATCAAAATCATCAATGTTGCCTCCCTGGTGATGGTCCCACCCTTGTACTTAATTTCCCCTCCCTTGAATGTAACGCCGCTTTGACCCGGTGAAAAGCGGGATATAAATACAGTTAAATAAATAAATAAATAGTGATGTTGTAGTGTTTATAGAGTTTCCAGTGGAGGAGGCATGCTACTTTGTTGTGCCTTTCTGTATTGAAATTTTCCACCATCAGAACTTCACAGCTTGCTATTAGGTGAGTCACCATTTCCAGCTCTTGCTGTGATGGGAAGCCAGTGTAGTTGGATCAGTATAGGAGTTATATGGGCTCAGCGAGGGGCTCCGTAGATTATTCATGTAGTTGTGTTCTGTGCCATCTATAAAGGGTGGAGAATAGCTTTTGGAGACCATGGTAAATGATGTTAGAGTAATCTAATACTGGAGTAATCATAGCTTCTGAAATTTTTGAGGTCTTTTGTTGGGCGGATGTGTAATGGGAGGGAGTTCCAGATGCTGGGTGCAGCATAGGCGAATGCTCTGGAGATGGTGGTTTGTTTTGTTTTGCAGAGGGAAGGTGGGATTGTTAAAGAGTGGGTGGCATTCCCCCTGCGTGTTCTGTTGTTTGTTGGGGTGTGGAAGAGGGTTGAGAGAAAAGAGGGAGTAACATTGTTGATGAGTTTGAATGATGTTACAAGTAGTTTGTATCTGATCCGGCTTTCTATTGGAAGCCAGTGTAGGGTATATATGAGGGGTGTGACATGGTCAGTTAGTCTGGCTTTGCAGGTGATCTTGGCTGTGATATTTTGCATTCGTTGGAGTATGTCTAGACTTTTTGTCGGTAGACCCTGCAACAGGCTATTGCATTATTCGAAGTGGGAGTTGATGATGGATTGAATGACCGCTCTGAAGTCGTTATCTTCAAGGAGAGGTCTTAATTCTTGTATGGATTTTAATTTGTATAGGATTATTCTGGCTGTTCATTTCACATGGGGCACCATGCTGAGGGAGGTATCTAGGATTACACCGAGGTATTTAACTTCTTGCTTGACTGGGATTGTGGTGTTGTTGATGGTGATGGCCTGGGGTAGGGTTGAGTCTTGGTTTGTTGATGGTCAGGTTGTGTGCGTTGAACCATTTGCTTCCGTGAAGCATTTCTGCAGGTATGAGAGATCTGAAAGGAGGAGGGTGATGGGGTGAAGAGCATTACATCATCATTGTAGATTCTGTATTGTATCTTGTGGACCTTAAATATTTGACATAGTGGTTGGCTAAATATATTAAAGAGGAAGGCTGAGAGGCTTGAGCCCTGAGGTACTCCAGTTTGTTGGGTGAAGGGGTTAGATGATTTGGTCCTACATCTTACTTTCTGTTTACAGGATTCAAGATAGGATTGGAACCAGATGAACATGATATCTTGGATGCCAATTTCTGAGAATTTCTGCAGCAGTCAGTGGTGTGGTATACAGTTAAATGCAAAGGTGAGATCAAGGAATATAAGGATAAAGCTGTTGTTGGTGTCTTTTGAGGAGGTGAGGAGAGTATCTGGTAGAGAGGTAAGGAGGATTTTAACCCCATGTTATTGTCTGAATCCATGTTGATAGGGGTCAAGGGGCACATGGTTTGGAAGCTGTGCGAGAACAATCCTTCAGTTAGCTTCGTTATTAAATGGAATGCTTGAAATAGGTCTGTATGAACTTGGGGATGCAGGGTCCAGATCTGGTATTGATTTGCAACATTGTTGAAGGTAAACTTTATTCTCACACATTTCACACATATTCAGCTTAGGTATGATGTTTGCTTATAACAACTTGCTATAATATTTATTTATACTTTTTTTCAAGGGGTTAGGATTGAGGATCCTTTTATCAAAGTATGCTACGCAGTTAGTGCGGGTTTTCGAGTGTGAAAAGTGCACACTGAAGCCTGCAATAACTGATAGTGAGGGCCCAACACAGTGCAAACAAATTTCCATGTTGTGAGTTGCATGTTGGGGGGTAAAGGGGTAGCGAAGGGATAGCTAATGTGCAAACAAAACTATAGCAGTCAAGGATGAAGTGTGGTACCTGGGCCTTACCTTGAACAGAGCTCTGAACCTAAAATCTCACATTACCAAAACTGCGGCAATAGCCTACCACCGATTGAGGATCATCAGAAAACTCAAACCAATCTTTAACCAAGACCACTTCAGCACAGTTTGCCAAGCAGTCATCACCCCACTGCTAGACTATAGAAACTCGTTATATCAAGGCTTCCCCCAACAGACTATTCACCCACTTCAAATGGTGCAGAACACTGCAGCATGAATCATCGTGGGCACTGCAAGATCTGAACACATCACCCCAGTCTTACAACAGATACACTGGCTCCCGATAATTGCAAGGACAAAATTCAAAACAATCCTGAACATCTTCAAAATCTTCCACCACCGCTCAGCAGATGCACTCCAGGATATAATAACCAGAGATGTCAGCAACAGATCTAGAAGAACCAACAATGGCAACAGGATCAGCACACCCGCAGGCTATCACAAGACTAAGCAAACAACATCTAAGAGAGCTCCCTCGCTACTGGCGCCTGCATTGTGGAACTCCCTCCCTATGGACTTAAGGACCCTAAACGACACCAAAGACTTCCGCAAGGCACTCAAGACCCTTCTCATTACTGAGGCCTATGAGCAACCACCTTAACTGCCAACCACTAGATACCACCAATTGGCCCAACAGCTACCTACACTACTTGCCCCCAACGACCCATTCCCATTTAGACCTATAAGCACATAGTATTTAAATGTATCTCTGTTAAATGTATCCCTCCAATTGTGTTGTGACCACTTTGATTGAAGGATAAGGTGGTATACAAAACTGTCTAAATAAATAAATAAACATTGTGTGCTAACTGCGACTATTAAAATTTGTATGGGATTCTCCTCACTTCACCTCAATAAGCGGAGTTAAGTGCACCTGCAGTAATTGTGCATGCTGCTGCAGTATGTTAGGGGACCTCTCTGTGCGATAATTGTTGGAAAGATGCTGGACACACCCCCAGCAGTTTGCGCACAGCAGTTGCAACTACCATGCTTTAGCTTTAGCGCTAAATGCTCATTGGTTGCAAAACCCTAGCACAATTTAATAAAACGGCCCCTGGGGTTTTTTGCATGGCCATTCATCTAATATATTTTAAATATACTTCTTCGTTCATATTTTATTTCAAACATGCTTACTTAGGGACCCTTTTACTAATACTATTACCTGGTTAGCGCACATTTTAGCATGTAGTAATTGGCCGAATTGAACACTAACGCATGGGCATGCCAGCTACTGGCCACCAAACTGCACCTTTACTGACAATCACACGCTACTGCAGCAGGGCCGGCTCAAGGGGTCGTAGCACCCTGAGCCAACATTTGCTTTTGTGCTCCCAAGGGGCGTTCTTCCAATGTAAACTGTACAAACAGGGGTAAATTTTGAGCTAGCAGGATTACTGTCTTACATTAAATGCCAGCACCGCCATTTCATTTGTATATTCCATGCCACTATCCATATAGGTATATAACCACAAAAGTCCCACTGGATCTCCCATATAAATATCCACACCAAAAGGGGAAACACCATAACACACAATATTTTTTGTTGGAACTCACACCATGAGGGGAAACCCCCTCTCGTTGTGTGCTGTTCCATTTTTCTCTTTTAATTTAAATTAGGGGTCCAACCCTAATAAAGGATTAGAGGGATATCAACCCACTAACACCAACTGAAAGTGTAGAGTAACCATGAAGGGATTAACCAAAGTCACTTAGCTTGAGGCCGGAGCACTTCAACCAGGAGGCAGCAGGAATCAATAGTGAGGCCAACGGTCACAGCATTAACAGCAGTCCCAACGCTGAAGTCCATTCAAGGATGTCTTGGCCAAAACTAAACCACCTCAAAATTGCAAATGAAGATACCTCCGCTCCATCCATACGCCAAGCAAACGAAACATAGTCCAAGGAACCTAAACACTTGCCCTTTCAAGAGCCATGCCATAAGTAAGAATAGATCCACTTTAGGCATTTGGACCGGCACCTGGGTTAACAGGTTGGCCTGGAACAGGCGCCACAGCCAATAAACTGTCAGCTGGACCATTTCTGTATACCATGGCCTCCTCAGCTAATTGGTGGCAATGAGAATGACTTGCCCCCGATGTACTTCCATTCTCTGCACTACATGCCCAATGAGCACCCACGGGGGAAAGAGAGTAGTCCATCCGTGGGTGAGCACTGCACTAGAGCATTCGGGCCTTCCAATATTCTCTCTTTCCTCCTGTTAAAGAATCAGTTCGCCAGCACTGACTTACACGGAGCAGCAGGAATAACCCTACACAAAGCATAGAGGGGATAACTTACACGGAGCAGCAGGTATAACCCTACACAAAGGCATAGAGGGGATAACTTACACGGAGCAGCGGGTATAACCCTACACAAAGGCATAGAGGGGATAACTTACATGGAGCAGCGGGTATAACCCTACACAAAGGCATAGAGGGGATAACTTACACAGAGCAGCGGGTATAATCCTACACAAAGGCATAGAAGGGGATAACTTACATGAAGCAGCAGGTATAACCCTACACAAAGGCATAAAGGGGATAAGTTACATGGAGCAGCAGGTATAACCCTACACAAAGGCACAGAAGGGGATAACTTACATGAAGCAGCAGGTATAACCCTACACAAAGGCATAAAAGGGATAAGTTACACGGAGCAGCGGGTATAACCCTACACAAAGGCATAGAGGGGATAACTTGCACGGAGCAGCAGGTATAACCCTACACAAAGGCATAGAGGGGATAACTTGCACGGAGCAGCAGGTATAACCCTACACAAAGGCATAGAAGGGGATAACTTACAGGGAGCAGCAGCTATAACCCTACACAAAGGAATAAAGGGGAATAACTTACACAGAGTGGCAGGTATAACCCTACACAAAGGCATAAAGGGGAATAACTTACACGGAGCAGCGGGTATAACCCTACACAAAGGCATAGAGGGGATAACTTACTCGGAGCAGCGGGTATAACCCTACACAAAGGCATAGAGGGGATAACTTACACGGAGCAGCAGGTATAACCCTACACAAAGGCACAGAAGGGGATAACTTACATGAAGCAGCAGGTATAACCCTACACAAAGGCATAAAAGGGATAAGTTACACGGAGCAGCGGGTATAACCCTACACAAAGGCATAGAGGGGATAACTTGCACGGAGCAGCAGGTATAACCCTACACAAAGGCATAGAAGGGGATAACTTACAGGGAGCAGCAGCTATAACCCTACACAAAGGAATAAAGGGGAATAACTTACACAGAGTGGCAGGTATAACCCTACACAAAGGCATAAAGGGGAATAACTTACACGGAGCAGCGGGTATAACCCTACACAAAGGCATAGAGGGGATAACTTACTCGGAGCAGCGGGTATAACCCTACACAAAGGCATAGAGGGGATAACTTACACGGAGCAGCAGGTATAACCCTACACAAAGGCACAGAAGGGGATAACTTACATGAAGCAGCAGGTATAACCCTACACAAAGGCATAAAAGGGATAAGTTACACGGAGCAGCGGGTATAACCCTACACAAAGGCATAGAGGGGATAACTTGCACGGAGCAGCAGGTATAACCCTACACAAAGGCATAGAGGGGATAACTTGCATGGAGCAGCAGGTATAACCCTACACAAAGGCATAGAAGGGGATAACTTACAGGGAGCAGCAGCTATAACCCTACACAAAGGAATAAAGGGGAATAACTTACACAGAGTGGCAGGTATAACCCTACACAAAGGCATAAAGGGGAATAACTTACACGGAGCAGCGGGTATAACCCTACACAAAGGCATAGAGGGGATAACTTACTCGGAGCAGCGGGTATAACCCTACACAAAGGCATAGAGGGGATAACTTACACGGAGCAGCAGGTATAACCCTACACAAAGGCATAGAGGGGATAACTTACATGGAGCAGCGGGTATAACCCTACACAAAGGCATAGAGGGGATAACTTACATGGAGCAGCGGGTATAATCCTACACAAAGGCATAGAAGGGGATAACTTACATGAAGCAGCAGGTATAACCCTACACAAAGGCATAAAGGGGATAAGTTACACGGAGCAGCAGGTATAACCCTACACAAAGGCATAGAGGGGATAACTTACACGGAGAAGCGGGTATAACCCTACACAAAGGCATAGAGGGGATAACTTACATGGAGCAGCGGGTATAACCCTACACAAAGACATAGAGGGGATAACTTGCACGGAGCAGCAGGCATAACCCTACACAAAGGCATAGAAGGGGATAACTTACATGAAGCAGCAGGTATAACCCTACACAAAGGCATAAAGGGGATAAGTTACACGGAGCAGCAGGTATAACCCTACACAAAGGCATAGAAGGGGATAACTTACATGAAGCAGCAGGTATAACCCTACACAAAGGAATAAAGGGGAATAACTTACACGGAGCAGCAGGTATAACCCTACACAAAGGCATAGAGGGGATAACTTGCATGGAGCAGCAGGTATTTTATTTATTTATGTATTCAGCTATTTTTCTATACCGCTGTATCCAAGAGTCAAAGCGTTTTACATTTAACAACATAGCTCAACAGGCCTTTACAATGAACAGAGAATGCAATATGAAGCAAAGTAGCTCGAAAAAGGATATACAGAAAACATTAGTATAACCCTAAAAAAGGCATGGGGGTAACCAGCATGGAGCAGTGGGTACAACCCTAAACAAAGACAGAGGGGGTAACCTGTACGGAGCAGTGGGTACAACCCTAGCCACCTTTCTGGGTAGAGTATTATGGACCATATTGGTCTTTTTCTGCCATTATTTTATATGGTGGCTAGAGGGGTCGGACGTCCTGAGTGGACATCCAAATCCCTGTAGCTGTCTGGACCTGATTCCTGGGCAGAGAGCTCTGGGATGGGAGGGGGCGAGCAGGGAGAGGAGATAGGGCAGGCCGGAGGTAGGACCTTGACCCGGACGTACAGAGCCAATTCTGGCCATGGCCCTGTATGTCCAGGCTGGATGACATGGACGGGTGACTTATTCCACTTCGGGAGTGGAATAAGTTAACCTGAGTTCAGCAATCTGAGGCTGCAGACCCCCATAAAAGTAGGGAAGGCAAAGGAGAATCCCCACAGCCTGACCCCAGCAGGCCTGTTCAAGGGTCGAGCTGTGGGACAACGGGCCATTCTGGGTCTGGGGGTGGGACACCATGGCACCTGGCTCCATGCAGGAGCCATAGCAGAGTTGGACAGGGAGGGGGCGGGGCATCCAAAGGGCCTGAAATGGGGAACCTCCTGCCTGTGTAGGCCCTGTGCACCCAATTCTGATCCCGCAGGGCCATCTAGCCCTGCGGGATCAGAATCAAGTGCAGATCAGGCTCGTCCAGATTTTGGAAGTCCGGACGGGTCCCTTTCTGAATGGGGATCCATGTTACTATGTTAGCATCTTACTTCACATAAAATGTCATTATTTATATCTAGAGACTCACATAGAAAATTCGCTCACAGCTTCTCTAATGCCAGGGGAAGGCAGCTGTGACATTTGTCCTTATATGTTTAATCTTCTTAGTTTAGAAGTTAATGTATTTAAAGTAAAAGGATTAACATGGACATTAGTCAGCAGTTGCCCAGGGGGTGTGATATGTTGGTGGGAGAGAGCAGGAAGAGGTAAGATCTGAGTCCTGCTGCTTACCAGGAGACAGAGCATCACTGCTGCTGGGCTCCGAGAGCCTGTGCCAAGGAGAGGAAACCAGAACCCAGATTTAACTCTACATCCTGCACCTATAATTCTGGGCCAACATATAGTAGCTTAATGCCGTCCTGCTCCAAGTCCAGGAGTGATAATGTTTCAATAACCCTCTGACTCCATCCTTCTGTTTCTTATACACAGAAGGAAGGAAAAACACTAATGACAAAATCCTGTAGGAATCAGAAGCCTCCGGCTAGCCTCTTTCCCTCCTTGCTATAGAGATGAAGCGGAGCCCTCAGGCTGCCCAGGAGTCCTCTGTCCTCCCTAAGCTGTCACTCACCTCTCCAGGAGCTTTTCAGTCTTCTGTCTCTGGGGTCCTGTTGGTCCCTGACACACGGACATTCCTCCTGCTCAATCTTTGATATAAGAGAAGGTTTCTCACATGAAGAGCCTGTTCCAAACCAAAAAGAATCACGTCAGTTTTCCTCTAAATTAAGAAAGCACATTTTTTAGCTAAATATTCATATGGAGTGAATTTGAACAGCTTGATGCTCATTCTGAATGACTGCTGATGAAATGTTACTGATGTCAGTATATACAGAAGAGGTTGGATCAGAGTCCCCCAGGACTTTTCTGTTCTTATGAGATATTTTTGACTGGTTTTGTGCACTGTGGGCTTCTTTCTTTAGCTCTGTCAGATTCTGGAGTGCCTTTAGTTTCCAATATTAAGAAGGCTTGTAGTGATTGTAAATCGCTCTGATGCCCTTCAGCCTGGGCGGTATATCAAGAAATTGCATAAACATAAATATCAGTTATGGGGGGATGGGGTCTGTTTAAGAGGTGTCTCTGTATCACTGGTCATATTCCAGAAGAGCCCATGTACTGCTGGCTTTTCAGATCTCTTCTGAGAGTGGAGGCAGATTTTCCGGATGCTGTACATTAAGGGTGGGGAGGGGTACACCTCTAATTTTAGACAATTCATCATTCAGCTGCAGACGCACAGCACACAGTATAAACCTCCAGATGACCTGCTTTAGGGCTACAGCCCCACAGCTATTACACTGAATAATTCCCATTATATCAAATCTATTATTTCTATAAGGAATATCTATGTTTAGTTCAGAGAATCTCCAAAAGTCCCTTAGATGATCACTCAGAGGACAATTTTCAAAAGACATTTAGCTGAGTAAATAATGGTTTGCCTAGAGATAAAAGGACTTTTACTCACATTTAGCAGAAGCTTCCCCGAGGCTGGGGACAGGTTATATTTAGTTATGGCAAAATGCAACGTGTGCCTTTGTGTCGGTGCTGACTCAGCAGCTCCTCAGTTTTCTTGGCAGTGTGACCAGAGGTCAGTTAAGTAACTTGCTGAAGGCCACAAGGAGTGTTAGTGGTAACTGAACACTAGTCTCTTCGTTACCAAGCTAGTCTCTAACCACTAGGTTACTGCTCCACTTGTAGTTATGGCAGCTCTCAAGAAATCTAGGGTGCCAGGTTGTCATGGTGCCTAGAAATTGCACCCTGGCACTGGGGATTTCATGCACTTGAAATCTGTTTCCATCGCTGATGTTGCCATCCACCATGATCTGCTCTCTGCATACAGCTTGAGCCACATGGTGGAGGAAGTTCAGGCTGATTTCACTGCCACAGTCTCACGAGATCCGCGTACCTTCCTCCACCATGCAGAGAGCCAACTGCGGTGGAGGGCAGCGTCGGCACACGAATGGTAAGAGACATCAGGTGATTACTGTGGTAGGGGGAGGGGCAATGAGAGAGACATTGGCTGATGGCTGGAAGGGCAATGAGAGAGAGAGAGATACACACACACTGGGTGATGGCTGGCGGACTATGAGAGAAAGACACTGGGTGACAGCTGAGAAAACAATAAATCAGTCCCTTAAAAAGGAGCTGCAGTACACCTCTTGGGAGCACTGTGATAGAGGTCTCGGGGGCTGGCTCCTAAATGTTTAAGCTGCCTCCTAGATTTCTAGAAAAATTGTTAAGGCCTGAGTTATGCTTTTGCTATTTCTATGTATTTTCCTTGAAAACAGTCAGGGGAAGCGTAACCCAGTGGTGAGAGTATCAGACTGAGAACCAGCAAAACCAGGGTTCAACTTCTGCTTTTCCCACACATGCTCTTTGTGACCTTGGGAGAGCCTCTTTGCCCTCTACTGCCTTAGATTGTAAGCCCTCTGGGGCAGGGACCTACCCTTGGTATCTAATTTTGGAAGTAACTTGAGCTTGGATTTGGAAAGCCAAATAACTAAATCTAAAAACAGACTAGGCACGTTATTTCCAAAAGCAAGCATACCATCAGATCAATCAGGCATAAATCTCTCTGTGCGCTCATTCTTTTCCTCGGAGGCGTGCACTGTTGAGGTTTAGTCATTTCATTTCATTGTTTGCTGAAATCTATGGACCCTATTTTCAAAACGACTGATATTCAAATGCCACAGTGATCAGCAATGGCGCTTAAATAGCGGCGTGATATTCAGGGGCAACCTCTGGATACGAGCTGAAACTGAATATCCAGACTGAGTGGCACTATGCAGAGAGCACGATTTTCAGTCAGCACTTATCGGAGAGCACCTTGGTCCTGCTTTTCATGCGGCCTAAGTTATCCAGATAAATGCAGGCTGAAAATCACACTCTCCGGTTAATGCCGGCATCGCCCTTGCACCCACTAACCGGAGAGCGCCGGCATCGCCCTTATTCCCACTAACCGGAGAGTGCCGGCATCGCCCTTGCTCCCATTAACCGGAGAGCACCGGCACCGGCCTTGCTCCCACTAACCGGATAATGCTGGCATTGCCATTGTTCCCACTAACCGGAGAGCGCCGGCACCGGCCTTGCTCCCACTAACCGGAGTTTATTAAATAAATAAATAGTGTGGTATATAAGAAATGTTAAATAAATAAATAAATAAATAAATAGTGTGGTATATAAGAAATGTTAAATAAATAAATAAAATAAATTTCTGTGCACCACAGTTCAAAAACTGATGCAAAGCTCAGGGGTAAAGTTCCTGTGAGCTTTGCAGCATTGCGAGTAGTTTTCAAAATTGCCCCATAATTCAACTCTGACCTCTGAAGTTAAGACTATATGATAAAAGCAGGAAATGGGGGGAGTGGGATTCTCAAGGGACAAACAGCACTTCTGGAAAGATTTACCTGTCTACAAATCCAATGAATCTACACAACATAAAATTAGCAGAGAGGTAAGCCTGCAGTCAGAAAGGAAGCACAAGTCTCCCTCTGTAGTACGCTGCTGGTCCCCTTTCAAATATCTGATGATGGTTACGGAAAGAGACTGGGAACACTGCAGCTAAATATCTACTTACCCCACACAGAAGGCATTTAAAACATTTCAGCATATGGCATCTAATAATGGACTAGAATTACCCAGTGCTGTCAGAGTTTCATAATTCTCCTTCATGGTCTCCTTGTAAAGCTCCTTCTGCCATTCTGCTAACATCTCCCACTCGTCCTCACAGAAATAAACAGCGACGTCCTCAAATGTCACAGGGGCCTGGAATAAGGAGAGGAACTCACTCAGCACCCACCGCCTCAGGCACATGATCACCTCTAAAGACTCAAGATATTAACAAGCATCTGTCCTGCCCACATTTGGGGAGGCCCTTGGCATCAGTGGGAATGTTAATTCCAAGGAAGAACACTTTATACACAGTGACAGCTTCCTGTAAATGTGAAATCCTCCAGCGTCTTCTTTCTACAATGACACTTTATGGTTCTTAGTTTTATCTCGGAAGTGTCCAAAGTCTTTGTGATTTTAGATACTCCAGGGCCAGATTTAGAGCAGGGAAAGCAGGGCAGCTGCCCAGGTGCCATGTGACCAAGAGCCCTGAGCCGAGTCTAGCATCAGGGAAGGAGAAGGAGAGTAAGAATGTGCATGAACAGGAAGAGGAAAGTTCCCATCCCCCTGTGCTAATCTCCTGCCTGCCCTCAGTGTGAGGTAAGTGCTCACCTCAAAACTAGCCCGCAGCCTCCCCAGCCGTTACCGACACACTTAGGCCATTATTACAGTTTGCATCAATCAAAAAGGTGGAAAACAAAATTGTAGGAGGGACCTTTACCTCTGGAAGTAGGGGGCAGCACGGAGATGCCGTCGATGTGCCCTCATAGGGTGCCACCCACACTAGAGCCAGTCATGATAGAAACAAACGTAATAACATTGTAAATGATGCCAGATATGTTTGTGTTTATTAGGATTTACTATTCCGCCTTTTACTAATTATACAAAGCGGTTTACAACATAAAAGAGGAGAAACAGGAAGTACAATCAAAGTGACAGGACAGTAGAGTACAAAGGCGTGTTGAAGTATTCCACAGAATCAGCCAACAGAGTAACCATTCACTGAGAGGAAACAGTCATCCAGGCGGGGGCAGCCCAAGGGAGCCCCCCACAGCAGGCGCATGTGTCCTTAAAGATCAAACACCAGTTGAAACAAGTAGGTTTTCAGGTCCACTTTGAAGCGAGGGAGGGAAGTTTGGAGACAGAGGTCAGCAGGAAGGGAATTCCATAATGACGGAGAAGAACAAAGAAGGCAGAATGCCGTGTGACCTCATACCGAGCTCAGGAAGCAAAGTCTGTTTCCATGCATGCAGGGGTGATGGAAGGGCTCCACCATAACTCCGCCTAATTACCACCCCTAACTTCAGCTCCACCCAAGCAGCGCCCCACAGGTAGAGACCCTTCCTGTTTGCAGACAAGGACGGTCCTTGCCACCATTGTGGCTTTTCTTCTGCCATGGGGGTTGGGATCCCCGCGAGCAGACTGCTGCCCGAGGACCATGATCATTGTAAAGACCCTTCCTGTCTGCCCGTGTTCCTTGCGATCAGACAGGAAGAGTGTTTTCAATGATCGCAGGCGGCAGGCAGTAGACTGCCCGCAGGGATCCCATCCCCATGGTCAGAAGAAGAGAAGCTTCCTGTCTGACCGCAGGGATCCGCTCTCCCACGAGCAGACAAGAGGGATCTGTGATGCAATCGCAATGCTCTTCTGCCCATGGGGGATGGGATCCCTGCGGGCAGCCTGCTTCTTGCCAGCCTTCCCCTACTTCTGCCCACAGGAGACTGGATCCCCGCATGCTGAAGTAGGGGAACGCCTGAACACAGAGCAGAGTTTTGGTGGGGCCACGGCCCCTGTGCTCCCCCCCCCCCCTTTCCGACACCTCTGCATGCATGGATCGGAGTGACCAGTTGCCCTGATTGGTAGTTTCCATCTACACTGCTCTAGCTGAAATTATTACACTCCCATCGCTGTATGCTTGTCCTCCTGCAGGGTATTACTTACCTAAGTAAGTCTTATTTTTTTCCTCTTTGTCCTCTACCATTTTAAGCAGATGAGCAGACAGGTTCCCAGACGTAAACCAAAATCCTGTCCCTCATCCATTTCTTTTACCCAGCCTCCAAACTTGCATCTGTCCGAAGCATCCTTATGTTTTGGTGCAAGTGTTTCTGGTAGGTTAGGACTTTCCAAATCTATTCTGGAGATGCCCTTAATAATAATGATGACCCCTCCTCGCAGGGAACAGTGGTGCAGACTGCTGGATGGGCAGAGGGACTCAGCTCCTGCACAGTCACGTCTGTGCGGCATGAAGGGGACCAGCAGCAATGACCTAATAACTGAAGAATCCCTGCCCCCCTCTCCCCCAGCATACAGCATTGCCCCACCTCTCACCCACGACATAAGAGATGCCATACTGGGTCAGACAAAGGTCCATCAAGCCCAGTATCCTGTTTCCAACAGTGGCCAATCTAGGTCACAAGTACCTAGCAGTTTCCCCAAAAGACACAGGTTCCACAAAGGCCCACAATGGTCCTGTATATACACACATACAGAAAGACAGATGTGCAGACACATAGCATACAGAGAGCAGCTGCTGGGTTTGTTCCTTCAGTTGTTACCCTAATTTTGCCTGGTACTGGAGGATGAAGTCCGAGTTCCATTTGTGGGTCACCCACAGCTTCGGCGCATATTCCAGTAATATTTACAAAGGAAGTCACCAAAGGCATCTAATCCTTGAGATGGGATGCCCAGTTTGGTGAACCACACACACAAGATCTACAGACTCAGACCCCAGGCTCCAGGAAACAGTGTCCTGGGATCCCAAGCCAGGTGAAAAGAGTGAGAGTACCCTGAGACCAGGATTGCCCAAATCCCCTATTCACTAAACAACCCCTCACCCTACCCAAAGACATACACCCACTCACTAACCAACCCTCAACCACCTAGTATCCCTATCCATTCACTACACAAACCCCATTCGAATACATCCATCACCCACTCACCTACCTAAGTATATTTGTAAAAAAAGATCAGCTGAAGTCGGTGACTTTGCTTAAATCTCCTGCTATTTTTCAGTAGGTGGAGATTGGGTGTGTATGTGTGTACATAGGTAAGTATGTACAGGGTGGTGGTGCTGATAGGGGTGGGGTGTGAACTCTCTGGTATCAGGGTTCCCCTGGCTCAGACATCCAGGGGCATTTGGAACTGAAACACAGAACCTCTGAAGTTTAAAATGCATGGAAAGTTTAACTTCAGGTCCATTTTAATGTATTTTCTGCTTTACTTCTGTTTTAGCACAGATTTCTTTACTTTAGTGATTTCTGCATATCATTAGTTTATTACACTGTAAGTAATTAATGTGGCAGTAAACAAATCTGTTATAAAAGTCTAACACAGATTGATAATATCAGCCTGAGCGTGGGTCTAATCTGGTGCAACTCCTCCCCTCACTCAGCAGGAGGTGCTGGGTACAATGTGTCTGTGCTGCACAAAGCTGAGCCCAGGAATCCCACAGCCTGCTGCAAGCAGCCCGTTAATCCCCTCACACTAGGGCTCACACTGCATGCAGGAAGGAGAGGCATGCAGGTTTAAGAGCCACTGCTGGGGTCTCTTATTGCTGTGAGGAGGTGCTGAGAGCAAAGCCCAGGTACTGGTGTGGACTTCAACCTCAGGCAGCGGTGACTCTTCCCAGATCAGCTCTGAGGGCACAGCTGGCTAGTGCTCAGTAAATGTAGCTAGATGGTAGACCTGGGAGTAATGTGCTCCGCCTGCCTTTGTTTCTGCCTGTTGTGAACTACTTGTGTATGTGAACACTGTTGGACTCCCACTGGCTGCCTGAACTCCCTTTTCAACACACACTCATGGCCTCAAGGGAAGGAAGGTGAGAGAGACCCATTCTACCCAGATCCGGAACAATCTCCTCCTGTAAGTTGCTGGCGAGATGCCCCAGTCCTGGAGTGAAAGCTGCCCTACCTGTGAAGGCTCTGCCTCAGCCATTCTCTCTCCTGCTTTTCTGGGAAGGATTCACTCTTCCTTCTCTCTCTCTCTCTCTCTCTCTCTCTTTCCAGGGATGAGGCTTCAGGCTCTGCTTCTTTCTCAATGGCGGAGGCTTGCAGAGAAGCTGCAGGGAGGGGGACAGGAAATGTTCAGGGTCAAGAGAGAGGAAGGGGGAGGAGGGATCTAGACTGAGAACCTGAAAGACTAGAAGAGAAATCCCTGTGCTCTCAGGATCTCATACAGGCAGCCAACTTCAGAGTGGCAACAAGCTGCTGAGCTCCAGGATGTCCGGCTTTATCCTTCTCTTCCTCCAGATGAGGCAGCCATGAGGTAGCTGTAGGTAGCCCTTCCCCCAAGCCATGCGGCAAGCCATGAGGCTCTGATCAGCCTGACCCTTCCCCCGCAAGCCATGAGGTAATCAGCCTGCTAAGAGAAAGGCATTGAGATTTCAGTAGGCACCCTTCCCCCCACTCCAGGTCTGAGCACAGTATCCCCTAGCCCTGAAACCAACAGACCAGAGCATACCGGTTTGGACAGGTCACCCAGGTACCTCCCCAGGGGCTGCTGATTGGTGGGCAGGAAATACCTGTGGCAAATGGGATTGTAGAAAAACTGTAAGGCATTGTAGGCCGTCCCTCGGGGTTCAGACTTTTTGTGGAGGGTACCGGCTCTCTGTCTGATCCTGTGCACATTAAAGATCCTGTTTGCATTCCAGCCTGCCTGTGAGTTTTCCTTCTGTGGGTGAGTGATTGAATAAGAGCTTTTCACAGCGATTGCTGCAACATTTTGGTGCATTGGCCAGGAAATATTAAAAGAAAATCCTCTCTCATCACACCCACGGTGGGAAGACTTCTGCCTTTGCAGCATCTGGGCCTCCACCAGTCAGGGACCGGCCCCTCCAGGTGATTAACGGTCCTTGGCGCCCCCGGGCCACTTTGTGCTCGGAAGGACACCTTGATTTGTCTGGACAGCTGGTCCCTGCGGCTGAATCCCCGATTGAAAACCGGCTGGATAGACTGGCATCCAAACTACCTGTCTGATCAGAGCTCTGGTGAGTACTGCTACATTCTGTACTCCGTCTGTAATTCCTAGTAAATTCTAGGAACCTGTAGCGGCCCGATCACCCGCACGAACGGTCCTAGTAGGGACCCCGGGGGGGGGGGGGGTGTTTCTGAAGCCATCGTTCGTCCAGTTTTGAGCAATTAATTTTGCTAGAAATCAGAGCAATTAATTTTGCTAAATCAGAGCAATTCATTTTGCTAAATCAGAGCAATTCATTTTGCTACCTTGGGCCCCTTAAAAGGTATTTAAAAATTGCCTAGGATATTACCACTCTTAAGAATCTTTTAAAAGCGCTGCAGAAAACTTCTAAAAGTAACCAAAATATAGCACTTGATAAATTAAACATACCTGAGATAAAGAATAGATAGCTGCTTCTCTTCTTTCCTTTCTGCTTGTGGGGAGTTTTCTGAAGCGTGACTGCAAGGAGAGAGTTCTCTAATGTGCTTCCGTTATGCTACCCGATGTGAATTTCTGTCTCCCCATGTGCTCCGATGTGAATTTCTGTCTCCCCATGCTGCTCCAATGTGAATTTCTGTCTCCTCATGTGCTCCGATGTGAATTTCTGTCTCCCCATGTGCTCCGATGTGAATCTCTGCCTCCCCATGCTGCTCCGATGTGAATTTCTGTCTCCCCATGTGCTCCGATGTGAATCTCTGCCTCCCCATGCTGCTCCGATGTGAATTTCTGTCTTCCCCTTGTGCTCCGATGTAAATCTGTGCTGTCTCCATGCTTCCCTTGTGCCCCGATATTAATTTGTGCTGCCTAACATGCTCCCCTTGTGCTCCGATGTAAATCTGTGCTGTCTCCATGCTTCCCTTGTGCCCCAATATTAATTTGTGCTGCCTAACATGCTCCCCTTGTGCTCCGATGTAAATCTGTGCTGTCTCCATGCTTCCCTTGTGCCCCGATATTAATTTGTGCTGCCTAACATGCTCCCCTTGTGCTCCGATGTAAATCTGTGCTGTCTCCATGCTTCCCTTGTGCCCCAATATTAATTTGTGCTGCCTAACATGCTCCCCTTGTGCTCCGATGTAAATCTGTGCTGTCTCCATGCTTCCCTTGTGCCCCGATATTAATTTGTGCTGCCTAACATGCTCCCCTTGTGCTCCGATGTAAATCTGTGCTGTCTCCATGCTTCCCTTGTGCCCCGATCTTAATTTGTGCACTAACATGCTCCCCTTGTGCTCCGATGTAAATCTGTGCTGTCTCCATGCTTCCCTTGTGCCCCGATGTTAATTTGTGCTGCCCCGATGCCTATCCCTGTTTTTTCCCTTTAAGCCCAGAGTAAAAAAAAAACAAAAAAAACAAAAAAAAAACAAAACCGAATCATTAAAGGAGAAAACCTAGATGTCCATCACTTTCCTTCTTTCATCTGTGAGTGGAGAGTGAGCCGGTGTGGAAGCACGAGGAGGCCGCCATCTTGCAAGGACCGCATTTCAGGAACTGCTGAGTCGTGTCCAGAGGTGTGCAGAGCTGAAATCCGGTGTGGAACGCACGTGGAGGCGGCCATCTTGAAAAGACCACGTGTAAGCTACACTCCAATATACTTAAAGCGACTCTGGAGCTCCATCTAGTGGACATTAGCTGTAATTACTACCATTCCCTGTGTTTTAAGTGATCCTGGAGCTCCATCTGGTGGACATTGTAAGAATAGCTAGCTTATATATATATCTTAACTCTTATCTAAACCAAATCTGACTATATATTTTGTAAATTGCCAAGACCTATATTGTAAGTTGTATTATTTGTCCTGAGTTAAGACTAGATAGGGTCTGTATTATAAATTGTATTATTTTTCCTGGATTAAGTCTAGATAGGATCTGTATTGTAAATTCCTTTTTTTTTCCTTTCTCTTACTGTAAATTGCATTTTTTCCCCAAATTGAGATTAGGTTAGAAGATCTGATCTACATTGTACACTGTACTTAGTTATTGAACTAGAATTAGAGCATGGGGTCGGGAAAGTCAAAAGAAAAAACGCCCCTACAGTGCATGCTTCACAATTTTAAATCTGGGTTTAGAGAGAATTATGGGGTACCTCTCTCCACCTCCAGATGATCTTTTCTATGTGAGAGGGAATGGCCAGCCTTAGTTAAATTGTGGCCTCCCCAGGGGTCCGCTGACCTGTCCACTGTGTCTTTGCTCCATCAAATTGTTGCAAAAGAGCGCCCTGACCAGTTCCCTTATATTGATTCATGGCTGGCCATATGCCAGCTCAGACCAAGATGGTTCCAGCGCTGTCACGAGGATCAGTGTAGAATAATGGCGGCGACTACCAGATCAGGGGTCACCACTGCATACCCTGCACAACAATGTCCATTGATGATGAGACTGCTTCCATCCACAAAGAAAGTCCGTTCAGGGTTCTCCAAAGGAACATTAGTCAAACCCAGGCGGCTTGAGAATACAGTGTCCATGGTTTCTAAACAGTCATGATCAGGGGGGTCAAGACGAACTGGTAACAACGTAGCAGGATTCAAAGTTTGACCGACCTTCAATTGTATCTGGGGGTTTTCACACAGCATATTCTGATGCCTCAACATTCGTGAATTAGCTAGAAGTTTCCTTTGTGTTTCATAATGGTTAGAACAGAGCGTGGTACAGTAACTTGAAGATTCTGTCTCAAAGTGAGCTTGTCAGCTTTGCTCACTAGGAGGGCTGTAGCTTGCAACAGCTCTCAAACAAGGGGCCAGCCTTGTGCAACTACATCCCAATTGTTTTGACAAATAGGCTACTGGCCGTTGCCAAGGTCCAAGAGATTGAGTCAACACTCCTAGAACATTTCCTTGCAACTCATGAACATAGAGACTGTAAGGTTTTCTGGACATCTGGTAGACCCAGAGCTGGTGATATCATCAGAGCGGTTTTCAAAGATCAAAAGGCTGCATTCCTGTTCAAGTCCCCATTGCAATGGAGACTTTTCCATTCCTTTGGTAGCTTGATACAATGGTTTTGCTAGCAGCGCAAAATTGGGGATCCATATACAACAGTACCCCGTGGCACCCAAGAAGGCTCTCACTTGCCTCCTGGTGGTTGGAATAGGAATACTACATACAGCTTCTTTTCGTTCTGGTAAGGGTCCCAGGCGTCGAATTCCATTGGACAATGGGAATCCTAGGTATTTAACTGGTTTGACATAATTGCGCCTTGGCTCTTGAGACTATGTATCCAGCCTCATTACAAAGGTGCAAGAGTTCACTGGTGGCCTGTAGACATTCACTTTCTGAGTTGGTGGTTATGAGCAAATTGTCCACATACTGGAGAAGAACCCTTTCTCCTGGGTTCACATAGTAGCTTGAAAGATCCTGATTCAGGGCAACATTGAAGAGAGTAGGTGAATTCTTGAATCTTTGGGGTAATCGAGTCCAGGTGAGTTGGCCCCACCTTCCTGTTGTGGGATCTTGCCATTCAAAAGCGAACAACAGTTGACTGGTGGGGGCTAAGTGTATGCAGAAAAAGGCATCTTCCAGGTTCAGGACGGTAAAATAAGTAGCCTTAGCAGGGTTCAGTCCCAAGAGAATATAAGGATTTTGGTACCACTGGGGGTATAGTTTCAGCTGCATCATTCACTCTTCTTAGATCCTGCACTGGGCGGTGGTCACCTGTCCCAGGCTTCCTAACTGGGAGAAGGGGGGTGTTCCAGAAGTCCATACTTCAATAGTTTCATTAGCTGTTCGGAAAAAAGATACTGCTTCACATGCACTGGTTCCGCTCCTGGCTTGAGAGTGACAATGATAGGGGCTATGTTCTTTGCTAGGCCAGGTGGATTATCTTCTGCCCATACTCCAGGTGGGGCTATAAGGTTGGTGGGTATACAGGAACTAGCTGGCTTGATTGGAGATGCACTATAGAACTGCTACTCTTCTTTTTGGGGGAACAGTCAGCACCACCAATCCAGCAGGCCTTGGGTTCACAGTCATTTGCATTTCTCCCCCTTCAGCAAAGGATATCTGTGCCTGGAGCTTTGCAAGCAGATTTCGGCCCAAAAGTGGAATAGGGCACTCAGGCATATACTGGAACTGGTGGGTTATTTTCTGTCCCCCTAGTTCACACATGCGGTTCTACAGGAAAGGCTTTGTGGCCTTAGCCCCAGTAACTCTGACAATGGTGATACATTGAGAAAACAAAGGGGCTACTGGCTTTAGTATTTTGCTCCTGTATCCCCCATAAAGTCCATATATTGGTCCCCTAGTTTCTGACTGACCATTGGCTCCTGGGGACCCAGGGAAACTTGGAATCCAGTCTGGCCTAGTCTTCATCCATGTTGTAGCTCTCTTCGGCTGCCACTCACACTATAGCTGCTTCCCTCTCTTGCTGGAACACTGTGCTTGGTTTATTCTTTCATGACTCTAAAATCAAGTACTCCCTCCTCCCCTCCTGGGGTGGAGATAAGATGCGGGCATTCACTTCTCTAATGTCCTTCTTTTCTGCAATGGGCGCACTGATTCGCACCCAGTGGAGGCCTGCTACTTCTGCGGCCCCTTACACGTTCTCTGGTCCTTTGATTAGGAGAATCTCCTCCACGTCGTTCAATGAAAGCAGCAGCAAGATGATCTGCTTTCTTTTTATTTTACATTCACTTTCTCTGCCACATTCAGTCTTACATTTCACATACTTTCTAATCAACTTCCATTATCTGTGCTGTATTATGCCCGCAAATCCACCAATTGTCTGTAATTTTTGTTTTATATCTCTCTGGGACTGACTGACAAAAACACAACTTTTCCTGGGCTACTGGTCTGCATTATACTGTTCATTAGTTCAATCAAATCCTAAGGCTTCTCAGCATAGGAGGCATAATGCATTTTTCAATTCAGTAAATCAGTGGTGGAAAAAGGCACATAAGCAAGGCTGGTCGGCTGTAGGCCCATTTACTGGTAGTCGTACTTCTGAAGGTATACAGCAATCGGCACGTCCTCGGGCGCTGGCTGTGAGTGACCCTGAACTGGCAAATGAATCCCTGCGGGGACTGGCCGATAAAGATACTGGGACAGACAGAGTGGAATATCTGGAGATTCTGGGGCAGACTAAACGAACATTTTTTTTTCTACTTTTGTTTTCTGGCACATTCTATATTTCTGACTACTTTGGGTGATTGCTAAAAATATTCTGCACTGCTTCTCAGAACAACGTTTTATCCAGGAGGGTTCTAACCAAGATTCCATGTAAGGGAACTGGTCAGGGAAAATACATAAGCTTAAGATTGGTTGCAATAAGCATAATGGATGTATGTGCTCATTCTAAATAACAACTGTCTAAAATTGTACTTCTGAAACTGAGATATAAAAGACTTTTCAAAAACAAGGTACCGTTTTGCTCTGAACGTACACACAAAAATTCAAATACAGAAAAACAGATGAATTTATCTTAAAAACCAATATCATAAATGTCAGTGTAGCTAAACCAAAGTTATTTCTTTTTAAGACAAATTACTCAGCGCCTTGAAGCCAGCCTTGGAGTTATCTTAGCCAAATAATCCTGACTTTCAAAGCAGCCGTAAATTACCATGCAGCTGAAGGAAAACAGAGCAGTCGTAAACACTAAGGGTTAAAATAAAACAAAACGTTGTTTGAGAATGTTAAATCCTAAATAAACATAGTTGCAGCTCAGTTTTGTTGTTTCTGTAATTTATGAACGATAATTATGTCCTCCATGAGGTGCACAATATATCTACTTTCGTTTAAAAAATTGTTTTTTAGTTTTTCAATAGCTCACACAGTGAGAACCAAATATACATCAAAGATAAAATCCAAACACAATTAACATCTTATTCAATCAAGATTTAAATCATTCTCAGGTTGCAATCTGGTAACGACCAACTCAGAATGCCACCTTGTCCTTCAAGGTTCTTAACCTCTACTTTAAAGAAAAAAACAAAAGCAGTTTCCTTAATTTTTCTATCTACTTAGAACTACGGGCAGGGCTGAGGTATAACCAAAAACAGTTGAGGAGATCGAAAGGGGTTAATAAGAACTTAACCCTTTCCAGGCCAAGCTCCAAATGTTCAAATAAGAGTTCAGTTCAAGACAGGGTTTGATTATAAACTCGTAGAAAGAAAGCAAATTCTCCACCAGGATGAAAGAAGTGAATAAGCAGTACAATCACAACAGAGATGAAAAGAAGTAAGCACAGGGATGCCCCAGGCGAGAGTGGGTAGATAGCAATCATTCCACCCCCCTTCTCTCTCTCTGCTCGTTCACGCTGTGTTGAAACAAAACCTGAAATCAGTGAGACATTTTCGTGATTTAAAGTGACTCGGCATAGGTGTTCTGCGTCTTCTTTCTTCTTTTCTTAATAGGTAAACTGTCACAAATTACTCAACAGAATAATCTTACATCATACCAGAAGGGAAACTTGCGGTTTCAACAGATAACAAAAATCAGAGACAAAAAAACAAACATTGAGAACAGAGAACACCAAACGCTTCCTCCTTTTTGCGACCTGAACGCGGTCGCCCGGTCAGGAACTGCGCTACTCAAGAGTCCGCACTCGCTTGGTCTGTGTTTCAAGGCCTCTCATTCACACAAGCAGACATTCAAGACAGAATAAAAAATCCCAACATTCCCAAAAAATCTGACTAACTGACTGGCTGACTGAGGGGTGGGTATTTTCAGTCTCTGCTTATACCTTTTAAGTCTTCCGAGACTTATTAGGACCACCCCGAGAGTTGATCAGACTCTCAAGCGCTTATTCCAGAATCCCGACGGACTGACTGAATAGAAGAAGAATTCTACTCACCAGATCTGGTACCAGAAACAGGTCATGGGTTGAATTCTGGACTCCCCTCAGGTTCAGAAGTGTAGGCCGGCTGGAACCAGCAGTCTGTCGAGGCGAGAAGGAATCCCTCCGATGCAAAAATGACCGGCGGCGCCTGGGTGTTCCTTTGCGATCACTCAGAGCGTGGCTCCAGCCGGGCTAGACCTGGAGGCAAAAACTGTGGTATATTCACTTGAATACCATCTCCCCCATGCATCAGGCCAATGCACCAAAATGTTGTGGCTGATTGTATTCAAAGAATTATACCAGGAGTCAGTTTGCAGAATTCAAATCCAGTTTTAATGTGTCACACAGTCTCAGCTGGAACAAATCCAAAATCAAATGCTGAGCCCCGAGGTACGCTCGGAGCTGGCTTATATACATTTTCACATATCCATTTTCATCATTAAATCAAAGTAAATTCTCTATTGGCTACTAAAGCAGTGACCCTTCTATTGGCTACTCTTTCTCCACTCCAGCCCCCCTTCTCCCTCGTTAAGACATTCCTGCATCTGCAGAGTAAATTCTCTTATCTACAAACTTCAAAGAATACAGAGACCTTCAAAAACCTAGAGGGTGTTATCTGTAAGGCACTACCACCTGACATAACAGCGCAGGCCAGCTGGACCTACCAAATGTGATCTTTCCTGCTCTGTGATGTGGGGGCCTATCCTTCAGGTCCGGAGACAAGGCTCGCCATAAATGTACGCTTTAATTAGTTTATTGTAGGTACCAGGCCATTCCTGGCTCCAAGAAAGCCTGAGCAATTATAGTTCAAGGAAGGTTTGGCACTCTTGGACAAACAGGATAAGGGAGGGGGGGGGAGAGAGCAGAATTGTTCACTAGCTGCTTTTAAAAGCAAATCTTTTCTCTCCAGCACTAGTCTCAAGTGGGGGTGGGTAATTCAATACTGTTATAGATACGTTTCTATGCATAAGGCAATACTGTTATAGATACATTTCTATGCATGAGGCATACCAGAGGCCTGGCTAATTTCTGGGGGCTACCACACCATCCGCTCCCTTTCTTAGCATCCTCTCCTCCCCTATTGTTAGCTTTCTTGCCAGAGGGTGTAAACTGTTTCAAATGGCAGCGACTAGACACACAGAAGATGGTGATTCGTAAGAGACACACTGGTGGCTATGGATGGGAATCTTATTCACTTGTACAGAGCTCTGGGCATTAGCAGTTTTCTGCCTTCGCCACCTGGATAAGGTTGCCAACTGGCTCCAGATGCGCCCGACAGGTTCAATGCAGTCCTGGTTTTACCTCATTGCATGCAGGGATATGTAGTTCTGATTTCTCCATTACAATCCATAAGAAAAGGAAAACAACAAGTCACTGCATGCAATGGGGTAAACCCATGACTGGATCAAGCCTGTCGGGCGCATCTGGAGCCAGTTGGCAACCCTACACCTGGACTCCTCGTCCACTGAGCCTCCTCACCTTCTTTTCAAGAGGCAGTTAATGTATTTTTCCAAGTCATCCTGCTAGACCAGTCCAGACAAATGGGTTAAGTCCCCCTGCCAGCAGATAGAAACATAGAAATATGATGACAGAAAAAGACCACATGGCCGAACTAGTCTGCCCTTCTGAGATGGGAAAAAGGGGATAGCATGCCAGAATAAAATAGATGGTATGCTGAATCAGACATTTCGCGTCCACATAATTGTTTTGTAACTGAAATTTTTTTTCTGTTTTTTTTTATTAAGATTTGATCTAAATGATGCAGAATATAAAGGGTTTTTTTTGAAAAACATTTATTTCTAAGAAACAATATTTACTGTTGCCATATGGCAAATATGGTCCTGAATGGCTGAAAATTAAAAACAGTCTTGGCATCAGTTTCATTTACTACATTTCGCACGAAGGGTGTGGATTTTTTGGAAATATAGAATCCGGTCAAAAATTTGGGGGAACATTTGAAGGTTGCCATATGGCAACAACAGCCATGAAAGGGTTAAAACTTTAGACAGGAGCAGCAGCACAAGAACACGGACAGGCTAAAACAGATAAAATTGTATCTTTACAACCCAAGCTGACAAAGTAACGGGAGTGGGGAGGTAGAGAGCTGCTTTTGCTAGAGTTATCTTCTCATGCACACACACAAAGGAGTAGGGCTTCATGCAGCTTAGCCACAGACGCCCTAGACTGCAGGGAGAGATAAGGTAGCGACCCCTCCACTGACCAATCAGGGACTCTTAGCAGTTAGGTACGCTTCAGATATGCCACCTAGATAATTCTGTAGAAAGAAGAAGTCAAGGAGCCCAGAAAATTCTTCCAAAAAGCTATCCTGCTCTAACCCACGTGACAAACTGCTATGCTAAGACTGTATAAAAATCCAGCTTGAAGCCTGTGTGAGTGCTGGACTCCTTGATAGCTTACTATGAGCCAGTCCCTGCTATAACAGTTAATAAAGAAAGGAATCTGCCTGGAAAAATGGTTTTTCTCTCTTCCCTTGCTTGCTCTTGTTCTCTCCTTACCAGGTATCATCTGGACTGGACCAGGGCCCCGCTAGATGCTCGTCTCACGACAGAATGGCACCCCAGATTGGGACCATCTAAGCCACCAGAAATCTCTCCCCCTCCTGGATCGATGGAACGTTAAGCGTGCACCCACTAAGGTCAGTGTTACCGGGGAAAAACTTCCTGATCCTGAAGGGAGAGAAAGGTGATTAAGTGGGAGGTCCAGAGAAGATTGATAGACTGGTGAAGAGACAGCAAGACACTAGACAAGTTTCCAGGTAAGGAAAATTGATCACCGGTGGGGAATTAGTCACCTCCCTCATTTACAGGCTTGGTGTTAGGTTAAATACCTCCCTTAGAGGCTTGATGGGAAGCGGGAAATGAGAAATTCAAGGTTTAAGGGTCCCGGGACAGAAAAACCTTTAGCATGCGTTCTAAGAACTGGGGACCGTTTGCAAGATATGGCCAATCTGTCCAAATCAGTCCTAACTAAAAACGTTGTCAGGGAGTTCCCATGGCCAAAGGGTGGGTCCTTTGAACCCTCAGTTTTTTCAAATCTTGTTGTTGTTGTTGTTAAGTGCCGTCGAGTCGGAGTCGACTCATGGCAACCCTCTGGATAGCTATCCTAAATTGTGTTCGGTCTTCAGTCAGGCGGCTTATTGTTGACAGACTGGTACCCGTAGCTGCTATTATTGTATCGATCCATCTCATTGCTGGCCTTCCTCTTTTGCGTTGACCTTCTATCTTACCAAGCATGATGTCTTTCTCTAATGAACTCTCTCTTCGTATGATGTGTCCAAAGTATGAAAGTCGAAGTCTTGTTATCTGAGCTTCTAAAGAAAGCTTAGGTTTGATCTCCTCTAGTACCGAATGGTTTGTTCTTCGGGCAGTCCATGGTATACACAGTATTCGCCGCCAGCACCATAATTCAAAGGCATCAATTTTCTTCCTGTCTGTCTTTTTCACTGTCCAGCTTTCACATCCATATGATGTTATTGAAAATACCATGGCTTGAATAAGTCGAATCTTTGTATGGAGAGAGACATCTCTGCTCTTGAGAATCTTATCTAGGTCTTTCATAGCCATTCTGCCAAGAGCAATGCGTCGTTTGATTTCTTGACTGCTTGTTGCTTCTTTATTGATAGTTGATCCAAGTAGGTTAAAGTTGTTCACAATTTCAATTTCTTCTCCTTCAACGATGAACCTGTTGATTATGCCAGTTGTCATGATCTTTGTCTTCTTTACATTATGGTGCAGGCCCATTTTGAGACTATGTTCTTTGATTGTGAGAAGCAAATGTTTCAGATCATCTTCACTTTCAGCCAGTAATGTAGTAGCATCAGCATAGCGAAGGTTGTTGATGAGTCTTCCACCAATCTTCACACCTCTGTTGTCTTCATACAATCCTGCTTCTCTGATGATTTGTTCTGCATATAAATTAAACAGGTAGGGGGAAAGTATGCAGCTTTGTCTTACACCTTTGCTTATTTTAAACCATTCTGTTTCTCCTTGTTCCGTTCGAACTGTTGCTTCTTGATCAATGTATAGATTGCGCAAGAGAACGATCAGGTGTTCTGGTATACCCATGCTTCTTAATGTGGCCGAGAGTTTCTCATGGTTTACACAGTCAAAAGCCTTGCTATAATCAATAAAGCACAAATAGATATCCTTTTGGTATTCTTTAGTCTTTTCAAGGATCCATCTCACATCCGCAATGATGTCTCTCGTTCCTCGCCCTTTCTGAACCCTGCTTGCACTTCAGGTAGTTCTTGTTCCAGGTATGGTTTTAGTCTCTTTTGAATAATCTTCAGTAGAATCTTGCTGGCATGTGGGATCAGAGCGATTGTTCGATAATTTCCACAGTCAGTTGGATCACCTTTCTTTAGTATTGGTATAAACACAGATCTTTTCCAGTCAGTTGGCTATGATTTTGTCTTCCATATTTCTTGGCAGAGCCTTGTAAGTATGGTAACAACTGCATCAGATTGCTGCAATACTTCTATAGGAATGCCATCAATGCCTGGTGCTTTGTTCTTTGATAAGGCTTTCAATGCTGCTTCAACTTCTTCTTTCATCACCAATGGTTCCTGATCATAAGGTACAGGTTAAAACAGCTGTTGGTCCACTTGATCTTTATCATATAACAATGCAATGTGTGCTTTTGAGTCAGTCCTGACTCCTGGCGACCCAGAAGCTCCTGGGTTTTCTTGGCAGTGTCACCAGAAGTAGATTGCCAGGCCTTTCTTCCGAGGCAATGGAGGGTTAAGTGACTTGCCCAAGGCCACAAGGAGTGCTAGCGGGAATCGAACCCTGGTTGCTTGGTTACCAAGCCAGTGCTCTAACCACTAGGCTACTCCTCCACTTATCATATAAACACTGTGTATATTCCTTCCACCTTTTCTTGATCTTCTCAGCATCATTCAACATAGAACCTTGAGCATCTTGTAACATTCCAATTCGAGGCTGGAACTTTTTCTTTAACTCTTGTAGCTTTAGGAAAGCCGATCTTGTTCTTCCTCTAATAGTTTCTGCTTCTATTTCCTTGCATGCGTCGTTGTAGTACTTTTCCTTGTCCTGTCTTGCTGCACGTTGGAAATCTCTGTTGAGTTCTGCGATTGTCTTTCTTTCTCCTCTGGCAATTTTCAGAGTTTCTTCTGTCATCCATTTTGGCCATTTTTGCTTTTTCTCCTTTTGTAGAGACTTCTCGCTTTATTCCAACACAACCTTCTTGATGTCATTCCATAACTCTTCTGGAGCTCTGTCATTTGTATGTAAAGCAGCAAATCGATTTTGCAGGCAGTCTTTAAATTCCAGTGGTATATTCTCAAGGTCATATTTTGCTGCATTCATGAGTGATTTGCTCTTTTTCAACTTTAGCTTGAGTTTGCATACTAGTAGTTGATGATCTGTACCGCAGTCAGCTCCAGGTTTTGTCTTTGTTGATGTTATAGAGCTTTTCCATCGTTGACTTCCACAGATGTAGTCAATTTGATTTTTATACAATCCATTGGGTGAAGTCCATGTGTACAGTCACCGCTTGTGTTGCTGGAAGAAGTTGTTTGAGATGAATAGATCATTGGTCTTGCAGAATTCTATCAGTCTTTCTCCAGCTTTATTTCTGTTGCCTAGTCCATATTTTCCAACTACTTCTTTGTTGCCAACTTTTGCGTTCCAGTCACCCATGACTATCAGGATATCCTGTTTGCATGTTCTGTCAATTTCTGCTTGTACTTGTTCATAGAACTCTTCAATTTCATTCTCTTCTGCAGCTGTTGGGGCATATACTTGAATTATAGTTGTATTGATAGGCCTCGTAGACGAATAGAGATTAAGCGTTCGCTGACTGCATTGTATTTCATTACAGTTCTTGCAAGTTTCTTTTTTATTATAAATGCAACACCATTTCTTCTTTGTCTTTCATGTCCAGCATAGTAGACCATGTGATCATCTGATGCAAAGTGCCCGATTGTATTACTAATTAAAGATTTATATGGATTTTTGGATCAGCAAAGGATATTGTACTTTATCTGAGCCAACTTGCTCCAGAGATGAGAGATCTTTACACATCTAGCCTGGGGAGTGTTAAGAGGCCAGAGAGGGAGACAGAATTCTTCCCTTGGCCTTTGAACAATTCTCTTGGCCAATATAGAAACATTTGCCTAGCCAATGTAGACAGGATAAGAATTCATCAATTATAATGTAAAAGCTTTGAGATGCTTTTGGGTGTCTCCCTTGACAGAGACCCATTAATGATAACAAAAGAACACTTCATCTAGCCTTGGAATGTAGGCCATGGAGGATGTGTCCTTTGAGCATTCTCAGATATCTGACCATGTCTGATTGTGTAAGTTTGAGCTTCTAACAGGTGGTCAGAAGCCCACCCAGAAACCAAAGCAAAAAAGGTGGATGGGGTGGAAAGAAGCTCATGGGTGAGAGCTGGCTGCAACACATTTGTGCCTATATAAGTACAGAGAAAATCCATAACAGACAGAGCGTAGATCTGCTTGGCCAAGCATGAAGTATCCTAGACTGTCATCAGTTCCTCTCGCTGAGCGCTCCCAGCTGATGTGTAAAGGGCTTATGACAAGTTTGGTGAAGTATATTCTCTGTAAATAGCTGCATTCTCTCATAATTCTTTCAGTGCTGTAATTAAGTGCATTAGTTATTATTTTAATTGCATTCTGGTTATCTTTTCTAACTACTCATGTGTAACCTAAGAGAATTACTTGTCTTTCTAAATGTTTCCTTACTTTGTTTGTAAATAAACTGCACGTCTTCATTACAAGGTGTTAGCCTTTGTTGAAGTAAGACACCGATGACAGTCCATTTCAGTTCACTGACACCCAACAGATCAAGTTGTACATGTTCCATTTCATTCTTGACCACCTCCAACTTCTCTTGGTTCATGCTTCGTATGCTCCATGTTCCAATGTGTAAGACATCTTTACAGCTTCTGACTCTCATTTCATGTGCAGCTACATCAGCAGACAGACTTCCCAAGGGCTTTGATCCAACCACATCATAAATGCTGGCTTTACTCTGAAAAGTCTTCAGCTCTTCCCCAATAGTTAGTTGAGTGCCTTCCGACCTGGGGGTCTCATCTTCCAGCACCATAGCACAATTTGTTTTGTTGTAACTATCCATTGGGTTTTCATGGCAAGATACAGAAGTAGATTGCCGGGCCTTTCTTCTGCACAGTTTAAGTTTGGTGTTGTTGCCGTTGTCACAGAAATGTGATCCTCCGCCGTCAACACTATCCCATTCTGCTGCTGCCCAGATGTTTGAAAATTCTATGAATTTCTGTCTTGAGAAAAATTGTCAGAAAAGTGTTTGTCCTGTACTGAAGAGAAAGGATGAAGGGCCCTCCTCCTTATCAGGGTTTAGATGATCCCCTTGAACCCTTGCTTTATAATTTAAGCCCTACTGCCCCGAGGTTACCTGATGTTCTGGAGCGTCCAGATGACCCTCCCATCCTGAGGTTAGACTCTCCCCCCTTCAGTAAGTTTAGCATCCCCAGGGTCACATTCAGTTAATCAGTCACCCAGTCCCACACAGGCAGAAAGTTCATCGCAGGTAAGCAGTTCATCCCTACCTCATTTAGTCCCAGTTTCCCTGGAAGTAGAAGAGAACATTTCTCAAAGAACACACTCTCATCTCCCTATACCAATCCGTAAACTTAAAAGCATTGCCACCAGTGTCCAAGATATGGGAAATTTCCCATCAGCCCCTGCGGGCTTAACAGAGACGCGAGGGAGACACTCTCCCTTCGCGCCTCTCAAAACCTGCACGGAGGGGCTCAGCCGTTGCGGAGGGAGGGAGGGAGGGATTCAGCCAGGCAGAGGGGGCCCCGCGGGTCAGTCCATGCTGCCGCTGCCGCGGCGGCAGTGGTAGCAGCCAGCATTTTATTTTTTTTATTAAATTTTACTTTAGGCCGATGGGGGGGGGGGTAGGACTGGTAATGGGCTATTGGGGGGGCTGGGACTAGAAATGGGCTGGGAGGGTTAAGACTGGAGGTGGGCTGATGGGGTTAGGACTGGTAATGGGCTGTGGGCTGAGGGGGGGTGAGAAGTGGTAATGGGCTATGGGGGGGTTAAGACTGGTAATGGGCTGTGGGCTGATGGGGGCTGTCTGGTAATGGGCTATGGGGGGGCTAGGACTGGAAATGGGCTGGGGGGGTTAAGACTGGAGGTGGGCTGATGGGGTTAGGACTGGTAATGGGCTGTGGGCTGTTGGGAGGGGTTTGTACTGGTAATGGGCTGTGGGGGGGCTAGGACTGGAAATGTGCTGATGGGGGGGCTAACACTGGCGGTGGGCTGATGGGGTTAGGACTGGTAATGGGCTGTGGGCTGATGGGGGGTTAGGACTGGTAATGGGCTATGGGGGGGTTAGGACTGATAATGAGCTATGGGGGGCTAGGACAGGAAATGGGCTGATGGGGAGGGGTTAGGACTTGAGGTGGGCTGATGGGGTTAGGACTGGTAATGGGCTGTGGGCTGTTGGGGGGGGTTAGAACTGGTAATGGGCTATGGGGGGCTGACTGGAAATGGGTTGATGGGGTTAGGACTGGAAGTGGGCTGTGGGCTGATGGGGGGGGTTAGGACTGGCAATGGGCTATGGGGGGCTGACTGGAAATGGGTTGATGGGGTTAGGACTGGAGTTGGGCTGATGGGGTTAGGACTGGTAATGGGCTGTGGGCTGATGGGGGGGTTAGGACTGGCAATGGGCTATGGGGGGCTGACTGGAAATGGGTTGATGGGGTTAGGACTGGAAGTGGGCTGATGGGGGGTTAGGACTGGTAATGGGTTATAGGGGGGGCTTAAACTAAAAATGGGGTGATGGGGGGTTAGGACTGTAAGTGGGCTGATGGGGGGGCTAGGACTGGTATTGGGTTGGGGGGTTGCTAGGACTGGAAATGGGCTGATGGGTGGCTAGGACTGGAAATGGGCTGATGCAGGGACTAGAAGGGAATGGATGCTGGGTGAGGCTGGAACTAGAAGGGAGCTGATGTTAGGGGAGGATTAGAATGGGATGGGGCTGGAAGAGTAAAATGGAGAAGGGAAAAATATTTTGTGTGGGAGGGATAAAAAATCTACAATTGGCCGGGTATTGGGAGAGTAAGTGGGGATTGAGGATGGAGGGGTAAAATTTGAGTGGATGAAATAGGAATGAGGAAAGAGCAAAAGGAGAAAGATTAGTATGTTAAAGCAGATGTAGAGAGAGAATGGAAAAAAACTAGAAGAGAGAAGAAAGGACAAATGGACAGCAGACGATGGAGAGTTAGCAGAAGACACGAAGAAACCAGAAGAAAGTGGCTGGAGCAATTGCAGCTGAAAAAAATGCACAAAAGGTAGAAAAATATCTCTTTATTTTGAATTTATTAATTGGAATATGTCAGCTCTGGTAAAAGTGCATCATTAACGTCTGAGCTTTGTTTAGTACAAGAGCAAATTAATGTATAGTTTTATTTCTACAGTGTTGTACATTCCAAGTTTGGCTTTTGGGATTCCCAGTTTAATTATTGTCTTCCTTTTTCTAAATTGTGATTACTTGTTTGGTGATGGTCTATGTTCTGCATGTGTAACTGAGCTGAGGTGTTCTGTTTATATAATTCCTATTTGACATTGCCACTTGTTCTCTTTCCCCAGTAGGTCATGTATTGTTGTTCTCTGAAATGTATTGGTTTAATATTTGCAGTGTTGCCTTTTGATAGTTAGGGTATGGTGCTTTGTGAGTCCTGGTAGTGCTGTTAGGATACGGCGGGTTTGCTATGGGTTCTAAATGGGCAGTGTTTGTAGTAGTTCCTAATGTGTCTGGCAGTTGGCACTGGATTATAGTAATGTAGAAATCTTTTAGTCTTTCTTTATCCATACACTCATTAAGAGGCACGTTTACTAAAAGTTAGTATATGGTAACATTATGCAAATATTTATGCAAATGAGGCCCCTTATGCAAATGAGGCCCCGCACCCCCCTTGAGCCGCCCCTGCTGGGGGCCCACAATTTTTGTTGGCGTAGGGCCTCACTCAAGGTAAATCCGGCCCTGCTGCCAGGTACTCCTTAGGACTCTCTTTAAAGCTCGGGAGGGGCCAGATGTTATTAGGACTGCCAAAGAAGCCTGAACCACTATTAACTGAGATAATGACAGACCCCAGGGTATTAGACACCTTGCTGATAATGATTTTGACCGTAATCCCAATTGGGACCCTAACACTGCAGAGGGAAATTACCTTACCTTGATCTTCCATCTCTGCATTTTGGAAGGTCTCCGTAGGGCTGCCCATAAGACTGTTAATTGGCAGAAAGTGCATGAAGTGAAGCAGGGCCCAGATGAACACCCTTCAGATTTCTTTCAGTGCCTTAGGGAAGCTGTAAGGGTCTGGGGAGGTATAGGAGACCCTGATAATGCTGCCCATGTCGCTTTAATGCGAGGCTTGTTTAAAGGACAATGTGCTCCTGATATAAGGCACAGACTAGCATCAAGAGATGATTTTAATGGCATGAATTTAAATGCAGTACCATCTGTGGCCACTTCTGTGTTTAACAATAGAGACAGTAAGGAAAAATGCAATGAGAAAACTGTGACTAAGCTGTTGGCTGCTGTCATTAACCAAAATCAAAACACATTTCCTAGGGATCCTCGACCAAATAATCCTGGAATCAGTACCCATTTCCAGTGTGGCCAAAAGGGCCACTTTAAACATGAATGTCCTCATAAGGGAAGCAAATGTGCAGGATACTAAAGACCTTTTAATTAGTTTAGCTTACAAAGGCCACAAAGTTTCCCTGACAAAGATTCAGTTTGCCCAAAAGGAAGTTCACTATTTTTGCCATGTGCTATCAGAGGGTCAGAGGAATTTATCTGAAAGCAGACTTCAGGATATCATAAACTGCTCTAAGTTACGTACTAAAAGACAGATGAGAGTATTCTTGGGAATAGCAGGGTTTTGCCGAGCCTGGATCCCAGGGTTTGGGGAATTGTCTAAACCTCTACTGCCATGACACGTAAAGAGGAACCTGATGAATTGTACTGGACTAAAGAGGCCAGCAATTGCTTTGATCAGATGAAACATGCCTTGTCCACTGCCCCAGCCCTGGGTCTCCCAGATTACCGTAATCCTTTCACTCTCTTTGTCCATGAACAGGGGGGGGGGGTCATCTTCACTCAAGAGTCGGGACCTCGTAAACGACCCATAGTTTACTTTTCCTGCCAGTTAGACCCAGTGGCCTGAGGATCTGTAAGTTGCCTGAGAGCAGTAGCTGCCACTGCTGCTATTGTGGAAGAAGCAAATAAGTTTGTACAGGGACATGAACTGACTGTGGTAGTTCCCCATTCTGTCCACATGCTGCTAATTCAAAAGAACACTCAACACTTTTCAAATGCTAGACTAACTAGGTGCGAGACTGAACTTCTGTCTCCTAGTAATCTCACCTTTGTCAGAACTAATACTTTAAACTCAGCTACTCTGTTGCCGGGGAACCTCATCATGATTGCTGCCAGGTAGTGCAGCTCAATGAGAAACCCTGTCCTGATGTTCCCTTGGAAAAATCCTGATTTGACCCTCTTTTGTGATGGGAGTTCTAAAATGTCCAGGGTGTTTGCTGCACTGGTTATGCCATCATTGACCCAGACTCTTCTGATCCTGTGTTAGAGTCTGCTGCACTTCCATCTAATTGCAGTGCACAAGCAGCAGAGCTAGTGATTCTCACATGTGCCTCTGAATTAGCTGCACATTTATTTATTTAACAGGTTTTATATACTGCTTTATCATTTCAATCAAAGCAGTTTACATTGAAACTTAGTAATGTACATTAAACAGGGACATTAATAACTTGGATTTTTCTGAGGCATTGGAGGGTTAAGTGATTTGCCCAAGGTCACAAGGAGTGCTTATGGGAATCAAACCCTGGTCTCTGGGTTCCCAAGCCAGTGTTCTTAACCATTAGGCTACTCCTCCAGATAGCCAATATGCATTTTGTGTTATTCAATCCACAGTTCAGCTGTGGAGACAACAAGGGATTCTCACCTCAGCAGGAACTAAGACTGCCAATGCTCAGTTTGTCAGTGCCATATTAGAAGCTATTCAGCTCCATGAAGCTATCTCTGTCATGCACTGTAAAGGTCACTCCCGAGACTGATCCTGTCTCTATAGGTAATAGAACGGCTGATTATGCTGCTCAGAAGGCTGCCTTGCTACCTCCATCTACCTCATTATACATGCAAGTCTGCCCAAGTGTTGCGGAGTCCCCTGGTCCTCTGTGCACTAATTCACCCCCCCTGAGACAAAAGTTCATACCATCCCCCACTTGCACATTCCGGGCCCAACGCACCAGAAATATGTTGTAGCTGATAAGAATGCAATAAATAATACCCGGAGTCAGGCAAAGATTCAAGCCGGTTTAATGTGCACAGACTCAGATTGCAGTAGCATTCAAATAGTCTGAGCCCAGAGCTCAGAAAAATGACAGTTTATATACTTTTCTTCTCCAGTCTAATACAGGCAAAACTCCTCATTGGCCACAGTGGCCCACTTACTCTCATCCAATAGACATCTCTGACCGGGCCCAGGACTCGCTCCCCCTGCTTGGGTCACACTAGCCACGGGTCAGCAATTAGACATAACACTAGACATAATACGTCTGCTAAAGTATACAGTATATTTCTCTATTCTTGCAAGGTCAGTTAACCACAAAGATAGTGGAAGGCATATCAGAAACATTCTTAATAAAAGCAAAACAAAGTGAGGCCAAACATAGCAAGGTTAAGACGTATCTCTAGCCTTGGCTCAAAACACTAAACAATCTTCATAATGCTAGACAAAATATTCTTACACTGTTCAGTTTCTCTGCTATATTTTCATCCTAATTACGAGGTCATTGCACAATCAGCAAAGATACAGTGGCGCGGCATTCTACTGAAAGAGACATCTGACTTCTAAACAATAAACAGTACCAAGGTTTAATTCTCTTATCTCCAAGAGAGCAAAATCTGTTATCAAACCAGAATAGAACAGTATTTCTTTCTAACAGCTAACAGCATTCTGCAATTTTCCAAAATCAGCAATAACATTTTAAAATAGGTAAAAAGGGCTTCAGACCTAGCTCTGCTACATACTAGGCTATCGCCTATCACAACATGTATTAGGTACAGTTTTATTAGTATAAATATCCATAGCAATCCTTAGTAAGTAAAGAACTTAGATCTAAACACAAACTTAAAACTAAGATGCAGATAGCAGTCCAGCAGCGGGATGGGGGCTTTCCAGTCTTTTGCATTGAGTGTCACATGTATGATTTTCTCCCAGTTGGTGAGAGGTCTTATGTGTGCACTAGGTGCAAGGAGCTCTTTGCTCTCAGGGAACGAGTCTGTTCTCTAGAGGCTAAAGTAGCAGACTTGGAAAGCATAAGACAGACAGAGAGGTACATAGACGAGACCTACAGGGATATAGTCCTGAAGTCCCACCTCCAGTCTGGCAGCATCCCTGTTGCCATGGAGGAGAGAGGTCACGTGACAGGAGAGCATCACCCTGGTGTGGCAGGAAGTGATCCTGTAACTAGGACCTGTCCTCCAGGTGATGTAAAACCCTCTCGCACCGAGGAAGTTTCTCCAGGGCCATGTGCCCATGAGGGAAGGGTTAGGACAGCCGTTATAGTTGGTGATTCGATCATTAGGCATGTAGATAGCTGGGTGGCTGGTGGACGTGAGGATCGCCTGGTAACATGCCTGCCTGGGCGAAGGTAGCGGACCTCACACGCCACCTAGATAAGGTCTTAGATAGTGCTGGGGAGGAGTCTGCTGTCTTGGTACATGTCGGTACCAATAACATAGGAAAATGTGGTAGGGAGGTTCTGGAGGCTAAATTTAGGCTTTTAGGTAGGAAGTTGAAATCCAGAACTTCCAGGGTAGCATTCTCCGAAATGCTTCCTGTTCCACGCGCAGGACCCAAAAGGCAGGCAGAGCTCCGGAGTCTCAATGCGTGGATGAGACAATGGTGCAGAGATGAGGGTTTTGGATTTATTAGGAACTGGGGAACATTCTGGGGAAAGGAGGGGCTCTTCCGAAGGGATGGGCTTCACCTTAACCGGGATGGAACCAGGCTGCTGGCATTAACCTTTTAAAAAGGAGATAGAGCAGCTTTTAAACTAGATATTAGGGGAAAGCCGACAGTCGCCCAAGAGCGGATGGTTCGGAAGAATGTATCTTTGAAAGATACTACCAAAAGCAGAGAGGTTCCACAAAAGAGTAAAGTAGCCCAAATGCCCTCAAGTATGGAGCAGACAGAGCTTAAAGATCCTAAATTACCCATGTCTAACAATAGAAAAATTAATATGAATAAAATACAGTCTCTAGAATGCTTGTATGCAAATGCTAGAAGTCTAAAAAATAAGATGGGAGAGTTAGAATATATAGCACTAAATGAAATTTTAGATATGATTGGAATATCAGAGACATGGTGGAAGGAGGACAACCAGTGGGACACTGTGATACCTGGGTACAAACTATATCATAATGATAGAGCTGATCAAATTGGTGGAGGGGTTGCTCTCTATGTTAGAGAGGGCATTGAGTCAGAAAGGATTAAAGTTTTGCAGGAAACAAAATCTGCTGTAGAATCTATATGGATTGAAATTCCATGTAAAAGGGGGAAGGCAATGGCAGTGGGGGTGTACTATCGACCACCTGGCCAGAATGAACAAATGGATGAGGAAATGCTCAAAGAAATCAAGGAAGCTAACAAAAGTTACAGCTCAGTAATAATAATGGGTGATTTCAACTAAACCGGTATCGACTGGGTCAGTGTCACGTCAGGACATGCTAGGGAGATAAAGTTCCTAGATGAAATAAATGATCACTTCTTGGAGCAGCTGGTTCATGAACTGACCAGAGGGGAAGCCATATTAGACCTAATCCTTAGTGGAACACCAGATCTAGTGCAAGAGATAAGGTTGTTGGGGCCACTTGGCAATAGTGATCATAGCATGATTGCCTTTGATTTAATTAGTGGAGGAGGGATAGTAAGGAAATCCACAGTACTACCTTTTAACTTTCGAAAGGGAGACTATGATAAAATGAGGAAAACAGTTAAGAAAAAACTAAAAGGAGCAGTTGCAAAGTTTAAAGACGTACATCAGGCTTGGCTGTTGTTGAAAAATACTATCTTGGAAGCCCAGACCAGCTGTATTCCACGCTTTAAGAAAAGTGGAAGGAAGTCCAAAAAACTGCCAGCATGGTTTAAAGGTGAGGTCAGAGAGGCTGTTGTTGCCAAAAAAGCATCTTTCAGGAAATGGAAAAAAGAGCCTAACGACGAAACCTGGAAATAGCACAAGCACTGGCAAGTCAAATGCAAGGCATTGATAAGGCAGGCAAAGGGAGAATTTGAGAAGAAGCTTGCTGCGGAAGCAAAAACGTGAAGTAAAGACCTTTTCAAGTACATTCGTAGTAAAAAACCTGTAAGAGAGTCAGTTGGTCCATTAGATGATAAAGGGATTAAAGGAGCACTAAGAGGCGACAATGCGATAGCGGAGAGACTGAATGAATTCTTTGCTTCAGTCTTTACTGAGGAAGATGTAGGGATGTTACCCATGACTGAAGTGGTATTTAAAGGTGCGGAAGAATTGAAGGAAATATCGATACATCGGGAAGATGTATTACAACTATTAGATAAACTGAAGAGTAGCAAATCACCTGGGCCGGATGGTATACATCCAAGGGTGTTGAAAGAACTGAAATACGAGATTGCAGACCTGCTATTAGTAATCTGTGAACTATCATTAAAATCATCTCTAATACCTGAAGACAGGAGGATTGCCAATGTAACACCAATTTTTAAAAAGGGTTCCAGGGTTGATCCGGGAAACTACAGACCGGTGAGCCTGACATCAGTACCGGGAAAAATGGTAGAAACCATCATAAAGAATAAAATTACTCAGCATGTAGATCAGGGGTCTCAAACTCAAATTGCTTTGAGGGCCAAATGAGGACTTGTAAAGTAACCCGGGGGCCGCATAAGACGCGGGGCCTCATTTGCATAAGGGGCCTCATTTGCATAAATATTTGCATAATGTTACCATACACTAACTTTTAGTAAACATGCCTCTTTAATGAGTATGGATAAAGAAAGACTAAAAGATTTACAAACAGGAAGACAATAATTAAACTGGGAACCCCAAAAGCCAAACTTGGAATGTACAACAACACTGTAGAAATAAAACTATAAATTAATTTCCTCTTGTACTAAACAAAGCGCAAACATTAATGATGCACATTTCCCAGAGCTGACATATTCCAGTTAATAAATTCAAAATAAAGAGAGATTTTTCTACCTTTTGTGCATTTTTTTTCAGTTGCAATTGTTCCAGCCACTTTCTTCTGGTTTCTTCATGTCTTCTGCTAACTCTCCATCGTCTGCTGTCCATTTGCCCTTTCTTCTCTCCTAGTTTTTTTTCCATTCTCTCTCTACATCTGCTTTAACATACTAATCTTTCTCCTTTTTCTCTTTCCTCATTCCTATTTCATCCACTCCAATTTTACCCCTCCATCCTCAATCCCCACTTACTCTCCCAATACCTGGCCAATTGTAGATTTGTCTTCTCTCCTAGACAAAATATTTTTCCCCTCTCCATTTCACTTTCCCAGCTCCATCCCATTCTAATCCTCCCCCAACATCAGCTCCCTTCTAGTTCCAGCCCCACCCAGCATCCGCTCCCTTCTAGTCCCTGCATCAGTCCATTTCCAGTCCTATCATAGCCTCACCATCAGCCCATTTCCAATCCTAGCCCCCCATCAGCCCATTTCCAATCCTAGCTCCCTCCCCTCACAGCCCATTTCCATTCCAAGCCCCCCTCCCCATCAGCCATTTGCAGTTCAAGCCCCCCTTCCACTCAGCCCATTACCAGTCCTAGACCCCCCATAGCCCATTACCAGTCCTAACCTCCCCATAGCGCACTTCCAGTTTTACCCCCTATCACCCCATTTTCAGTCTTAACCCCCCCCATAGCCCATTACCAGTCCTAACCTCCCCATAGCGCACTTCCAGTTTTACCCCCATCACCCCATTTTCAGTCTTACCTCCCCTCATAGGCCATTACCAGTCCTAACCCCCCACTCAGCCCACCTCCAGTCCTAACCCCCATCTGCCCATTTCCAGTCCTAGCCCCCACCATAGCCCATTACCAGTCATAACCCCCCCTGCCAATAGCCCACTTCCAGCCCTAACCCCCATTACCCCATTTCAGTCAGCCCCTCCATAGCTCATTACCAGTCGTAAATCCCCCCTTCAGCCCACCTCCTGTCCTTACTAACCCCCTCATGCCCATTTCCTGTCCTAGCCCCCACCATTGCCCATTACCAGTCTTAACCCCCCCGCCAATAGCCCATTACCAGTCATAACCCCCCCCTGCCAATAGCCCATTTCCAGTCATAACCCCCCTGCCAATAGCCCATTTCCAGTCCTACACCCCCCCTGCCAATAGCCCATTTCCAGTTCTACACCCCCCTGACAATAGCCCATTTCCAGTCATAACCCCCCCCTGACAATAGCCCATTTCCAGTCATAACCCCCCTGCCAATAGCCCATTTACAGTCCTACACCCCCCCTGCCAATAGCCCATTTCCAGTCCTACCCCCCCTGCCAATAGCCCTTTCCAGTCCTACAGCCCCCCCCCCCTGCCCATAGCCCATTTCCCGTCCTACCCCCCCCCCCCCGGTAAATAAAAAAAACACCTGGCTTCTGCTGCTGCAGCAGAAAATCAGCTGTCCCGCGGCCCCTTCCTCTCTGCCCGGAGATCCCTCATTGTGCTCCATCAGCGTGTGCTTTTTAAGCCGCGAAGAGAGTATTTCCCTCTCGCGCGGCTTAATCCTATTCACTTTTCAAGCCTCGCGAGAGGGGAATACTCTCTTCGCGGCTTGAAAAGCACACGCTGATGGAGCACAATGAGGGATCTCCGGGCAGAGAGGAAGGGACCGCAGCACAGCTGATTTTGCTGCTTGAGCAGCAGAAGCCAGGTTTAAAAAAAAAAATTGACAGTCGATTCTGCCGCTGCCACGGCAGCAACGGCAGAAGCAGAAGCAAGGCTTTTTTCTTTCCCTCCGTCGCGGGCCGCACAATGTTCTCTCGCGGGCCGCATGCGGCCCGCGGGCCGCGTGTTTGAGACCCCTGATGTAGATAGTCACAACCTAATGGAAGACAGCCAACATGGCTTTAGACAAAGAAGATCTTGTCTTACTAATCTGTTATGTTTTTTTGAAGGAGTGAATAATCAGGTGGACAAAGGTGAGTCGGTAGATATTGTGTATCTGGACTTTCAGAAAGCCTTTGACAAGGTCCCTCATGAGAGACTTTTGGCAAAACTAAAGAGTCATGGGATAGGAGGCAGTGTACTATTGTGGATCAGGAACTGGTTAAAAGATAGAAAGCAGAGGGTAGGGCTAAATGGCCAATTTTCCCAATGGAGAAAGGTGAATAGTGGTGTACCCCAGGGATCTGTGCTGGGTCCGCTGCTTTTTGACATATTCATAAATGACCTGGAAAGTGGAATAACGAGTGAGGTTATCAAATTTACAGATGACACAAAACTATTTAAAGTTGTTAAAACCCAAGAGGATTGTGGAAAATTGCAAGAGGATCTTGATAAATTGGAAGACTGGGCATCAAAATGGCAGATGAAATTTAATGTGGACAAGTGCAAGGTTATACACCTAGGATAGAACAACCCAAACTACGGTTACACGATGCAAGGTTCCACATTAGGAACCACCACCCAGGAAAAAGATTTAGGCATCATTGTGGATACCATGTTAAAACCCTCGGCCCAGTGTGCAGCGACGGCCAAGAGAGCAAATAGAATGCTAGGTATGATAAGGAAAGGAATGGAAAATAAAACAAAAGATATTATAATGCCTCTATATCGTTCCATGGTGAGACCACACCTTAAATATTGTGTGCAATTCTGGTCGCCGTATCTTAAAAAGGATATAGCGATTTTAGAAAAGGTTCAGAGAAGAGCCACCAAAATGGTAAAGGGGATGGAAGGATACTCCTATGAAGAAAGGCTAAAAATGTTAGGGCTCTGTAACCTGGAAAAGAGACGGCTGAGGGGAGATATGATAGAAGTCTATAAATTAATGAACGGAGTGGAACGGGTAAACGTAGATCGATTGTTTACCTTATCAGAATATAGAAAGACTAGGGGACATGCAATGAAGCTACAGGGTAAACTATTTAAGACTAATAAAAGAAAATATTTTTTCACTCAACGTGTAATCAAACTCTGGCATTTGTTACCGGAGGATGTAGTAAAGGCTGTTAGTGTAGCTGGGTTTAAAAAAGGTTTGGACAAGTTCCTGGAGGAAAGGTCCATAAACCATTATTAAGAAGGGATCCAGGATATCAATGCTTGAACCAATACAAGCATTGTGGAACCTGTGTCTCTCGGGGAAACTGCTAGGTACATATGACCTAGATTGGCCACTGTTGGAAACAGAATACTGGGCTTGATGGACCTTGGTCTGAACCAGTATGGCATATCTTATGTTCTTATGTACCACACCCTACACAAACTAATCACTCCAATTGACATTGGGCTAAGCAATGCAAGGTCCATCAGAAACAAAACAAACATCATCATAGACTATATTCAATATCACCCAAACTGACATCCTCTTTATCACCGAATCCTGGCTAAAAGCACTGACCAAGCCATTCTATCTGAGATCACTCCACAATCCCATACTGCCTTGAACTGCCCGTGCACCCACAAGAGAGGTGCAATTGGACCTTAAATTTAAATTTAAAATATCCCGCTCTGTAAGCCACAAACACTGTGACTTAATCACAATAGAAAACAGACAACTAGACATTTCTCTTACCTACAGAGCCCCAAACGCTCCCGCTGATGAGACATTCAACATCCTCGAAGCCTTATGTTTGGTCAACTCTCCTCATAAGCCGCTTATACTACTAGCAATCTAAACCTAAGCTTTTATTTAATTAATTAATTTATTTATTTAATACTCTTATATACCGCGCTATTCGAAATCTGTGTGGTTTACATGGAACATCAATGAGAATTTACGGCGGGGGTTACACCGTAATTCTAGGTAACAGGGAGCTCAACTTGGATAACATGTTAACTATTTTGCACAAGAATACCAGCATATATATACATATATACATCACATTGCGGTATGGTTACTGGGTAGTCATGGATCTGTGATTGTGCGCATGGCACTTTGGCGTACCTACTTCCGGGTAGCACTTGACGAAGAGGTGGTGCTTAAGTGCCTTCCTGAATTTTGTTATCTCTGTGATTGCTCGTATGTGGGGTGGCAGGGCGTTCCAGCATCTAGGTGCACAAAGACTGAAAGCCCTGTTTGCGGTTGACTGTGTAAACTGGGTTATTGTTTTGGGGATTACCATAGTGTTTATTGCTGTAAGTTGTCTGGTCCTGGTGGGGGGAGTCATGAAGCTGATGCTCGCAAGTGATGAGGGGGAGAGCCCGTTGATGGCCTTGAATGTTAGTAGCAGGATTTTGAAGGCGATCCTACAGTGGACTGGGAGCCAGTGGAGACTTTTGAGGATAGGTGTTATATGTTCTTGCCTTGAGGCTTCATTTAAGGCTCTGGCTGCAGAGTTCATGGCAAGTTGGAGTGGACTTATTGTTGATTGTGGTAACCCTTGCAGTATCGCATTGGCGTAGTCGAGATGTGGAATAGTTAGCGCCTGAAAGATTGTTCTGAAATCATCAGGTTGTAGCAGAGGGCGTAGATGTTTGAGTGTCCTGATTTTATGATATGTTGATTTCACCATGTTGCCAATATGTGTCTTCATGTCCAGTTTTTGGTCCAGTGTTACGCCCAGGTAATGGATTGTGGACTTGGTTTGCAGTTCTACATCTCCGACTTTTAGGTAGGCTGGTGGACAGAAGTTAGGGTTTCTGGTAATGAACAGCACTTCCATCTTCTTGTGCTGTATCCGGAGATTATGATTTTGGAGCCAATTTTCCACTGCGTTGAAACAGTTCGTTAATGATGAGAGGTCCATCTGGTCAGTCTTGAAAGGTGTGTAGAGCAAGTCGTCATCGGCATATATCATGCACTCAATGTTGAATGAGCGTATGAGGTCGCAGATGGGCTGCATGTAGATGTTAAACATTAGGGCTGATAGGGAGGATCCCTGCGGAACGCCCTGTTTTTGGTGGAACGGTTCAGATGTTGATGTCTCTGTTCACACATGCTGCCATCTATCGGATAGGTATGATTTACACCAGGTTAGGGCTAAATCACAGATGCCTTTGTCCTTGAGCCGTCTCAGGAGGGTCGTGTGGCATACTGAGTCGAATGCTGCGGTGATGTCCAGGAATATAAGAGCCATACCGCGGTGAATGTTATCTATTGTTATTTATTTATTTTCTCTTATATACCGCGCTATTCTGCATCAGTGCGGTTTACATTGAACAAACTGAAATTACATTGAACAGGGCATTATAACTTGGAGATAACTATTTTACAGGGAACATGGGCTATGGAGGGTTAAGTGGCTTGCCCAAGACCACAAGGAGCACCTGTGGGACTAGAAACCCCAGTCCTTCCGGCCCAAGGTTGCTGTTTTCTAGTGGGATTTGAACCCCCGACCTTCCAGCCCGAAGTACCTTGCCCCAACCACTAGGCCACTCCTCCACTCCAATTGTGTTGAGAAAGTTGTTGAATAGGGTGGTGAGTAGCGTCTCCACACCATGGGCTTCTCTGAAACCATGTTGGCAGTGGTCTAGGGGCGTAGCATTGTTGACATGATGTTGTATCTGGCATTGGACCTCCTTTTCTATTATCTTGGCCAGGAGTGGAATACTGGCAATTGGTCTGTATGATTCCACTTTCTGGGGGTCAAGCTTGCTGTTTTTCAGCAGAGGTCTGATAGATGTGTGTTTGAGATTTAGAGGGAAAAATCCTGAGGTGAATGATAAGTCGAAGAGTCTGGCTAAGAATGGGCTAAACTCTGTTTTTATTTCCTTTATCCAAAAGGCGGGACAGGGATCGGTCTGTGCAGTAGAGGTGTTGATTGTGGAGATGGTGTCAGCAATTTGTTTAGGTGATGGAGTGGAGAATGTTGTTAGTTTCCTTGCATTGTTTTGCACTTTGCTGGAGGCGGGTGTGTCAGACTTGCTGGTTTGGCATACTTTTGATTGGAGGAAGTCAGCATAGTCTTGGGCGTGGATCTCGGTTTTTTGCACTGGTCCTGCTTCTCTCGTTAGGTTCTTGACTAGGTTGGATAGGTCGTGTGGTTTCCTTAGCGATCGTCGTAGTGTGTCTGTGTGTGCTTGTCTTATTTTCTCAGTTATCGCCTTGTGGCGCGTTGCTAGTTGGAGGTTATACGCTTCCTGATCATCCGTGGACCGTGAACGCCTCCATCGCCTTTCGAGTTTTCTGAGTTTGAGGAGGGAATCATGTAGTTCTTTTGAGTACCAGGGCGCAGCAGCCCTTTTCCTTGGGGCTTTATTGTGCCCCGTGCGTAGTGCAATGGAACTAGGCTGTCGTTCCAGCTGGAGACTACATTACCAAGATTTGTTGTTGTCATGCTGAGAAGTGGCTGTGTGCGATTCATGATGGTTTCCTTGTTGAAAGGGTGGAAACTTTGTGGGGGTATTCTTGTGGGGTTTGTCTTGTTTTCAGGAAGCTTCCTGAGTTGGTTTTCCATGGGAATTTGGAGCAAGATTAGCTTATGGTCAGACCATGGTACTTCGGTGTAGGTTGATGAGGTGAAGAAGGCCACGTCACGGACAGTTAGTGGAGCGAAGATCAAATCCAGCATGTTCCCCTTTGTGTGGGTTGGTTCGTTGATTAGCTGCTGATATCCTAGGTCTAGCAGTGCATCAAGGAAAGCTGATGCTTGAGAGTCCTGTAGGGATGGCAGATTGAAATCTCCTAGTATCCAGTCTGGGGTGCAAGACTTTGCACCTAGCAGAGAAGAAGCTGCTTTCCACAAGACAATGGAATCACTTAACTTCTGTCAAATCCTCAAGGGTCCCTCTCACCATTCAGGCTCTACTCTGGACCTCATCTTTGTCCCAAAGAACCTTCACTCACAATACAGCATAATGACCCCTCTTGCCATACCAATACCCTGGTCAGATCATCATGCTATACACTTCAAGATTCACCTCACCCAGCAAGTAAAATCACAGAGAATACCCCACTCTGAAAGAAGATTTAAAGGATATAACCAAGACCATTTCCTCAAAAGTATCCTTCCCAGCCTCCCCCAAGAGTTCGCAGATCCAGATCAAGCAATTAAAACCTGGAATTTCATCAATGCAGCAGCGAAGGCTCCTTACTGTCCAAATCTTGGACATAGAGAAGAAAGACACAAATCTGCCCCGTGGTACTCTGACTCAATAAGAGAAAAGAAACGAAAACTTTGCCAACTAGAGCATAAATGGAAATATGACTGATCACAAGCCACCCTTCTTCGATACCAGAAAATGCAGAGAGACTACAATGATCTGATCAACAAGCACAAATGAGAATACCACACCAACCTTATCTTGAAAGCCAGCAACAAACCTTGAAAGCTATTTGAAATTGTCTGCACCCTCATGAAGGATCCAACCCACAAAGAAGACACTATCCATCCCCAAATCTTTGCAGAATTCCTCATCAACAAGAACAAACCACCCTTAAGAACTTCTCTGCCAAACACCTCCAACACCTCAACTGCAGAACCCAACGCCAAACACAAATGATGCTGAACTATGGAGAAAATATTCCACACCATTGCTGCCTTAAACACCAGTACAGCGCCCTCTGACTCCTGCCAAGTCATGTGGAATAAATCAGTCAAAGATGAAGTTGTCAACCTTAAGCTCATCCCTATCTCAGGGATACAACAGGATCATCAGAAAGATCAAGCCAATACTCCACCAGTACCACTTCCGCACAGTGTGCCAAGCACTCATCACACTTCTGCTTGATTACGGAAACTCACTATATCAAGGCCTACCTCAGCAGACCTTATACCCACTACAGATGGTGCAAAGCACTGCAGCACGCATCATTACAAACACTTCAAGAGATGAACACATCACCCCTGTCTTACAACAACTGCACTGGCTCCCAATGGTGGCAAGAGCAAAATTTAAAACAATCATGATCATCTTTAAAATCATTCAAAATCTCACAGCAGACGTACTCCAAGATATCATAACAAGGGATGTCACCAATAGACTAAGAAGGACAAATAATGTTAACATGATCGGTACACCTGCAGGATATCACACTAAACAAATAACATCAAGAAGAGCACCGTCACTACTGGCGTCTACACTATGGAACTCCCTCCCAATGAGCCTGAGGGCATTAAATGACATCACAGACTTCCGCAAAGCCCTTAAAACACTGCTAGTTATAGAAACATATGAACATACAAACAACAGTCCCCACCCGAACAGTTCCCTGTAAAATAGTTATCTCCAAGTTATAATGCCCTGTTCAATGTAATTTCAGTTTGTTCAATGTAAACCGCACTGATGCAGAATAGCGCAGTATATAAGAGAATGTAAATAAATAAAATAAATAATAAAACTACCCCTGCCAACTCGACACACACTGATCCCAACTAGACATACGATGAACGCTCCCCCAGCTAGACATAAGAGTTCATTGTACAATGTTGTTAATTACCCTCACGTTAAATGTAATCTTCCAATTGTACTGTCTAAATGTTGTTAAGCACACTCATGTTAAATGTAACCCTCCAACTGTGATGTGATGTAACCACTTTGATTGAAGAATAATGTGGTACACAAATCTGTCTAAATAAATAAATAAATACATGTCCCTGCTCTCAAAGAAGTTAACATCTGATTCATCCAAAAAAAAACAATTCAACAACAGCTCTGTTCCTGCAACTTACTGCCCTATTTCCAGCCTGCCCTATCCAAAATAATTGAAAAGGTGGTGCAGAGATAACTGCAAGCCCATATTGAACTGTATGCTTCTCTGAATCCACACCAACATGAATATCATCCTAATCATAGTGTTGAGACTCTCCTCATACATTTGTTCAAAATACTCCTAAGAGGAATTGACAACATAAAAACTGGATTCCTACTTGTCTTTGTTGGCATCTCCTTGGCCTTTGTCACCATATCACACAGTATCTTCTTAAACTGAATAACTATCATTGGACTTCACAGAACAGCATTCAGCTTGTTCCAATCCTACCTCAACGACAGACAACAAAAGGTCAAAGTTGGTTCAAACACCTCCACTCTGTTTAACACAATACAGGGAGTCCTGCAAGGGCCTTCTCTGCCTGCCCTCCTCTTCAACATCTACTTACAACCAGTTTGCAGCATCTTTAAGCAGCACAAAATTAACTATGCCATTTATGCAGATGATATCGTGGTCTATTCCCCTATCCATCTTGACAGGCCAGACTATAGAGCTATCACCAAATGCCTTCAGGAGATAAGCTACTGGCTGGCTTCCAACAATCTCCAAGTCAACTTCAAAACATCTGAGGCGCTATTCATAACACGGAGCTCCTCTTTCACCCACCATCATCAGTCTCCTTCACGGACACTCTAATCCCAGTAAAAGACGACGTACGCCACCTTGGTATCACCCTTGATAGCTTTCTAAACTTACAAGCCCACATCAACAGAACCTCCGGGAACGCATTCCAAAAGCTTGCTATTATCTGAAGACTAAAACCCCTCCTCAGTCTGGATCACTTCTGCAAAGTCTGTCAAGCAGTTATAATCCCCTTGCTTGACTATTGTAACTCCCTTTTTCAAGGTCTTCCAACTCAAACCACTCGTCTCTTGCAACTAGCCCAGAACAAGGCTGCTGCATGATCACAGGATCCGCCAAACATGATCACATAACACGGCTTTTATATCAGCTTCACTGGCTACCAGTTACCTCACATGCCAGATACAAAATTGCCTTGACTGTCTTCAAGATAAGAAACAACACATCAGCTGGAATTCTATGGGAACTGATATGCACAAAATTAAACAGCAGATCTAAGAGACAGAGCACCAGAGACACCATTTTAACTCTTAGTTCTTACACCAATGAAGAAGGCTCTTTCATCAGTGGCAACCGCCATCTGGAATTCTCTCCTAGAGAAGGTCAGGACAACCAAGGACTTAAAGGACTTCAGAAAACATCTCAAAACCTTCCTTTTCACTGATCACTTCAGAGACAATACCTAGTTCTTCCCCCTTATCTCACATGCCTAAAACAATATCTAACACTTGTAGATATGGAATGTTGCAATGTATATGTTTTGCCTCTGTACAAACCCTGAATGTCACCCATACCTGAGCTTACACATTGAGTTCTCTGTAATGTTTGTTTTAATGTAAACAACTTTGATTTTATGAGAAGGCGGTATAAAAAAACGTGTTAAATAAATAAATAAAATAAATTGTCTCCTCATTGCAGAGCTTGCTTTCAATCAAAAGAGGCTCTCCCCCTGAGTATTTATGCCATGGAGATATTAAAACATCTCTGTCATATCTCCTCTCTCCCATCTTTCCTCCAAAGTATTACTACTGCTACTCCTCGATACCTTGTCCTTTCTTTGTTTTAAGGGCTCTGTACTGTCTTGGTTCTCTTATCTCTCCCATCGCTCTTTCAGTGTTTGTTCTGGTGGATCCTCCTCTGCTACTATCCTGATCTCAGTTGGTGTACCCCAAGGATCTGCCTTGGGACACACTCCTTTTCTCTCTGGATTGAAATTCCATGTAAAAAGGGGAAGGCGATGGCAGTGGGGGAGTACTATCGACCACCTGGCCAGAATGAACAAATGGATGATGAAATGCTCAAAGAAATCAAGGAAGATAACAAACGTTACAGCGCAGTAATGATAATGGGTGATTTCAATTACCCCGGTATCGACTGGGTCAGTGTCACGGCAGGACATGCTAGGGAGATAAAGTTCCTAGATGAAATAAATGACTTCTTGGAGCAGCTGGTTCATGAACCGACCAGAGGGGAAGCCATATTGGATCTAGTACTTAGTGGAACACCAGATCTAGTGTAAGAAATAAGAGTGTTGGGGCCACTTGGCAATAGTGATTTAATTAGTGGAGGAGGGATAGTAAGAAAATCCACAGTACTACCTTTTATTTATTTATTTACATTCTCTTATATACCGCACTATTCTGCATCAGTGCGGTTTACATTGAACAAACTGAAATTACATTGAACAGGGCATTATAACTTGGAGATAACTATTTTACAGGGAACATTTTTAACTTTCGAAAGGGAGACTATGATAAAATGAGGAAAATGGTTAAGAAAAAACTAAAAGGAACAGTTGCAAAAGGTTAAAGACTTACATCATGCTTGGGTGTTGTTGAAAACTACTATCTTGGAAGCCCGTACCAGCTGTATTCCATGCTTTAAGAAAAGTGGAAGAAAGTCCAATGAACAGGGCATTATAACTTGGAGATAACCCTCCGTTGCCCATGTTCTGTGTAAAGTAGTTAAGTGGCTTGCCCAAGACCACAAGGAGCACCCATGGGACTAGAAACCCCAGTCCTTCCGGCCCAAGGTTTCTGTTCTCTAGTGAGATTTGAACCCCCGACGTTCTGGCCTGAAGTACCTTGCCCCAACCACTAGGCCCCTCCTCCACCCAAAGATTGGAGGATCGCCAATGTAACGCCAATTTTGAAAAAGGTTCCAGGCGTGATCCGGGAAACTACAGACCTGACATCAGTACCGGGAAAAATGGTAGAAATCATCTTAAAGATAAAAATTACTCAGTTTGTAGATAGTCTTGGCCTAATAGGGACAGCCAACATGGCTTTAGACAAGGAAGATCTTGTCTTACTAATCTGTTATGTTTTTTTGAAAGTGTGAATAAACAGGTAGACAAAGGTGTGTTGGTTGATATAGTGTATCTGGACTTTCAGAAAGCCTTTGACAAGGTCCCTCATCAGAGACTTTTGGCAAAACTAAAGAGTCATAGGATAGGAGGCAGTGTACTATTGTGGATCAGGAACTGGTTAAAAGATAGAAAGCAGAGGGCAGGGCTAAATGGCAAATTTTCCCAATGGAGAAAGGTGGATAGTGGTGTACCCCAGGGATCTGTGCTGGGTCCGCTGCTTTTTGACATAACCTCATTCCCTTTTCCAGGTCATTTATGAATATCAAATTTGCAGATGACACAAAACTATTTAAAGTTGTTAAAACCCAAAATGTGGAAAATTGCAAGAGGATCTTGTTAAATTGGAAGACTGGGCATCAAAATGGCAGATGAAATTTAATGTGGACAAGTGCAGAGTTATGCAGCTAGGGAAGAGCAACCCAAACTATGGTTACATGATGCAAGGTTCCACATTAGGAACCACCACCCAGGAAAAAGATTTAGGCGTCATTGTGGATAACATGTTAAACCCTCGGCCCTGTGTACAGTGGTGGCCAAGAGAGCAAATAGAATGCTAGATATCTTAAGGAAAGGAATGGAAAATAAAACAAAAGATATTATAATGCCTCTGTATCATTCCATGGTGAGACCGAACCTTGAATATTGTGTGCAATTCTGGTCGCCGTATCTTAAAAAGGATAAAGCGTTATTCGAAAAGGTTCAGAGAAGAGCCACCAAAATGGTAAACGGGATGGAAGGATAACTCTATGAAGAAAGGCTAAAAAGGTTAGGGCTCTTTAACCTGGAAAAGAGACGGCTGAGGGAAGATATGATAGAAGTCTATAAATTAATGGAGTGGAACGGGTAAACGTAGATCAAATGTTTACGTTATCAGAATATAGAAAGACTAGGGGACATGCAATGAATCTACAGAGTAAACTATTTAAGACTAATAAAAGAAAATATTTTTTCACTCAACGTGTAATCAAACTCTGGAATTTGTTACCGGAGGATGTAGTAAAGGCTGTTAGTGTAGCTGGGTTTAAAAAGTTTTGGACAAGTTCCTGGAGGAAAGGTCCATAAACCATTATTAAGAAGGGACCCAGGATATCAATGCTTGACCAAATACAAGCATTGTGGAACCTGTATCTTTTGGGGAAACTGCTAGGTACTTGTGACCTGGATTGGCCACTGTTGGAAACAGGATATTGGGTTTGATGGACCTTGCTCTGACCCAGTATGGCATATCTTATGTTCTTATGTTCCCTCTCTATACCCATTCCTTTGGTACACTCATTTCTTCCCAAAGCTTTCAGTACCATCTTTACGCTGATGACTTCCAGATCTACCATTCTACTCCTGAAATCTCTCTGGCAATCTAGGCCTGGATCTCTGTCTGCCTTTCTGACATTGCTGCTTGGATGTCTCACCGACACATGAAATTGGACATTGCCAAAATTGAGCTTCATATTTTTCCCTCTAAGGCTTGTCTCCCCTCCCTTTTTTTTCAGTCTCTGTGGATAATAAAACACTTGTCATCTGCCTCAGACTATTCTAACCTTCTCCTCACTGGTCTCCCTCTGAATCATCCTTCTCCCCTTCAATCTGTTCAACACACTGTTGTCCGACTAATCTTCCACTAGCCTCGTCATGCTCAAATTACTCCTCTTCTCAAGTCACTTCATTGCCAAACTACTACTCCTGTTGCCCTTTAAGTGCATTCACTCTGCAGCTCCTCACTACTTTTCCTCTCCCTACAACCACAGGAGCTCCACTATTCTTGCAAACCTCTTCTATCTGTGCCCTTCTCTTCAATTGCAAACTCCAGACTTCGCTCCTTTAGCCTTGCTACTCCTTATGCCTGGAATAAACTACCTGAGTCTGTACTTAAGACGCCTTCACTGGCCCTTCTCAAATAGAGGCTCAAAACTCACCTCTTTGCTGCCACTTTTGTATGTTGAGTTGCCTCATCTCCTTTGCGTTTCCTTACCATTTCCCATAGCTGTATCCCATGTCTACAGCTACTGTGTTGTTTGTCTTGACTAGAATTTAAGCACTGACAAGCAGGGACTGTCTTTTATATGTGTCTGTGCAGTGCTGCGTATTTCTTGTAGTGCTATACGAACATTCAGTAGTAGTAGATGAGGGTCTCAGTAGTGTGTGTAGAAAGGAAGCAACACATCTTTCTGATGTTGTTATAGAGAAAGAAGCGACTGGTTTAGCTATCTTTAGAATGTGTGCAAGGAAAGAGAGAGTAGAGTCAAAAATGGTATGGAAGGGCAGAAGTGAGAGGCCGTATGGTCTTTATCTGCCATCATATTTCTTTGTTTACATATAAAAAGTGCCTTGAATACTGGCCAGGAATTTGTAATTATTTAATTTCAATGCAAATTGCTTTGCTCTTTTGTATGAAAGGAGGGACATCAATAGATCATGAAATAAAATGAAATCATGTAAGAGACTAACTTTCTACCTCTTGTCACATTAATCACAGCTGATTGGTCAGAGATATGGGATAATCTCAGAGCCGGGATTTTGGGATTAGGACACACACAAATACCTCTGTGGTCCCAACACGTGATTAGTGCCTTCTTTTTATGTTCAGCAGGTGACAGGATCACACAGGAAAAGAAGACAGAGGAGAAGAGAGAAGAATGGGGAAACTCTTTCACATACGAGCTGCACCCAGCACTCCACCTAAACTCTCACACACAAGAGAAACATTTTCCACGTACTGAGTGTGAGACTGGTTTCAATCATAGCGATGACAGAAGAAGCCACCTGGAAACCCACACAGCAGAGGGAACTACCCCAACAGAGAGGCCTTCTGTATCTTTGAAAAGCCCTGAATGTGGAAGACGTTTCACTCTTAAGAAATCCGTAACAATGCACCAGAAAATCCACAGGGCTGAGAAAAGATTTCAGTGCACTGAATGTGAGAAATCTTTCCTCAGTGGCTCACAACTTGTGGAGCATCTTAGAAACCACACAGGGGAGAGACCATTTAATTGTTCTGAATGTGGGAAATATTTCTTTTCTAACTCACATCTAGTGAGGCATCATAGAACCCACATGGGGGAGAGACCGTTTAGTTGTACTGAATGTGGGAAATGTTTCTTCACAAACTCACATCTAGTGCAGCATTATAGAAACCACACAGGGGAGAGACCGTTTAGTTGTACTGAATGTGGGAAATGTTTCCTCATGAAAGCACAACTAGTGCGACATCTTAGATCCCACACGGGGGAGAAACCTTTTAGTTGTGCTTTCGTGAGGAAACATTTTCCACATTCAGTACAACTAGTGCGGCATCATAGAACCCACACGGGGGAGAAACCTTTTAGTTGTATTGATTGTGGGAGATGTTTCCTAACGAAAGCACAACTAGTGCGGCATCATAGAACCCACACAGTGGAGAAACCTTTTAGTTGTACTGAATGTGGGAAATATTTCCACACGAAAGCAGAACTAGTGCGGCATCATACAACCCACACTGGAGAGAAACCTTTTAGTTGTATTGAATGTGGGAAATGTTTCTCCATGAAAGCAAAACTATTGTTGCATCATAGAAACCACACAGGCGAGAAACCTTTTAATTGTACTGAATGTGGAAAATGTTTCTTCATGAAAGCAGAACTAGTGCGGCATCATAGAACCCATACAGGTGAGAAGCCTTTTAGTTGTACTGAATGTGAGAAATGTTTCCTCACAAAAGCAGATCTAGTGCTGCATCATAGAACCCACACAGGGGCGAATCCTTTTATTGTACTAAATGAGGGAAATGTTTCCTCACGAAAGCACAACTAGTGTTGCATCTTAGAACCCACACAGGGGAGAAACCTTTTAATTCTACTGAATGTGGTAAATGTTTCCCCAGAAAAGCACAACTAGTGCTGCATTATAGAACCCACATAGGGAAGTAACCATTTTGTTGTATTGAATGTGGGAAATGTTTCCACTGGAACTCAGCTAGTGATGCATCATAAAACCCACAATGGGGAGAGACCTTTAGTTGTATGGAATGTGGGAGATATTTCTGCACAAAATGAAGACTAGTGTGGCATCATGGAGCTCACACTAGGGATAATAAACTGACATATTGGTAGCCTTGAATAATATCTAAACGACATTGCTAATAGAGGTGTCTCTTCCAAGTGATTATTCTCTGAATTGCATGGAGAGGCAGAAGAACCTGAAGTACCAAGAAGTGCCGTCAGAGACCAAGAAAATGTGGCAGAAAGATACAGTAATCTTTTCCTTTGTACTAGGTGTGACAAGATTTACAAACTACTCCTACCTGTTATATCTTACAAACTCCAGCAGAAGGCTCTCTTTTGCATGATGCAAGTACTACATCATGCATTAGCAGTAAAATTGAGAGACTGAGGTCATATTCCACATATCCTGGCTTAGAAGAGAGGTTCACGACTGTCTTGCTAGTAGCAAAACTCACCCATTAGGCAAAACTGTCTTGAGATAATCCCTGAAAGGAATGGCTCCAGCTCCCAGAGTACACTGTGATACTCCCACACAGTAATACATAGAAACATGATGGCAGAAAAGAACCACATGGCCTATCTAGTCTGCCCTTCCATATTTATTTTATTTGAGTCGTTTCTTATACCGCACTCTTTAAAATCAGCTTGGTTTACATTCAACAGCAAGTTTGTACAGTGCAGATGGTTCCCATACTGTACTTACAAAAAACAGGGTTTACAACTTGGACTAACTGGGGCAACTATGTACATGCGATGCAGTAGCTTGGCTAATCGCTTATGTAACTATAATACAGGCTAGGCAGTGAGGTCCGCAGCAGAGAAGTGGCGGCCAAGCTACCTGGCTATTATTTACAAGGTTTAGGAGACTATATGCATGTGCATGCCCAGGTATCTGGTGGTGCTACTGTGCCGGGCTGAGGCTGTGCATTGTAGTTGCTTTCGGGTGGCTGCCTTGGTGGTTGCGGATGGGTGGCTGTGATGTGTCTTTGTTGAGAGTAATGTTCTGGAGGAAAAGGTGGTGTTTAAGGCCTTCCTGAACTGGGTGAGGTCAGTAATAGCCCGGAGGCCAGGCAGGAGGGCATTCCAACACGTGGGTATATAGTACACAAAGGCTCTATTTCTTTTTGCTTGAGAACACTTTGTGATCTTGCTAGGGATACTTAGTGTATTGACTGTGACTGACTTTCTGGCTCTGTTTGGGGAAGTGGGAAGAATGAGGTGTGTGACGGAGGAGGGGGTGAGGCTGTTGATGGCCTTGAAGGTCAGAAGGATTTTGAAGGTGAGTCTGCAGTGGACCTGCAGCCAGTGGAGGTGCTTCAGGATCAGGGTTATGTGGTCCCTCCTGGCGGCTCCATGTAGTATTCTGGCGGCAGCGTTCATTGCAAGCTGCATTAGGTTCAGCGTATTTTCTGGTAGTCCCTGTAGGATGGAGTTGGCATAGTCAAAGTGAGGGATTACCAGTGCTTGGTAGATTGTCCGGAAGTCGTCTGGTTCCAGGTCGTAGCTGCTGGATTGTCCGTATTTTGTGGTATACTGCCTTGACAGTGTTGCTTATATGGGCCTTCATATCCAACTGTTGGTCTAGTGTGACCCCTAGGTAGAGGATTGTAGGCTTTCTTTGGAGCTCAGCGCATCTTACTTTTAGTGCTGCTGGAGGAGTGAAGGCTTGGTTTCTGGTGATGAATAGCGCCTCAGTTTTCTTGAAGTTTATTCTGAGGTTCTGGATGTGGAGCCAGTCAGTGATATCAACTGCAATAGTCCTCTGTTTTCCTTTAGAGATCCTCTGTGTTTGTCCCATGCTGTTTTGAATTCAGATACTGTCCTCAACTCTACCACCTCCACTCTTTCCGTAAAAAAATATTTCTGCATAGTACTCCTGAGTCTATCCCCTTTCATTCTCATCCTATGTCCCTTCCCAGTAGGGCTTACCTTCAATTGAAAGAGACCCTCCTGTGCATTTATGCCACAGAGGTATTTAAATGTCTCTATCATATCGCCCCTATCCTGCCTTTCCTCAGAGTATACATATTAACATTTTAAGTCTGTCCTCATATGCTTTACAATGAAGACTACTAAACATTTTAGTAGCCACCCTCTGTACTGACTCCTGCCTCTTTATATCCTTCTGAAGGTGCGGTCTCCAGAACTGCACACAATACTCCAAATGAGGTCGCACCAGAGACTTATACAAAGGCACTATCACCTCCTTTATTCTGCTGGCCATTCCCCTCCCTATACACCCAAGCATCTTTATTGCTTTTGCAGTCGCAGTTTTCTACCTGGTTAGCTATTTTAAGATCATCAGACACAATTACGTCCAGGTCCCGCTCTTGTTTTGTGGACAGAGGTACTTCACCCCCTACACTTTATAGCTCCTTTGGATTTTTATTTTTTTGCATTAACTTTTTGCTGCCAAATTCTAGACCATTCTTCAAGCTTAGATAGATCCTTCCTCAAGTTATTGACACCTTCCTTTGTGTCTACTCTTTTGCTGATTTTGTTATCATCTGCAAACAAGCAACAATGGAGGAGGCAGGGATCACAGTGTTGCTGAAACCTGGGAAGGATAAAGGGGTGTGTGGATTCTACAGACCCATATCGTTGATTAATTTGGATGCTAAAATCTTAGCTAAGATCTTGGCTAATCATATTCAAGATATTATACCCAAAGTAATTCACAGGGATCAAACAGGATTTGTAAAGGGGAGACAAGGGAGTGATAACATTTTCCTTCATTACCACACCGATTCCTCTGCTCCAGATATCACTCCCTTTAATACTTGTCTTTCATCTGTTGCTTCTTGGCTTTCTTCTAATTTTCTCCATGTTAACCTCTCCAAAACTTCCGCTATTTGGTTCACCCTTGGTAGCTCCCTCCCTCCCCTCGTCCCTTTGTTCTCCTCTTCACCCATCCCCACTGTTTCTTCTTTACGATATTTAGGTGTAACTCTCGATTCTTCTCTTTCCTTTAAAGACCACATCTCCTCAGTTGTCCAACCTTCTTTTTTCACTCTGAAACAACTTTGCGCTGTCCGTCCCTTCCTCACTTCCTCTTCTATGACTACCCTACTTCTTTCCGTTGTTATGTCCCGTCTTGATTATTGTAATGTTTGTCTTGCCGGTATCCCCGAGTCTCAAATTCATCGTCTGCAACATGTTCAAAATACTGCTGTTCATCTTCTTACTCACACTTCACATTTTGATCACATCACCGCCCTCCTAATAAACCTGCACTGGCTTCCTATTGTTTTTCAGATAAAGTTTACATTTCTCATTTTTGTTCACAAGGCAATTCATTCAGGTACCCCTCTTTACCTCGCTGACCAGGTTCATCTTCACACCCCTCACCGTTCTCTCTGTTCCATTCACATTAATCGCATGTTCCTCCCCTCCCCTTCCCAGGCCCACTTGGAATCCACTCGGTCCTCAGCTTTCTACTTCCCAGGTCCTAGACTCTGGAACTCACTCCCCCCCTGCACTCCACTTAGAATCCTCCTTTAACTCCTTTAAAGCTAAACTAAATACTCATCTTTTCTGCTTTGCCTTTGACCTCCCTTTCCATCCTTACCCTTCTCCCCTCCACTTCGTTAAAGATACAACTCTCCTACCCTTCTGCCCCACCCCCCTCTTCTCCCCTTGTTCCCTTTCCATCCTCATCCCTCTCCCCTCCTCTTCATTAAAGATACAACTCTCCTACCCTTCTGCCCCTCCCCCTCTTACCCCCTTGTTCATCTTTCCCATGCCAATGTACATTGTCTTGTCGATTTTGTATATCACCTCTCTCTTCTATTGTATGTACTTTTGCCTTTTCTACCTCTACTGATCCTTTTCTTCCTTGTCCTTTTTTAAAGATTTTATGGCATTCCTTTCCTTTCTTTTTCGCAGCTTTTTGTTTTTAACCTTTGTTTGTAAACCTTCCAGATGCTACTGTTTATGGGCGGTATATAAAGTTTTAAATAAACATAAACATAATGAATCTTGGGTGGTACCTTCAGAATCCAGGGGATCAGGCGGTTTTTGTCACAGTAGACGTGGAGAAGGCATTTGATAGGGTAGAATGGCCAGATATGTTTCAGGTGCTGGAACATATGGAATTTGGAGAAAGGTTTATAACCTGGATTAGAGCACTCTATAAACAACCTAGTGCAAGGATCAGAATTAACGGTGGGTATTCGGAGAAGGTTTTACTGGAAAGGGGTACAAGACAAGGGTGTCCACTCTCACCACTCCTATTTGCATTGACAATAGAGCCCTTAGCGGAAATGATAAGGAAGAATGGGGATATAAAAGGGGTGCAAGTTGGGGATACAGAGGAAAAAATAGCGCTATTTGCTGACGAAATTATCCTTACTATGCAACAGCCTTTTACTACTTTGCCAGTGTTATTGGGAATAATAGAAAAATTTAGTAGTATGGCAGGGTATAAAATAAATCAGAGGCGGCACCAACAATCTGGAACGCCCTCCCCGACGAACTGCGTTCAACAACAGACCTTAAGGAGTTTAGGAAACTACTGAAGACAACCCTCTTCATAGAACACTACGGTGACATTACTTAAACCATGCAACAGACACCTCAGTTCCCCCCACATGTCACTATAATTGTAATTAAGCAAGGAACTGATACCCAAAGCATTGTAAATAGCGCACGCTGTAAATAGCACCACAAGAATCAACGTCCAGACACACTGACACGCATACACTACTCACTGCATGTGCACTCTATACACTGTATCTTATTGATTGTTTGCTGTTCAGACCGCCTTGATTGCAGGATAAGGTGGTATAGAAATACGTTTAAATAAATCAGAGTAAGACAGGATTTAATCTTAACTGGGAATCTGGAGGAAAGGTTAAAGTCACATTTTAGATTTAAATGTGTGTCTCAACACTTTAGATTCTTAGGGATACAGTTGGGGCGAGTTAAACAATGGAACTACCAAGGAATGACAGATTGTACACAGAGAGATTTATCTAATTGGGGGGGGGAGGCTGGGATTGTCGTGGTTGGGCCGCATAGCAGTGGTCAAGATGAATATACTGCCCAGATTGTTGTTTCTATTCGCGTCCTTGCCATGTAGGGTGACAAAAAAAGGAGTTGGGGAAATTGCAGAATTTGATGTTACAATTTATTTGGGAAGGGAAATCCCCAAAGGTGGCGAGAGGCACCCTGTATGTGCAAAGGACGGCGGGGGGCCTAGGGGTACCATGTCTGATGAAATATTCTGAAGCTGCACAACTGAGGCCACTCCTGGCATAGCGGGAGGAGGCTGATTGTTTGAGTTGGGTGCAAATTGAATCAGGGGATGAACCATATAAGGAAGCAAGGATCTGGGATCCAGGGGGAGGGGGGAGGCGAGACAGGGATGGGAACAGCAACCCATTTGCAAAGTTAACATTCCAAGTATGGCGGAAGTGGAAAGGACATTTGTGCAAGGGAAAAAGGTGGACACAGAAAATGTTGGTACGGTTAGGGCAGCTGATAAGGCAGGGGGGTGGGGGGGAATTCGTACATTTGAGGAACTACAGAGAGAGTACCATATCGATAAGACAGATCACTATGCATATGTGCAATTGTGGTATTTTCTCCAAAATAAGGAGGTAAAGGCAAACTTGATGAGGAGACCCACCCAATTTAAGGAAATGATGGGAAAACAATGTACACAAAAAGGGGCAATTTTGAGACTATATAAACTATTGCTGCAGAAAGGAGGGGAAGGTGAAAGGGCAGCAGAGATGGGAGGAAGACATACAAGGTCCCTGGGATGAGGAGAGATGGGGAGACATATATAATAGAACACACAAGTTGGCACGGGGTTACCCAATGTTGGAAAATAGTTTGAGGAGGAGGTTACGGATGTATTGGATGCCGGTGAGAATATGAGCGATATATCCGAATGTGTCCGATGAATGTTGGAAGAAGTGTGGAAACAGGGGGGATTTAATGCACATGCTATGGGAATGTCCAAAGGTATGGGGGTACTGGGATGGAGTGGAGAGGCTTTATGGGGAAATCATGGGGGCATCGTTTAAGTTTACCCCAGAGATGGTTATATTAAATGAGGAAATGAGAGAGGGGGAGCAGGACCTGAAAACATTTGTGGGATATGGGATAATAACTGCTTGAATGAGCTTGCTAAGTTGGTGGAAGTATGAAGGGGTTCCACTGTTACAAGAGGTGGTGGGAAAGTTGGAACAAGTATGAGGTTTCTGTGAGATAGAAGCGTATAAAATGCAAAAAGCAAATAAACATCGACAGGTGTGGCACTGGTATGAGGTATGAAGGGTGACGGGAATTGCGAAAATGTGGAGGGAAAGATAGGTAAGCAGGAAAGAGAATAAAATGGTAGGCTGTAGAGGGTAGATGGGGTAGGGGGTGGTGGTGTGGAAGGAGGGATGGGGGTGTGATAAACTGTTACAGAGTTGACGGAAATAAGAGAGTAAAATTGAGTGTATGTTGGGGCTGGTAGGTTCAAGGAAATGGCATGTAACTGAGCCTGGAATGCTGTTAAGAGAGGAATGTACAAGGAGATGGGAAAACTAATAAAAATTTTAAAAAACTAAAATAAAAAGGGAAGTATAAGATGGTAATCGGTAATGGGCAGTACAAAATCTTGTGGTCATTTCAGACTAATAACTCACAATGTACATAACCAATGGAGTGAAAGGCAGGAAACAGAGAGGTACAGATATACTGTTCATTAAGGACAAGCAATGATAACAGAGGTTACTGTTATAATATGATGTTTGCATACAGAATACTATTCACTAAATATCAGGTTTTGCTTTATATATGGGATAAGTTATAAATTGTGTCATGGGGTAGATAAGGCAGAGCCTATGGAGATAGGAAACTCTGAGCAAAACAGAGCTAACACTGACAGCTCAGATCTACACATGGCCCAAGGTTGCTATGAGCAACATACACAAGCTGCTTCACGAGGTGTGAGGGAACGCCCAAACACTAGGCTAGCTCATAGCTCATTAGGGAATGAGGGGCAGCTGGGAAGGGGTGGAGCCCAAACAAACACCAGAACGTACGCAGTTAAAAATCACTTACCAGAGAGTAGTGAGGAGAGACCACCAGGGAATTCAAGAACCGTTGCTGACAGAGATAGAGCACCGGGGAATTCAGGAACCGTTGCTAACAGAGAGAGACTACCAGGGAAGTACAGAGCTGTTGAATCCACGAGGGACTGCTTTGGAAAGCAGTGCACAGCTGAACAGTATCCCAGGGAACCTTGCTACGGAGGGAGCAGAGGAGGTAGTCCGGGAACCAGGCTGAGGAAAGCCAAATTGCCCAGCATCAGGTACCAAGGGGGAGAGAGTTTCTATCCTGAAGATAGTTTTATGCCAAGAGGAAAGCTGAAAGAGAAACATAGAAAAAGGCTTTCGTATGGGCAAAGCTCTGCTCGGCTGAGAAACTCTGAAGAGAGAGCGCTGGAAGGTAGGCTTATTGATCCTAATAGAAGAGGAATAGAGTATAACGAATTGCCCTGCACTTATCAAGAATTGTGTGGCTCTCCTGAAAGAAAATACAGAGAATACGGTAGTTACCCATTCCACTCTAGTCAGGAGGAGGAAGGGAACTCTCTGAGCTATAGGGAGGAACTCTGTAATAATAACGGAAGTTTCAGTCCAAGGGAAACTTACTCCGGTGTTGAAGAAATGCAATGTGAGTCCTATGAGGAACCTGCTTATGATAATTGCATGGACTGTACGTATACCATGGCTGATGCCATCACTTCTTTGTGCTGAAGTGCTGTAAATATTGTTTGTAAAGAAAACAGGAAGAAAGTTGTTTCGTTTGAAAGAGACTGTTTTCTTTTCCTTTTTGTCCGTTGCAAAGCTGAAGTTAAGCAGAGGTTTTCTTCCAGTGTTTCTTTAATTTGGTACCAGACGAATGGTCTTTATGTTACTTTGTTTCAATGTGCTGAAAATCCAACCCCGGGAAGGGGAATAAAAAGTCCTGTCTTAAAGCCTTACCTCTTGACTGCAACTACATTCTTTTGCTAGTTTGTGGAACCACAAGCCCCAGGGGGCACTGCAACGCCTTTATATAACACTCCACAGCTACTGAAGAACATGCCCCGCTGAATTAACCCATGCTTCTGGCCTCTGGGGACCTTCACGGGTGACAATTGTTGGGATATGTAACTTGGATGTATGACAAGTGTAAAGTTTTGTACATTGGTACTTTTGACGAATAAAATGAAAACATTTTAAATTAAAAAAACAATCAAACCCATGAGGATTGTGGAAAATTGCAAGAGGATCTTGATAAATTCAAAGACTGGGCATCCAAATGGCAGATGAAATTTAATGTGGATAAGTGCAAAATTATGCACCTAGGAAAGAACAACCCAAGCTATGGTTACATGATGCAAGGTTCCACATTAGGAACCACCACCCAGGAAAAAGATTTAAGTGTCATCATCGATAACATGAATAGCCCTCTGCCCAGTGTGTAGCGGTGGCCAAGAGAGCAAATAGAATGCTAAATATCATAAGGAAGGGAACGGAGAATAAAAGCAAGGATATTATAATTTCTCTGTATCGTTCCATGGTGCGACCGCACATTGAATATTGTGTGCAATTCTGGCAGACATATCTTAAAAAGGATATAGTGTTATTAGAAAAGGTACAGAGAAGAGCCACCAAAATGGTAAAGGGGATGGAAGGATACCCCTGTGAAGAGAGACTAAAAAGGTTAGGGCTCTTTAACCTGGAAAAGAGACGGCTGAGGGGAGATATGATAGAGGTCTATAAATTAATGAATGGAGTGGAACGGGTAAACGTAGATCAATTGTTTATGCCATCAAAATATAAAAAGACTAGGTGGCATGCAATGAAACTACAGGGTAATCTGTTTAAGACTAATAAGAGAAAATATTTTTTCACTCAACATGTAATCAAACCAAATAATTTTCTTTCATCTGCAAATTTGATTATCTCACTCATTATTCCCTCATCCAATTCAGAAAAGAATTAAAGACTTACCTGTTCACTGAACATTTTGAAATCCCCTACTCCCCCAAAGCCAGCCCCACTACAAACGTGGAAACAATTACACAAACTCCCTTAATCCCAACACCATAACCGCATGCCTGCCCACCCTCACACACGCCCCAAAGAAGACATAAAAGGAACTAAATTCCAGCACCTACACAAATACCCGCACTACACACCACACACTGTAAATATACATTTGTAAAAAAGTTTTGATGTTTTGTTTTGTTCTGCTTTAATACCCACTAAGTTAAATTTTATTGTTCAATGTAAATAACTAGTTTCTATTGTTCTATGTAAAGAATGTATACAAATGTGTACAAGACTGTTAACCTGTTATATGTAAACCGCCCTTGATCTCTGGAAGGGGCGGTATAAAAGAAATAGTTAAATAAATAAAAATAAAAATAAATAAATAAATAAAAATAAATTTGCAGGTCATTTATGAATATGTTAATAAGCAGCAGACCCACCACATATCCTTGAGGTACCAGACTATTCACCATTGGGAAAATTGGCCATTTAGCCCTAACCTCTGCTTTCTATCTTTTAACCAGTTCCTGATCCTGCCTCCTATCCAATGACTTTTTAATTCTACCAAGAGTGTCTCATGAGGGACCTTAACTAAGGCTTTCTGAAAATCCAGATACACTAGATTGTCTGACCCACCTTTGTCTACCTGTTTATTTATGTCTTTATAAAAAATATAACAGATTAGTAAGACAAGACCTTCCTTGGCTAAAGCCATGTTGGTTGTCTCCCATTAAACCTTGACTATCTACATGTTCAGTAATTTTGTTCTTTATAATGGTTTCTACCATTTTTCTTGATACTGACATCTGTATTTTCCCAGATCACCCCTGGAACCCTTTTTAAAAATTGGTGTTACACTGGCCATCCTCCAGTCTTCAGTTATTTCATATGATTTTAATGATAGTTCACAGATTGCTAATAGCAGGTCTGCAATCTCATATTTCAGTTCTTCCAACACCCTTGGATGTATACCATCTAGTCAAGTTCATTAGCTACTCTTCAGTTTATCAAAGTTGTAATATATCTTCCTGGTTTATCAATATTTCTTTCAAATATTTTGCTGCATCAGCTTTAAATAACATTTCAGTCATGAGTAACTTCCCTACATCTTCCTCAGTAGAGACCAAAGCAAAACATTCATTGAGTCTCTATTTCATTCAGAATATCATTGAATATCTGGGATCGGCGTACTGCCTTATGGCTACAGTAGTTAACCAGGCAGCAGCGATATTGCATGTTTTTCAGTTAGCTCCTGCAGCTAAAAAATAGGGACTGTCACCCCGATCTCCCACGACACTCCTTGATGCTCAGCGGTTAGCGTCAGAGCAAGCAAGGGAGAAGACGGGATATTCAGCTACACTAACTGGGTAAATGCCTTTTGAATATCAGGCCCTATGTTTTTAGTGCTTTGTCTGTTGGTTTTGGATGTGTTTAGTAGAGTTTGTGGATGGGAAGAGGATTAGTTGTTGATGATTTTGAAAGTTAGGAACAGTATTTAGTATCTGATGTGGCTCTGCAGGGGAAGCTAGTGGAGTTGTTGCAGGATAGGGATTAGGTGGTCATATTTTTGGGCTCCTTGAATGATGCATGCAGCTGTATGTTATACAATGTGTAGTGGGAAAAGAGTTGAATTTTTTGAGTCATGGTAAATTGAGTAACAGCAATCAAAGTGCGGTGAGAAGATGGCCTGGAATGCCATCCAGAAAGAAGTCCAATGGTTCCAGTAGGCAGTGCAGGTGTTGCAGGTTTCAGATTTTATGGTAGGTTGTCCTCATTGTGTTGTTTATGTGTGGTTTCAGTATTAGTTGTTGGTCCAGGTTGTTACTTAGATACTAAACCTCTGTCCGGACTTTCACATCAATCTCATTTATTGTCAGGGATGGGGGTGGGTGGATTGTGTCATCCTTGGTGATGCAGTTTTTGGGGATTTTTTATAGTTAACTGTCAATGAGTTTCTTGCCAGCCACTGAGTGATGTCTGCGAAGCAGCTTGATATTCCTTCGTATAGGGCTTTGTTGGTGTTGAAAGGTGCGTTCCTCCATTGCCTCAGTAAAATCCAAGTTATCAATGTCCCTGTTTAATGTACATTACCAAGTTTAAATTACAATGTAAACTGCTTTGACTGAAATGAAAAATGGTATAAAAATGGTGGAATAAATCAATCAATCAATCATTATATCATATGCATAGATATGGAAGTATGTGTTATGGGCATGTATAATTGGACATAGTGGCTGAAGAGAAGTGCCTTGAGGGATGCCTTGGGTTTGAGGGAAGGAGGATGAGGTGTTGATGCCCATTTTCAGTTGTTGTTGTCCCCTAAATGGATAGGACTGAAACAATTTTAGTACTTCATTTTGTTTTCTTTGATGGAGGATGCTACGACAGACGGCATCTGAGTCATCAATTAAGATTTTTCCTATGTGTGGTTTCCTGCCACTCCTGCTGCCTCCAACAGGATGTTGCATCAGAGGGGGCAGGAGTAGCAAGCCATGAGCATGCTAGCACCGGCACTTCAAAGCCCGCTCTGGCCATCGTGGTTCATGCTGCAGAGGGGTTAATCGGGCCACATGAAGACTGGAGCCAAGGTTGGAGGACTCAGGCAAGCTCCCTGTGAGTGAGAATGGTCAGAATGAGAGTTCCCCTAAGGACGGCATGGCTGGTCACAAAAGCACAGGAGAGTTGGCCATTTTAGCTCAGAATCTGAACTCTCTGGTTCCCAACCCTCGCCCATCTGCTGATATGGCTTTGCCCTAGGCATCTTCAACTGGCTAGAAGCTATGAAGAACACAGCAAAGGTCTGGCTGTAGGTGAAGTTTCTTTCACCCACGTTTGTCCTTGTTTTGCAGCTTTAGAAGAAGAGGGACTGCCTTACCATTAGGCAAGACTAGGCAGTCACCTAGGGCAGGAGATTTTGAGGGGCTGCAAAGAGCAGCAGCAGTCAAAGCAAAACACTAGATCCCAGTATATTTGAAAGTATCATTTGGAAGGAAAGGAGAAGCTCAAGCTGCCTAAAGTAGATGTCTTGATTATGCCATTAACAAAGAAGATGACTATTCTTGTCGGAGGAGGCATAGCTCTGGAATATTGAATGATGGTTGAAGGAGGCTTTCGAGGTTTCTGCTTTGGGCCTCCAAGCTGCAGTTTGCAGTACTTACATGTCTAGGGTCTGTTTGCACTAGATACAGCAGTGACCTGAGGAGGCTTTGGAGGATGACCAGCAGAATTCATGAGAGTCTGTCCGAGTGGAAACAGGAGTGATGTATGAGTCATGCGGCAGATGCCCTGTATGAGTAAGGAACTGGTCAGTGGATGCAGACCTGAAGACTTGGCTTAGTAGGTTGTCTTTCCAGGAAAGTTCCTGTCTGGGGAGGACTGGAAGAAGTTTGTGAAAGACCGAGGGCAGTCTAAGCCCCAGAGGTTGCCAGAGGATAAACCTAGAAGTGCATCTTATTTGAGCTCTGGGAAATCCAGCATTCTTGGCCAGGTGAGGGGCATTCCTCTTAGTGTGCCTGTTTTCTGAATAGGTCCTCTCCCTTTCATACTGACTGAAAAGGAGGAGTCCATGAGAAGCTGCAGGTCCTTCTTTCAGCAAGCAAGTTACGTCCAACCAATGGCCCTTGAAGATGGGGAGAAGAGGCTGTATGTTGGAGTTTTCCCACCATCTCACTGAGTTATCATCTCCACTTGTCTAGTGCCAGACAAAGGAACTGTGGTGCAAACCTTAAGGACTTCTGGACAGTGGTCGCCACACCCACTGAACAGGTTAGTGCTCAATTTAGTTTGTCATCCCCAAAACAGAAAGTTGGTTCCGAACCATACTGGATGTGAAACAGATGAACTGAGTGCTGCCTATTCCACATCTTCACATGGATATACTGTAGTCAATAACTTCTGCAATACACAACGGAGAGTTCTTGATGGCCGTAGACTTCAAGAAAGCTTTCCTTCATACAGAACCAAAACCTCCTCTGCTCTTCCTCCTTTCTCAGTCTCTGTGGATAACTTTGTAGACCTTCCTAAAGTTACTGCTTGGGTTAGAAATTGGTTGGGTGGGAGGCCACAAAGAGTACAAGTAAATGGAGCTCACTCTGAGGAGAAGGATGTTACCAGTGGTGTGCCCCAGGGATCTGTCCTTGGTACGATTCTTTTTAACATCTTTGTTAGTGATATAGCGGAAGGGCTGTCGGGTAAGGTTTGCCTCTTTGCGGATGATACCAAAATCTGTAATAGAGTAGACACCCAGGAAGGTGTAGATAACATGAGGAGGGATCTAGCTAAGCTTGAAGAATGGTCTAGAATTTGGCAGCTGGGATTTAATGTTAAAAAATGTAAGGTCATGCATTTGGGCTGCAGCAATCCAAGGGAGCAATACAGTATAGGAGGTGAAGTACTTTTGTCCACTAAAGAAGAGCGGGACCTAGGCGTGGTTGTGTCTGATGATCTTAAAGTAGCTAAACAGGTAGAAAAGGCGACGGCAAAAGCTAGAAGAATGCTTGGATGCATACGGAGAGGAATGGCTAGCAGAAAAAAGGAGGTGATAATGCCTCTGTATAAGTCTTTGGTGTGACCTCATTTGGAGTATGGTGTGCAATTCTGGAGACCGCACCTTCAAAAGGATGTGAACAGGATGGAGTCGGTGCAGAGGGTTGCTACTAAAATGATTAATGGGCTTCATTATAAAGCATATGAGGACAGACTTAAGGATCTTAATATGTACACCTTAGAGGAAAGGCGGGATAGAGGTGATATGATTGAGATGTTTAAATACCTCCGTGGCATAAATGTTCAGGGAGAGAGCCTCTTTCAATTGAAAGCAAGTTCTGCTACGAGGGGACATGGGATGAGGGTGAAGGGAGATAGATTCAGGAGTGATATGCGGAAATATTTCTTTACGGAAAGAGTAGTGGATCCGTGGAATAGTCTCCCAGTGGAGGTGGTGGAGATGAGGACAGTGACTGAGTTCAAAAAAGCATGGGACCAACACAGAGGATCTCTAAAGGTAAAAAGTGGACTGTTGTAGTTGTTGTTATGGAAGGACAGACTAGATGGGCCTTGTGGTCTTTTTCTGTCATCATGTTTCTATGTTTCCTGCTTCCTCTGCCCGCAATCTGGGGGTCGTCTTTGACTCCTCTCTCTCCTTCCCCACACCCATCCATCTCGTAGCTAAGACCTGATGTTTCTTTCTCTACAACATTAGCAAAATCTGTCCTTTCCTTTCGGAACACACTATTAAAACCCTTATCCACTCCTTAATCACCTCCCGCCTTGACTACTGTAACCTACTCCTTGCTGGTCTGCCTTTGAGTCATCTCTCTCCCCTTTAATCTGTTCAACACTCTGCTGTGCGAGTAATCTTCCGCCAGCCTCATCATACCCATATTACTCCTCTTCTCAAGTCATTTCACTGGCTCCTTATCCATTTTCGCATCCAGTTCAAACTTTTCCTGCTGACCTATAAATGCATTCACTCTGCAGCTCCTCAGTACCACCATTGTATATAGTTAACCAGGATATCCTTTATCAGATAACCCTCATTGTATTTAGTTTCCCCTATTTCGCCAAGTTATACTTCCTGTTAAATGTAATGACCAGACATATGTAAATTGTCGGATGTTTTTTGTTCAATGTAAACCGCGCTGATGTCTAATAGTGCGGTATATAAGAATTGTTAATAAATAAATAAATTAATAAATAAATCTCTTCTCTCTCCTTATAACCCCCCTCGGGAACTCCGCTCCTCTGGCAAACTGCTTTTATCTATACCCCGCTCTTACTGCTAACTCCAGACTTCACTCCTTTCACCTGGCTGCACCTTACGCCTGGAAGAAACTACCTGTGTCTGTACGCCAGGCACCCTCTCTGGCCCTCTTCAAGTCCCGGGTGAAAACTCACCTCTTTGCTACTGCCTTTGGAGCTTGACTCGCCTCATCTCCTTTTCTCTCCCTTGTTCTACCCTTGCCCACACCTTCCATGTTTGTATGTCTTGTCTTGAGTAGATTGTAAGCTCTGATGAGCAGGGATTGTCTCTTACATATCTGCTGTACAGCGCTGCATACGACTGGTAGCGCTATATAAATGTTGAGTAGTAGTAGTAGTAGTAAGATATAAGAGGCAAAAGTAATCAAGCTTGTTATGCCTAGTACAATGGGAAAGATTACTGTATCTTTCTGTCACATTTTCTTGGTCTCTGACGCACTTCTTGGTACTTCAGGTTCCTCTGCCTCTCCACGCAATCCAGAGAAGAATCACTTAGAACAGACACCTCTATTATCAATGTCATTTAGATATTATTCGAGACTACCAGTATTTATTTATTATTTATTTATTTATCAGGTTTTCTATACTGCTCTATCCTTCAATCAGAGCGGTTTACAAAATAAAATAAGCTGTCTTATATCTACACAACAGTATATCTAACACTTAATTTCAGTGTACATTGGATTGAAAGGAGATATAAGGTGTACTTGGAGGGAGGGAGGGGACACTGGAAGGGATATTTCAGGGAGGGAGGGAGCTATTTACATTGAGAGGTCTTTGTGAGGAAGGGGGAATGTAGGGAGGGGGGAGAGGGGTTCAAGGGTGCTTATTTACAAATGGGAGAGTTATATAAAGCAAGGGAGAAATCTAGTGTATGGGCTTTACTGAAGAGAGCGTGGACTATGTGATGGTCCCTTAGTAATCAGTGAATGGGAAGGTCTTCATCCTTCACATCAGTAGTAGTCCTGATGTCCTGGGGGAGTGAGTTCCATAGGGAGGGTGCTGCAAGAGATAGAGCCCTCTTGGATGTCGAGTTCATTGATTTGCAGTATGAGGCCAGTGTCTGGATGATGTCCATCATTGGTCTGTCTTGGCCTAGTGTCAGTTTTTGTCTTGATCAAGTCCCTGAGGGTGTTCGGTACCAGATTACACTGGACTTTGAAAAGGATGAGGGCTGTTTTGAATTTGATTCTCAGCATGATAGGTAGCCAGTGTAGTTGGCTCAGGACAGGGGTGATGTGTAGGTGTCTTACAGAGCCTGTGAGGATACGTGCAGCTGTATTTTGTACCATCTGTAGAGGGTGAATAGTTGACGCAGGTAATCCAAGGAAAATGGAGTTGCAGTAATCTAGTATGGGTGTTATTATTGCTTGACATACTGTTCTGAAATGGTCTTGGCTTAGTATGGGTTTTAGCCTTCAAATGATTGCCAGTTTGTGGTATGCGTTCTTTGTAGTTTTGGCAATGTGGAAGTGGAAGTTTAGATTCTTATCTAGAATTATTCCCAGGTACCTTATCTCCTCTTTGACAGTAATAGTCTCAATGATAAGGTCAATGTGCTGAGGAGGAGTGAAGTTGTGTTGTGTGTGACGAACAGAGCTTCGGTTTTCTTGTAGTTGATCCTGAGGTTGTTGTTGGATAGCCATCGGGATAAATCATGGAGACAGATAGTTATAGGTGCATAGTCAGGATTGTCAAAGTCAATTTGGGGGTAGATCATGATGTCATTGGCATATAGTGCATATTGGATGCCGTGTTGCGTTATGACTTCACAGATGGGTTGGACGTAGAGGTTAAAGAGTAGGGCGGATAAGGAGGATCCTTGAGGTACTCCTTGTTTTAATGGAAATGGAGATAAAGAGGTATTCTACCCAGTGTGAGTTCCAAGATGCCTCACTAGTCTTCATTTTGTGCAGAAATATCTCCCACATTCCATACAACTAAAGGTCTCTCCCCATTGTGGGATTTTTGATGCGTCACTAGCTCTGAGTTCCATGGAAACATTTCCCACTTTCAATACAACTAAATGTTTTCTCCCCAGTGTGGGATCTACGATGCAGCACTAGTTTATCTTTTCTGGTGAAACATTTCCCACAATCAGTACAACTAAAAGGCTTCTCCCCTGTGTGGGTTCTATGATGCAGCACTAATTGTGGTTTCCTGAGGAAGCATTTCCCACATTCAGGACAACTAAAAGGTTTCTCCCCCGTGTGGGTTCTATGATGCAGCATTAATTGTGGTTTCCTGAGGAAGCATTTCCCACATTCAGTACAACTAAAAGGTTTCTCCCCTGTGTGGGTTCTATGATGCCGCACTAGTTCTGCTTTTCTGGGGAAGCGTTTCCCACATTTAGTACAACTAAAACGTTTCTCCCCTGTGTGGGTTCTATGATGATTCACTAGATCGCCTTTTCTGGAGAAGCGTTTCCCACATTCAGTACAACTAAAAGGTTTCTCCCCTGAGTGGGTTCTATGATGACTCACTAGATGTGCTTTTGTGAGGAAACATTTCCCACATTCAGTACAACTAAAAGGTTTCTCCCCTGTGTGGGTTCTATGATGCCGCACTAGATCTGCTTTTGTGAGGAAACATTTCCCACATTCAGTACAACTAAAAGGTTTCTCCCCTGTGTGGGTTCTATGATGCCGCACTAGATCTGCTTTTGTGAAGAAACATTTCCCACATTCAGTACAATTAAAAGGTTTCTCCCCTGTGTGGGTTCTATGATGCTGTACTAGACTGTTTTTCATGAGGAAACATTTCCCACATTCAGTACAACTAAAAGGTTTCTCCCCTGTGTGGGTTCTATGATGCAGCACTAGTTCTGCTTTTCTGAGGAAGCGTTTCCCACATTCAGTACAACTAAAAAGTTTCTCCCCTGTGTGGGTTCTATGATGATTCACTAGATTGCCTTTTCTGGAGAAGCGTTTCCCACATTCAGTACAACTAAAAGGTTTCTCCCCTGTGTGGGTTCTATGATGCAGTACTAGAATATTTTTCATGAGGAAACATTTCCCACATTCAGTACAACTAAAAGGTTTCTCCCCTGAGTGGGTTCTATGATGACTTACTAGATGTGCTTTTGTGAGGAAACATTTCCCACATTCAGTACAACTAAAAGGTTTCTCCCCTGAGTGGGTTCTATGATGACTCACTAGATGTGCTTTTGTGAGGAAACATTTCCCACAATCAGTACAACTAAAAGGTTTCTCCCCTGTGTGGGTTCTATGATGCTGCACTAGATGTTCTTTCTTGAGGAAACATTTCCCACATTCAGTACAACTAAAAGGTTTCTCCCCTGAGTGGGTTCTATGATGACTCACTAGATGTGCTTTCTGGAGGAAACATTTCCCACATTTAGTACAATTAAAAGGTTTCTCCCCTGTGTGGGTTCTATGATGCAGTACTAGTTCTGCTTTTCTGGGGAAGTGTTTCCCACATTCAGTACAACTAAAAGGTTTCTCCCCTGTATGGGTTCTATGATGCTGCACTAGATCTGCTTTCTTGAGGAAACATTTCCCACATTCAGTACAACTAAATGGTTTCTCCCCTGTGTGGGTTCTATGATGCTGTACCAGATATTTTTTCATGAGGAAACATTTCCCACATTCAGTACAACTAAAAGGTTTCTCCCCTGAGTGGGTTCTATGATGCAGCACTAGTTCTTCTTTTCTGGGGAAGCATTTCCCACATTCACTACAACTATACGGTCTCTTCCCCGTGTGGGTTCTAAGATGCTCCACAAGTTGTGAGTTTATGAGGAAAGATTTCTCACACTCTGTGCAGTGAAATCTTTTCTCACTCCTGAGGATTTTCTGGTGCATTGTTACAGATTTCTTAAGAGTGAAATTTCTTCCACATTCAGGGTTTTTAAAAGATGTAGAAGGCCTCTCTGTTGTGGTACTTTCCTCTGTTGTGTGAGTTTTCAGGTGGCTTCTTATGAGATCACTATGAGTGAAAACGCTCTCACACTCTGTACGTGGAAAATGTCTCTCTTGCGTGTGAGAGTTTAGGTGGAGTGCTGGGTGCACCTCGTGTGTGAAAGAGTTTCCCCATTCTTCTCTCTTCTCCTCTCTCTTTTCCTGTGTGACCTCGTCACCTGCTGGACATAAAAAGAAGGCACTAATCACACATTGGGACTACAAAGGTATTTCTGGGTCTCCTGATCCCAATATCCCTGCTCTGGACTTTTCCCACATCTCTGACCAATTAGCTGTGATTATTGTGACAGGGGAAGAAAGTTAATCTCTTAAATGATTTCAGTTCTTTTCATGATCTCTTGATGAACCATCTTTAATATAAAATAGCAAAGCAATTTGCATTAAATAATTACAATTTACTGGCCAGTATTCAAGGCACCTTCTATATGTAAACAAAAAAATATGTTGGCATGTAAAGACCATATGGCCTCTCCCTTCTGCCCTTCCATACCATCTTTGACTCTACTCTCTCTTCCTTTGCAGCATCCTAAAGCTAGCTAAAACCTGTCATTTCTTTCTCTATAACATCAGAAACATTTGTCCCTTCCTTTTTACACACACTACCGAGACCCTCATCCACTACTACTGAACTTTTGTATAGCACTATAAGACATACGCAGCGCTGCACAGACATATGTAAAAGACAGTCTCTGCTCTTCGGAGCTTAAATCTACTCAAGACAAACAACACAGTAGCAGTGGACATGGGATACAGGTAGGGGGAATGGTAAGGAAACCCAAAGGAGATCAGGCGACTCAACCTACAAAACCGGCAGAGAAGAAGTGAGTTTTGAGTCTTAATTTGAGAAGGGCCAGTGAAGGCATCTGACATATAGACTTAGGTAGTTTATTCCAGGCATAAGGAGTAGCAAGGCAAAAGAGGCAAAGTCTGGAGTTAGCAATTTTGAAGAGAAGGGCACAGATAGAAGAGGTTTGCAAGAAGCGCGGAGTTCCCGAGGAGGGGTGTAGGGAATGAAAATAGAGGAAAGGTAGTGAGGAGCTGCAGAATGAATGCACTTATAGGTCAGCAGGAGTAGTAGTTTGGCAATGAAGTGACTTGAGAAGAGGGGTAATATGAGCATGACGAGGCAGGTGGAAGATTAGCTACACTGCAGGGTGTTGAACAGAATGAAGGGGAGAGAGATGATTCAGAGGGAGACCAGCAAGGAGCAGGGTACAGTACTCTAGATGCCAGATGACAAGTGTTTTATTATCCTCAGAGACTGAGAAAAGAGGTAGGGGAGTCGAGGGTTAGAGGGAAAATATGAAGCTCAGTTTTGGCCATGTCCAATTTCAAGTGGCGTTGAGATATTCAAGCAGCAATGTCAGAAAGGCAGGCAGAGATCCGGGCCTGGATTGCCAGAGAGATTTCAGGTGTAGAGAGGTAGATCTGGGAGTCATCAGCGTAAAGATGGTACTGAAAGCCTTGGGAAGAGATTAGTGCACCAAAGGAATGGGTATAGAGAGGGGAAAGGAGTGTGTCCAAGACAAATCCTTGGGGTATAACATCTGAGAGCAGAATAGCAGCAGAGGAAGATCCACCAGAACAAACACTGAAAGAGTGATGGGAGAGATAAGAGGAGAACCAGGACAATACAGAGCCCTTAAAACCAAGCGAGGACAAGGTATCGAGGAGTAGCAGTAGTAATACTTTGGAGGAAAGATGGGAGAGAGGCGATATGGCAGAGATGTTTAAATATCTCTGTGGCATAAATGCTCAGGAGGAGAGCCTCTTTCAATTGACAATTTATTTTATTTATTTAACAAGCTTGTTATACCGCCTTCTCATACAATCAAAGCAGTTTACATTAAAATAAACATTACAGAGAACTCAATGTGTAAACTTAGGAAGGGGAGATGTGCAGGGTTTGCAAAGAAGCAAAACATATACATTGCAATATATGTACAAGAGTTAGATATTATTTTAGGCATGTGAGATGAGGGGCAAGAACTGGGTATTGTCTCTGAAGTGATCAGTGAAAAGGAAGGTTTTGAGATGTTTTCTGAAGTCAGAGAATTCCATAGGGCGAGTGCCGCTAATGAAAGAGTCCTCTTCGTTGGTGTAAGAACTAGGAGTTGAAATGGTGTCTCTGGTGCTCTGTCTCTTAGGTCTGCTGTTTAGTTTTGTGCATATCATTTCCAGCTGATGTGTTGTTTCTTATCTTGAAGATAGTCAAGGCAGTTTAGTATCTGGCACATGAGGTAATTGGTAGCCAGTGAAGCTGATATAAGAGCAGTGCTATGTGATCATGTTTGGCAGGATCTTGTGATGATGTGGGCAGCCTTGTTCTGGGCTAATTGCAAGGAATGAGTGGTTTGAGTTGGAAGACCTTGAAAAAGGGATTTACAATAATCTAGCATAGGGATTATAACTGCTTGACAGACCGTGCAGAAGTGATCCAGACTGAGGAGGGGTTTTAGTCTTCCGATAAAAGCGAGCTTTTTGAATGCATTCCTGGACGTTTTGTTGATGTGGGCTTGTAAGTTTAGAAAGAGATCAAGGGTGATACCAAGGTAGTGTACTTCCTCTTTTACTGGGATTAGAGTGTCCATGATGGAGAATGATGATGGGGGGGTAACAGAAGAGTCCCGTGGTATGAATAGCGCCTCAGATTTTTTGAAGTTGACTTGGAAGTTGTTGGAAGCCAGCCAGTTGTGCATCTCCTGTAGGCATTTAGTGATAGCTGTATAGTCTGGCATGTCAAGATGGAAAGGGGAATAGACCATGATGTCATCTGCATAAATGGCATAGTTAATTTTGTGCTGTTCGATGATGCTACACACTGGTTGTAAGTAGGAAGGGCAGGCAGGGAAGACCCTTGCAGGACTCCCTATGTTGTGTTGAATGGAGTTGAGGTGTTTGAATAAACTGACATTTTGGTGTCTGTCAGTGAGGTAGGATTGGAACCAGTTGAAGGTTGTGCTGTGAAGTCCAATGTTAGTTGGTTTAAGAGGATGCTGTGTGATACAATGTCGAAAGCCAAGGAGATGTCAATAAAGACGAGTAGGAATCCAGTTTTTATGTTGTGTATTCTTCTTAGGAGTATGTTGAACAGATATATGAGGAGGGTCTAAACCAGGGGTGGGCAAACCTTTTGACTCGAGGGCCGCAATGGGTTCATATATTGGACCCGGGGGCCGGACCAAGAGTAGATGGACGGTGTGTATGTGTGAATTAATATAAATTAAATTTAAATTTGTAACATTAAATGTTTAGATTAATTTAAAGTAGAAAAGTATAAAAAGAGTTATTTTACAAAACGTTTATGCGATGTATTTCTTTTATAAAATAGTACCTTCAATTTTAGTGGGAACAGTGTTGTTGGTCTCCTTTTTTTGTTAAAGCATCAAAGTCAGGAGATAGCTTTGTTGTTGCAATTCGCAGAATAGATCTGAGGTGTTGGTCAGTTAACTGGGATCTGTGACGGGATTTATTGATGTTCATGACGCTGAACGTCTGCTCACACACGTAGGTCGAGCCAAACAAGGCCAGAATCTTCTGTGCCATTTTCATCACAAATAAACACTTTTTTTTTCATTATAATTGCAGGTCTACAGTGCATGAAAATTGCTTGTTTACAATAATACCTCCAAATTTATGCACACATAGTCTCAAATGCACAAGCTTACAAAATATGTTTGCCTGAATGCTTAAAATATCAAGACATTCTGTAAGACTTAATAAATTCTGTGTACTTACAGTATAACAGTATTTGATGTCATTCACAAAAATGACAATAATGCTGTTTGTTCATCACAGCCCCCGGATTCCTGTGGCAATGATTTTTGAAGTTCTGCTGCAAATATGTGGCACATTTGCATAAACTAAATTTGTTTGTGTATAAACGCAATTTATTTTTTATAATAAAAATGGACTGATTTTTAAAAGGAGGTTTGCGATGGTTGCTAGGTGGCCAACACATAAATCCATTATCCATATATTTTCAAAAAATTATATGGATAATATTGGGCTGGTTAAGAGATATAGTTACTAAACTGCAGTTACAATAACAAACTTTGGGGTCCAGTTACTAAGATGCCTTAATGTGTATTCATTTACCTTTAATATGCATTACTTTAGCACAGATTCCATGTTCTTCGATGAGACTTAGTTATGAATAATGCGCTTTAATGGTGAATTAACAGATGATAATGTTAGTGCACCTTAGTAAATAGACCCCTTTATTGCGGTATTATTTAGCACGGAAGTCACTGACCTGCAGTAACTCAGTAATGCAGGTTAATAACTCCTATCGCAGATATGCCAAGTCACACAGTTTTGAGAACACTCTCACACTCACAGCAAAAAGCCCTTTCATCACACGCATTTTCTGAGGCAGCGTCTTACCTTTCAATTCCCCTCCCCTCTGGACTCTTTACTCTCACACGTTCCTCCCGAGCATGCCTGAACATCCATGACAAACCCTTTCTGGAGAATCTTGGGATTGTAGTTTGTTGCCCTGCACTTTGTATTCTGTATACAGACCCAAAAACTATAAACCCTACAATTCTGGGCAGTCTTGCTTGAAGTCTTTCAAAGTAGACTACGCAGAATTGTGGGATTTGTAGTATGTAGGTCTGCATATATTATGTATAGCGCACAGCTATAAACTACAATCCCAAGATTCTCTAGGAAGGGTTTGCCATTCAATCATTTCTATTTGTTCAGCAGGCAGGTGGGTGTGCCGGAAAGGAGAGTTTTTATTGATGTGCTCTGCAATGTGTGTGGAACTTGTAGGTACTATTTTTATTTCAGTATTTGGAGATTTTTAAAATAACTGATTTGAATTTATTTGTGAGCGTTTGTGTCAGTGCTAGCGCTCCGCGGGCCGGATTAAAAGGTCCGCTGGGCCGTATACGGCCCGCGGGCCGTAGTTTGCCCATTCCTGGTCTAAACACTATGGTTAGGACAAAATTCATGTTGGTGTGGATCCAGAGGAGCATACAGGTCAATATGGTCTTGCAGTTGTCTCTGCACCACCTTTTCAATTATTTTGGATAGAAATGGCAGGCTGGAAATAGGGTGGAAAGTTGCAGGATCAGAGCTGTTGTTGAGTTGTATTTTTGGATGAGTCAGATGTTAACTTGTTTGAGAGCAGGGGCATGTATCCTTGAGATAGGGATGAGCTTATGGTGTTGTGGATACAGTTTACAACTGTGTCCTTGAATGATTTGATCCACATGACTGGGCAGGGGTCAGAGGGCACTGTAGTGGTGTTTAAGGCAGCGATGGTGTGGAATATTTGCTCCATAGATCAGTACAATTTGTGTTTAACATTGGGTTCTGCAGTTGAGGTGTTGGATCTGGGGATGGATAGTATGCTCTAGCTGAAAATGTTTTGTTTTCTTTTCTCTTATTGAGTCAGAATAAGAACATAAGAACATAAGATATGCCATACTGGGTCAGACTAAGGTCCATCAAGCCCAGTATCCTGTTTCCAACAGTGGCCAATCTAGGTCATACGTACCTAGCAGTTTCCCAAAAGACACAGGTTCCACAATGCTTGTACTGGGTCAAGCATTGATATCCTGGGTCCCTTCTTAATAATGGTTTATGGACCTTTCCTCCAGGAACTTGTCCAAACATTTTTTAAACCCAGCTACACTAACAGCCTTTACTACATCCTCCGGTAACAAATTCCAGAGTTTGATTACACTTTGAGTGAAGAAATATTTTCTTTTATTAGTTTTAAATAGTTTACCCTGTAGCTTCATTGCATGTTCCCTAGTCTTTCTATATTCTGATAACGTAAACAATCGATCTACGTTTACTCGTTCCACTCCGTTCATTAATTTATAGACTTCTATCATATCTCCCCTCAGCCGTCTCTTTTCCAGGTTGAAGAGCCCTAACCTTTTTAGCCTTTCTTCATAGGAATATCCTTCTATCCCCTTTACCATTTGGGTGGCTTTTCTCTGAACCTTTTCTAATAACGCTATATCCTTTTTAAGATATGGCGACCAGAATTGCACACAATATTCAAGGTGCAAGAATACCACAGGACAGATTTGGATCTTTATTCTCTATTTCCAAAATATGGGTGTAAGGAGGCTTCACTGCTGCATTGATCGCGGAGTTCCAGGTTTTAATTGCCTCATCCATATCTGAAAGGTCCTGGGGGAGTCTGGGAAGGATATCTTTGAGGAACTGGTCTTGGTTATATCCTTTAAATCTTCTTTCAGAGTGGGGTATTCTCTGTGATTTTCCTTGTTGGGGGAGGTCAGTCTTGAAGTGCATAGTATGGTGATCTGACCAGGGTATTGGTAGGGCAAGAGGGGCCATTATGCTGTACTGTGAATGAAAGTTCTTTAGGACAAAGATGAGGTCCAGAGTATTTATTTACATTCTCTTATATACCGCGCTATTCTGCATCAGTGCGGTTTACATTGAACAAACTGAAATTACATTGAACAGGGCATTATAACTTGGAGATAACTATTTTTTACAGGGAACATGGGCTATGGAGGGTTAAGTGGCTTGCCCAAGACCACAAGGAGCACCTGTGGAACTAGAAACCCCAGTCCTTCCAGCCCAAGGTTGCTGTCCTCTAGTGGGATTTGAACAGCCGACCTTCCGGCCTGAAGTACCTTGCCCCAACCATTAGGCCACTCCTCCACTGAATGGTGTGAGGGTACCTTGAGGATTTGGCAGAAGCTATGTGATTCCATTGTCTTGTGAAAGTAGCTTCTCCTCTGCTAGGTGTGAAGCTCAGGTTTAGGTTGCCTAGTAGTATAAGCAGCTTATGAGGAGAGCTGGCAAAACATATGGCTTTGAGGATGTTGGATGTCTCATCAGCGGGAGCGTTTGGGGCTCTGTAGGTAAGGAAAATGGCTAGATGTCTGTTTTCTATCGTGATTAATTCACAGTGTTTGTGGATTACAGATTAGGATATTTTAAATTTAAGGTCAATTCACACAAGGATAAGTACCCCACCATCTCTCTTGTGGGTGTGTGGGCAGTTGAAGGCAGTATGAGATTGTGGAGTGATCTCAGATAGAATGACCTGGTCAGGGCTTTATAGCCAGGATTTGGTGATGCAGAGGATGTCAGTCTGGGTGATATAGAATATAGTCTATGATGGTGATTGTCTTGTATCTGATGGGCCCAGCATTGATTAGCCCAATGTTAATAGAAGTGATTAGAGTGTGCAGGTGTGGGAATAAGTTGTGTGAGTGTTGGTTTGAATTCTTACTAATCTGGGGGTTCATCTGTTGACATGCTTATGGGGATTCCTCCATATGTGTGGGTGGCAAGGTATGTGTAGTAGGGGAGTTTGTAGGGCTGTGGTGGGTATGTTTATGGTATAGGTTGCTGTAGACAAGTGACAGAGTAGGATCCAGATGAGAAGAACATTTCTGAACATTTCGAAATCCCCTACCTCCAGAGAACCACCCGCCCCCCAGGGAGCCATTTCAATTTCAATTGAAAAAATGTGTTTAATGTCTATTGTCTTCTGTAACATACTGCTTATTACCCTTGTAAATAGTTCCATGTAAATAGTTCTAAAGCTATTCTTTGCAATGTTACGTGTATATAGTTACGACTACCGTTCTATGTAAAGTATACAGAAGTATACAAAAATGTTTTCTGTTCCATGTAAACCGCCCTTGATCTCTGGAAGGGGCGGTATAGAAGAAAATAAATAAATAAACAAGAAGAGCATACAATACTTGGTTGGCTGGCAACTTTGGATTCTGTGGCATTATAGCAGTTTTATGCTTTTTGGTAGAATCATAGGGGGGTAGGGGTGGGGCTGTTTCAGCAGTGAGTTCCATTTCTGATGAGTGGTATTTACAGTTTGTCATTTTCTTCCTGAAAGTGTGTCATGATACAATCCGAAGTGTCTAGGAGATGTGTGGGGTGAGGGTTTTCTGCTTGTGATAGGGGTGAGGTCAGCAGCGAGGTCTTCGAGGTTGTTGAGGTTTTCGAGGTTCTTGGGCTTAGTGTTGTCAGCTTTTTGTTTGGGTTGAGCTGATTTTTGCATACCTGCCTGCGTTCCCTGCCTAAGGGCCATACCAAACGGCTCTCTGGCACATGCCCACCAGGCATGGGCGCAGCTGATAGCGCTTCTTTTTTAAAGTTGCTGTGGTGGGCCCTGATTGGCTTTGAGATGGAGAGCAGGAGGGGTTTCAGCTTCCCTCTCTCTTTCCTGATGACGAACGGGCTCTGGATCTGAGGGTGCAGTCCTGCAGCGCCTGATGGATGAGGGTGAAATGGGATAGACTCTGGAGTAATATGCGGAAATATTTCTTTATGGAAAGAGTGGAAGATGAGTGGAATAGTCTTCCAGTGGATGTAATAGAGATTAGGTCAGTATCTGAATTCAAGAAAGCAGGGGACAAACACAGATGTGCTGCTGAGAAAAATATACATGAGCACAACAGGAAGCAATGTAGAGTGAGACTGACTTAGGATATGATGGACTATTTTATTTAAGTACTGTACAAGTATATCCCTGAAGGCATGAAGCTATAGGAACCATCTCTATACGTATGGGGTAAGGTAGGACATTCCCTGTGGGATCCTTGAACCCAGTGCCCCAGGTTTCACTAGATTCATCTCCCACTCCGCTCTGCAGGTTCTGTATCTAGAGTTGAATTATATATTGATTATTTATAAAATGCTGCTTATTGTACCTGGTGGGTGCTGGGTGTTAATATGTCTGGAAATTGCTATGTGAGCACATTTTCTGGACGTGTCCTATCTCAGGAACCTGGAAGAATGGTGGAAACAGTATAATAGATCAGCCCCACTGTCTGCTAGAAATGCAGATACAGTCGTACAGTCCTTACCCAGGGAGATCAGAGTCTCATAATTCTCCTTCATCACCTCCCTGTAAAGCTCCTTCTGCCCTTCAACTAAATACTCCCACTCCTCCTGGGAGAAAGAGACAGCGATGTCCTCAAACGTCACCCGTATCTGAAACACAAACCAGAAACACACTCAGGGACATGTGGAGGTGCTCAGAGTACATTAGATGTCGGCTGGCTTTATTCTTCCACCCTGAAAATCCAAGGGAGCTCTTCATTAGAACTTGTAGAAACAGATCTAGAAGCTATTACTGGTCTCCAGAGCACCGGGGGTGGAAGCACATTGAGTGGATCTCTCTGGCTAAGATTTTATTATTTTTCTTTTGCATGCTTTGAATAGTTGTAGCTGTCTGTACCTCGTCTGCCTTTGGGAATTACTGTAATTGCACTTCTTTACTTACTGCCTGTGTTTAACATAGTAACATAGTATATGACGACAGATAATGACCAGTATGGTTCATCTAGTCTGCCCTGCAAGGTGGCAAGAGTCGGTGAACCTGCGCTCCATGTAGGTCACCCCTCCCCATACCTACTGCTCCATGTAAGTAACCCCATATTTGTTGAGATATAAGAGATAGTTATGTTTATTTGATTTTATCTTGTTGCTATAAAGGGATCCACCGTGTCTGTCCCATGTCATTTTGAATTCTGCCACTGTATTTGCCCCCACTTCACTTGGGATTCACTCAGCAAGCCGTTTGCAAAATTAACATTTTCATAGCGAAGCTAAGTACTAGTTTTTCAAGTTTTTTTAAGTTTAATGTGTGAAGGAATTATTGAAAGAAAAGAAAAGAAAAAAAATCGAGAAAAAGGTCATTGATGCCAATAACAGCTTATCGCAAGGGCAGAATTTAAGCCCGAAGTAAAAGGCTGTGAATTATTTGTCTGAGACCTTCAAACAGATTAATAGCAATATGTTGATTTGAAGATCAATTCGTTTCACGTGGTGAATGAGAGCATGTAGAATAGTTTTTGTCCTTCCACATGAACAACTACAATAGTCCCCTTTTTACCTTTAGAGATCCTCTGTGTTTGTCCCATGCTTTTTTGAATTCAGTTACTTTCCTCATCTCTACCACCTACACTGGGAGACTATTCCACGGATCCACTACTCTTTCCGTAAAGAAATACTTCCGCATATCACTCCTGAATCTATCTCCTTTCACCCTCGTCCCATGTCCCCTCGTAGCAGAACTTGCTTTCAACTGAAAGAGGCTCTCTCCCTGAACATTTATTCCACAGAGGTATTTAAACATCTCAATCATATTACCTCTATCCCGCCTTTCCTCTAAGGTGTACATATTAAGATCCTTAAGTCTGTCCTCATATGCTTTATAATAAAGACCACTAATCATTTTAGTAGCCACCCTCTGCACCGACTCCATCCAGTTCACATCCTTTTGAAGGTGCGGTCTCCAGAATTGCACACTATACTCCAAATGAGGTCACACCAAAGACTTATACAGAAGCATTATCACTTCCTTTTTTCTGCTAGCCATTCCTCTCCGTATGCATCCTTCTAGCTTTTGCTGTCGCCTTTTCTACCTGTTTAGCTACTTTAAGATCATCAGACACAACCACGCCTAGGTCCCGCTCTTCTTTAGTGGACAAAAGTACTTCACTCCCTATACTTTATTGCTCCCTTGGATTGCTGCAGCCCAAATGCATGACCTTACATTTTTTAACATTAAATCCCAGCTGCCAAATTCTAGACCATTCTTCAAGCTTAGCTAGATCCCTCCTCATGTTATCTACACCTTCCTGGGTGTCTACTCTATTACAGATTTTGGTATTATCCGCAAAGAGATAAACCTTACCCGACAGCCCTTCCGCTATATCACTAACAAAGATGTTAAAAAGAATTGGACCGGGGGGCGCTAGTGAGCCCGCTGCTAAATGGCTGCTCCTTAGTGTAGCTCCATCCCGGGCTCCCCTAATTCTCCAGCTAACACCCGCATGTCTACAGCATTGCTCCCCCGAGCCTTCAGAATTGACCCCGGGTGAGTCGGGCAATTCTAAGTGCACCTCCCGACGCGGCTCGGAGTGCAGAGGCAAGGTAAACCGCCAGGAGCCAGTCCTTGCTATACCCGGCTCTGCTGTCCTGCTCCTGACTGCTGCCGGTGCCCCTGTGTACCCCCTACGCCCCGGGACCGGGCTGAAGGGCTCTCTCCACATCGCATAGCAACGCGATGTTCTAACCTCACAGTGCATCGAGGAACGGAGCTCCTTGGAAACCGCGTGTGTGTCCCGATGCTGAGCACTGCAGTGCAGAGGGAATTGGTGCTCCGGTGCTGCTGCTATCACTGCCGGGAGAGTTGCTGCATCTTTCTGGCGATTGTGCTGTCTCAGGGCTGCAGAAGAGGTGAGAGTGCTTGGGGCCCCGCAAGATAGAGCTTGCCGAGAGGCTGCGGGGGCCTGGATTAAAGTGGCTGCCATAGCCACGTGGTGTTGGAACGCACAGGGTTCTTTGCGTTCCACCAAGAGCAACAAGTTAAAGCAATCACGTGGGCGCTGCCCAGCGAATCACCTACTCTCTACCAGAATTGCAGAAGAAAAACCCCGGATGTCTATAATTCCTGCACCTTCTGTATTGTGTGAGGCTGGAGCTCCCCCTGCTGACCACGAGTGGGATTGTTCAGATTTTTCAGCTTGCTTACAGCATCTGCCTGCTTTTTTCGTAACTGCTCACTGCCTATCCTTGGAGTGCTGGTCCGCTATCTATTCCATGGCTACTAAGGCTAAAAACTCTGAAGCCCGAGAGGGCATACGCTCATCCCAAAGACTGCAGGGCAAAAGTGGTGTCCCGACTAGTCCAACCAGAAAACACCTCTCAGGGGGTTCTGATGATGAGACTGTGAGTGAAAATGAATTGGAACCTACCACGCTGTCCTCGCATGCCCTGCTTCAACGTGAACTTCGTCGGGGCTTTGCGGATTTGGCAGGCGAATTTCACTCCATGCGCGAAGAGGTGATGAACACCATTGCAGAACTCCGGGGTGAAATGAAAGATCTTGGTGCGCGAGTTGAGGTTGAGACAAAAGTTGCGGATCACGATAGTGCCACGGTGGATTTACAATGTGCTCTTGACAGGCAGCGGGCCCAAGCCATGGAGCTCACTTATAAAATTGATGACATTGAAAACCGCTCCCGTCGCAACAATGTATGTTTCCGGGGAATCCCGGAAGCGGCGGGGGGCGGTGAAGACCTCCCGGTAGTCCTCAAAAATTTGATTGCTGAATTGCTCCCAGGGGAGGAGCTGGCAGCCCATGGGTCTGAAATGGAAGTGGAGCGAGTGCATCGGACTCTGGGAAAGCCTCCTAACAACCAGCCCCGAGATGTCATTGCGCGATTCTTGCGCTATACTGATGCTGATCTTCTAATACGCCGGGGCCGGGAGAAAAAAGCGATCCGATTTCAAGAAGTAACAGTAACTGTATATCAGGACCTCTCGACGTTTACACTGGCCCATCGGAGGGAGATGAAACCAGTATCGATGGTCCTGAACAACAAAGGGATTCGCTACTCCTGGGCCTTCCCGTTTCGGATAAATTTCCTCCTGGGCAATAAAAAGATTTCCGCAAAAGACCATACAGAGGCCTGGAGAGCTCTCCGCCAGGCGGGTCTGGTCGAAGATAATGCGCTCCCTCAACTCCCGACCCCTAAGCCTCAACACTCGAAGTGGACCCGGGTGGGAAAGCCTACTTGATATTCCCCGGAGTTGAAGCGCCTATTTCTTCTGATTGAGAAACTTTGCTCAAGGATTCTGTGCTTTCATGGCCACCTTTGAATGGCCAGTTTTGAGAGTTTTGCTGTTCTCCCGGTCTGCTCCCGTTGGGCTGCCGGCTCTAAGTCTGCAAGGGTTCTGGGTATATACCTACTGCCCCATGCGGATAATGGGGGGTATGTTGATGCTGTGTGAATTCTGTTAAAGGGGTAATCCGAGCTAGACACTCTGTTGATGGGCTGTGTATGGGAGAAATGATCTGATTTGCAATGCTTGTAGTTTGGCTATGTGGGGGCCCGGGCGGAGTTTAATTTGGGGTCAGTTTACCGTATCCTGTTTTTTCTTTAACAGGTGGGAGGTACTGACGGGAGGGGGGGAAGGTCTTTACTGCCAGAGGAGGACGGGCTGTTGGGTGGGGGGGGCTTTAATATTTTTTTTTCGGGATATGGAGTACGAAGGCGGGGGGGGTGAATCTCTACAGCTAGCCTGGTGGTTTCATGATGATGGCGTTTTATGCTCGAGAGCACTGCAACTCTTACAAGAGACGTGGGGGAAACATGTTGTGGACCAGAGGGGAAGCAAAGGACGGGGGGAGTGTGGTGGTTGAACAACAATGGTGCGCTTGTTTTCCTTGAATGTTAAGGGTCTTAACTCCCCTCGAAAGCGTTCTTTGCTGTTCTCGGAGCTGCGGACCCTGAGGGGGGACATTGTCTTTTTGCAGGAGACGCATCTCCGAGCTAGCAAACAGGGGTGGTTAAAGCGTAACCCTTATACAGAGGTGTGGGTTGCTTCAGATGTGCATGGGCGAAAGAAACATGGGGTGGCCCTCTTATTTCATCACAGCTTGTCCCTACAGGTGGAAGAGGTTAAGCGAGATACCCTGGGACGGTGGCTTTTTGCGAATATACGCTTGGAAGGTCACATGTTAACCTTAGCTAACATATATGCACCAAATGAGGGGCAGGGATCTTTCTTTACGCGATTGAAGGCCTTGCTGGCTGAATTTGCGAAAGGCCCCATTATACTCGGTGGAGATTGTAATGCCCATTTGGTGCCCCATTTGGATTCTACGAGTAGTGGTGGGAGGGGGCTGAATGGGCCCGGTAAGGCCTTGCAAAACCTTTTGAAAGAACTGGGCTTGCGCGACGTGTGGAGAGATACCCATGAGGGGGAGAGAAGCTACACCTATTTTTCTCCTGTCCATCAGGTGCACACCCGCATAGATTATTTTTTGTTGGATCAGCGCCTGATGGACGGGAGGGTGGAGGCTGGTCACGGAGCGTTGACCTGGTCGGACCATGCCCCGTGCTGGCTCTCCCTCCCGGCGGATGTGTACAGTGACCGCCAATGGCTCTGGAGGCTTGATGTGCGATTCCTTCGGCGGCAGTGCGCTGTACAGGACCACGGCCGTTTTATAACTGATTTTTTTGAGCTAAACGACTCTGGAGAGGTGCCGCTTCCCATTGTTTGGGACGCTTTCAAGGCCACGGCTCGGGGCCAACTTATGGCGGAAATGGCCCGCACGCGGAGGGCCTGGAGACGGGAATATTGTCAATTAGTGGGAGAATCTTCCCGGTTGCGCTTAGAGCACGCCCAGACTGGGTCTTACGTCAATGGCGGGCTGTCCAGGCCAACCTAGATGCATGCTCACAAAGAGAGTTAGACAATAAGCGCCGGAAATTGCGTCAAACATTCTATGAGCAGGGGAACAAGACAGGTCGCTATTTAGCCTTGCAGCTTCGGCAGCAGCAATCGGGGCGGGTGGTCCGTGAGCTCCACGATTCTGGGGGGCAGAAGAAGGTGATCTCTCGAGAGATACGTGAAGTCTTTGCTACTTTTTTGGAACGGTTATATAAAGCCGAACCTTTTGATTTGGCCCACGCACAGGGCTTCTTACGGAAGATCTCCTTGCCCCAGTTGACTAATCCTGATCGGGAGCACTTAGACTCTGAACTTACGGTGGAGGAGGTGGAGCTAGCAATCCGGCGGTTGAAAACGGGGGGGGGGGGGGGCGCCGGGTAATGATGGCTTCCCTGCGGAGTACTATAAAAAATTTTGTGTGCAATTAGTGCCTACACTGGTAGTACTCTTCAATGAAGTCCTGAGAGGGGCGCCTCTGCCTCCATCTCAGCGTGAGGCTTTGATAGTTATGATCCCTAAGCCAGGTAAACCCCTGCAGGACGCGGCCTAATATCGTCCCATTTCCCTCTTAAATACGGATGTCAAAATACTTGCTTCGGTGTTGGCTGCGCGGTTGAACCGGGTTCTCCCTACCCTGATACATCCTGATCAGGTTGGGTTTGTACCGGAGCACCAGGCGGCAGATAATATTCGGCGAATGCTGCAGGTTATCCACGTAGCGCAGAAAGATTCGCAGCCGACCCTGGTGATGGGGGTCGATGCCGAAAAGGCCTTTGATCGTGTCAGTTGGGGTTATCTTTGGTGTGTGTTGGATTCGTTGGGCTTTGGTCCTAATTTCATATGCTGGGTTCATAGCCTATATCAGGACCCCCAGGCATGTGTTCGGGCTAACGGGGGTCAATCCAGAACTTTCTCACTGGAAAGGGGCACTCGTCAAGGCTGTCCTCTGTCGCCGCTGTTGTTCGCGCTAGTGATGGAACCCTTGGCACAGAGCTTTCGCGAACATTCGGGAATGGGGGGCATTCGCGTGGGATCCGCAGAGTACCGGATCGCGCTCTTCGCGGATGATATCATATTATCTTTGGTGAATCCCTTCGCGTCTCTTACTGCTGCTATGCAGCTTTTTGACACCTTTTCCCAGGTATCTGGATTTAAAATCAACTATACGAAATCTGAAATTCTGAATGTGGGGGTCTTCGGAGCTTCGTGCTGCCTACCCCTTCCGGTGGGTGTCGGGTGCTCTGCGATATTTAGGGGTGAATCTGACAGTGGACCGGACGGCCCTCTTTAAGGCTAATTATGAGCCGCTACTTTGGCAAGTCTGGCACGATCTGGAAACCTGGAATAGGTTAATGTTATCCTGGTTTGGGCGTATTGCGGTGGTAAAGATGGTGGTCGTTCCCCGGTTTTTGTACCTCTTTCAGGTTCTCCCTATCTCGTTGGCCCGGGGATTATTGGCCACCTGGCAAACCCTGCTTATGAAATTCATCTGGCAGTACCGTCGACCGCGTTTGCCACGTCAGCTTCTTTATGCTCGATCGCGCATTGGGGGTATGGGGGTTCCTAATCTTCACTGGTACTATGCGGCAGCGCAGTGTCGCGCCGGGGTGGAGTAGATGATCGCAGATAGCTCCAAGCGCTGGGTGCAACTGGAAATGACTATCGCAGGGGGGGTGGGTTTGGGGGACCGGCTGTGGCTTGGTCCCAAACTGCGAAGTGGTCAGCGTTTAAGCAATCCCTACATTTTACATACCCTTCGCTGTTGGGACCAATTCTTTCGGCCTCGTGGGACGGACCTCACCCCTTTGGCGCCTATAGTAGATAATGCTTCCTTTCCCCCGGGACTGGTTGATCCGACATTCCGGATGTGGGGTCATAAGGGCCTTAGCCGTGTAGGACAACTGTTTGACGAGGGTAAGTTGCAAACGTTTCAAAGACTCCGGGAGGAATTTGACCTTCCCGATAGTCAGCTCTTCCAATATACACAGGTGGCCCATTGGGCTCAGACTAGAGCCGTTCGGCCCCACGTGGCCCGAGTGCTGACAGATTTGGAGCGTTTTTGCGAGGGGTGCACCACCACCAAAGGTCTAATAGCTGCCTTGTACGCTCAGCTGCAGGCACAGCAACCGCGCTTTGTCAAGCATAGAGCAAACTGGAACACTGACTTGAATCTTTTGTACTCTGAGCAACAGTGGGAACAGGTGGAGGGTAGGCTGTGGAAGAGCTCGGTGGCGGTTAATGTCCGTGAAATTAATTATAAATTATAGGTGGTACATGACTCCTGTGCGGATTGCTCGCGTTTATCCCGGGGTTTCGGATCTGTGTTGGCGGCGATGTGGGCAGAAGGGGGCTCTGGAGCACATCTGGTGGTCCTGCCCTCGCACTCAAGTCTTTTGGAGGGGAATTCAAACTCGATTACAGCAGCTTATTGGGGTGAGCATTCCCTGGGATCCAGGTATCTTTCTATTTGGGGTGGCTGTGCCCGGGGCGCGCAGCCCTCAACTGGCTTTGCTTCGCCATGGTCTGAATGCGGCTCGTATGTCGCTAGCTTCTGTTTGGAAGCAGGCTCTCCTGCCGTCTTTTTCTGTCTGGTTGGACCGGATGTGGGACACATATACAATGGAGCATGGGGTAGCTGCTGAGAGGATGCGTCTACCGTGTTTTGAGCAGGTGTGGGAACCCTTTGTCCTTCGTTATGGCACCTGACTGCTTCAGGCCGTGGCCTGTCCTCGAAAGTAGTGGGTGGCGTGTTACTGCAGGATGCTTGTCGGCGGCATCGCCTTTTGCTTACAGTCCGCTGAATGACTGGCGTACTCTCTCTTTTTATGGGCAGGTATGGAGATTCGTGGGGGGGGCGGGAGAGGAAGTTGGAAGGTGGGGGGGTGGATGTTTTTTTTTTCCTCTTTCTTCTTCTTCTCTTCTCGGGGGGGACTATCTGTGGCTTGCAGTAGGGTGGGAGGGGGTGGGGGATACAGGAAGGGGGACAAGTATAACGGGATAATAAAAACAAACAAAAAAAAATCTAAAAACAAAAGAAGGCGTTTTGTTGGCTAGCCTTGTGTTTTTTATTAGTGACTTCAGCTTTGTTCTCCTTTGATATTGTATTATGCTTATGATGTCGGTTCCTAATGTATTTTATGCCTGCCTTTCAATAAAAAAAAAAAAAAAAGAATTGGACCAAGGACAGATCCCTGGGGCACACCACTGGTAACATCTTTGTCCTCAGAGTGAGCTCCATTTACCTGTACTCTTTGTCGCCTCCCACCCAACCAATTTCTAACCCATGCAGTAACTTTAGGGTCCATCCCTACGGTGCTCAGTTTGTTTATAAGTCGCCTGTGAGGAACAGTGTCAAAGGCTTTACTGAAATCTAAATACAGCGCATCTAGAGCTCTCCCTTGGTCCAGCTCCCTGGCAACCCAGTCAAAGAAATCAATCAAATTTGTCCGACAAGACCTGCCTCTGGTGAATCCATGCTGCCTCGGATCCTGTAATCCACTGGACTCCGGAAACCTCACTATTTTCTCTTTCAGCAGCGTTTCCAATAATTTACTCACCACTGAAGTTAAACTAACCGGCCTGTAGTTTTCAACCACATCCTTACTTCCGCTTTTGTGTAAAGGCACCACATGAGCCTCTCTCCAGTCATTTGGCACCACTCCCGACTCCAACGAGGCATTGAAAAGGTCAGTCAGTGGAGCTGCTAGAACGTCCCCAAGTTCCCTTAGTATTCTAGGGTGTATCTCATCCGGTCCCATCGCTTTGTCGTCTTTAAGTTGAGCTAGTTTCTCACGAACATAGTCTTCTGAAAATTGATCAAGATGTCCCTCGCTTCTCTTCCTGTTTGTGGGTGTTTTCTGAGGTTCTGCTCCTGGTTCTTCATCTGTGAACACAGAACAGAAATATTTGTTAAGCAATTCCACTTTATCCTTATCAGCTTCTGTATATTTCTCTCCTGCACCCTTGAGTCTGACAATACCACTTTTGCCCTTCTTCTCACTATCATATCTGAAAAATGTCTTATCTCCCCATTTTATTGCATTGGCTATTTCCTCCTCCTTTTGAATCTTTGCCTTCCTGACTACTTTGCTAGCTTTAAGTTTTTCCAAATATAGATGCCTGTCTTCCTCTCTCTGTGATATCTTGTATTTCATGAAGGCCTCCCTCTTTTTCTTCACTTTTTCAGCTACTTCTTTCGAAGAAAACCATAGCGGTCTCCTTTTCCTTTTACCTTTATTTACCATTTTAACAAAAAGGTTGGTTGCCCTTAAAATATCCCCTTTCAGTTTTGTCCACTGTTTTTCTACATCCCCCAGCTGTTCCCATCCCACTAACGACTCCCTGAGGTATTGGCCCATCTTGGCAAACTTAGTCTTCCTAAAGTCTAAGATCATCACCTTTGAATGGATTCTAACATCCCTAGTCCTCCTAATACTGAACCACACCATCTAGTGATCACTGGATGGAAAATGATCTCCCACTACATCAGAAACACTTTCACCATTGGTAAGCACCAAGTCCAGTATGGCCCCTTCACGTGTGGGGTCTGTTACCAATTGCCTGAATAGCTCTCCCTGTAGAGAATCCAGGATCTCCTTACTTCTAGATGATACTGCAGCAGGAATGTGCCAATCAACATCTGGCATATTGAAATATCCTATCAGTAGCACTTCCCCTTTCCTAGCAATACTGCGTATGTCTTCAATTAACTCTGTCCACCTCTTCCTCTTGTGAGGGAGGTCTGTATATCACACCAATACAAATAGATTTCTCTTTCCCTCTTTCTAGTTTAACCCACAATGCCTTCTCTCTCCCTTTTAAGCTCTGTAATTCCAAAGTTTTTACATATAGTGCCACTCCTCCTCCCCTTCTTCCTACCCTGTCCTTTCTGAATAAAGTATAGCCAGCTATAGTTACATCCCAATCATGGTTTTCTGTGAACCATATTTCTATAACTGCCACTAAATCCAAGTCAGCCACTCCCACCAAAGCTTCAACATCAAGGATCTTATTTCCCATGCTTCGGGCATTTATACACACTGCTTTCCATATGTTACCCCTGTTACCCATTTCCATAAAGGTATTTAATGTATCACCTACCTGGGGGCTTTCACCTACCTGGGGGCTTTCTTCACCCATCCCCAACGAATCTAGTTTAAAGCCCTCTTCGGTAGATTAGCCAGTCTACTACCGAAGACGCGTTGACCTTTCTTGGACAGATGGATAAGGGAAGTGGAATTACATTGGGCTAAACTAAAGGTGGCAATAAAAGGGACAACAGATAAATATGTAAGGAAAGTAAATAAAAACAAGAGGAGAAGGAAATCTGTTTGGTTCTGTAAAGAAGTGGCTGCTCAAAGGAAAAAAAACACAGCTTTCACAAAATTCAAAAGCTCACAAACAGAGGAACACAGAAAAGAATACAGGATCAAATTAAAAGAGTAAAAAGAGAAATAAGGATAGCAAAAGCAAAGGCAGAGGAAAAGATGGCTAAAGATGTGAAGTGTGGCGACAACTTTCTTCAGGTATATTTGGGAGAGGAGGAAAATCAGAGGTGGAATTGCAGGACTCAGAAGTGCTGGGAACGGATTTGTGGAAAGTGACATTGAAAAAGCGAAATTGCTAAACAAATACTTCTGCTCTGTTTTTACTAAAGAAAATCCTAGAGAAGCACCATCTGTGACTCCCAAATATAAAAATGGGAATAAGGTAGATACCACACCATTCACTGAAGATGATGTGTTGGAACAACTTGCAAAACTGAAAGTGGACAAGGACATGGGACCAGATGGGATACATCTCAGGATACTGAAAGAGCTCAGAGAGGTTCTTGCAGGGCCATTAAAGGATGTTTTCAAGAGATCATTGGAAACGGGAGTAGTTCCTCAGGACTGGAGAAGGGCAGATGTAGTACCTCTTCACAAAAGTTGTTACAGGGAAGAAGTGACAAACTACAGGCCGGTGTGCCTTACCTCGGTGGCAGGAAAAGTGATGGAGGCCTCCTGAAAGAGCAAATAGTGGACTTTCTCAAAACAAACAGGTTGCATGATCCGAGGCAACATGGTTTTACAAAAAGACAAACAAATCTGATTGAGTTCTTTGACTGGGTGACTAGAGAACTAGATCAGGGACATGCGATGGATGTCATCTACCTGAATCTCAGCAAAGCCTTTGATACTCTTCCTCATAGGAGGCTTATCAAACTCAGTAGTTTGGGGTTGGGTCCCAAAGTGGTGAACTGGATCAGAAATTGGTTGACTGACAGACGACAGAAGGTGATGGTAAATGGAGCTCAATCGGATGAAAGGAGGGTGATTAGCGAGGTGCCCCAGGGTTTGGTCCTGGGCCCGGCAGTGTTCAATATATTTGTGAGTGATATTTCTGAAGGACTGAATGGAAAAGTCTGTCTTTTTGCAGATGACACAAACATTTGTAACACAGTGTAATCCCCTGTGGGAGTGAATAACATGAGGAAAGATCTATAAAAGCTGGAAGAATGGTCTAATGCTTGGCAGTTAAGATTTAATGCAAAGAAGTGTAGTGTCATCCACTTTAGAAGCAGAAATCCAAGTGAAATGTACGTGATAGGGGACGAGAGGTTGGTGTGCACGGACCAGGAGAAGGACCTTGATGTGATTATTTCTGAGGATCTCAAGGTGGGAAAACAGTGTGACAAGGCAGTGGCAAAAGCCAGGAGGATGTTGGGTTGCATACAAAGAGGAATTACCAGCAGAAAGGAAGAGGTACTAATACCACTGTATAAGTCACTGGTGAGGCCTCACTGTATTCAGTTTTAGAGACCATATCTTGAAAAGGATATAAAAAGATTGGAAACTGTTCAGAGGAAGGCGGCCAAAATGATTTGCAGTCTGCATCAGTAGCCTTATGAGAAGAGACTTGAAGACCTAAATATCTCCTCCTCTCTGGAGGAGAGGAGGGAAAGAGGAGATATGATTCAGACCTTTAATTTAAAGAGAATTAATGAACAAACAAACCACTTCCAAAGATGGGGAAGCTGCAAAACTAGAGGGCATAACATAAATCTGCAAGGGGGTAAATTGAAAGGCAATGTCAGGAAATACTTTTTCACTGAAAAGGTGATCTTGAAGGACTAGAAAAGGGGACTGTTACTTCTGGAGAGAGATCTGCAATTGTGAGTATATACTTCTGGGAATTTTCTAAAAGGAATTCTTTCTATTAAAGTTAATTAATCTGTGAACCACTATTTTTTGTTAAATCAGTCAGGGCCTAGTAGCAGCAGTTTAAGTTTAAATTTAAAACACAGAAGGGAGCTTTCTGGTTAAATTTGGAACCCAGCAGAGAGCTTGTAGTTTAAATGTAATAGTCACTCAGGGCCTAGCATCAGCAAAGTACTTTTAGTTTACATTTAAAACACAGAAGAGAGCTTTCTGGTTAAATTTAGAACCCAGCAGAGAGCTTGTAGGTTAAATTTCATAATAAGTTAGAGCCTAGCAGCAGCAAAGAGCTATAATTTAAATCAAATCAGAATATAGCTTACCTCAGCAGCACAGGACAGGGTACTGTGTAGCAGCCCTCTTTTAATAAGTGTTATTTTCCCTCCCTCCCTAACACCCACCCACCCCTGGGATAATCGTAGCTTTATAGGTACTTACACATCTTAAAGGACAGGAGGTGCTCTCAGGTGAAGCTCGTTACCCATATCAGTCATACACTAAGGACCTGAGATTAATTAAGCTTCAGGTGAACAAGGTATATTAAACGTATTAGGTACAGTTTTATTAGTATAAATATCCATAGCAACCCTTAGTAAGTAAAGAACTTAAAGATCTAAACACAAGCTTAAAACTAAGATGCAGACAGCAGTCCAGCAGCGAGATGGGGGCTTTCCAGTCTTTTGCATTGAGTGTCACATGTATGATTTTCTCCCAGTTGGTAAGCGGTCTTACGTGTGCACTAGGTGACAGGAGCTCTTTGCTCTCAGGGAACGAGTCCGTTCTCTAGAGGCTAGAGTAGCAGACTTGGAAAACATAAAGACAGAGAGGTACATAGGCGAGACCTATAGGGATATAGTCCTGAAGTCCCACCTCCAATCTGGCAGCATCCCTGTTGCCATGGAGGAGAGAGGTCACGTGACAGGAGAGCATCACCCTGGTGTGGCAGGAAGTGATCCTCTAACTAGGACCTGTCCTCCAGGTGATGTAAAACCCTCTCTATACCTGGCTATACTTTATTCAGAAAGGACAGGGTAGGAAGAAGGGGAGGAGGAGTAGCACTATATGTAAAAACTACTATTAAAGCTTTGGAATTACAGAGCTTAAAAGGGAGAGAGGAGGCATTGTGGGTTAGACTAGAAAGAGGGAAATAGAAATCTATTTGCATTGGTGTGATATACAGACCTCCCTCACAAGAGGAAGAGGTGGACAGAGAGTTAATTGAAGACATACGCAGCATTGCTAGGAAAGGGGAAGTGCTACTGCTAGGAGATTTTAATATGCCAGATGTTGATTGGCACATTCCTGCTGCAGTATCATCTAGGAGTAAGGAGATCCTGGATTCTCTACAGGGAGAACTATTCAGGCAATTGGTAACAGACCCCACACGTGAAGGGGCCATACTGGACTTGGTGCTTACCAATGGTGAAAGTGTTTCTGATGTTGTAGTGGGAGATCATTTTGCATCCAGTGATCACCAGATGGTGTGGTTCAGTATTAGGACTAGGGCTGTTAGAATCCATTCCAAGGTGAAGATCTAAGACTTTAGGAAGACTAACTTTGCGATGATGGGCCAATGCCTCAGGGAGTCGTTAGTGGGATGGGAACAGCTGGGGGATGTAGAACAACAGTGGGCAAAACTGAAAGGGGGTATTTTAAAGGCAACCAACCTTTTTGTTAAAATGGTAAACAAAGGCAAAAGGAACAGGAGACCGCTATGGTTTTCGAAGGAAGTAGCTGAAAAAGTGAAGAAAAAGAGGGAGGCCTTCATGAAATACAAGAGATCACAGAGAGAGGAAGACAGGCATCTGTATTTGGAAAAACTTAGAGAAGCTAGCAAAGTAGTCAAGAAGGCAAAGATTCAAAAGGAGGAGGAAATAGCCAATGCAATAAAATGGGGGGGATAAGACATTTTTCAGATATATTAGTGAGAAGAGGAAGGGCAAAAGTGGTATTGTCAGACTCAAGGGTACAGGGGGGGAATATGTAGAAGCTGATAAGGATAAAGCGGAATTACTTAACAAATATTTTTGTTCTGTGTTCACAGATGAAAAACCAGGAGCAGGACCTCAGAAAACACCCACAAATAAGAACAGAAGCGAGGGACATCTTGAACAATTTTCAGAAGACTGTGTTCGTGAGAAACTAGCTCAACTCAAAGTAGACAAAGCGATGGGACCGGATGGGATACACCCTAGAATACTGAGGGAACTTGGGGACATTCTAGCAACTCCACTGACTGACCTTTTCAATGCCTCGTTGGAGTCGGGAGTGGTGCCAAAGGACTGGAGAAAGGCTCATGTGGTGCCTTTACACAAAAGCGGAAGTAAGGATGTGGTTGAAAACTACAGGCCGGTTAGTTTAACTTCAGTGGTGAGTAAATTAATGGAAACGCTGTTGAAAGAGAAAATAGTGAGGTTTCTGGAGTCCAGCGGATTACAGGATCCGAGGCAGCATGGATTCACCAGAGGCAGGTCTTGTCAGACAAATCTGATTGATTTCTTTGACTGGGTGACCAGGGAGTTGGACCGAGGGAGAGCTCTAGATGTGGTGTATTTAGATTTCAGTAAAGCCTTTGACACTGTTCCTCACAGGCGACTTATAAACAAACTGAGCACCCTAGGGATGGACCCTAAAGTTACTGCTTGGGTTAGAAATTGGTTGGGTGGGAGGCTACAAAGAGTACAAGTAAATGGAGCTCACTCTGAGGAGAAGGATGTTACCAGTGGTGTGCCCCAGGGATCTGTCCTTGGTCCGATTCTTTTTAACATCTTTGTTAGTGATATAGCGGAAGGGCTGTCGGGTAAGGTTTGCCTCTTTGCAGATGATACCAAAATCTGCAATAAAGTAGACACCCAGGAAGGTGTAGATAACATGAGGAGGGATCTAGCTAAGCTTGAAGAATGGTCTAGAATTTGGCAGCTGGGATTTAATGTTAAAAAATGTAAGGTCATGCATTTGGGCTGCAGCAATCCAAGGGAGCAATACAGCATAGGAGGTGAAGTACTTTTGTCCACTAAAGAAGAGCGGGACCTAGGCGTAGTTGTGTCCGATGATCTTAAAGTAGCTAAACAGGTAGAAAAGGCGACGGCTAAAGCTAGAAGGATGCTTGGGTGCATACGGAGAGGAATGGCTAGCAGAAAAAAGGAGGTGATAATGCCTCTGTATAAGTCTTTGGTGCGACCTCATTTGGAGTATGGTGTGCAATTCTGGAGACCGCACCTTCAAAAGGATGTGAACAGGATGGAGTCGGTACAGAGGGGTGCTACTAAGATGATTAGTGGTCTTCATTATAAAGCATATGAGGACAGACTTAAGGATCTTAATATGTACACCTTAGAGGAAAGGCGGGATAGAGGTGATATGATTGAGATGTTTAAATACCTCCGTGGCATAAATGTTCAGGGAGAGAGCCTCTTTCAATTGAAAGCAAGTTCTGCGACGAGGGGGACATGGGATGAGGGAGAAGGGAGATAGATTCAGGAGTGATATGCGGAAATATTTCTTTACGGAAAGAGTAGTGGATCCGTGGAATAGTCTCCCAGTGGAGGTGGTAGAGATGAGGACAGTAACTGAATTCAAAAAAGCATGGGACCAACACAGAGGATCTCTAAAGGTAAAAAGTGGACTGTTGTAGTTGTTGTTATGGAAGGACAGACTAGATGGGCCTTGTGGTCTTTTTCTGTCATCATGTTTCTATGTTTCTCTCGCACCGAGGAAGTTTCTCCAGGGCCATGTGCCCATGAGGGAAGGGTTGGACAGCCGTTACAGTTGGTGATTCGATCATTAGGCATGTAGATAGCTGGGTGGCTGGTGGACGTGAGGATCACCTGGTAACATGCCTACCTGGTGCGAAGGTAGCGGACTTCACGCGCCACCTAGATAAGGTCTTAGATAGTGCTGGGGAGGAGTCTGCTGTCTTGGTACATGTCGGTACCAATGACATAGGAAAATGTGGTAGGGAGGTTCTGGAGGCTAAATTTAGGCTTTTAGGTAGGAAGTTGAAATCCAGAACTTCCAGGGTAGCGTTCTCCAAAATGCTTCCCGTTCCACGCGCAGGACCCAAAAGGCAGGCAGAGCTCCAGAGTCTCAATGCGTGGATGAGACAATGGTGCAGAGATGAGGGTTTGGGATTTGTTAGGAACTGGGGAACATTCTGGGGAAAGGAGGGGCTCTTCCGAAGGGATGGGCTTCACCTTAACCGGGATGGAACCAGTCTGCTGTCATTAACCTTTAAAAAGGAGATAGAGCATCTTTTAAACCAGATAATAGGGGAAAGCCGACCAGTCACCCAAGAGTGGATGTTTCGGAATAATGTATCCTTGAAGGATACTACCAAAAGCAGAGAGGTTCCAAAAAAGAGTAAAGTAGCCCAAATTCCCTCGAGTAAGGAGCAGACAGAGCTTAAAGATCCCAAATTAACCATGTCTACCAATAGCCAAATTAATATGAATAAAATACAGATTCTAAAATGCTTGTATGCAAATGCTAGAAGTCTAAAAAATAAGATGGGAGAGTTAGAATATATAGCACTAAATGAGAGGTTAGATAACATTGCAATATCAGAGACATGGTGGAAGGAAGACAACCAGTGGGACACTGTGATAACTGGGTACAAACTATATCGGAATGATAGAGCTGATCAAATTGGTGGAGGGGTTGCGCTCTATGTTAGAGAGGGCATTGAGTCAGAAAGGATTAAAGTTTTGCAGGAAACAAAATTTGCTGTAGAATCTCTATGGATTGAAATTCCATGTAAAAAGGGGAAGGCGATGGCAGTGGGGGTGTACTATCAACCACCTGGCCAGAATGAACAAATGGATGATGAAATGCTCAAAGAAATCAAGGAAGCTAACAAACGTTACAGCTTAGTAATAATAATGGGTGATTTCAATTACCCCGGTATTGACTGGGTCAGTGTCACGGCAGGACATGCTAGGGAGATAAAGTTCCTAGATGAAACAAATGACTACTTCTTGGAGCAGCTGGTTCATGAACCGACCAGAGGGGAAGCCATATTAGACCTAGTCCTTAGTGGAACACCAGATCTCTTTTTTTTTTTTTTAAATTTATTCTTTTCTTCTATACCGCCCCTTCCAGAGATGCCCTGTTCAATGTAATTTCAGTTTGTTCAATGTAAACCGCACTGATGCAGAATAGCGCGGTATATAAGAGAATGTAAATAAATAAATAAATAAGGGCGGTTTAAAGGGAACAGTTAAACAATTTTATATCGTTTTACATGGAACAGTAGTTGTAACTATGTACAGGTAAACATTATAAGCAACTGTGTCATAATCTATTTACAACAAACTATTGACATATATCAATCAATCCAAAACTGAGGTCCTCCAGATATTTTCCAATCCTGCATACACCCCACCTCTCACCATTACTGTTGGCAATCTCACTCTAACCAAAAAAAACCAAGTGAAATATCTTGGAATCATCTTGGATCAGAACCTTTCCTTTACTGACCAAATAAAGAAAACTACTAATATAATATACTCTAAGCTCCGTATCCTCCGAAACCTTAAACCCCTCTTAAGCCCAAACTCCTTTCGTACTGTCTGCCAGGCCCTCACTATCCCTATTTTTGACTACTGTAATCATATCTACCATGGCCTTCCTAAGAACACTATTCAACCACTTCAATTAGCTCAGAACACGATAGCTCGACTCATAACTAATAACCCTAGACATTCCCATATCACACCTGTCCTCTACGATCTCCACTGGCTCCCCATCCAATACAGAATTAAATTTAAGGTTCTTACTCTTACACATAATATTATTTCCAAAGAATCTACCCCATGCCTCTCCCCCCTCCTTATTTCATCCAATAACACAAGACCACACCGCTCTATTACCAAAAACTTACTGACCATCCCTATAGACAAGAGAACCTGCAAACAATCTACTAATAACAGGGCCTTCTCCCTCTATGCCCCTTCCTTATGGAATACCCTTCCTCCTGAACTTCGGAACTGTTCATCCCACTCTGAGTTCCGTAAGAAGTTAAAAACCCATCTTTTCCTGGAACATTATTCCCTCCCACCTTAGCATTTCACTTGTTACACCCCCTCCTTCTCCTCCTCCATCACTTAAACTCTATTACACTACAGATGTCCACTCACAATTTCATATGTAAATAGTTGATCTTTGATCGCTGTACATAGTTATTCTTATTATTACTACATGTATCCAATGCTATGTTCCATGTATACAGTTATTCTTGTTACTATATGTATCCAATGTTATGTTCCATGTAAACAGTTGAAACACACTGCTATAAATTGTTCAATGTAAACCATCTTGTTGTTGTTGTTGTTGTTGTTGTTAAGTGCCGTTGAGTCGGAGTCAACTCATGGCGACCCTCTGGATAGCTATCCTAAATTGTGTTCGGTCTTCAGTCAGGCGGCTTATTGTTGACAGACTGGTACCCGTAGCTGCTGTTATTGTATCGATCCATCTCATTGCTGGCCTTCCTCTTTTGCATTGACCTTCAATCTTGCCAAGCATGATGTCTTTCTCTAATGATCTCTCTCTCCGCATGATGTGTCCAAAGTATGAAAGTCGAAGTCTTGTCATCTGAGCTTCTAAAGAAAGCTTAGGTTTGATCTCCTCTAGTACAGACTGGTTTGTTCTTCGGGCAGTCCATGGTATACACAGTATTCGCCGCCAGCACCATAATTCAAAGGCATCAATTTTCTTCCTGTCTATCTTTTTCACTGTCCAGCTTTCACATCCATATGATGTTATTGAAAATACCATGGCTTGAACAAGTCGAATCTTTGTATGGAGAGAGACATCTCTGCTCTTGAGAATCTTATCTAAGTCTTTCATAGCCATTCTGCCAAGAGCAATGCGTCGTCTGATTTCTTGACTGCTCGTTGCTTCTTTATTGATAGTTGATCCAAGTAGGTTAAAGTTATTCACGATTTCAATTTCTTCTCCTTCGACGATGAACCTGTTGATTATTCCAGTTGTCATGATCTTTGTCTTCTTTACATTAAGGTGCAGGCCCATTTTGAGACTATGTTCTTTGATTGTGAGAAGCAAATGTTTCAGATCATCTTCACTTTCCGCCAGTAATGTGGTATCATCAGCATAGCGAAGGTTGTTGATGAGTCTTCCACCAATCTTCACACCTCTGTTGTCTTCATACAATCCTGCTTCTCTGATGATTTGTTCTGCATATAAATTAAACAGGTAGGGGGAAAGTATGCAGCCTTGTCTTACACCTTTGCTTATTTTAAACCATTCTGTTTCTCCTTGTTCTGTTCGAACTGTTGCTTCTTGATCAATGTACAGATTGTGCAAGAGAACGATCAGGTGTTCTGGTATACCCATGCTTCTTAATGTGGCCCAGAGTTTCTCATGGTTTACACAGTCAAAAGCTTTGCTATAGTCGATAAAGCGCAAATAGATGTCCTTTTGGTATTCTTTAGTCTTTTCAAGGATCCATCTCACATCCGCAATGATGTCTCTCGTTCCTCGCCCTTTTCTGAACCATGCTTGCACCTCAGGTAGTTCTTGTTCCAGGTATGATTGTAGTCTCTTTTGAATAATCTTCAGTAGAATCTTGCTGGCATGTGGGATCAGAGCGATTGTGCAATAATTTCCACAGTCAGTTGGATCACCTTTCTTTAGTATTGGTATAAACACAGATCTTTTCCAGTTAGTTGGCCATGATGCTGTCTTCCATATTTCTTGGCAGAGCTTTGTAAGTATGGTAACAGCTGCATCAGATTGCTGTAATACTTCTATGGGAATGCAATCAATGCCTGGTGCTTTGTTCTTTGATAAGGCTTTCAATGCTGCTTCAACTTCTTTCATCACCAATGGTTCCAGATCATAAGGTACAGGTTGACTTGTAGAAAGACGGTATATAAAAATTGTTAAATAAATAAATATATTACAATGAACAATAAACCAACCTATCTTGCAATCTATCTTGTGTACATTCTGAAAATAGTTATTTTCTTCCTCTTTTCTTACGCAATACATACTGGGGGGGGGGTTCATAGCGGTGGTTCTGTCTGGGTTAGTCATTTGTGGGTTCAGTTGGTTGGTGGGATTGTTACTGTGACTGCTGGGGTGTGGCCCTTGGGAGGCAGGGGATTTCAAAATGCTCTGCAAAGAGGTAGGTTTTGAGTTCTTTTTTGAATAGTTGAAGGTCCTTTATCATGCGAAGGGTTATTGGGAGTTCATTCCAGAGGGTGGGGGCAGCAAATGAGAAGGCTCTGGAGCTTGTAGTTTTCTTTGTTTTTCTGAAGGTTTTGTGCATGTTGAGAGAGTGGGTTGCATTTTGTCTACGTGTTCTTGATTCTGATTGAAAGTGTAGGAGGGTGGTTAGGTGTGAGGGGGAGATGTTGTTCAGGAGTTTGAATGTTGTTAGAAGTATTTTATATTTTATTTGACTGTTTATGGGGAGCCAATGTAGTTCAAGCAGTATGGGGGTCACGTGGTCGGTTAGACGTGCTTTTGATATTACCTTAGCACAGATGTTCTGGGCTCTTTGTAATAGGTATGTATTCTTAAGTGGCAGGCCGATTAAGAGACTATTACAATAGTCGAAGTGGGGGGTGATGAGTGTGCCGACTACAGATCTAAAATCATGTGTGTCGAGGAGGGGTCTTAGGTGATGTATGGTCTTGAGTTTATAGAACATAGTTTTTACTGTCTGTTTTATGTGAGGTAGCATGGTGAGTGTGTGGTCTAATATTACCCTTAGGTACTTTACTTCTTTTTTGACAGGTATATATTAATTACACTTACCTGGTAATTGTAGTTCCTTTAGCAACGACAGTGCAGTCCTCAACTTCTGGGTTGTCAACCTCCTCCTGCAGCTAGGAGACTGGCATGTGCAAATTCATGACATCACTGGATATATCCTGTCAGCTCCCTCCTACTTCCAGTGTGAACTATTAACAAAGCAGACTCAAGGGAGCAAGAAATAAGTAGCCAAAATATGACATCCAAAAAGAACAGCATGTTTTTTTTTTGTTTTTTTTTTTCACACTACTAAGGTAACCGCGCTCATGCCCGGCTTACCATCCCTGTCCTTCGAGCCACAACAGCAGAGGCAAGAGACAGACTATAAAGATAGCGAAAACAAACAGGGGAAAAAATGGAGTCGGCTCACCTGCATAAATTCTTCAATCCATACTCCACTCCGGAACCCTGAAATATGACAGACAGAGGGCGGGATGGAGGACTGCACTGTCGTCGCTAAAGGAACTACAATTACCAGGTAAGTGTAATTAACATTTCCTTAGCGCTCCGCAGTGCAGTCCTCAACTTCTGGGATGTACCAGAGCAGTACCTAAGGGGCGGGATCCTTCCGGACGACAGACAACACCGCCGACCCGAAGCGAGAATCCTTCGCCGCCTCCACATCTAAACGATAATGCTTACTAAAAGTATGCAAGGATGACCACGTGGCCGCCCTACAGATATCCCCCCGGCGGAACCAAGCGATGCTCCGCCCAAGAGCAAGCCTGCGCCCTGGTAGAATGCGCCCGTAAACCCAACGGCACCACTCGGCCCTGAAGCAAATAAGCCGCCGAAATTGTCTCTTTAAGCCATCGGGCAATAGAAGCCTTCGCCGCGGCCTCCCCTTTACGCACCCCCCCAAATAAGACAAATAAACGATCGGACTTGCGAAAAGAGTCCGTGACCTGCAAGTAATGACGCAACACCCGCCGAACATCCAATCGGCGCAGATCGCCATCGAGGGGGGCGTCATCGCGAGAACCGAGAACCGGCAAGGTGACCACCTGGTCCATATGAAAGGGAGAGACTACCTTAGGTAGAAAGGAGGGCACGGTACGTAACACCACCCTATCAGCTGAGAAGGTCAGGAACGGCTCCCGACAAGACAGGGCCTGCAATTCGGAAATACGGCGTGCTGAGCAAATTGCCACTAGGAAAACCGCCTTCAAGGTCAGATCCTTCAGAGAAGATCGTTTCAACGGCTCAAAGGGAGGCCGAGACAAGGCTCGGAGAACTAAATTAAGATTCCAGGAAGGAACGCCAACTCGAAGAGAAGGCCGCAACTTGGAAATGGCCGTTAAAAACCTCCGAACATCCGGATGCAACCCCAACGACACACCATTGACCTTACCGCGATAACAGGCCAACGCCGCCAGCTGCACCCGCAAGGAGCTGGCCGCCAGACCCTTAGCGAAACCATCCTGCAGAAAGTCCAGAATAACGGGAACGGTCACCGTGGCCGCTCGAATCCAATGTCGAGAACACCAATCCTCAAAGCTGCGCCAAATTCTCACATACGCTAACGACGTGGATCTCTTCCGGGATGCTAACATCGTGGCTATCACCGCCGCCGAGTATCCCCGCTTTCTCAAGCGTGCCCTTTCAATGGCCAAACCGTAAGCGAGAACCGATCCACTTGGGGCATGAAAAGGGGACCCTGAACCAGGAGATCCGAGCGCTCCGGTAGGCGCCAGGGACGACCGTCCAATAGACGAACTAGATCCGCATACCAAAGCCGACGAGGCCAATCGGGAGCCACCAGAAGAACTCTCCCCGGGTGACGTCCTATCTTCTGAACGACCCGACCGATCAACGCCCACGGGGGAAAAACGTAGAGAAGTCCCTGTGTCGGCCACACCTGTAGTAGAGCATCTATGCCCTCCGACATCCGTTCTCTTCGCCTGCTGTAAAAGCGAAGGACCTGCGCCGACCGGAAGGTCGCCATCAGATCCATCACCGGCAAACCCCAGCGGTCCACAATCTGACCGAAGACCTCGGGATGCAGCCGCCACTCCCCGGCATCCACGTGAACTCTGCTGAGGAAGTCGGCCGTTACGTTGTCCTTTCCGGCAATGTGAGCCGCTGAAATCAACGGAAGACGAGGTTCCACCCAACGGAACAACTGATCCGCTTCCTGCTCCATGGCGGCGCTTCCTGTGCCGCCCTGCCGATTGATGTAAGCCACCGTCGCCGAGTTGTCGGACAGCACCCGCACTGCCCGACCCATGATTAAGTGCTGAAAGGCCTGAAGAGCCAGAAACACCGCTCTCAGCTCCAGGCGATTTATGGACCACGACGTCTCCACTCCTGACCATAGGCCCTGCGCAAAGCTGTCCTGGCAATGTGCACCCCAGCCCGTCAGGCTGGCATCCGTCAAAAGAGGTACCCAATCGGGCTGATCTAGCGGCATCCCGGTCGCTAAAGAGCGAGGTAGAAGCCACCACCGGAGAGACTGGCGAACCGCCAGAGGGCAAGGCAGCCTCCTGCTTAAGGGATCTGCCTGATGCGACCAGCGCCGGAGAAGGGCTCGCTGCAACGGTCGCATGTGAACCTTCGCCCACGGAACCACCTCCAGAGTCGCTGCCATGGTACCGAGTACTCGCAGGTAGTCCCAGGCTGTCGGAGCCGGAGTGGCTCGGAATTTCCGAATGAGAGCGCGCAAGGCATCGGCCCGCGGGGACGGAAGGAACACGTGACCCGAGCACGTGTTGAAACGGACTCCGAGGTACACGAGGTCCTGGGTGGGCTCCAGATGACTCTTCGCAAAATTGATCACCCAACCCAGGCTCTGCAGAAAACGGACCACTTTGTCCGTGACCTGCAGACTTTCCTCCTTGGACTTCGCACGAATCAACCAATCGTCTAGATAGGGATGGACTAGGATCCCTTCGCGCCGCAATGCCGCCGCCACGACTACCATTATCTTCGTGAAAGTGCGGGGAGCCATCGCCAGACCGAATGGAAGCGCCTGGAACTGATAATGTCCCCACGGTAGAGCAAACCGCAAAAACCGCTGATGAGCCTCCAGAATGGGAATATGCAAGTACACCTCTGTCAGATCTAGGGACGTCAAAAACTCCCCGGGACGCACCGCGACGATTACCAACCGCAAGGTCTCCATGCGAAAATGCGGTACCCGCAAGCAGCGGTTGAGAGATTTGAGATCTAGAATGGGTCGTAAGTCCCCGCCTTTCTTGGGCACCACGAAATAAATAGAATAACGACCCGTACCGTAGTCGCTTTTGGGAACCTCCTTCACCGCCCCCAACGTTAACAATCTGTGGAGCGTAGCCGTCACCGCTGCCGCTTTGGAAGCTCCCTTGCACGGCGAGCGGATAAAGGAATCCCGAACGGGCCGAGCAAACTCGAGGGCGTAACCGTGTTGAATGATATCGAGGACCCACTGGTCCGTTGTAATGAGGGTCCAAGCGGAGAGGAAGTCCCGCAGACGGCCGCCTACCGAAATGCTCACCGCCGGGACCCGCCTCATTTCATTGTGGTTTCCGAAACGTGGAGGGGGAGGCCGCAGAGAAGCCCCTCGCTCCACCTCTGTAGCTCCGAAAGCCCTGCGCGCGGGTCTGAAAGCGGCCCCTAGAGAAACCTGCATATCGGGGGGACCGAAACCGTCGAAAATCCCGAGACTGCCCCCTAACCACGGAGGTCGAACGAAGCGGCTTAGGCTTGTCTTCCGGGAGGCGACCAGCCTTAGACTCCCCCAGGTCCTTGACTAATTTGTCCAAATCCTCTCCAAAGAGAAGCCCTCCTTTAAAGGGAAGCTTACTAAGACGAGATTTGGAAGGACCATCAGCCGCCCAGTTTCTTAGCCACACTGAACGTCTGGCCACCACCACCGAAGCCGTACTGTTGGCCAACGCGCGAATCAAATCATAATGAATATCCGCCAGATACGCCGCCCCAGACTCCAAGCGATCTAACTCCTTCACATCCTCCTCTTCGAGACGCGAGGATAGACGCAACCGCAGGGCCCAGCGCAAACACGCCCGAGCCACCCAAGCGCCGCACACAGACGCTTGCAAGGACATGGAATCGGCCTCAAAGGTCTGCCGCAGTAAGCCATCAACCTTCCGGTCTTGGGCATCCTTCAAGGCCGCTCCCCCCTCAACCGGGATAGTGGTCTTTTTAGTAACTGCCGAGACCACCGCATCCACGCGCGGTGCACGAAAACGTTCTTTATCCGGGTCTGCCAAGGGGTAAAGACGAGACAGGGTGCGAACGCCACATAATCCGGCTTCCAGCTTATCCCACTCATCTTTGATCATTTTATCCACCACCCGGTGCAAGGGAAAAACTATGCGCGATTGACGCTCAGCTTGTATAACCGGGTCCTCAATCTCTACATCCAGGGCCACAGGAGACGCCATATTCAAGACCTTCAAATACTCGGAAATGAGCGCAGGCAGTTCCTCGCGGCGAAAAACCCGAATGATCTTGGCCTGGTCTTCCGGCTCCGGAAGCTCCCCCTCTTCGAGATCTCGAGGATCCCCCTCCGGGTCCCAGGCCGCCTCAGACCCCTCAGGCCACTCCTCATCCGCCACCGAAGCTGCGGACCTCCGAGCCTTCTTCGGAGCGGGAGGAGGAACACTCGAAGCCCCTCCCGCGTCCTGGGGGACTTCAAGGGACAGCAGAGGAACCGATCCAGGCCCCGCGCCCTGCTGCCGCAAACAAAACGCCTGGTGCATTAACAGAACAAACTCGGGACTAAAAACTCCGGGTTCTACCGCAAAGCCCGCTGGCAGAGGCGCAGAGGGCCCAGCGGACCCCTCTGACCGGAGCTCCGGTGCCCCGTGCGGGAAGAACGCTCAGCATCAATGTCTGGAAGCTCGGCCAGCCCCTCAGGCTCTCTGACCTCCAGCTTCTGCTCCATGAGAGAAGACAGGGTAGCACAACCCCTGCAGACTCCCAATACGGATAAAGGACCTCTACGGGCTCCACAAATAATACAGAGGGGCCTCTGTGGCATTGGCCTTAACAACACACCCGCTGGCAGCCAAGAGCCCACAATGGGATTTCCCCCCCCCCCTTAGGCAACACACCGTGTGAACCAACCAAGGGAAGGGCCTGCAAGCATTCACTTTGCAAAATAAACCAGACTTCAGCCGTCAAAGGACAAGGCAAAGCAAAGGAAAATAGCGTTTGCAAACTTAAGGCACAAGAGACTTACCCAAATACCTGAAGTCCCGATGTGCTGACATGCAAGCGGTAGACCAAGTGCTTTTAAAATGGCCGCCGCGGCAAAAACTCCGTGGCAAAAAAGGCACCAAGATCGCGAACAGCTTTATCGCCGCTCCCAAAGGCTGCCCTGAGGCTCCCGACGATCAACGGAGCTGCAACCGCTGCCGCAAAGATCGCCCCGGGGGAAAAGAACCCCTCGATCCGCTGTGCTGAAGACCAGCACCCGGGAAACTCCGGAGCCACGGTCACCTGAAGGGCTCTCCCCCGTATGGTCCGGGGGGAGAGAACTTCCACCAAGCCTAAACTGCCTGCAGCAAGAACAAAAAGTAAAAGAAAGCAAGGAAATTAAAGAAAAGTAAAGAAAATTAAGGGCAAGGAACGGTAGGCAGGGCTGACACGGAGGAGAGGCAGGAGGCTCCAATAGAGCTGAGCACTGACCCCTCCTCCCTCCAAACGGGCTGAATAAAATTTAAAGGAACAACAGCCCAGTTGTTAAAGACAGAAAAATGAACAAAAATCAACTAAAAAAAGGATCAACAAGCAAAAAGCTGCTTATTTTTTCTCACAGTGAGTCCCTCTCCGGGGCTCACAACAACCTCCTGCTGCAAGGAGACTGGTCACACTGGAAGTAGGAGGGAGCTGACAGGATATATCCAGTGATGTCATGAATTTGCACATGCCAGTCTCCTAGCTGCAGGAGGAGGTTGACAACCCAGAAGTTGAGGACTGCACTGCGGAGCGCTAAGGAAAGTAGTATTGTTGATTGTGATGGTTGTTGGGTAGGTGTCATCAGCGTCAGGTTTTCTTGTTACAAACATTGCCTCTGTTTTTTTAAAGTTAATGTTGAGATAGTTGGTTTCTAGCCAGGAGTTGGTCTCATTCATGCATTCGGACAGGTTGTTGTATGAGGTGCTGTTAGTGTTTTTTGGGATAGCAAGCATGATGTCATCGGCATAGATAAAATGGTTAATTTTGTGTTTTTTAAATATGTTTGTAATAGGCTGCAGGTATAAATTGAAAAGGAGGGTGGAGAGGTCTGATCCTTGAGGGATTCCTTGTCCTTGAGAGAATGTCTCTGATGTGTCTTGGCCTATTTGGACACGTATCAATCTGTGCGAAATATAAGATATGAACCATTTGAGGACTGTCACTCCTATCCCTAGGTTTTCTAGTCTATTAATTAGAGTGTTGTGGTTGATATCAAATGCAGAGGATATATCTATGAAAAGGAGTAGGAAACCCTGGTTGTTGTCATCTGTACCTCTGATGAGAAAATCCATCAGAGTTATTAGGAGGGTTTCGACTCCATGGAAGGGTCGGAAAAACCGCATTGGTGTGAATCAAGGGGTTTGTGCATGTCTATGTGATCTTGTAGTTGTAGTTGTATAATTTTTTTTATTATTTTAGCAATGAATGGTATACTGGCTAGGGGCCTGTATGAGTTTGGGTCTTTTGGGTCAAGTTTATTGTTTTTTTATGATAGGACGAATAGATCTAGTGCAAGAGATGAGGATGTTGGGGCCACTTGGCAATAGTGATCATAGCATGATCGCCTTTGATTTAATTATTTATTTATTTTATTTATTTATTTATTTGCATTTCTTATATACCGCGCTATTACAATCAGTGCGGTTTACATTGGAACAAAACATACAACAATGTAACAATTTACATTGGGTTTACAGTGAACAAGGGATACAAACTTGGATAACGGAGAAAAACTATGTACAGAGTTATGTAAAGAAGAAGATTACAACATCATAATAAGGGCATGTTTAGGGGTTGTGGTATGAAGAATGGAAAGGTAACAGGAGGAGTGTCAGGCTATCGAATTTTCTAGTTGGGGTTGTGTTAAGCGTGGGTTTTGGTGAAGACGTGTATTATTTTGGGATTGGCTGGGTGGGATGAGATTGGAATAGTATTTTAAGAACAGATGTTGTTTAATAGCTTTTCTGAATGAAATGATATTGGTAATGGAACGGATTTCTGGGGGGAGGGAGTTCCATGCTCCTGGTACGAATAGAGAGAAGGCTCTATTGGCTGTTGTCTTTGAGCATTTCGTGAATGTTTTAGGCACTTCTAGTTTGTTCATACATGACGAACGTCTGTTTCTGTTTGGTGGAATGGGCTGGATGAGCTTGGTAAGCGGGGTGGGGGGCTGATTTCTTGAGGCCTTGAAGGTTAGAACGAGGGCTTTGTATAAGATTCTGGCGTGTAACGGCAGCCAGTGTAGGCTCATTAGTACTGGTGTTATGTGCTCCGATCTAGATGTTCCGGTCAGTATTCGAGCTGCAGAGTTCATGGCTAACTTAAGCGGGTTCAATGTTGCCTGTGGGAGTCCAAGGAGGATAATGTTAGCAAAGTCAAGGTGGGGGGTTACCAGAGCTTGGAAGATTGAGCAGAAATCGGAGGGATCCAGTAATGATCGAAGGTGGCGTAATGACCGTATCTTGTGGTAGATAGATTTAGTAATGTTTTTGATATGCGGTGCCATGTCCAGCTTTTGGTCGAGGATGATGGTAGGTTTGACTGTGAGGTCGTAGTTATTGACTCGCAAGGATGGCGGTGGTATGAAGCTCTGATTGCGAGTGACAAAAAGGACATCGGTTTTGTTGTGATTAATGCGCAGGTTTTGGGAGAGGAGCCATTCGGAGACAGCATTGAAGCATTTTGTGATTGTTGAGAAGTCCGGTTGGTCAAGCTTGAAGGATGAGTACATCAGGATGTCATCTGCATATGCTAAGCACTGAATATTGAAAGAGCGGATTAAATCACAGATGGGTTGCATATATATATTAAACATGAGGGATGAAAAGGATGAACCTTGGGGGACTCCTTGTTTGAGTATGAATGGATCGGATGTAGTGGATCCTACCCTGATTTGTTGTGACCTGTCGCTCAAATATGACCTGCACCATGCTAAGGCCATACCTTGTATACCTTTGTCTTTGAGGCGGATTAGTAGTGTCTCGTGGTTCACAGAATCAAACGCGGCCGCAATGTCCATAAAGATAAGGATGAATCCTTGGTGTAGATCATCAATTCCCATGAATAGGTTGTTGAATAATGTAGTAAGGATGGTTTCTATCCCATGTGCTTCTCTGAATCCATGTTGTGAATGGTCCAGTGGAGCTTCAGTGTCGATGTGCTGTTGAATTTGTAGTTGAACTACCTTCTCTGTAATTTTTGCCAGCAGTGGGATGCTTGATATGGGTCTGAACGACTCGACTTTAGATGGGTCGAGTTTGCAGTTTTTTAACAGTGGTCGGATTGATGTGAATTTCAGGCTTAGGAGCCTTTTATAAAGGATTGGTTGATGATCCTGCTGATGGTTGGGCTGAGGGTATGTCGCAACTCTTTAATCCAACTGGAGGGACAGGGGTCATTAGGTGCTGTGGTAAGGTTGATCGAAGAGATGATTTCTTCGATTTGTTTGGTGGAGACCTCGCAGAATTGTGAAAACGCAGTTGGTTGTGGGGTGAGGTCTACAGGGATGGAGGTTGTGGGGGAAGAGTTAATGTTGGTTTGGATTATTTTTGATTGAAGGTAGTTTGAGTAGATTTGTGGGTGAGGCATTTGGTCTTGGGGAGGGGTAGGGTCGCCTGTGAGTGTTTTCACAATGGAGAATAGGTCACGGGGCCTGTTCAATGATCTTTTTAGAGTTTCAGAGTGGTGTTGCTTTCTCTTTTCCATTGTCATTTGTCTGTGAGCTTGTAGATGCGCAGAGTATGTGCATAGAGCCTCAGGTGTCCGTGATTGGCGGAGGAGGAGGGATAGTAAGGAAATCCACAGTATTACCTTTTAACTTTCGAAAGGGAGACTATGATAAAATGAGGAAAATAGTAAAGAAAAAACTAAAAGGAGAAGTTGCAAAGGTTAAAGACTTAAATCAAGCTTGGGTGTTGTTGAAAAATACTATCTTGGAAGCCCAGACCAGCTGTATTCCACGCTTTAAGAAAAGTGGAAGGAAGTCCAAAAAACTGCCAGCATGGTTTAAAGGTGAGGTCAGAGAGGCTGTTGTTGCCAAACAGCATCTTTCAGGAAATGGAAAAAAGAGCCAAACGACGAAACCTGGAAACAGCACAAGCACTGGCAAGTAAAATTCAAGGCATTGATAAGGCAGACAAAGGGAGAATTTGAGAAAAAGCTTGTTGCAGAAGCAAAAACGCAAAATAAAGACTTTTTCAAGTACATTTGTAGCAAACAACCTGTGAGAGAGTCAGATGGTCCATTAGATGATAGAGGGGTTAAAGGGGTAGTAAGAAGCGACAAGGTGATAGGGGAGAGACTGAATGAATTCTTTGCTTCAGTCTTTACTGAGGAAGATGTAGGGATGTTACCCATGACTGAAGTGGTATTTAAAGGTGCGGAAGAATTGAAGGAAATATCAATACATCGGGAAGATGGATTACAACTATTAGATAAACTGAAGAGTAGCAAATCACCTGGGCCGGATGATATACATCCAAGGGTGTTGAAAGAATTGAAATATGAGATTGCAGACCTGCTATTAGTAATCTGTGAACTATCATTAAAATCATCTCTAATACCTGAAGACAGGAGGATCGCCAATGTGACACCAATTTTTAAAAAGGTTCTAGGGGTGATCCGGGAAACTACAGACCGGTAAGTCTGACGTCAGTACCGGGAAAAATGGTAGAAACCATCATAAAGAATAAAATTACTCAGCATGTAGATAGTCATAGCCTAATGGGAGACAGCCAACATGGCTTTAGACAAGGAAGATCTTGTCTTACTAATCTGTTATGGTTTTTTTGAAGGTGTGAATAAACAGGTGGAAAAAGGTGAGTCAGTTGATATAGTGTATCTGGACTTTCAGAAAGCCTTTGACAAGGTCCCTCATCATAGACTTTTGGCAAAACTAAAGAGTCATGGGATAGGAGGTAGTGTACTATTATGGATCAGGAACTGGTTAAAAAATAGAAAGCAGAGGGTAGGGCTAAATGGCCAATTTTCCCAATGGAGAAAGGTGAATAGTGGTGTACCCCAGGGATCTGTGCTGGGTCAGCTGCTCTTTGACATATTCATAAATGAACTGGAAAGTGGAAAACGAGTGAGGTTATTTATTTATTTATTTATTTATTTAAAGGGTATTTCTATCCCACCTTATCCTTCAATCAAGGTGGTGTTATCAAATTTACAGATGACACTATTTAAAGTTGTTAAAACCCAAGAGGATTGTGGAAAATTGCAAGAGGATCTTGATAAATTGGAAGACTGGGCATCAAAATGGTAGATGAAATTTAATGTGGACAAGTGCAAAGTTATGCACCTAGGGAAGAACAACCCAAACTATGGTTACACGATGCAAGGTTCTGCATTAGGAACCACCACCCAGGAATAAGATTTAGGCATCATTGTGGATAACATGTTAAAACCCTCGGCCCAGTGTGCAGCGGCGGCCAAGAGAGCAAATCGAATGGAAAATAAAACAAAAGATGTTATAATGCCTCTATATCGTTCCATGGTGAGACCTTACCTTGAATACTGTGTGCAGTTCTGGTCACCGTATCTTAAAAAGGATATAGCGTTATTAGAAAAGTTTCAGAGAAGAGCCACCAAAATGGTAAAGGGGATGGAAGGATACTCTTATGAAGAAAGGCTAAAAAGGTTAGGACTCTTTAACCTGGAAAAGAGACGGCTGAGGGGAGATATGATAGAAGTCTATAAATTAATGAACGGAGTGGAACGGGTAAACGTAGATCGATTGTTTACGTTATCAGAATAGAGAAAGACTAGGGGACATGCAATGAAGCTACAGGGACAGACACAGTTGATCCCTTTACAGCAACAGGATAAAATCAAAATAAACTTAACTATCTAATTTCTCAACAAACAAGGGTGTCCTACACGGAGCAGTGAGTTCACCCCTAAACAAAGACATGGGGAGGGGTGACCTGCATGGAGCGGCAGGTGCACCTACTCTTGCCTTCTTACTGGGCAGACTTGATGGAACATACTGGTCTTTATCTGCCGCCATTTACTGTGTAAATTGACAACTTTTGAGCTTAGTAAATATGTTGGGAATGGAATTATCTTTGTAAATATGTGATTTAAATATGGCACTGTAAAAAGTTGATATTGAATTAGATAAAAAATCTGTATATAATGTCAGGGGTGTTGCAGAGAGGAGTGGCCTACTGGTTGGGGCAAGATACCTCAGGCCAGAAGGCAGGGGGTTCAAATCCCACTAGAGGACAGCAACCTTGGGCCAGAAGGACTGGGTTTTCAAGTCCCACAGGGGCTCCTTGTGGTCTTGGGCAAGCCACTTAACCCTATATTGCCCATGTTCCCTGTAAAATAGGTAGCTCCAAGTTATAATGCCCTGTTCAATGCAATTCCAGTTTGTTCAATGTAAACCACCTTGATATCATGAAAGGCAGTATAAAAGAAATGTTAAATAAATAATTCCTCCATCTCACCCTGTAATAACTATGTTCAATGTAAGAAGTTTTGTTGTCTGGAATCTGCTTTGATTACTGGAAAAAGCAGTATAAAAAAACCTTTAAATAAAATAAATAAAATAAATAAATAAAAAATAATTAAAAATCCAGCAATTCAAGAATAAATGGATCACAGTGGGTTCTGGCAGGTTACGACTCATTACATGGAGACACCCACTCCACCTCGAGATATCCTTTCATAATACTTTCTCTGCTTTGTTAAATGAGGATTCTCCATTAATGGAAACTGAGCTGTGGTCTTAGACAAGAAAATTGACATACAGTGTAAGAGAAATTTCCCGGGTGTTAAGGTATTTCAAAAAAGAAAACTGATATTACTAGGTGATTCCATTATCAGAGGCATTAATTTCAGGAACTCCGTTCCAGGGTCAGAAGGTGTTAAAATGCCTTCCAGAGTCTTCAGCCAGTAAGAATAAGAACCAGCTTGCTAACACTCCTTGTGGCCTTGGGCAAGTCACTTAACCCTCCATTGCCTCGGAAGAAAGGCCTGGCAATCTACTTCCGGTGACACTGCCAAGAAAACCCAGGAGCTTCTGGGTCGCCAGGAGTCAGGACTGACTCGAAGGCACACATTGCATTGCATTTTTTGCTAGGGAAGTCCCAGAGGAAAGTAAAGGGTTTAATACTGATGTTATCCATCTTGAAAAACATGATATGTCCAGAACAGTATCTTTGCAATGCAAAGATACTTCCAAATTAGTGAAAATAATAGAAAAGGCAGTACAATTACAGCTGCAGGACTTCAATATACTTCCACCCCATTGGACATGCAACAAGAAGTAATTAGGTCTTACCTGCTAATTATTGTTCCTGAAGGAACGACAGTCCAGTCCCTTTACTTCTGGGTTACGCAACCCTTCCAGCAGCTTGGAGGCTGAGCTCAACCTTTTTGGAGGTGGGGCGGTATAAATACCACTGGAACCACCCCCTAACTCCAGTATTCGAATGACAAAGCAAACTATACAAGTTTCTATGAATAACAACCAATCAAGAACCTAACTATGGAGGCATTTCCCGATCGCCCAGAAAGGTTTTTTTTTTTTTTTTTATAGAGATGTGAAATAGGAACAAGAAGGAGAAGGAGCAACGGAGGGAGGAGGGATGCCTGATACTGCCGGAGGCGTCTTTCTTCTGCCCTCCCTCACCCAGATCTGGTTCCCTACTCGGTTCTCCGTCGTCTGGAAGGCCTTCAGGTCCGGCCGAGTCGGGTGGGATCAGGGACTGGACTGTCGTTCCTTCAGGAACAATAATTAGCAGGTAAGACCTAATTACTTCTTCCTTATCGTCACTCCAGTCCAGTCCCTTTACTTCTGGGATGTATCAGAGCAGTTCAACTCTGGGAGGGATCCGGCAAGCCGGACTGAAGAACCGCCAGACCAAACCGAGCGTCCGCCGCACTCTGTACGTCCAGCCTGTAGTGTTTTGTGAAGGTATGCAGCGAGGACCAAGTTGCCGCTCTACAAATATCTAGCGGGGGAACTAGACTGAACTCTGCCCACGAGGTGGCCTGGGCCCGAGTGGAGTGCGCCCGTAGTCCCACTGGGACCTGCTTCCCTTTTAGGATGTAGGCCGAGGCAATAGCCTCTCTGATCCACCTGGAGATGGAGGCCTCGGCCGCCGCCTTTCCTTTATGCGGTCCTCCGAACTGGACGAACAGCCGTTCTGATTTCCGGAAAGGAGCTGTGCGGGAGAGGTATCGCTTCAAGATCCTCTGGACGTCTAGCCGTCGTAGCTTACTATCCCTACCTTCCAGGTCTTCGGCCGGGAAGGCTGGAAGGGTAACTGTTTGGTTCAGATGAAAGGGGGAGATGACCTTGGGTAGGAAGGAAGGTACCGTTCGTAGGACCACTTTGTCCCTGAGAAAGGATAGAAAAGGAGGTTGGGAGGACAGCGCTTGCAGTTCGGAGACTCGCCTGGCCGAGCAGATAGCGACCAGAAACACTGTCTTGAGAGTTAAGTCCTTCAGGGAAGCTTTCTTTGCCGGTTCAAAGGGTTCCCCGGCCATTGCATTCAGTACCAGATTGAGATCCCAAGGAGGAATCACCGACCTCCGTTGTGGGCGCAGACGTCTGACTGCCCTTAGGAACCTGGCGATGTCTGCGTGGGCCCCTAAGGACTTGCCGCGGACCTATAGCAAGCGATGGCGGCTAGCTGGACTCGTAAGGAGCTGTGCGCCAGGCCCTTGTCAAAACCGGCATGTAGGAATTCCAGAATCTTAGGGACTGAGGCTGAGAGGGGTTTCCTTCGGTGATCCGTGCACCACGCTTCGAAGATGCGCCACACCCTTACATAGGAGAGGCAGGTCGAGCGTTTCTTCGCCTTCAACAGCGTTGAGATTACCGCTCCCGAATAACCTCGCTTCAAGAGGCGCGCCCTTTCAATAGCCAGGCCGTAAGCGAGAATCGATCCGCGTGAGGCATCAGTACCGGACCTTGCCTGAGAAGGTCCCTTTGGCAAGGGAGCCGCCAAGGGCGGTCAGCTAGCAACCTCACCAGATCCGCATACCAAGGACGACGCGGCCAATCCGGTGCAATGAGGATCACAGGTCCCTGGTGCGACTCTACTCGCTGGAGGACCTACCCGATGAGGGCCCAAGGGGGAAACACGTAGAGAAGAACCTCCGCCGGCCATCTTTGAGACAGAGCATCCAGACCTTCGGACATTCGCTCCTTCCGCCGACTGAAGAACCGGTTCACCTTGGCTGAGGAGAAACTTGCCATGAGGTCCATGACTGGAAGTCCCCAGCGGGCCACTATCTGATCGAAGATCTCCTTCTTTAGTTCCCACTCTCCGTGGTCTATCCTGTGCCTGCTGAGGTAATCTGCCGTGAGATTGTCCGTGCCTGCCACGTGTTGAGCCGAGAGCACTTCCAGGCGGGGTTCCACCCATTGAAAGAGAACATCCGCCTCCTTTTCCAAGGCGGGACTGCTGGTGCCGCCCTGGTGGTTGATGTAAGCTACCGTGGTGACGTTGTCAGAAAGCACACGAATTGCTCTCCTCAGCACTAGGGGCTCGAGTGCTCTGAGCGCTAGGGTAACGGCCCGCAATTCCAGTCTGTTGATGGGCCATTGAGATTCCAACTGAGACCAGAGGCCCTGGACAAACTGGTCTTCGCAGTGAGCCCCCCAGCCTGAGAGGCTGGCATCCGTTGTCAACAGCACCCAGAGATGAGGTTCGAGGGGCATCCCCCGTTCCAGATTCCTTGTGCACTGCCACCAGCGAAGAGCTCGTTTGGTCCGTGGAGCACACGGGAGTTGAGTTGAGAGGGGATGGAGTTATGGAGACCACCGACGCAATAGGGCGCGCTGTAGTGGGCGCATGTGGGCCCTGGCCCAAGGCACTACCTCTATCGCTGCCGCCATTGTGCCCAGCACCTGAAGATAATGCCATGCTGAGGGGTTTCGTCTGCTCTGAAACTGCGCGACTAGCAGTCTTAAGTCCCTTGATCGCGTTCGAGACAGGAAAACTCTGCCCCTTTCTGTGTCGAATCTTGCTCCGAGGTATTCGAGGTCCTGGGTGGGAGCCATCCTGCTCTTTGCTCGGTTGATGACCCACCCCAGCTCCTCTAGTACCTGAATCACTCTGTTCGTCACCGCGCGACTTTCTTTTTCCGACTTTGCTCGGATCAGCCAGTCGTCCAGGTACGAGTGCACTAGTATTCCTTCCTTCCGGAGGAAGGCCGCTACTACCACCATCACCTTGGTGAAAGTCCGTGGGGCCGTGGCTAGACCGAAGGGGAGGGCCTGGAATTGAAAGTGGCCCCCCCGGCACCGCGAATCTTAGGAACTGTTGGTGGGAATCCCTGACTGGGATATGTAGGTAGGCTTCTGTCAAGTCGAGGGACGTCAGGAACTCTCCGCCCCTTACTGCTGCGATGACCGATCGTAGGGTCTCCATGCCGAAATGTGGTACCCTGAGGCAGCGGTTGACCTGTTTTAAATGCAGGATTGGTCGAAAGGACCCTTCTTTCTTTGGTACTACAAAGTAAATTGAGTATCGACCCAATCCGCACTGGTCTGGTGGTACTGGTACCACTGCCCCGAGTGCAATTAACCATGCAAGGATTGTCTCTATCGCCGACCTCTTTGCCGGAGATCCGCTGGGGGATTGGATGAATGCGGGAGGGATTTGCTTCGCGAATTCGAGAGCGTAGCCTTCTCTGATCACCTCTAGTACCCATTGATCCGAAGTGACTTGGGACCAGGCGGGAAGGAACTGCTTTAAACGGCCTCCCACTGGCCGTTTTTCCCCCTGGCCCCCCGTTGCTTCATTGGTGTTTTCTAGGGGCCGAGGAGAAGGAGGAGGCCCCAAAACCGCGACCTGCTCCCCGAAACCCCCGGAAACCTTGACTCCTGAGGGGAATCGCCCCCTGGAAGGGGGGTTGGATCTGGCAGGGCGGAACCTCCGAGAGTCCCTAGGCTGTGAGCGAATCGGTGGTAGAGGTCGACTTTGCTTCGTTCTGTCTTCTGGAAGCCTGCCTCCCTTGGACTCGCCAAGGTCCTTTACCAGCTTCTCTAACTCTTCACCAAACAGTAGCTTCCCCTTAAAGGGGAGCCGACTCAGGCGTGCCTTTGAGGAGGCATCCGCTGCCCAATTTCGCAACCACAAATAACGCCTGGCTGCAACCACCGAGGCCATGTTCTTGGCCAGGCTCCTGATGAGGTCATATTGACTATCCGCCAAGTATGCTGCTCCGGATTCCAACCTCGCCGCGTTGGGTCGGGCGTCATCCGCGGAGGACTCCGTCCCCTGAAGTTGCTGTGACCACCTTAAACAGGCTCGAGCTACCCAAGCTCCCGAGATAGAGGCCTGTAAGGCAAGGGCGCTTACGTCAAAGGCTTGTTTCAGAAGTGTATCCAATTTTCTGTCCTGAGAATCCCTTAAAGCCGCGCTGCTCTCAACTGGGATAGTAGTCTTCTTTGTGACTGCTGATACCGCTGCATCCACTCTGGGGGACTTCAACAGCTCCTTGTCTGTCTCTGGAAGAGGATATAGGTGCAGCATGGACCGGGTCCCCCTTAGGCTAGATTCAGGCTGGTCCCATTCCTCCTGGATCATCTGGCGCACCACCCTGTGGACCGGAAAGACCTTCTGGGATCTCCTAATGGCCTGGATCAATGGGTCCTCCAACGCCTCCTCTTCAGTTGGTGTCTCTGAGGCCACATTGAGCGCCTTTAGGGAATCATTAATTAATGCAGGGAGCTCTTCCCGGCGAAAGACGCGGATGATCCTGGATTGGTCATCCTCGGGGATCTCTCCTTCTTCCAGTTCCTCCTCCTCTTCGTCCACGTCCTTGTCCGAGTAAGGGTCCTCCGGGGTACCCTGGGAGAGGGGCGCCAGGGGATCCTCCTCGCTCCTTCGGGGGCGCTTCGTTGGTATGGCGGATTCTGTGTTGCCCGCCGCCAAGAGCCTGGCTGGTTTGTCTTCCCTCGACGGACCAGCCTCACCTGCTCCTATGCCCTGCTTCCGCAAGCAATAGGCTTTATGAAGTAAGAGAATGAAATCCGGGGAGAAAAAATCCCCAGACCCTCCTTCCCCCGCCGGGAGGAGGGAGGGGGGAAGAGGAGAAGAAGGCATGTCCAAGGGCGTAGAGAGAGGGACCTGGGACCCTTCCTCTCCTCCTGAGAGTTCACCTGACCCCTGAGGGGGGAGATCCGCAGCCAAATTAAGCTCCTGCTCGACTGAGGCCGCCACTGCGGCGCAGCTCCTGCAGATTCCTGCTTCTGCGGAGGTGCCCCTGCGTGTTCCGCAGGAAAGACAGCGGGGCTTGGACGCCATTGAAATACTTTTCCCAGAAGAGGAAACCAACCAGCCCCTTAACTTGGACCCCAAGAAAATAACGACTCCAAACAGTGCAGGCCTGACTGAAAGAATAAGGATTAACTTAAAATTAACTAAAGGTAATTAAGCAATTAAAATTAACGTTAAAGTAAAATTTTAAAATAAATTTTAAAGTAAAATTTAAAGTAAAAATGTAGCTTCTTTCCTCCCACGGAGGTACTTGTGATTGAAAGTTGCACCTCCTGTGTCCTGCTCGGCGATCCTAGCCCGCAGGCTCTACACGTGGAGCCAGATCGGGGGACCGTGGAGCTAGCCGGCGAACTTGCTGAACTGTAGATTCGCCGACCTGCGCAGTAGTTCTGCAGCTCCGTGCTCTAGCCGCTCCTCCGCGAGACCTGTGAGAGAAACCGGCAAGTCTGTTCTTCGCCGCCGCGTCCAGACGCTCCAGGACGGGATCGGCAGGAGACCCGGTAATGTGGCATTGCCTCCAGCGCTCAGCCACCCGACGGACTTCGGCGCGAGGCAGAGAATGGCTGTGTGCTCCCCGATGCTGCTCTTCTTAAGCCCGAGTGTTCCTGGTAGGGGCAGGAGGGCAGAAGTTCCCCTTGACGCTGTAGGCTGTTGCTCACCTCCGCCGCCCGGCCCGAGCAGGAGGGGAGGGGGGGGGAGAGAGGAGCAGGGAGCAGGCAGGATTTAAAGGCGCAGGAGCGCAAAAAGCCACTAAACTTCAGAAAGAAAGGAAATGAAAGAAATGCAATAATCAAAATTAAATTAAAATTAAATTACTAACTAAGGTATTAAATAAATAAAGTAGGACTCCAGTAAGCCCTAGGCTTACGGAATCCTCCAGCTGCTTGGAGGCTGAGCATACTGGAGTTAGGAGGTGGTTCCAGTGGTATTTATACCGCCCCACCTCCAAAAAGGTTGGGCTCAGCCTCCAAGCTGCTGGAAGGGTTGCGTAACCCAGAAGTAAAGGGACTGGACTGGAGTGACGATAAGGAACATGAATTTAGACCAAATTGCAATGTGCAAACACTGCTCAACTCACTCGTAAACACTCTGGGGGTCATTCTGTCCCATAAATAGCAGGAACGTGTTTTACAGGGAGGCTTAGATGTGGGTGTGAAGGGGTGTCACTGAGGTGGAGCGAGGGTGGGCAGTGTGTGGTCCGCAACCCTGAAGATCAGCTGACAGAAATAGGAATAAACAGCACCCCCCTCTCCTGATTACAATTTTACTTGAGAGCATGCATGCAGCAATTTAACATAAGGGACAAAACGTCCAAACTGATCAAACATCTAAGTGACATATCCCCAGTGATATAACCCTGTACATACAACATATTTGCAAACTCAATCAGAGCCACAAAATAAATTACCACTTATACACCAATGCCCTAATGCTATATGCCCCCTTCAACACCAAGAACTCAGAATAGTCACCTATAAAATCATGCCGCAAGGCAGTCGTAGGTGGGTTAAAAGATTACAACCTGATAATCAACTGTGACAAGATCAAGATCCTTATCATCACCAGAGAGACATCCTACTCACCCCCAGAAACTTTCAAGGTCAATGACATCACCCTCCCTGTAAAACAGGAAATGAAATACATTGGAGTCACATTAGACTAGTGACTGAATCTGCAAGTGCACATTAAGAAAATCACAACCACTGCAAACTACAAAATGAAGATCCTTCACAACCTCCATCCGCTACCGGACCACAACCACTTCAGGACAGTATGCTAAGCCATTATCACCTCACTCTTGGATTACTGCAATTCGATTTTACAAGGGATCCACCAGAACAAACCTGAAAGAACGATCAGAGAAATAAGAAAAGAACCAAGAGAGCACAGAGACCTTAAAAGCAAGCAAAGACAAGGTTTCAAGGAGAAGGTTATGACAATAGTTTCAGAAGTGAGCAGAAAGGTCAAGAAGGATGATGACTGAGTAAATGTCCTTGGATTTTGCCAGGAACAGGTCACTGGAGACTTTGGCAAGAGCTGTTTCAGTAGAATGTGCAGTAAAGCACGAAAGCCAGATTGTAGAGGATACGGAAGGGCTTGAGAGAAAATTGAGGTGATGATGGTGAATTGCATATTCAATCAGCTTAGGAGGGAGACTGGTCGATAGAAGGACAGGTAGATCTAGTAAGAGTTTCTTGAGGAGAGGAATGACCACAGCATATTTGAAGGCTACAGAGAAAGTTGCAGTGGAGAGGGATATGTTGAGAATATAAGAGATGGAAGGGACTATAGTGGAAGAGATGGAGCTATGGAGATGGGTGGGAATAGGATCAGAGGAGAAGGTAGTGAGTTTGGATGAGGAGAAAAGGCGAGTGGTTTCCTCCTCAGAGGTTATAGAAAAGGAAGAAAGGGTAGCAGAGGTAGGGTGGAAAGTTGTGAGTGAAGAAGGGGAGAAGGGGAAGTAGTAGTAGAAAGCATTATGCGCTGGAAGACTTTCTTTCTGACCTCATCCAGAAGTTTGAGATCCTTTCCTGGTGGGCAGTTGGTGTGATTGCGAGCAGATTTGACCCGCTTGAGGGTGGACTCCATGATGAGTGAGTTGTGGGGAGTTGAGGCTTTTCAAACCCTGGCGATGGTTGGATCAGGTATTTGGTGTCCACCTTCCGCGAAGAAGTGGCCCCGATGGCCGAGTTCTGCCATATTTTAAGGAGGTTCTCCTTCACTAAGGGGTGCAGTGGCATGATTGCAGAGATTTTGGGAGTTTCAAGGAACTTTAGAGCTGCTTGAGTTTCCGGATGTTGATCTGTTATGTCAGGGGCTTGGACCCCTAGAGTCGAGGAGATCTTCTGCAGGAACTTGGGGTATGTTAAGTTCTTAGGGTTGGAGTTACTGTCCAGGTTGGGTCCAGTAGACAGGGTCTCGAGAGGAGGAGGCAGCTCATCCCTGCTGAGGGAGGTTCTCGTGGACGGGGCCTCCCCCCCCCCACTGGGAGCATCAGATGTAGTCCGGGGGGAGAGGACTGCTATGGAGTCCATAGAGGAGGTAGATGTTGGGGAGACAGGCTGGTCAGGAGGGTTAGTGTGACTTGCTGGGCTTTGAGCCGAGGGTAGCTGCGCTTCTGTAGGAGCAGGAGTCCGCGAGGAAGACCAGTCCTGGAAGAAATCTGAAAATAGCTGGAAAAGCTGTGTAGGCCCTAGGGGGCCTGAAGCACATAACTGAGCAGGAGAAGGAGCGTGGAGGACATGGGCTATGTCCAGTTCTGGAGCCCAGAGGGGTTGAGGTACCAGGGTCTCAGGTTGAGCAGAAGTGCCGTGAGAAGGCTCAGGGTTTCTGTGTCCCGAGGAGGCGGCCGGAGAGGAGGGGGAACTGGAGGAGTACCTGACTCCTTTGTCCTGTGGTGAAAGGTGTTTCCTTCTCCCTCCATGCTTCCCCTTATGTGTGTGTCTGCTGTGTTTCAGTGGTGTCTATGTGATGTCCCAAGGTGCTCTGGTGGTGCCTGTGCTGTCCCGAGGTGCTCCGGCATGTATGTGATGCTCCAGTGATCTTTCAGAGCAGCAGTGCCATTTTTGGCTGGCTTCCGGGCTGTCGGGGGATCCTCTATGCCGAGGAGAGAGGGATTCCCTGCCTTCACGGGGTTGGTCCGGTTGCTGCTAGGAGCGTAGAGGACATCCAACAACAGAGGAGGGGGCGGCAGCCTGCAACACCACTTGTTCAGAGGCAAGATGGCTGCCCCCAGAGTTCCCACATGTTGATGAGATCTCCGGAGCATCGGGGGAGGAAGACCGTGTGGGGGCCTGGCAGGAGACGGAGACCCTCTGAGCCGCGTCTTAGGCTGCCGCTGGGGAGGAAGCAGATGCTGCCGACTTATTCTTGTGCCGGTTGGTCACCGCGGGAGCGGGCTTAAAGGCAGAGGTCCTCTTTTTGGTGCCATTTTATGATGCAGAGATCCAACGTGCCTGAGCTGTGAGTAGAAGAGAGAAAATCCTCCAAGGCATAGCCGTGGGCTCTTCTGGCCCTTGGAGACATGCGGGCACAGTCGGCACAGTCCTGAACTGGGGGTCCTTACTGAGGCAGCAGATGAATTCACGGTGGTTGTCCGAGTTGCTCATCTTGCAGGAGCAGGACGCACACTTCTTAAAAACAGACATGGTGAGTGATGCTTTTCCTTTCTTCTTATCTTCTTTGTATATTCCCTTTTTTTTTTTGTTTAAGTAGACTGGAAGTAAGGAGGAGAGAAGAAATCCATCTTGTGGGCAAGGAGGAAGAAGTAAAACTGGCCAGCTAGGGGCGGGATCGGAGGGTTGGGCTAGTAACTCATGCTCAGAAGGGCAACGCCCTTCTGGGCTATTGGAGAGATATCGATCTAGGAGCCGTCTGATGACATCAGCAGGTGTGGCTGATTCATCCTGCTTGTCCTAGAAGAACTAAAGAGTGGATAAATGTCTTAGTAGTGTGTGTAGAAAGGAAGAGACAAATTTTGCCAATCTTATAGAGAAAGAAGAGGCAGGATTTAGCTGTCTGTTGGATGTGTGCAGAGAATAAAGTGTAAAGGTCTGAATGTACACCTGTGTGCATGTGTATCTCGGTCTTATTTTCTGCAAATTGACACAAGTTAATATAAATTAAAAGCTTTTTGGTTTTTAAGGTAGGACTCCAGTAAGCCCCAGGCTTACGGAACCCTCCAGCTGCTTGGAGGCTGAGTATACTGGATTGGGGAGGTGGTCCCAGTGGTATTTATACCGCTCCACCCCCAAAAAGGTTGGGCTCAGCCTCCAAGCTGCTGGAAGGGTTGCGTAACCCAGAAGTAAAGGGACTGGACTGGAGTGACGATAAGGAAAGAAATTATGCAAAAGAAAGAGCGAGAGAGGAAAAGAGAATCCAAAGACATTGCAGGAAACAGAAACTCAGAGCATCATGGGAGGGGAATGAACAGGAAGAGCCTCAGAGGCTTGCAAGGAATAAAGAGCAGAAGTTTCTTTCCTGGACTGAGCAGTGCCAGGCTCATTTCCCCTTCTGCTTGCCCCATGCAGTGTATGTGTGTCTCCGAGGCTGGATCATGGCACTGCCTCCCCTGCTGCCCACCTCCTGCCAGTCTCCTACCTGCTGAGCAGAAAACCCTGCAGCCATTCTCCTGCCCTTCTCTGGAACACGCCTTGGTTCCCTCTTTGCAAAGCTGGTGGTGTGAATTTTGAGAGCGTCTTTCCTGGTGGCTTCAGTGGGAGGAAGTGTGAACACAGACAAAAAGAGGCAGGCTAGGGAACAAGTGCCCTCCCCCAGCCCTGCAAAGCCTGTGAAAGGGGCTGTACTAATGGGTCATCTCACAGATCCACTTCCTGTGATATTCAGGCAGATAAAAGCAGGGAAGGAGAGAGGAGTTACTAACAACCGAATGCCCTGGAGGATTTCATCTGTCTGATCTATAGAAACAAAGATATTATATGCACAGAACAAGTTCCACACACAAAGCCCTATAAATAAACTAGTTTCTCGATGGGAGTATCACAGAGCACTCTGGGAGCTGTAGTCCTTCCTAAGAGGGGATTACTGTGTGGGAGTGTCACAGTGCGCTTTGGTAGTTGTGTTCATTCCTATGAGGGATTACTGTGTGGGAGTGTTGTAGTAGATTACCAGACCAAGAAAAGACACCTGAGGTTTTCGTGAAAGCAATCAGCAGTTTTATTAGCCGGCGTGAACTCAAGTGTAATAACTTCCAAAGCCTGAGTTCCCAGAACAAAGGTTCTCTGTTACACTTTATTTATTTATTTATTTAATTTTCTTATATACCGCGCTATTTGTCATCAGTGCGGTTTACATTGAAACAATACAACGCTATTTGTCATCAGTGCGGTTTACATTGAAACAATACAACATTTGGTCAGCTATAACAGACCTATTACAAGTAACAGGAATATTAACAAGGAAGTAAACAGGGAAATCATTTATATTTCTAGAAATACATGTTGATATATAAAATACATAGATATATAAAATCTATACATTTAGTTAGTTAGTTAGGGTAGGTATGAGGTTAAAAGGATGAGGGAGGGGAAGGGGTGTTTAGGTGTTTGAAGTGTGCGATGAAAAGGTGGTGTTTAAGGGCTTTTTAAAATTGTTTGATGCCTTTAATTGCTCTGATATTGGGAGGAAGTTTGTTCCAACATCTAGGAGCATAATTCGAAAAAGCCCTATTGATGGATGATTGATTAGCTTTTAATGAAACTTTTGGTATAAGTAGTGTGTCAACAGCTGGAGATCTCCTGGACCTGTTATTTGTTGTGTGTATGATGAGATCAGAGATGGAATCTGGAGAAATATTATTGAAAGCCCTAAAGGTGGTAAGGATGGCCTTATATTGGATTCTGCAGCTTATTGGTAGCCAATGAAGCTTCTCTAGAATGGGGGAAATTTATTTATTTATTTTATTTATTAACATTTTTTATATACCGCACTATTCGTTATCAGCGCGGTTTACATGGAACAAGAAACTTCAGACAAGTAACATTTATCTGGTTATTACAGTGAAATATGCTCACCCTTTGATGATCCGCAGAGGACACGAGCTGCTGCGTTCATGGCTAATTGAAGAGGATTAATAGTTATATTTGGTAAGCCATGGAGTATTATGTTAGCATAATCAAAGTGCAGTGTGACTAGAGCTTGAAAAATGGTGCGGAAGTCGTCAGACTCCATCATAGGTCTCAGATGACGAAGGGTTTTTATCTTGAAGTAAACCGCCTTTATGGTGCGTTTTATATGTTCCTTGAAGTTTAACCTTTGATCCAGAATTACTCCCAGATATCGAATATTTGATTTGACTGGGAGATCAGCATCTCTGACTTTTAGAATTGATGGAGGGGAGAAAGATTTATTCCTTGTGATTATTAGAACCTCTGTTTTTTTAAAGTTAATGTGGAGGTTTTGAGAGAGAAGCCAATCAGTTATTGATTAGCACTGTATAGTTTGGGTATGATACAGATATCGGTGAGAATAATAACACATCATCCGCATACATAAGGCAGGATATACCAAAAGAGCGTGCGATGTCACAAATTGGCTGCATATAGATGTTGAACAGCAGCGCAGACAAGGAGGAGCCTTGTGGTACACCTTGATTCTGCTGAAAGGGAGTAGAAGTAGCATTACCAATATGAACTTGTTGTAATCTACCTTCCAGGTAGGATTTGCACCAGTCCCAAGCACGGTTCTTGATTCCCTTCTCATGAAGTCGCTTTAGTAGTTGTGTGTGATCCACAGAATCGAACGCAGCAGTTATATCAAGAAATATTAGAGAAAAGCCATTTTTCAAGTTGTCAATGCCGTTGATAAGTGTATTGATTAATGTTGTTAGGAGGGTTTCTACACCATGGGCTTCCCTGAATCCATGTTGACATGGATCTAAAGGGGAAAATGAGTCTATATGCTGTTGTATCTGTCTGAGAGTTAATTTCTCAAGAATTTTGGCTAGAAATGGGATACTAGAGATTGGACGGTATGAGTCCTCCTTCTTTGGGTCAAGCTGGTTGTTTTTCAGCAGTGATCGGATGGATGTATATTTAAGAGCATCTGGGAAGACACCAGATTCAAATGACAGCTGTGGTACAGATGAATTTTGACTATTTGATTATGCCTCACTATTGATTATGCCTCAGTAGTGAATATGCCTCAACTGTAAATAGGAGCACTTGAAACTGTTGAAACAATTTACATAACTACAGATACTGGAAAGATCAGGGAGGAGACCTTCTCCTAGCAAGCAAATGGAGACCCATTACAGAGAACAAAAGAACACTTCACCTAGGAGCCTTTCTACTAGCAGACAAATTGAAACCCATTAACAGGACAAAACAGGACAATTCACCTTGCCTTGGAAACATTTCTCCTAAGAATTCATCAATTGTAATGTAGACCAGGGGGGGTGGGGGGTTCCCTTGAGCATTTTCAAGCACCTGGCCAGTGTCTTGGATGTGCTTAATGGATAACTGACTCTATACTACGTATGTGTCACATGATAGGAAATAACTGGATTGTTCTTGCAACTGGATAAAATGGGTACCTGTTTTCAGCTAGAGAGAGAGAAATGGATTCATCTAGGAATGGACGCATTGCCTAGAGAAACTCCCGATTGAGAAGTCTCTCTTGTCTGGTTGAATCAGGGATCCATTCAATCGAAGTGTGACAGGGATGAAGTAAATCTCTTTCGGTGAAGTATATTCTTCTTCTGTAATTATCTTTCTAGTTATCTATTCTGTAATTAAGTGCTTTTATTCTAATAGTTTTCCAGATATCTTTTTAACTAATCATAGGTAGATATATGAATTACTTGCCTTTCTAAATAAGTACGAATTAAGAAGTTAAATAAGTGAAATTCAAGTTATCCCTGCTTTGTATTATAAATAAACGCACGTCTTCATTAACAAGGTGTGTTAGCCTTTGTTGAAGTAAGACATTTGGTACCAGAAGTGGGGTGCGATAAAAAGAAAGGCTATAACAATGTTGAAAAGAAGAGTAAAAAATGTAAATAGTACAAAGACTGTAAAGGAAGATAAAGATTTTGTAAATATCCCCGGATGGGATCAGGCGCCTTATGAAATGTTAGCTAGAGAATGGTCTTGCAATTCAGGACTAAGTGAGAATTGGGAATCTGTTTTAAAAGATGCGGAACCTGTAAATCTCCTTACATGCTTGCAAAAAATACCTGTTGAAAAAGGGATAGAATTGAGTGTGTTGGGGAGGAGAGGTTGGCTTTTGCTGTCTGCATATCGTAAGATACATCAGACAAAATCCAGCAAAGTAGATTTGATTGAGCAACTTGAAAAACAGAATTGTGATTTACAAAATATGATAACAATGCTACAATGCCAAATCCGTTTGTTGACGGATAAATTAGATACTTATCAGCAGGTTGCTGAGAGAGCAGCTGTCAGGGTGGCCCAGTATAAATATCGTAAAAAAAAGGGGAGAGTAAATAAAAAGAAAGTGCACATGTCTATTGCTAAAGCAGGTGTAAATTGGAATCCTGATGACTGGGATGGTAATATCTGGGATTCTACTGAATCATCTAACTCTGAGGAAGAGCAAGGAGTTAGTAATGAAAACTATCAGGCACAACCGATTTATAGGAGGAAAGTGCAGAGTACTCCCCAAAATCCTGGAGGAGTTAATCTAGATACTGTGGAGGATTTTAATCAACAAGAGATTAATGATATCCAGGACAGGTTTAGGCAGAAACCTGGGGAATCACTGATTACCTGGATGGTGCGTATTTATGAAACTGGAGCTGCAGGAGTACAGCTAGATCATGGTGATGCTAGGAAATTTTGTCTAATTAGTGTTGACCCTGTGATACAAGAGCAGTTTCGTAATTACATATCACAAAATATGACTAATTTACTCCAACTGGCAGTAGAAGGATGTAATGCTAAATTTCCTGCCGAAGCTGATTGGCCCCCAAATGATAAACAATGGTTTGCTTTGCGTGACGCTATTCAGCGCATTAAAGAGGAAGGCATGAAAACTGCTATTTTTATAGGGCAAGCTGATCAGTTAATGAATTGTGCCATGACTGCATCAATGAGGAATAAGATTATACGTTTGGCTCCACCAGCTTACAAACATGTTATTATGACTTTACTGATAAATCAAACAGGGAATCCTTTATCAGAAGTAATAGAAGCAGTGAGACAATTAGGTGAATTGGGAGAGTGGGGTCCAAAGTACAGTGCTGGTGACAGAAGGGAGAATAGATCAGAAGGACAGAAGGGAAATATAAACAACAGAGTATCCAGGAAAGATATGTTTACTGCTCTCCTTAAAGATGGTGTTAAAAAGGAACAGATTGATGGAATTAACACACAGAGCATGTGGGAAATATATAAGAAAAGAGGGCTGTATAAGAAAAGTGGAAATAGGAATGTGAGTAAACAAAATTCTGAAGTGAATGAAGAGGAGAGAAAGAATGAGGGGAAAAGGAAGGAGGGTGAGATTAGAGAAGCAAGATCAAATGTTATTCCCACAGCACCACTTTCTGACTTATACCCTGATCCTTCATGGGCACAGGATTTGTTTCAAGAATAGGAAGTAGGCCAAGCTCCAGTTGAAGGGTGGACTCATAAAGACATGAGACCCCATGTAAATTTAGACATTTTTTGGAAACATAAGAACAATCAGAGGGTCCGAGCCTTAGTAGATACTGGAGCGGAGGCCACCTTAATTTATGGAAATCCAAAACATTTCAGAGGACAGCATGTTACAATCACTGGGCTGGGAGGAAGGAAAACAGATGCTGTACAAACCACATTGGAAATGAAAATTGGTCAGTTACCTAAGAGAAAATACTCTGTGTTAATTGTTCCCATTCCCGAGTATATAATTGGGATAGACATATTAAAAGGGTTGACACTGATACTTGATGAGGAACAATACCAATTTGGCATCAAACCTTACATGTCTGCTAGACCTATTACTGTAGGACACCTTAAAATGCCAGCAGTAAAGCTGCCCCCCGCCACTAAAATGGTGAGTATGAAGCAGTATAGGATCCCGGGAGGACATCAGGAAATAGGAGAAACAATTCAGGAATTGCTAGAAGCAGGGGTGATTAAGCCAGTTACCACTGGCTGGAATAATCCGGTGTGGCCGGTAAAGAAATCAGATGGCAGTTGGAGAATGACAGTTGATTATAGAGAATTGAATAAGTATACCCCTCCACTGACTGCTGCTGTACCAGATACAATTACTCTTATTGAAAATATTCAAAGACACGCAGGGACATGGTATGCTGTCATAGATTTGGCTAATGCATTTTTTACTATTCCAATTTCGGAGGAGAATTGGGAGCAGTTCTCATTTTCTTGGCAGGGTAGACAGTACTGTCCCACTAGACTTCCCCAGGGGTATTTACATAGCCCCACTATCTGTCACAGGATTGTAGCAGAACACTTAGATGAACTCCCACCTCCGGATGGGGTACAAATTTCACATTATATTGATGATATTTTAATGCAGGGGCCCTCACAAGAGATAGTGCAGGAACATCTTGAAGCTCTCATTGCACACATGAAAAAGAAGGGCTGGGAAATTAACCCTGCAAAAATTCAAGGACCAGCCCAGACAGTAAAATTCCTGGGCATACAGTGGCATCAGGGTCATAGAGAAGTGCTCCCAAAAGCCAAACAGAAAATAATGGAATTTAATACTCCCCGAAATAAAAAGGAGGCCCAGAAATTTATTGGACTGTTTGGCTTTTGGAGGCAGCACATTCCCCATTTGAGTCAAATACTGGCACCATTGTATAAAATAACTAGGAAGAAATATGAGTTTGAATGGGGAGATGTGCAGCAGCAGGCTTTTGAACTGGCTAAACAAGCTATACAGCAAGCCTTAGATTTATGGCCTGTTCAACCTGGGGAACTCGAGCTCAATGTATCAGTACAAGAACAGTATGCTAATTGGAGTTTATGGCAGAAACAGGGAAAGAAAAAAGTACCTCTAGGATTCTGGACGAGGAAGCTCCCTGAAGCAGGGACTAGATATACCCCTTTTGAAAAACAGTTGTTAGCATGTTATTGGGCTTTGGTGGATACAGAACAGGTGACCATAGGACACACTGTGATGTTAAGACCAGAAATTCCTATTATGCAGTGGGTAATGAGCTCCCCCAAGACACACAGAATAGGACATGCACAAGAAGCAAGCATAATCAAATGGAAATGGTATATTCAGGATAGAGCTAAAATTGGTATAGGGGGAACTGCTACCTTACATGAAAGGGTAGCTCAAGCCCCTCTTAAGGACACTGAGACCATGCAATTGCCAAATCATGAATTAACAGCAACAGAGTCTCCAGTGAAGTGGGGACAACCATTTGTACAATTAACCTCAGAACAGAGAAATCATGTTTGGTTTACTGATGGGTCTGCTAAATATGTGGGAAATAAAAGGTGTTGGAAGGCTGTGTCTTACAATCCCACTACTAAAAAATTGTTGACAACTACAGGTGAAGGGAAAAGTAGCCAATATGCTGAACTTTATGCAGTATTTCAGGCTTTAAAACAAGAGACACCAGGGACTTGTCATATTTACACTGATTCCTGGTCAGTAGCCAATGGCTTAGCCACATGGCTACCTACCTGGCAGCAAAATAATTGGGAGATACATTCAAGAGAAATTTGGGGAAAAGAACTGTGGCAGCAAATTTGGGAAATGTTGCTTTTAAGTACGGTAACTGTGTATCATGTAGATGCTCATTGTGCTATTGATTCGTTAGACAGATGGTTTAACTCTATTACTGATGAACAAGCTAAAATTGCTGAAGCACAAACAGACACCAAAGAATCTGACTTGCTGGGCATGGCAAAATGGGCTCACCAGAAATGTGGGCATTTAGGTGAAAAAGCTACTTTCCGCTGGGCACAAACACGGGGAATCCCTATCCCCTTAGATGCCATTAGAACAATTATCTTGCAATGCCCAATTTGTCAGCATATACAGCACAGGTCTGTCCCACACATAGTGTATGGCCATTTAGGGCGAGGAAAACTACCAGGCCAGATATGGCAAATAGATTACATAGGACCTCTACCTACCAGTAAGGGATGTCAATATGTATGCACGGCTGTGGATACATATTCCGGGTATTTAGTGGCATATCCATGTAAGAGGGCTACGCAGATTAACACCATTAAAACATTAGACCTCATTACTTTATATTATGGGATCCCTCTTCAGATTCAAAGTGATAATGGGTCTCATTTTAAAGGGAGGCTTGTACAGGATCACAGTAGACAGCATAACATTGAATGGATATTTCATATACCCTATTACCCTCAAGCTGCAGGACTTATAGAAAGAATGAATGGATTGCTCAAAGAACAGCTTAGGAAATTAGGGGAAGGATCCCTGCAAAAGTGGAGAGATCATTTATCTGCAGCACTACAGATCCTTAACAATAGACCAATTGCAGAAACTGAAACTCCTCTAATGAGGATGTTGACTCCCGCATTACAAATCAAATCTTATGTAGCCACTAACACTATTCTATATTGGGAAATTAAAGAAGGTGCCTTAGCCCCATATCGGGCAACACCAGAGGCAGCCGGACTAGATTTACATGCTCTGCAGGAATATAGAATAAAGGTCCATGATTTGCAATTAATAGAAACAGGAATAGGAGTCCAGTTACCACCCGAGCATTTTGGGTTAATTGCCCCTCGCTCTGGATTGGCCCTGAAAGGCATACAAATACTTGGAGGAGTGATTAATGCAGATTATCAAGGAGAGATAAAAATTATTCTAATGAACAGTGGTAACTCAGATTTAATGATCCAGACTGGGGACAGAGTGGCCCAATTACTTATTATCCCCACTTATGGAGGAGTAGTAAAGAAGGGGAGTGCCCCCACTGCTCTAACAGTTAGAGGGGATGCTGGATTTGGATCTGCTAATTTAAACACCGGGGCAAGGATTTGGGTACAATCACCAAATCACCCACCTGAGCAGGCAGAAGTTATTGCCACTGGGAATGATAACATAATATTGATTATGAGACCTGGACAAGAAAAGTGGGAATATATACCAGCAAACAAATGTTACCTGCGAGAATAAAATGATGTCTTTTCATTATAGGTTATCTCTACACCTTATGAACCAATGAACCAGCATATTTCTAGCAAGGACCGGGATCGGTTCCAGCAAGCTTTCATATGCCATGTAGTGACATGGGCACTCATTACCAGCCTGATCTTTGGTACATGGAAAGTCTATTACTGGAGAGTGCAAGTGGTAACCCAACCCGAATTACACTTGCCCAAGCGTTTAGCAGATGCGATAGAACCACCTCAGAATATCTGGACTTATTTAGCCCGAAAAGTTTTAAATATTTCTAACTTTTGCCTTTCGGACATGCGTAATCCAGTGGATCTGTTAACTACATGTTTGATTGCAATACCCACACCAGCTCGAGTTTTGTTGTACTATTTTAAAGCTACACAAAATGACAGTTGGGCAAATGAAGAAGATATAAGGACACACCCCATGCTATACGAATATTGCAGAGATTGTCCCACTAATTTCAATTTTTGGGATAACATGACTCAAATAATCACCCATAATATCGCCCCAGGCGATGTATGTTATAACATGACATGTAATCCTGATGAAATACCGAAATGCCAACAACTAAAGATGCAACAAGAAATTGCCAAGGACATTGATATAATACTTTTATGTGATGCAACTAGGAAATGTAGAAATGTAACTAATACTATGAATTGTAATACTTAAGTAGTACTAGGAAGGCAGTCTTGCAAAATCGAGTAGCAATAGATTATTTACTTTTAAAACACAATTATGGATGTGAACATTTTGAAGGCATGTGTTGCTTTAATTTAACTGACCATGCTACTTCCATTCAGTCTCATATTCAAGCTTTGCAAGAACTAGCCAAAGATATTAAACAAGATATTAATGTTAATTGGTGGGATTGGGTATTTGGATGGCTGCCCAGTATGGGTAGCCTCAGACAAATCATTGGGGGAATTATTATTTGTATTTGTTTATTAATTATGATATGTTGTTTTATTCAATGCATACCCAGTTTCATTACTATATTTCATCCACCCAAAGTCCCCACAATGTTACCAGTATCTTATAGGCACAATCAATAGTCAAAGGACCGAATGTGGTACAGATGAATTTTGACTATTTGATTATGCCTCACTATTGATTATGCCTCAGTAGTGAATATGCCTCAACTGTAAATAGGAGCACTTGAAACTGTTGAAACAATTTACATAACTACAGATACTGGAAAGATCAGGGAGGAGACCTTCTCCTAGCAAGCAAATGGAGACCCATTACAGAGAACAAAAGAACACTTCACCTAGGAGCCTTTCTACTAGCAGACAAATTGAAACCCATTAACAGGACAAAACAGGACAATTCACCTTGCCTTGGAAACATTTCTCCTAAGAATTCATCAATTGTAATGTAGACCAGGGGGGTGGGGGGTTCCCTTGAGCATTTTCAAGCACCTGGCCAGTGTCTTGGATGTGCTTAATGGATAACTGACTCTATACTACGTATGTGTCACATGATAGGAAATAACTGGATTGTTCTTGCAACTGGATAAAATGGGTACCTGTTTTCAGCTAGAGAGAGAGAAATGGATTCATCTAGGAATGGACGCATTGCCTAGAGAAACTCCCGATTGAGAAGTCTCTCTTGTCTGGTTGAATCAGGGATCCATTCAATCGAAGTGTGACAGGGATGAAGTAAATCTCTTTCGGTGAAGTATATTCTTCTTCTGTAATTATCTTTCTAGTTATCTATTCTGTAATTAAGTGCTTTTATTCTAATAGTTTTCCAGATATCTTTTTAACTAATCATAGGTAGATATATGAATTACTTGCCTTTCTAAATAAGTACGAATTAAGAAGTTAAATAAGTGAAATTCAAGTTATCCCTGCTTTGTATTATAAATAAACGCACGTCTTCATTAACAAGGTGTGTTAGCCTTTGTTGAAGTAAGACAACAGCTTCGTTATGTTAGCTATAAAAGGGCTGAGTTCTGTGCGCATAGATCTTATCCAGTGTGCTGGGCATGGGTCAGTTGGTGAAGTTGTCGTGTTGATGGAGGTAATAACTTCAATTATGGTTTTTACAGAGGGTGGTGAGAGGTTGGTGATTGAAAACTGTGGAAGGGAAGTTTGGATAGGTTCATATAATGATATAGTATTTGTTTTTATTGTTTTGGATTGGATGTAGTTCGCATAGGCTTGGGGCTGAATCCCTTCTTGTTGTGGCGGAGATGGTTGATTGATAAAGGACTTTACTAGGTTAAATAAGTCCCTTGGTTTATTCAGAGAGCGGCTGAGGATATCAGCAGGAGGCTTTCCTAACCAGGGCTCCACACATCAAACAGTAAGTAAGGATTTGAGGGTTTCTTTGTTTAATACATTGCTAGCTCTCTGACTGGGAGCTCTTAAAAAGGGTTTTGTGTATATTTTTTAAAGCAAGGTTACTTTCATTTTTGCTGTTTTAGGGGAACTTTTACTTGAGCACAGTAGGTTGCTGAACTCTGTAACCTCCTCAGGTTCAGAAACTGCTAACACCTAATCAAGAGTTAGTGGGCCTGTTTCCTGAGTGCAGTTGAAGCCTGCATAAAAAGCTCCTGTGCCCTGCCCTTTTGAGGCTTTCCTAACCAGGGCTCCACACATCAAACAGTAAGTAAGGACTTGAGGGTTTCTTTGTTTGGGTTTTTTTTTTTATTACATTGCTAGCTCTCTGACTGGGAGCTCTTAAAAAGGGTTTTGTGTATATTTTTTAAAGCAAGGTTACTTTCATTTTTGCTGTTTTAGGGGAACTTTTACTTGAGCACAGTAAGTTGCTGAACTCTGTAACCTCCTCAGGTTCAGAAACTGCTAACACCTAATCAAGAGTTAGTGGGCCTGTTTCCTGAGTGCAGTTGAAGCCTGCATAAAAAGCTCCTGTGCCCTGCCCTTTTGAGGCTTTCCTATCCAGGGCTCCACACATCAAACAGTAAGTAAGGATTTGAGGGTTTCTTTGTTTGGGTTTTTTTTTTTAATACATTGCTAGCTCTCTGACTGGGAGCTCTTAAAAAATGGTTTTGTGTATATTTTTTAAAGCAAGGTTACTTTCATTTTTGCTGTTTTAGGGGAACTTTTACTTGAGCACAGTAGGTTGCTGAACTCTGTAACCTCCTCAGGTTCAGAAACTGCTAACACCTAATCAGGTGTTAGTTCCCTCCCTACCCACCCTGACTCCCACCCACCCCTAGTGAGCAGTCTTGCTTTATAGGGCACCTCCCCCTTTACCAAATCACAGTGAATTGGACCAGCACATTTTGAATATAATTAAAGAGATTTAACTGCTTTTTCTCTGAAAGGACAGCTGCGAAACCGGCTGGTACTTGGTAGATCTCTCTCTTTTTCTTTAACAGATACCTAAGCTCCACAAACAGGACAATGGCTGGGAAAAATCGTATTGCTAAAGCTGTTGCCCCCGTTACAGCTTCTGCCTCGGTCCAGACAGAGGTCCTAATGCCAGTTGAGGAACCGGTTCCATGTGCAGGGTGCCTGCATGCTGAAGCTCTGAGGAAACAAGTGGAGGAACTCAGAGAGGAGGTGGCGAGGCTGAGGAGCATTCAAGACAGTGAGAAGTACATTGATGAGATGCTTCTTGCAGCAACCAGGCTCTCCAGCACAGGAGAAGGTGGGTGCCAATAGAATGTCGATGGTTGGACAAAAGTCACCAGAGCCTGCAAAATCACCAATCCAATTTCTCCAGCCCTTGAATTGAAGAACCATTATGCAGCCCTGGAAGTGGAGGAGGTGAAAGCATCCCTGGAAAGGGAAGAACCAGAGTTCAAGTACCCCATAGTTGCGGAATCAGTGACCAGAAGGAAACGAAGGGTAGTGGTGGTTGGAGACTCTCTTCTGAGGGGTACTGAGGCGTCCATCTGCCGACCAGACTTGATGTCCAGAGAGGTATGCTGTCTGCCTGGTGCCAAGATCCAAGATGTTACGGAGAGTTTGCCGAGACTCATCAAGCCCACTATTACCCAATGTTGCTAATCCATGTTGGAACAAATGATACTGCCAGGTATACCTCGGAACGTATCAAAAGTGACTTCATGGCTCTGGGACAGAGGGTGAAGCAGATAGGTGCACAGGTGGTGTTCTCTTCAATCCTCCCTGTTGAGGGTAAAGGCCAAGGCAGAGAGGCTCGCATCCTGGAGATGAATGCATGGCTGCGTGGATGGTGTCTTCGAGAGCGTTTTGGTTTCCTAGACCATGGGATGCTGTTCCAAGGGTTGCAGAGCAGAGATGGCATCCATCTGTCCAAGAAAGGTCAACGAATCTTTGGTAGTAGACTGGCTAATCTACTGAAGAGGGCTTTAAACTAGATTCGTTGGGGATGGGTGAAGAAAGCCCCCAGGTAAGTGAAAGCCCCCAGGTAGGTGATACATTAAATACCTTTATGGAAATGGGTAACAGGGGTAACATATGGAAAGCAGTGTGTATTAATGCCCGTAGCATGGGAAATAAGATCCCTGAAGTAGAAGCTTTGGTGGGAGTGGCTGACTTGGATTTAGTGGCAGTTACAGAAACATGGTTCACAGAAAACCATGACTGGGATGTAACTATACCTGGCTATACTTTATTCAGAAAGGACAGGGTAGGAAGAAGGGGAGGAGGAGTGGCACTATATGTAAAAACTACTATTAAAGCTTTGGAATTACAGAGCTTAAAAGGGAGAGAGGAGGCATTGTGGGTTAAACTAGAAAGAGGGAAAGAGAAATCTATTTGCATTGGTGTGATATACAGACCTCCCTCACAAGAGGAAGAGGTGGACAGAGAGTTAATTGAAGACATACGCAGCATTGCTAGGAAAGGGGAAGTGCTACTGCTAGGAGATTTCAATATGCCAGATGTTGATTGGCACATTCCTGCTGCAGTATCATCTAGAAGTAAGGAGATCCTGGATTCTCTACAGGGAGAACTATTCAGGCAATTGGTAACACACCCCACACGTGAAGGGGCCATACTGGACTTGGTGCTTACCAATGGTGAAAGTGTTTCTGATGTTGTAGTGGGAGATCATTTTGCATCCAGTGATCACCAGATGGTGTGGTTCAGTATTAGGACTAGGGCTGTTAGAATCCATTCCAAGGTGAAGATCTTAGACTTTAGGAAGACTAACTTTGCGAAGATGGGCCAATACCTCAGGGAGTCGTTAGTGGGATGGGAACAGCTAGGGGATGTAGAAAAACAGTGGGCAAAACTGAAAGGGGGTATTTTAAAGGCAACCAACCTTTTTGTTAAAATGGTAAATAAAGGCAAAAGGAACAGGAGACCGCTATGGTTTTCGAAGGAAGTAGCTGAAAAAGTGAAGAAAAAGAGGGAGGCCTTCATGAAATACAAGATATCACAGAGAGAGGAAGACAGGCATCTGTATTTGGAAAAACTTAGAGAAGCTAGCAAAGTAGTCAAGAAGGCAAAGATTCAAAAGGATGAGGAAATAGCCAATGCAATAAAATGGGGGGATAAGACATTTTTCAGATATATTAGTGAGAAAAGGAAGGGCAAATGTGGTATTGTCAGACTCAAGGGTGCAGGGGGGGAATATGTAGAAGCTGATAAGGATAAAGCGGAATTGCTTAACAAATATTTTTGTTCTGTGTTCACAGATGAAGAACCAGGAGCAGGACCTCAGAAAACACCCACAAATAAGAACAGAAGCGAGGGACATCTTGAACAATTTTCAGAAGACTGTGTTCGTGAGAAACTAGCTCAACTTAAAGTAGACAAAGCGATGGGACCGGATGGGATACACCCTAGAATACTGAGGGAACTTGGGGACGTTCTAGCAACTCCACTGACTGACCTTTTCAATGCCTCGTTGGAGTCGGGAGTGGTGCCAAAGGACTGGAGAGAGGCTCATGTGGTGCCTTTACACAAAAGCGGAAGTAAGGATGTGGTTGAAAACTACAGGCCGGTTAGTTTAACTTCGGTGGTGAGTAAATTATTGGAAACGCTGCTGAAAGAGAAAATAGTGAGGTTTCTGGAGTCCGGCGGATTACAGGATCCGAGGCAGCATGGATTCACCAGAGGCAGGTCTTGTCAGACAAATCTGATTGATTTCTTTGACTGGGTGACCAGGGAGTTGGACCGAGGGAGAGCTCTAGATGTGGTGTATTTAGATTTCAGTAAAGCCTTTGACACTGTTCCTCACAGGCGACTTATTTATTTTATTTATTTATTTATTTTTATTTTTTATATACCGCGCTATTGAAATCAGCTCGGTTTACATTAAAACTGAACAGGCAACAATGCATAAATATCACAATGTGCTTACATAGAACATGGCTTACATGGAACATGTGCTTACATAGAACAATGGCATAATCAAACTGGGATAACAAGGAAAACTATTCACATGGTATATACAAGTATTTACATAGAGTTATCTATTCTCGTAAACCGTAGGTATTTATAGGTCAGGTGGTAGATTTATGATGTGTATATCTAAAGGAGAGGAGCATCTAGCCATTTTCATGTTGGGTGATAGGGCAGTTAGTGTGTGGTGTGAGTGCAAATGACTTGTGTTTTTCGGGCATGGTTTCAGGATAGTGAATTAGAAAAAGGTGGTGTTTTATTGCCTTTCTGAAGGAGGTGAGGTTGGTTATGGATCTTATACTAGCGGGGAGTTCATTCCAGGCTGTTGGGGCATAAATTGAGAAAGCTCTATTGGTAGTTGCCTTTGTACATCTTGTGGTGAGCTTAGGTACAGTTAGCATGTTCCGTAGTGTAGGTCTTCTGACTCTAGTATTGGGTATGTTGTTGAGCAGTTTACTAATTGGTGTGGGAGATTGATTATTCAGTGCCTTGAAGGTCATGACCAGTACCTTGTATTGAGTTCGGGCTTGTAGTGGCAGCCAATGAAGGTTTTTCATTACTGGGGTTATATGTTCTAATCTTGATGTCCCTGTGAGAACCCTAGCAGCTGAGTTCATGGCCAGCCGAAGTGGGTTGAGGGTTGCTTGTGGAAGACCATGGAGGATGGTGTTCGCGAAGTCTATGTGTGGGATCACTAGGGCTTGAAAAATGGTTCGATAGTCTGAAAAGTCCAGTAGTGGGCGGAGGTGGCGAAGGGTTCGTATTTTGTGGTATATTGCTTTGGTAACGGTCTTTATGTGGGTTGTCATAGCCAATCGCTGATCTAGGGTGATGCCTAGGTAGCGAATTGTGTCTTTTGTCTTTAGTTCAGCGTTTTTAACTTGCAGGTTGGGTGGTGGGGTGAATTTCTGATTCCTTGTGACAAATAGGACATCGGTTTTGCTATGATTAATCCTCAGGTTTTGTGTGAGAAGCCATTCAGCCACTGCATCAAAGCATCTGATGATAGGGGAAAAATCAGGTTGTTCTATGGTAAATGGAATGTAAAGTAGTATGTCGTCAGCATATACGAGACATTCTACATTTAATGAACGTATCAGGGAGCAGATAGGCTGCATATAGATGTTAAATAATAGAGCAGACAGGGATGATCCCTGTGGCACTCCCTGCTTCTGTAAGAATGGTTCAGAGGACGTGTTACCTGCTTTTACTTGCTGCCATCTGTTAGTTAAGTATGATTCACACCATTGTAATGCAGTTCCCAGTAATCCTTTTTCTTGGAGGCGTTGTAATAGTATATTATGATTCACAGAGTCAAATGCGGCAGCAATGTCAAGAAAGATGAGGACGAAACCTTGGTGTATGTTGTCAATTCCTGTGATTAGCTTATTGAATAAGGTAGTTAAGATGGTATCTACTCCATGCGATTCCCTGAAGCCATGTTGGGCTGGATCGAGGGGTGCCTCGTCATCGATGTGCTGATGGATCTGACGCTGGACTATTTTCTCGATGATCTTAGCAAGCAGTGGAATGCTTGATATGGGTCTGTACGATTCAACTTTGGATGTATCAAGGCGACTATTCTTTAGCAGGGGTCTGATCGATGTATGTTTTAAACTTTGGGGGAAGATGCCCCTTGATAGTGATTGGTTAGTTATTTTACATAATGCATGGCTTAGTTCATGTCGAAGTTCCTTTATCCAACTTGCTGGACAGGGGTCATTGGGAGCTGTGGTGAGATTGATGGAGGCAATAGTGTCTTCAATTTCTTTAGTAGATACTGTAGAAAATTTAAGTAGTGTTGTAGGTTTTGGTGTACTAAGTATATTGGACAAGCTGCCGTTAGATGAGGTCATGTTGGATTGTATCATTTTGGATTGTAAGTAGTCCGAATAATCCTGTGGTTGAGGCATGTGTGGGCTTGCTGGTGAAGGGTCACCTGTTAGTGATTTTACTATATTAAATAGGTCGTGTGTTTTATTCAGTGATCTTTTTAGGATCATTGAATGATATTGTTTCCTTTTTTCACTTATCTTCTCTGTGTAATGCTAGGTATGAGTTGTAGTTTTGGTGGGCTATGGTAGTTTGCTTTTTTCGCCATCGTCTTTCTAGTTTACGTAGTTGTAGAAGGGATGATCGAAGGTCAGATGAGTACCAGGGTGCATGTCTACGTTTTGTGGATAACTTGTTGGCAGATGAGATACAGGCTAAGGTTCTGATGCTATTATTATTATTATTATTATTATTATTATTATTATTATTATTATTATTATTATTATTACTATTATTCCAATTTGCTACAAGTTCGTCAGGGTCAAGGGTTGGTACATCCAGTTGTGGAAGAAGCTTGACAAGAACATCCTCCTTGTTGAGTGTGCAGAATCGTGTCGTTGGTGTTCCGTGATCAGGGATATCCGTCCTGGCCTTGTTATTGGGTAAGCGGGCGCTAGGTATTTGGAATTTTAGGAGTTTGTGATCAGACCACGGTACTGGAGATATGGAGGTCAACAGCGGAGGAGAGGTGTTGACTATAGACTGGGGCGCAAAAATAAGGTCAAGGGTACCGCCTTTTTCATGCGTTGGGGAGTTCACTAGTTGCTGGTAGTCAAGGTCATAGAGCGCTTCGAGGAAGGTTCGTGCTTGTGCTTCAGGCAGTGAGGGGAGATTGAAGTCCCCCATTAGCCAGTTTGGGGAACGTGAGTTATTTGAGTTGTATGCAAGATTGATGATTGTTGGTAGGTCATCGGAGGAAGGTGTTGGGGCTCTGTATAGTGCATTGATTGTACATTGGTTGTTTGATAGAGTGATAATGTCAAGGTGCTCTGAGGTGGCTGCATCAACTAATTTAAATTTGAGTTCTGTTTTTGCAAGGATGAGGACCCCTCCTCCTTTTTGTTTGGCTCTATGGCAAGTGTATGGCGAAAATCCTGTTGGTGTCATTTGGTTGATGATCACATTGTCACAGTCTGATAGCCAAGTCTCAGTGTTAATTAACACATCAAGGTTATAGGATGTTATAAGGTCGGTGATTGCTGGCCATTTTTGGCGTGTAGATCTAGTATTTATGAGTGCACATTTCAATAACTGTTGTTGGTGATTCTTGCACAAACTGTTGTTGGTGATTCTTGCACAAACTGAGCACCCTAGGGATGGACCCTAAAGTTACTGCTTGGGTTAGAAATTGGTTGGGTGGGAGGCGACAAAGAGTACAAGTAAATGGAGCTCACTCTGAGGAGAAGGATGTTACCAGTGGTGTGCCCCAGGGATCTGTCCTTGGTCCGATTCTTTTTAACATCTTTGTTAGTGATATAGCGGAAGGGCTGTCGGGTAAGGTTTGCCTCTTTGCGGATGATACCAAAATCTGCAATAGAGTAGACACCCAGGAAGGTGTAGATAACATGAGGAGGGATCTAGCTAAGCTTGAAGAATGGTCTAGAATTTGGCAGCTGGGATTTAATGTTAAAAAATGTAAGGTCATGCATTTGGGCTGCAGCAATCCAAGGGAGCAATACAGTATAGGAGGTGAAGTACTTTTGTCCACTAAAGAAGAGCGGGACCTAGTCGTGGTTGTGTCTGATGATCTTAAAGTAGCTAAACAGGTAGAAAAGGCGACGGCAAAAGCTAGAAGGATGCTTGGGTGCATATGGAGAGGAATGGCTAGCAGAAAAAAATGAGGTGATAATGCCTCTGTATAAGTCTTTGGTGCGACCTCATTTGGAGTATGGTGTGCAATTCTGGAGACCGCACCTTCAAAAGGATGTGAACAGGATGGAGTCGGTGCAGAGGGTTACTATTAAAATGATTAATGGGCTTCATTATAAAGCATATGAGGACAGACTTAAGGATCTTAATATGTACACCTTAGAGGAAAGGCGGGATAGAGGTGATATGATTGAAATGTTTAAATACCTCCGTGGCATAAATGTTCAGGGAGAGAGCCTCTTTCAATTGAAAGCAAGTTCTGCTACGAGGGGACATGGGATGAGGGTGAAGGGAGCTAGATTCAGGAGTGATATGCGGAAATATTTCTTTACAGAAAGAGTAGTGGATCCGTGGAATAGTCTCCCAGTGGAGGTGGTAGAGATGAGGACAGTAACTGAATTCAAAAAAGCATGGGACCAACACAGAGGATCTCTAAAGGTAAAAAGTGGACTGTTGTAGTTGTTATGGAAGGACAGACTAGATGGGCCTTGTGGTCTTTTTCTGTCATCATGTTTCTATGTTTCTATGTATTCTTTTCTCTTAGCCCAAATTGATTCACAATGTTGTTTAAGATGTTCTAAGTAGGTAGTTTGGTCAGAGGAATTACGTGTATTTCTCCATTTTCTCTCAAGCTTTCTGAGGTGGAGGAGAGAGGTACGTAGTTCATGTGAGAACCATGAAATGACCCACTTAGGAAACGACCCTTATTTTCATTATGATATTGTTACTCAATTCTAGCCGTGTAAATATCTCATGTATATAGTTTACCCCTGTTATCCAAGTTTGTACCCCTGTTTGATGTAAAACCAAACAGCTTGTTGTTATGGTCGTTGTGTTATAATGTAAACCACGCTGATACCGAATAGTGCGGTGTATAAGAAACTGTAATAAATAAAATAAATAAATGGGGCAGATTGTTTTTTAGTAATTCGGGTGTCAGGTGTTGGCTTTTTGATCAAGGCTGGGAGTTGCGAGTATGAGGAGATTGTATTGTTCCAGTTGTTTACAATATCATTGAGATTATCTGTTAGTTGGGCAAGCTTTGGGAGAGCTTGGCTTTTGAAGTCATCACTGTCTAGTTGCTTGACTCTTGTAGATCTTTTGCATCCAGTTGAGTTTAGACAGTAGTCTGTGGATTGATATGCTGGTATCTGAAAAGTTATTAGGTTATGGTCAGACCATGGGACAGGGGTAAGAGATCAATTTTGTTCATCATAATCATGTCATGTTGAGGGATAAAGATTAGGTCCAAGAGATTCCCACTTTGATGGGTGTGATCAGATAAAAACGTCATAAATTTAAAAACATAAATGACCAGCGAATAAGAACATAAGAACATAAGATATGCCATACTGGGTCAGACCAAGGTCCATCAAGCCCAGTATCCTGTTTCCAACAGTGGCCAATCTAGGTCATACGTACCTAGCATTTTCTCCAAAAGACACAGTTGCTTCGAGAGGGTTACCTCATGGCAAGAGTTCTGACAAAAATTGTTAAAAGGTTTTGCTTAGGGTTCTGGGACAAAGGGGTTTAGTTGTAAAGTTAAGGTACAGCAAAACTTTGAGACTCATACATACTCTTTGTATTTTTTTAAATTGCATAAATATAAACAAAATAAGAGAAAATCACCACCCCAGAAAGTTATGTATACACCCTGACAAACACTAGTAAATATTTTCACAGGAGTCACCAAAAAGAGATAATGTAAAAAACTAAAATAAAACCTCCAATGAATTGTGAATAGGTAAATCCATTTCTGCATACATTTTAACTAACTACTTTTCATAAACATCTAATTTTTAAAGGCTATACCTAAACAGCAGCACAACCCTTTTTTCTAAGGCCCTCGATCACTGATCTATAAGCAATTAAAATCCTTTACGCATAACTCAACATCATGAAGGCAGAAAGTCTCCCAAGAACCAAAGTTTGCTTTTTTTTTTTTTCCTGTTAGTTTCCAGCACCCCACATCTACACTTTCTATGCTGGTCTTCCAAGATGACAACTCTTCCCCCTCCCCAGCCCGCCAATTGTCCTCTGACTGTTTAATTTGTACCCTCTTTCACAGGGTTCCTATGCCTGTACTCGCCAGCCCTATGGGGAAACCACCTGCATCCAGCGCAGCGGCGATGTGGTACTGCTGCTGGTGGCGGGGTGACGGTGTGGGAGGCGGAGGCGGCTGCGGCGCGGCTGGGCACAGTACAGACATGCAGGCAGCCCGCAAGCGGGAGAGATAGAGGGGGACGACGAAGGACCCTAAATCGAGGAGCTGCCGCTGCTTGCTCTTCCTTGCCCAGGCCCGCCGCCTCCTCTTCCTCCTGTACACTAGTTGTGTAGGCTCTCGCGATGCCTCACGGGGGCTCAGTCAGATTACTATATGGAAAAAGCATAGATATGCACTCACCAGCTCCGCTGCCGATAGCCCGTCCCCAGGCAGCAGTCCCGGAGCACCGGTCTCCTCTTCTTCGCTGGTGCAGTGTGTTGCTCTCGCACGTGGCACTGAAGGCTGGCTGAGGGAGGGGTTAAAGGAGGTGCATGGCTGGCAGGCAGGCACAAGAGCAGAAAGAGGCTGGCTTGCTGGCTGCCCCTCCCTTTTATTTCCCTCTAGCCTGTCATGATTCGTCAATCGTCGTCACATGTGAGAGGAGGGACTCAGGGGACTCAGTACAGACAGAGGAGAGATTCGGAATCGGAAGTGACGAAAATTACAGAATGGCAGATCAGTGGTGCAGCCGCGGCCTTAAAAACTCAAGTTTTGAAAACTCATCATGAAATCGGTAATTTTTGTGCGCTCCTTTAAAAGTTGTGTGTGCTCGCCCGGCGAGGTGTATGCGCGCTGTAAACGGAGGCGCTAGGTGAGAATGTCCACAGTCTTGGCAAAGGCAAATATTAGTATGACTTGCAAAGGATTGTGGGAAATGTAGTCCATTCATACCAGAATCAGCCGTTCACAATAAATTAGTTGTGCTTGCTCGAGTGTAAAGCAAAGAAAATATATTTTATTTATGAGGTTATTTCTCCCAACACAGATTTACTTGGTAGCACAAAAAGGATACTTGCTTTCAGTATTATACTTAGAAAAACAAATCAGGAACAACAACAACTGAACTTCTTAAGCAATCAAATCAAACAATAAAGACCTTGATGGGAACAGAAAGGTCTTTCTGTGGGCTCCTGCTAATACCCTTTTAGCAGTGCTCCAAAAACAAACAAAACCCACAAAGTAATGAAAAACTGTTCTTTTTCAAGGATAACTTCTTGTATTTTCACACACACCCAGAAGTGTCCCTTTAGAGCTCACAAGCAATTAGGCAAGGCTCAATTGCTAACAATTAACCAGCTGCAAACCTCTTGGCTGGTTTATTTTCTATATGTGGCTCAAATCCTACCCAAAAGCTTTTCTGGGTAGATCAAAGAACAAGTTTATATTTCTTTGTGATGGTTGTTGTATTTTGTGAAAGTATATTACCACAGACGTTTAGACAGAGAGCAATCCATGTATTCACACTGTTCATTTACAATATTTCCTTCTTCTTCAACTATCATAGAATCAATATCATGGACTGGCACAGAGGAATTTCTTAATGGAGCACTCTCAGGACAATACTTGTTTCCCTGCTGTCTTCCAAGTGAAAAGCTAGGGCATAGATCAGTCTTCATACCTGAGCTTCCATTGCTGTTAGGGTTCCTCTCCAAATATCCTGGCCAGTATGTAGTCCAGTTTTTATGTCCAGCCTTCCAATCAAGATCCCTGGACACTGGGTCTCTCTTCACATACCTTCTTGCACTGGTCTTAGGGCCCCTTCCAAATGCAGCCGTCTCCCTCACAGGTGCCGTCCGGGGATTCCTGGCTCTGTAACCCCACTCCTCTGGTTTCCTCCAGTCCAATGGAGTATGCTTGCCTCTGGAATGACTCCCAGCACACGTACTGCTATGGACTCCTTTAGACCTCCAAGATGCTTTTCTCTTCTTTCTTCCAAGTTGCTTCTTGCTCTCTCTGTCTGTGAGCTCTGGCTTCTGCTGATGATGATGATTCTGCCTCTGCTGATGATGATTCTGCTGTGTAGAATAGGCTTTACTTTTAACCTGCTTAGAGGGATACTCCACCCTAGCACAGCGCAGCTGTGCTGAATCAAGCCCTGCCCTTGGAGATGAGGGATTGGGGATTACCTCATAGTTCTCCTGATTGAACACACGTTTCCCCACTTCAGCTCTTCTAGTGGCTGTTTGAAACCTGGTGCATTCTGGGACTGGTAGTCTTTTATGGAAACATTCTGTTTTATTATTTCTACCAGCAAAGACAGGTTGCTTGTTCAGAGCCAATTCACCTCTATTATAGCTCCTTCCTGAACTATGATAAGCTTCCTTATCACAGCGCGCACACGCGCACAGCTTAGAGGGAACAGTGCTCCTATCTATTTACGGGATAACAACAACTGAAAATGGGCATCAACACCTCATCCTCCTTCCCTCAAACCCAAGGCATCCCTACAGGGTGAGCGCAGCACTGTACATATAGATGCAGGGGACAGTCCCTGCTCGTCATAGCTTGCAATCTGATCAAGACAAAACACATAGTGAAACTGGGGATTAGAGTATTGTAAGAGATACACAAGTAGTTGTGATAGGACTTCCAGTAATGGAACACAGGGAAGTGGACGTGTGAGAATACCGCTCTGGCCCCCAGCTGAACCCTCCCCCCCCCCAAAAAAAGCGGACAAAGACCAGACCCGAGTCAGGCACCTGATGTGGGGAAGCCCCTTGAACGGATTGTAAGGGGAAAAAGGAAAATTGGGAGACAAGAGCAGGGGAATACCCCAAAAGATAATATGAAAAGGCAAAAAAGGGAAGATAGACTGTGGTGCCGCAGACCCTATACAAACAGAAAAAAAGGTTTTAAATTCAGAAAAAAGATTCCAACACCAGATGCGACATTACGAGGAGCCAGATAGGGGGAGCAAGAGAGACCTTCCAGGGCCTAGAGAGCCGCACCCCAGGGCTTGTGATGTGATGCCGGCCAACAGCCAATCCAGGAAAGGGGGAGTTCCTTTTAAGAAAGGCTGGGAAGTTGGAAAAGGAGAGGAGAGGGAGTCTTGGCAAAGAGACACGAGGAGAAGGAGTTCTTGGCAAAGAGACCCAGGGAGTTCGGTGCAACAAGACAGAAGGAGTTCTTGGCAAAGAGACACCGGGAGGAAAGATACCAGGAGAGAAACAGAAGTCAGAGTCTTACCTGATGGAACAGTGCCAGAGGACTCAGGACCCTGTGGAAGTTACCAGAAGGAAGATGAAGCCATCTCCATAGGAGGTAACACTCTTTGTTCAAGGAGAGAGAGGTATGGGTGTGAAAGGGAGATAACTCCACCCGAAGGCCAGCTGGACAGTGGGAAGCCTGCTAACCGAGTAAGGCTGAATTGCAGCAGGACTAGGCCTCAAGCCTCAGCTCACTGGGATAGGCCCAGAGAAAAAGGTAATCCATATTTTTCTACTACTAACCGTTATAACCTGGTGACACAGGAAGCACAGGAAACAAGGGAGTGTTCTCCTCATCAAGCTGTTTGTAAAGCAAGACACAAGCTTTTACCAAATGAAAGACTGTTTAATGAAAGGCACAGGGACAAAAGAGGTTGTTCTCATAGTAAGCATGCACATGACCGAGGCCTAGGGTTGCCAACTGGCCGGTTTTCAGCCGGCCTGGCCGGTTTTTCCATGGCCAGGCCGGCTGCCGGCGCAGAGGCAAAACCGGCCCTTGAAAAGCCGGTTTTTTTTGCTCTGGCCGCAAGATCGGGAGCGGCCAGGCAAAAAAAACGGCTTTTCTCCCAACCCGGAGGGCTTCAGAGGGAGCCGGGTAAGCCCGCGCGAGGCCCCGGCTCCCTCTGAACAGCTGCCAGCGTGAAGAGCCTTTTCCTTCACGCTGGCGGCTGTTCCTGTGAAGCCGCGATTGGTGGGAAAGGTTAAAGGCAATGCCCTTTAACCTTTCCCAGCATTCGCGGCTTCACAAGAACAGCCGCCAGCGTGAAGGAAAAGGCTCTTCACGCTGTCAGCTGTTCAGAGGGAGCCGGGGCCTCGCGCGGGCTTCCCCGGCTCCCTCTAAAGCCTCAGACAGCCGCGGTTTTGGGGGGGAGGCCAAGGACTGCCTGGGCTGTGATGGGGGGGGGGAGGGGGCCTGGATTGGAAAAGGGCTAGGAGGGGGAATTTGACTGGAAATGGGTTGTGATGGGGGGGGGGGGGACCTGGACCGGAAAAGGGCTATGGGGGGGGGGGACACTTGGACTGGAAAGAAATGGGCTGTGATGGGAGGGGACCTGGACTGTAAAAGGGCTATGGGGGGGGGGGACATGGACTGGAAATGGGTTTTGATGGGGAGGGGGACCTGGACTGGAAAAGGGCTGGGGGGGGGGACATGGACTGGAAATGGGTTTTGATGGGGAGGGGTACCTGGACTTGAAAATGTCTGGGGGGGGGGGTCATGGACTGGAAATGGGTTTTGATGGGGAGGGGGACCTGGACTGGAAAAGGGCTATGGGGGGGGGGGACATGGACTGGAAATGGGTTGTGATGGGGAGGGGGACCTGGACTGGAAAAAGGCTATGGGGGGGGGGGAACTTGGACTGGAAATGGACTATGGTGGAGGGAGGGGGGAACTTGGACTGGAAATAGGCTGTGATTAGGGGGGCTAGGACTGCAAATGGACTGTGATGGTGGGGGGGGGGGGGTAGGACTGCAAATGGGCTGTGATGGTGCGGGGGGACTCGGACTGCAAATGGGATGTGATGGGGGGGGGGCCAAGGACTGGAAATAGGCTGTGATGGGGGGGCTAGGACTGGAAATGGTCTGTGATGTGAGGGCTAGCACTGGAAATGGGCTGATGAAGAGCTGGAATAGGACTGGAAATGGGCTGATGTGGGGCATGGGAGAATGGGATTAGAAGGGAGTGGATGCTGGGTTGGTCTAGAACAGCGATGGCGAACCTATGGCACGCGTGCCAGCTGTGGCACGTGAAGGCCTTGCAGCTGGCACGCGGGAAGGTCCGCAATCGAAAAAAAAAAAAACAACCCTGTCTGCTGCCGCTGTCGGGGCCGCCGCGGCAGAATCGAGCGTGCCGCGGGGCCCCCCTGTACCCGGCAGATCCTGCCCTCCCCGTAGCAGCTCTCTCTTTGGAGCTACAGTCAGACGCGCCGGCTTGCAGAGCGCGAAGGGAAGAGTTTCCCTTTCGCGACTCTGTTAAGCCCGCGGGGGCTGATGGGAACTTCCCATCAGCCCCCGCGGGCTTAACAGAGCAGCGAGGGAACTCTTCCCTCGCGCTCTGCAAGCCGGCGCGTCTGACTGCAGCCCCAAAGAGAGAGCTGCTACGGGGAGGGCCGGCTCTGCCGGGTGGGTACAGGGGGGCCCCGCGGCACGCTCGATTCTGCCGCGGCGGCCCCGACAGCGGCAGCAGACAGGTTTTCTTTTTTTTTTTAAATTTTCCCTGGGCTGGGGGGGGTGGGGGTTAGGAGTGGTGATGGGCTGGGCTGGGCTGGGCTGGGGGGGTTAGGAGTGGTGATGGGCTGGAGGGGGGGGTTAGGAGTGGTGATGGGAAGTGCTGGGCTGGGGTGGGATAGGAGTGGTGATGGGCTGGGCTGGGCTGGGGGGGGTTAGGAGTGGTGATGGGCTGGGCTGGGCTGGGGGGGGGTTAGGAGTAGTGATGGGCTGGGCTGGGCTGGGCTGGGGGGTGTTAGGAGTAGTGATGGGCTGGGGTGGGGGGGTTAGGAGTGGTGATGGGCACTGGGCTGGGGGGGTTAGGAGTGGTGATGGACACTGGGCTGGCTGGGGGGGTTAGGAGTGGTGATGGGCACTGGGATGGATGGGGGGGTTAGGAGTGGTGATGGGCGCTGGGCTGGGGGGGGTAGGAGTGGTGATGGGCGCTGGGGGGGTTAGGAGTGGTGATAGGCGCTGGGGGGGCTTAAACTAAAAATTGAGTGATGGGGGATTAGGACTGGGAGTGGGCTGATGGGGAGGTTAGGACTGGAAATGGGCTGGTGGGATTAGGACTGGGAGTGGGCTATGGGGGGCTAGGACTGGTAATGGGTTGGGGGGTTGCTAGGACTGGAAATGGGCTGAGTGGAAGGGGGCTTGAACTGCAAATAGCTGTTGGGGATGGGGCTTGGAATGGAAATGGGCTGAGGGGAAGTGGGGGGCTTGAACTGCAAATAGCTGAGGGGGACGGGGCTTGGAATGGAAATGGGCTGAGGGGAAGTGGGGGGCTTGAAGAAGGGAATGGATGCTGGGTGAGACTGGAACTAGAAGGGAGCTGATGTTGGGGGAGGATTAGAATGGGATGGGGCTGGGAGAGTAAAATGGAGAGGGGAAAAATATTTTGTGTAGGAGGGATGAAAAATCTACAATTGGCCAGGTATTGGGAGAGTAATTGGGGATTGAGGATGGAGGGGTAAAATTTGTGTGGATGAAATAGGAATGAGGAAAGAGCAAAAGGAGAAAGATTAGTATGTTAAAGCAGATGTAGAGAGAGAGAGAATGGAAAAAAAACTAGAAGAGAGAAGAAAGGACAAATGGACAGCAGACGATGGAGAGTTAGCAGAAAACATGAAGAAACCAGAAGAAAATGGCTGGACCAATTGCAACTGAAAAAAAATGCACAAAAGGTAGAAAGATATCTCTTTATTTTGAATTTATTAACTGGAATATGTCAGCTCTGGGAAATGTGCATCATTAACATCTGCGCTTTGTTTGGTACAAGAGGAAATTCCTATTTGACGTTGCCACTTGTTCTCTTTCCCCAGTATTCACTGAAATGTATTGGTTTAATATTTGCAGTGTTGCCTTTTGATAGGTAGGGTATGGTGCTTTGTGAGTCCTGGTAATGCTGTCAGGATACGGCGGGTTTGCTATGGGTTCTAAATGGGCAGCGTTTGTAGTAGTTCCTAATGTGCCTGGCGGTTGGCACTGGATTATAGTAATGTAGAAATCTTTTAGTCTTTCTTTATCCATACACTCATTAAGAGACATGTTTACTAAAAGTTAGTGTATGGTAACATTATGCAAATATTTATGCAAATAAGACCACTTATGCAAATGACGTGCTGGCACTTTGAGGAAATTCTTTGGTTTTGTGCGGCAGTTTGGGCACTCGGGCTCAAAAAGGTTAGCCATCACTGGTCTAGAACTATAAGGGAACTGATTTTGGGGGAGGACTAGAATAGATGGGGAATGAGAATGGAGAGGGGAAAAAATATTTTGTGTGGAAGAAAAGTCTATGATGGGCTGGGTATTGGGAGAGTGAGGGGCTTGAGAATGGAAGGGTGAAATTTAAATGGATGATAAAGGAATAAGGAAAGAATTGGGGGAAAGAGCAAAAGGGAAACAATCAGTATGTTAAAGCAGAAATAGAGAGAGAATGGAAAACATCTAAAAGAGAAGAAAGGACAAATGGATAGCTCGCAGAAGACACGAAGAAACCAGAAGAAAGTGACTGGAGCAATTGCAACTGAAAATAAAACGCCCAAACAGAAGGTAGAAAAATACTTTTTATTTTGAATTTATTAGCTGGAATATGTTTGGTCTGGGAAGTGTGTATTGCTAACATCTTTGCGTTTTTGTTTAGTGCAAGAGGAAATTACTTTATAGTTTTATTTCTCCAGTGTTGTACATTTCATGTTAGGATTTTGGGGTTCCCAGTTTAATTATTATATGACCAAGGAAGTTAGCCTACACGTATCCTCGGTAATTTTTGTGGGTGGGGCTGGGGGCGGGGCAGGGGTGGGACTAGGGGCGGAGAATGGGTGGAGCATGGCGAGCCACAGGTGTCGGGTTTTTCTCGGTGAAAAAGTTGGTAACCCTACCGAGGCCTAAACTTAAGCCCAGAGCATTGGAGGCTGGAACAAACTTTATATGAAAAGCCTCAGCATATTCCACCGGACTATATTGATACAGCGTCACAGCTTTCAGATCCTCAGCCCATGCAGGTGGAATTTACCGAGGTCCCTTCCGAAATGGCAATGGATTGTAGCTACTGTCAGGCAGGAAGCCTAGAATCCCTGCCTAGTGTCTAGAGCTATGCTCAGCAAACAGTCCGGTAACAGCCAAGCTGCGCCGCGCAGCCTGGCTGTTACCGGACTGCTTTGTAGAAGGACGATAGACGCGGGCAGCATTGTTAAGCAAGCACTAACAGCAGATCCCCTGACGAAACTGGCGACTGTGAAACGCCGCAGCGGTACCCCGTGGGAGCGTTGGGATCAAAGATTGCAAGTGTCCAGCTAAAACCGTGAGCTTCGGGATACATGGAAGAAATTTTCAGCTAAGTGCAGCTTTAAAGTTTACTAAGCTAGCTGGATTTATCTTAGCAGAAAGACATTAGTATGATTTATGAGCTCACACTCACTGATATCCTGTTTGTAAAAGAACGTTTGGCTGGGACATTTTGAAAAATCACAAAAAGGTTTCCTTTGATGGAAGGTCATTGATGTGATCAAGGCTTTAGCCAGCAGACGTGAGTCTTAAGGTTTAGCCACAAGACAACTGAGACCTATGGAAACCATGAGTGCCATATAATAACACAAAACAAAAAATATCAAAAAATTTTTTGTTGTAGATTGAACGCATCCTTATTATATAGTATTCCATTACGTTCAAGAAGAAGACCAATTTTGTCATTTGTAGTAGTACATTAAACAGTGACATTGATAACTTCGATTTTTATGACGCATTGGAGATACGCACCTTTCAACACCAACAAAGCCATATACGAAGGAATATCAAGCTGCTTCACAGACATCACTCAATGACTGGCAAGAAACAAATTGACAGTGAACTATACAAAATCCCCAAATACTCTGCATCACCAAGGATGACATGTTCCACGCCCCCCCCCCCCCCCATCTCTGACAATAAATGAGATTGATGTGAAAGTCTGGACAGAGGTTTAGTATCTAAGTAACAGCCTGGACCAAGAGCTAATACTGAAACCACACATAAATGACACAATGAACACAACCTAACAGAAAATCTGACCCCTGCAACACCTACACCCCCTATTGGAACCAATGGACTTCCGTACGGTATTCTAGGCCATCATCTTACCACACTTTGACTACTGTAACTCAATTTACCATGGCTCAAAAAATTCAAATCTGTTCCCACTACACATTGCATTACATAGAGCTGCATGAATCATTCAAGGAGCCCCAAATACGACCACATAATCCCTATTCTGTGACAACTCCACTAGATTCCCCTGCAAAGCCACATCAGATAATAAATACTGTACCTAACTTTCAAAATCATCAACAACTAATCTTCCTCCCATCTACAAACTCTACTAAACACAACCAAAACCAACAGAGAAAGCACTAAAAACATAGTGCCTGATATTAAAAAGGCATTTACACAGTTAGTGCCGCTGAATATCCCGTCTTCTCCCTTGTGTGCTCTGATGCTAACCACTTAGCATCAGAGAGTGTTGTGGGAATTCCGGATGACAGTCCCTATCTTTTAGCTGCAGGGGCTAACTGAGAAGCATGCAATATCGCTGCTGCCTTACTATGGCAGCCGTGAGGCAATATGGTGACCCCAGATATTCAATGATATTCTGAATGAAATAGAGATTGAATGAATGTTTTGCTTCAGTCTCTACTGAGGAAGATGTAGGGAAGTTACCGATGACTGAAATGGTATTTAATGCTGATGCAGCAAAAGAATTGAAAGAAATATTGATAAACCGGGAAGATGCATTACAACTCTTTGATAAACTGAAGAGTAGCTAATCAATTGGACCAGATGGTATACATCCAAGGACTGAAATATGAGATTGCAGACCTACTATTAGTAATCTGTGAACTATCATTAGAATCATATGAAATAACTGAAGATTGGAGGATGGCCAATGTAACACCAATCTTTAAAAAAGGTTTCAGGGGTGATCTGGGAAACTATAGGTGTCAGTATCAGGAAAATGGTAGAAACCATTATAAAGAACAAAATTACTGAACATGTAGATAGTCAGAGTTTAATGGGTCTGTAGCCAAGGAAGGTCTTGTCTTATTAATCTGTTATATTTTTTTAAAGACGTAAATAAACAGGTAGACAAAAGTGGGTCAGACAATGTAGTGTATCTGGATTTTCAGAAAGTCTTTGTCAAGGTCCTTCATGAGAGACTTAAAAAGTCATGGGATAGGAAGCTGTGTACTATTGTGGATCAGGAACTGGTTAAAAGATAGAAAGCAGAGGATAGGGCTAAATGGCCAATTTTCACAATGGAGAAAGGTGAATAATGGGGTACCCCAAGGATATGTGGTGAGTCTGATGCTTATTAACAGATTCATAAATGACCTGCAAATGGGAACAATGAGTGAGATAATTAAATTTGCAGATGAAACAAAATTATTCAAAGTTGTTAAAACCCAGGAGGATTGCGAACAATAGCAAGATGACCTTGATAAATAAGAAGAATGGATGCTCAAATGGCAGATGAAATTTAATGTTAACAAGTGCAAACTTATGCACCTAGGAAAGAACAACCTAAACTATGGTTACACGATGGAAGGTTCCACATTAGGAACCACCACCCAAGAAAAAGATTTAGGCGTCATCGTGGATAACATGTTGAAACCCTCTGCCCACTGTGCAGCGCGGCCAAGAGAGCAAATAGAATGCTAGATATCATGAGGAAAGGAATGGAGAATAAAACAAAGGATATTATAATGCCTCTGTATTATTCCATGGTGAGACCGCACCTTGAATACTGTCTGCAATTTTGGTCTCCATATCATTAAAAAGGATATAGCATTATTAGAAAAGATACAGAGAAGAGCCATCAAAATGGTAAAGGGGATTGAAGGATACCCCAATCAGGAGAGGCTAAAAAGGTTAGGGCTCTTCAACCTGGAAAGGAGACGGGTGAGGGGAGATATGATATAGGTCTATAAATTAATGAATATAGTGGAACGGGTAAATGTAGATTGATTGTTTATGCCATCAAAATGTAGAAAGACTAGAGGACATAAAATGAAGCTACAGTGTAACCTATAAAAAACTAGTAAGAGCAAATATGTTTTCACTCAACACATGGAATTTGTTACTAGAGGCTGTTATAAAAGCTTTTAGGGTAGCTTGGTTTAAAAAAGGTTTGGACAAGTTCCAGGAAGAAAGGTCCATAAACCATTCTTAAAGAGGACCCAGGAAAGCCACTGGTTGCCCCAATACAAGCATTATGGAACCTGTGTTTTTTGGGGAAACTGTTAGGTCCTTGTGACCTAGCTTGGCCACTGCTGGAAACAGGATACCGGGCTTGATGGATCTTGGTCTGACCCAGTATGGCATTTCTTATGTTCTTAATGCTGGGGCCGCATATGATCCCGGCATTGAATATCCAGAGTTAAGTTCAGCACCGACAGTTAGATGCTGTACTCATGTCTAGCCATCAATGGAAATATTGGATCCATACTGACCATACTACAGAAGAATATCAAAAGCAGCCAGTATGCATGCATGACAGCATTCAATCTACATATACCAAGCCTCTGGAACTCTCTACCAGAAAAATGCTGAAATATCACAGAAAAACTTCAAGACCATCCTATTCATGGAGCACTTTGGACCTATCACATGAACTCTTCCTGTCTCCCTCTCCACCTCTCCCCAAAGCCTTCCCCCTTTACTTCCCTCCAACCCACCCCAAGCCTATCCATTGCTCAGACATCCGCACATCCATTCTGTTGCTGTTCGCTATACATACGACGTGTTCCACTGTACTATAGTTTATCTCATATAAAATGTATTTCTGCTGCACATAAGTTCTCATTGTTTCATGTAACAACTTTGAAGCCATTATTAAATGTAGAGTGCTTTGACCCGATACAAGCGGTATAAAAGGAGAGTTAAATAAATGAATAAATACGAGGGTTATTTTTAAAGTAAGGTCCGATTGGCTGTAGCTTTGTAAATGTTTTCCCCCTGTAGAAACAAGCATGCGTGCCGGCTCCCGGCATGCCTTGTGCAAAAGCAGATGCCATTTGCAGTCGTAGCATCACTTTGTACGGTTTATACTGAGACGTTAAAATTTTTTAAGACAATTGAGTGGCCCTCCAACTGTGAAATACGGTCTGTGATTTGGTTTTTGACAGCAAAGTGCGTAAATGGGTGAGAATGTTAAAGGACGGGCGGGACAAACTCTGCTCACGATGTGTTCCCAAGCTGCTTTCCAAGGAACACCAAAAAAGGAGAATGGCTAGTGCTTTGACATTTTTGATCCGATACAATGAGGAAGGAGATGAACTTTTGGACCATATATTCACAGGGGACGAGATGGATTTCTCACATAACTCCAGAATCAAAGCGGCAGTCGATGGAATGGAGACACATGTCATCTCCAGTCAAAGTGAAAGCCAAACAGACAATCTCAACACGCAAGATTATGGCAACTGTTTTCCTCGGAAAGCAGCTTGGGAACCCATTGCGAGCACAGTTTTCTGAACTGCAATTTTTCAGAAATGATTTTGTATAGCACTGACCTTGAAACTTGTGGAAATTTCAGTGACAAAGTGGAAATCGTGAATCGCCGTTCTTCATGAGTTTTTGCATCAACTATGCACACCTAATCTTCTGTGATTACTGAAGGTCGACCCTATCGCGGTTCATCATGGACATTGTCCCGCCCGTCCTTGAACAATCTCATCCATTTACGCACTTTGCTGTTACTCATCGCATTGGGGCCATACACCTCACATATCTGGCAATGAATGTCCACTGATGACACGGTCCTTGCTTTCAAAAACCGAATCACAGACCGTATTTCACAGTTGGAGGGCTGCTCAATTGTCTTAAAAAATTGTAACGTCTCAGTATAAACCGTACAAAGTGATGCTACGACTGCAAATGGCATCTGCTTTTGCACAAGGCATGCTGGTAGCGGGCACACGTGCTTGTTTCTACAGAGGAAAAAATTTACAAAGCTACAGCCAATTGGATCTTACCTTAAAAATAACCGTCGTAAAATCTTGAAAGAGCAGGACCCACAGCTGGATCACTAGTGACTAAAGGGGCAGAGGTGCGGTGGAAGTTACCAAGTTTCGGAGACGGTGGTAAACGCTCCATGGAAAAATGAAAAATGAGGTAAATTGGCACTAGCAGCTGGGAAGCATCCCGCATGGACTCTGTAGGATGCTGTCACCCATATCTAAGGCTTCACTTCTGCTTGTCTATGGAGAAAGTATTTATCCTGCCATGAGCTGACACAGGAGGCAATCAAAGGAAACGTAAATAATTTTGCACTTCAGTAAATACTATGGAAGAGGGTAACCAGCACAGAGTAGTGTAAAGAGCACTAATCAAAGACATGGAGTAAATGGGGGTGTGTCCTGCACGGAGCTGCGTGAACAAGCCTGGCAATCTCATTGAGCAGACGAGAAGGCCCGTGCAGTTAATTATCTGCTCTCACTTATCATGTATCACGCTCCGATGAACTTTCCACAATGCACAAATTTCAGTAATAAAGGCTCCCCATGCTTTCTCCTCTCCTTCCCCCCCTACCCTGGGCTGATTCCAAGAGTGCATGGAGATGCTTAGAAACTGAACAAAGGCTGGATCGGCAATCCTCCAAGCTGCAACAGTAACAGTCCCAGAAATAAATACCTGCTAGAAACACTTACAGCTCCTGAGAGTGCACTGTGACACTTCCACACAGTAATACCCCCTAGGAAGGACTACAGCTCACAGAGTGCACTTATTGCCCCCCCCCCCTCCCACCCCTTGTCTATACCGCTTTGACCCGGTGAAAAGTGGGATATAAATGCAGCTAATAAATAAATAAATACCCCCTTTGAAGGACTAGAACACCTGAGCGTGCACTCTGACACTCCTACACAGTAATCCCTCCTAATAAGCACTGCAGCTCCCAGAGTGCACTGTGACACTCTCACAGAGTAATACTCCCTAGGAAGGACTATAGCTCCCCCAATGTGACACTCCCACACATTAATCCGTCCTAGGAAGGACTACAGTTCCCAGAGTGCACTGTGAAGCTCCTACACAGTAATCACTACTAGGAACGACTATAGCTCCGAGAAACCACTCTGACACTCCTACACAGTAACTGCTCCTATTAAAGGACTACAACTCCCAGCTTGCACTGTGACTGTACCATAGAGTAATACACCCTTAGGAAAGACTACAGCTCCCAGAGTGCACTGTGACACTCCATTAGAGAAACTCTAGTTTATTTCCTGGGCTCTGTGGTTGGAACTTGTTCTGTGCATATAATATCTCTGTTTCTATAGATCAGACAGGTGAAATCCTCCAGGGCATTTGGTTGTTAGTAACTCCTCTCTCCTTCCCTGCTTTTATCTGCCTTAATATCTCAGGAAGTGGATCTGTGAGATGACGCAGCATTAGTACAGCCCCTTTCATTGGCTTCCCAGGGCTGGGGGAGGGCACTGGGTCTCCAATTTCCTCCCTCTGTTTTCTGTTCACACTTCCTCGCACTGAAGCCACCAGGAAAGAGCTTCATACTAGCACCAGCAAAATTTACACCACAGCTTTGCAAGGAGGGAATCTAGGCGTGTTCCAGAGAAGGGCAGGAGAATGGCCGCAGGGTTTTCTGCTCAGCAGGTAGGAGACTGGCAGGAGGTGGGCAGCAGGGGAGGCAGTGACAGGATCCAGCCTCGGAGACACACACGCTACATGGGGCAAGCAGAAGGGGAAATGAGGCTGGCACTGCTCAATCCAGGAAAGAAAGTTCCACTCTTTATTCCTTGCAAGCCTTTGAGGCTCTTCCTCCTCATTCCCCTCCCATGTGGCTCTCAGTTTCTATTTCCTGCAATGTCTTTGGATTCTCTTTTTCTTTCTCGCTTTTCCTTTTGCACAATTACTTTTTTGTCAATTTGCAGAAAATAAGACGCAGATACACATACACACAGGTGGACATTCAGACCTTTACCCTTCGTTCTCTGCACACATCCAACAGACAGCTAAATCCTGTCTCTTCTTTCTCTATAACATTGGCAAAATTTGTCCCTTCCTTTCTACACACACACTAAGGGGCATGTTTACTAAACTGCACCAATGTCATTGGTGGTACATGCAGCATTAACATGAGCAATGCCATTGTAAGCATTGATCAATCTTTGTGACGTGTAGTTTTATGTTCATTGTAAACCGCACTGATGTCAAATAGCGCGGTATAAAAGAAACTGTAAATAAATAAAATAAATAAATAAATATAAAGAGGTGGGCGTACCGGCGGTAATGTAACGATGTCCATATAATGCGCGTTAAGGGGCGCAGTGCCCATCAAGCGTGCCTTGGCCATATAGCGTGCCTTAACGGGATGTACGCTAACGCTGTCAAGCAAAGCACAGTACCAGGCTGACAAGGGTTTTTTGGTGGTGCCTTATGAGGCGCCCTCAGGTTAAGGCACCATATAAATCACCTCAGGAGGTACCAGATACGGTGACTAACCTGAGGTGGCGTATAAGGTGCCCTGAGGTTGTTATGGTGACCCAGGAGATGGTGGCCAAGGGCAGGAAGGTGCCCCAAGCTGACAAGCAGGAAATGTATGGGCAAACACAAATGTAACCCTAACATTGCACAGAGCACCAAGGAAAGGCAATGGACAAGTGCTGGAAGAACATAGAGGTGGGAACTGATGGACCTGCCAAATCTGCATGCAGCTGATGTGGCAGCCAATAAAATGGACAAATATATAGGAGGCAGCTGTACTGAGGCACAGGGTGTTGTTAATGTAAAGCGCTACAATGACAGTGGGTGTAAGAGGATGGGAATGCATGACCTTCAGTGGAGGTAGAGGTGGCAAGATATTTGCAATGATAGGAGGACAAAGGAATAGTAGTGCCATGCAGAGCAGACTCAGCAGAGGCAAGCATGAAGCCTGTTTGCCTCTCTCTGCTCTGGGAAGAGCAGTGCCCTCACAGTGCTCTGCTAGAGAGGTGGATATTTAACTCCTGTGACGACTTTGCTGTGAGTTCTAGTTCTATATTTATGTATTTATTGCTGTGCTACTTCACCTTCTTGTTCCCTTTAGTTTTGCACTTCAGCTTCTCAGCTGTATAACTTACCTTGCCTCTCTCAACTAACTGGCCTTTGTGCGGTAGCCAGGTTAACTGTTACTTTAAAAATCTCTCCCTGCTCTGTCCCCAGAACGTGCTGCGTTTTAAACTTTATTTTCCTGCTCTAGCCTACCTGCGGGACTAACCCCCTCCCCCCCTGCTGAGGGTACAGGACAGGGTACCTCGTAACAGCCCGCTTTTAATAGGTCTTATTTCCCTCCCTGCCTCCCTCCCCAACACCCACCCGCCCTTGGGGTAATTGTAGCTTTATAGGTACTTACATGTCTTAGAGGGAAGGGGCTGCTCTCAGGTGCAGCTCTTTATCCAAATCAGTCATACATTGAGGACCTGAGATTAATTAAGCTTCAGGTGAACAAGGTATATTAGAGGTATTAGATACACTTTTATTAGTATAAACATCTACACCAACCCTTAGTAAGTACAGAATTTAAAGACCTAAACACAAGCTTTAAACTAAGATGCAGACAACAGTCCAGCAGCGAGATGGGGCTTTCCAGTCTTTTGCATTGAGTGTCATATGTATGATTTTCTCCCAGTTGCTGAGAGGTCTTACGTATGCACTAAGTGCAAGGAGCTCTTTGCTCTCAGGGAACGAGTCTGTTCTCTAGAGGCTAGATTAGCAGACCTGGAAGACATAAGAAAGACAGAGAAGTTCATGGACGAGACCTACAGGGATATAGTCCTGAAGTCCCACCTCCAGTCTGGCAGCATCCCTGTTGCCATGGAGGAGAGAGGTCACGTGACAGGAGAGCTTCACCCTGGTGTGGCAGGACGTGATCCTGTAACTAGGACCTGTCCTCCAGTTGATGTAAAACCCTCTCGCACTGATGACATTTCTCCAGTGCCATGTACCCATGAGGGAAGGTTAGGACAGCTGTTATAGTTGGTGATTCAATCATTAGGCATGTAGATAGCTGGGTGGCTGGTGGACGTGAGGATCGCTTGGTAACATGCCTGCCTGGTGCGAAGGTAGCGGACCTCACGCACCGCCTAGAAAAGATCTTAGATAGTGCTGGGGAGGAGTCTGCTGTCTTGGTACATGTCGGTACCAATGACATAGGAAAATGTGGTAGGGATGTTCTGGAGGCTAAATTTAAGCTTTTAGGTAGGAAGTTGAAATCCAGAACTTCCAGGGTAGCATTCTCCAAAATGTTTCCCGTTCCACGTGCAGGACCCAAAAGGCAGGGAGAGCTCCTTAGTCTCAATGCGTGGATGAGACGATGGTGCAAGGATTAGGGGTTTGGATTTGTTAGGAACTGGGGAACATTCTGGGGAAAGGAGGGGCTCTTCCAAAGGGATGGGCTTTACCTTAACCAGGATGGGACCAGACTGCTGCCATTAACCTTTAAAAAGCAGATAGAAAAGCTTTTAAACTAGAAAACAGGGAAAAGCCGACAGTCGCCCAAGAGCGCATGGTTCAGAAGAAAGAATCCTTGAAGAATACTACCAAAAGCAGTGAGGTTCCAAAAAAAGAGTAAAGTAGCCCAAATGCCCTTGAGTATGGTGCAGACAGAGCGTAAAGATTCCAAATTACCCATGCCTACCAATAGCTAGATTAATATTAATAAAATAAAGTCTCTAAAATGCTTGTATGCAAATGCTAGAAGTCTAAACAATAAGATGGGAGAGTTAGAATATATAGCATTAAATGAGAGGTTAGATATGATTGCAATCTCAGAGACATGGTGGAAGGAGGATAACCAGTGGGACACTGTGATACCTGGATACAAACTATATTGTAATGATAAAACTGATCAAATTGGGGGGGGGGGGGGGTTCCGCTCTATGTTAGAGAGGGCATTGAGTCAGAAAGGATTAAAGTTTTGCAGGAAACAAAATTTGCTGTGGAATCTCTATGGATTGAAATTTCATGTAAAAAGGGGAAGGTGATGGCAGTGGGGGTGTACTATCGACCGCCTGGCCAGAATGAACAAATGGATGATGAAATGCTCAAAGAAATCAAGGAAGCTAACAAAAGTCACAGCAGAGTAATAATAATGGGTGATTTCAATTACTCCGGTATCGACTGGGTCAGTATCACGGCAGGACATGCTAGGAAGATAAAGTTTCTAGATGAAATAAATGACTGTTTCTTGGAGCAGCTGGTTCATGAACCGACCAGAGGGGAAGCCATACTGGAACTAGTCCTTAGTGGAACACCAGATCTGGTGCAAAAAAATAAGGGTGTTGGGACCACGTGGCAATAGTGATCATAGCATGATCGTATTTGATTTAATTAGTGGAAGAGGGATAGTAAAGAAATCCACAGAACTACCTTTTAACTTTCGAAAGGGAGACTATGATAAAATGAGGAATATAGTTAAGAAAAAACTAAAAGGAGTGGTCGCAAAGGTTAAAGACTTACATCAAGCTTGGGTGTTGTTTAAAAATACTATCCTGGGAGCCCAGCCAGCTGTATTCCACGCATTAAGAAAAGTGGAAGAAAGTCCAAAAAACTGCCAGCATGGTTTAAAGGTGAGATCAGAGAGGCTGTTGCTGCCAATAAAACATCTTTCAGGAAATGGAAAAAAGAGCCAAAGAATGAAAACTGGAAACAGCACAAGCACTGGAAAGTTAAATGCAAAGCATTGATAAGGCAGGCAAAGCGAGAATTTGAGAAGGAACTTGCTACGGAAGCAAAAACACAAAATAAAGACTTTTTCAAGTACATTCGTAGCAGAAGGCTTGTGAGAGAGTCAATTGGACCATTAGATGATAGAGGGGTAAAAGGGGCAGTAAGAGGAGACAAGGCTATAGCGGAGAGACTGAATGAATTCTTTGCTTCGGTCTTTACTGAGGAAGTTGTAGGGATGTTACTCAAGACTGAAGTGGTATTTAAAGGTGATACTGCAGAGGAAATGAGAGAAATATCGCTGCACTGCGAAGATGTATTACAACTATTTGATAAATTGAATGGTAGCAAATCACCTGGACTGGATGGTATACATCCAAGAGCGTTGAAAGAACTGAAATATGAGATTGCAGACCTGCTATTAGTAATCTGTGATCTTTCATTAAAATCATCTGTAATACCTGAAGATTGGAGGATCGCCAATGTAACGCCAATTTTTAAAAACGGTTCCAGGGTGATCCGGGAAATTACAGATCTGTGAGCCTGACGTCAGTACCGGGGAAAATGGTAGAAACCATCATAAAGAACAAAATTACACAGCATGTAGATAGACACGGCCTAATGGGAGACAGCCAACATGGCTTTAGACAAGGAAGATCTTGTCTTACTAATCTGTTATGTTTTTTTGAAGGAGTGAATAAACAGGTGGACAAAGGTGAGTCGGTTGATATTGTGTATCTGGACTTTCAGAAAGCCTTTGACAAGGTCCTTCATCAGAGACTTTTGGCAAAACTAAAGAGTCATGGGATAGGAAGCAGTGTACTATTGTGGATCAGGAACTGGTTAAAAGATAGAAAGCAGAGGGTAGGGCTAAATGGCCAATATTCCCAATGGAGAAAGGTGAATAGTGATGTACCCCAGGGATCTGTGCTGGGTCCGCTGCTTTTTGACATATTCATAAATGACCTGGAAAGTAGAATAACGAGTGAGGTTATCAAATTTGCAGATGAAACAAAACTATTTAAAGTTGTTTAGGTGTCATTGTGGATACCATGTTAAAACCCTCGGCCCAGTGTGCAGCGGCGGCCAAGAGAGCAAATAGAATGCTAGGTATGATAAGGAAAGGAATGGAAAATAAAACAAAAGATATTATAATGCCTCTATATCGTTCCATGGTAAGACCGCACCTTGAATATTGTGTGCAATTCTGGTCGCCGTATCTTAAAAAGGATATAGCGATTTTAGAAAAGGTTCAGAGAAGACCCACCAAAATGGTAAAGGGGATGGAAGGATACTCCTATGAGGAAAGGCTAAAAAGGTTAGGGCTCTTTAACCTGGAAAAGAGACGGCTGAGGGAGATATGATAGAAGTCTATAAATTAATGAATGGAGTGGAACGGGTAAACGTAGATCGATTGTTTACGTTATCAGAATATAGAAAGACTAGGGGACATGCAATGAAGCTACAGGGTAAACTATTTAAGACTAATAAAAGAAATTTTTTTTTCACTCAACGTGTAATCAAACTCTGGAATTTGTTACCGGAGGATGTAGTAAAGGCTGTTAGTGTAGCTGGATTTAAAAAAGGTTTGGACAAGTTCCTGGAGGAAAGGTCCATAAACCATTATTAAGAAGTGACCGAAGATATCAATGCTTGACCCAGTACAAGCATTGTGGAACTTGTGTCTCTTGGGGAAACTGCTAGGTACATATGACCTAGATTGGCCACTGTTGGAAACAAAATATTGGGCTTGATGGACCTTGTTCTGACCCAGTACGGCATATCTTATGTTCTTATGAGGTTATTAAATTTGCAGATGACACAAAACTGTTTAAAGTTGTTAAAACTCAAGAGGACTGTGGAAAACTGCAGGAGGATCTGGATAAATTGGAAGACTGGGCATCCAAATGGAAGATGAAATTTAATGTAGACAAGTGCAAAGTTATGCACCTAGGAAAGAACAACCCACACTATGGTTACAGAGTGCAATTTTCCACATTGGGAACCACCACCCAGGAAAAAGATTTAAAGATTTAAAGTTGTTTAGGTGTCATCGTGGATAGCATGTTAAAACCCTCCGCCCAGTGTGCAGCGGCGGCCAAGAAAGCAAATAGAATGCTAGGTATCATAAGGAAAGGAATGGAAAATTAAAACAAAGGATATTATAATGCCTCTGTATCGTTCCATGGTACGACCGCATCTTGAATATTGTGTGCAATTCTGGTGGCTGTATCTTAAAAAGGATATAATGTTATTAGAAAAGGTACAGAGAAGAGCCACCAAAATGGTAAAGGGGATGGAAGGCTACTCCTATGAAGAGAGGCTACAAAGGTTAGGGCTCTTCAACCTGGAAAAGAGACGGCTGAGGGGAGATATGATAGAGGTCTATAACTTAATGAACGGAGTGGAACGGGTAAATGTAGATCGATTGCTCATGCTATCAGAATATAGAAAGACTAGGGGACATGTAATGAAGCTACAGGGTAAACTATTTAAGACAAATAAGAGAAAATATTTTTTCACTCAATGTGTAATCAAACTCTGGAATTTGTTACCGGAAGATGTGGTAAGAGTGTATCTGGGTTTAAAAAAGGTTTGGACAAGTTCCTGGAGGAAAGGTCCATAAACCATTATTAAAAAGGGACCCAAGATATTAATGCTTGACCCAATACAAGCATTGTGGAACCTGTATCTCTTGGGGATACTGCTAGGTACGTATGACCTAGATTGGCCACTGTTGGAAACAAGATACTGGGCTTGATGGACATTGGTCTGATCCAGTATGGCATATCTTATGTTCTTATGTTCGTAAGAGCCGCAATGCCGAAAAGGGTACCAGTGCAGGACATGGGGTAGCAGCCCACACAAGAGGACAGGATTCCACACAGCTGACAGAGGCAGATAGATGGACAGAAGGATGGTTGGCAACTGTGATGAGTGTAGTATGTTCTGGCAGCACAGATTGAGGAGATATGTTTGGCTGTGACAGGCATAAAAAAGGACTTGCCTCAGACACGCTTAGTAAAAGGGGGCCACTGAGGCGTTGAATCCATGACCTCTGCCTTGGAAGGCAATGTATTAACCACTGGGCTACATCTCTATGGCATTTGTCACAGCAATGGCTGGCTACAGAATGACTGCAGGTCACCGCACAAAATGTCTGCTGTAGTTTCCAGGATAGGGTAAACCCACCACTACCCATGATGCACCGCACATGCAGACTAGCAGTCCACATCAGATCACCAGATGGGGTATGCACCTCTGTAGCACCCCACCTTGGTAGGGGGAACTGACCATGTGTGTTACTGGCACAGAGAAGCTACAGACCATGCCATTGTACAGGTTGTGATAAGGAAGCTTATCATAGTTCAGGAAGGAGCTATAGTAGAGGTGAAGTGACTCTGAACAAGCAACCTGTCTGTTCTGGTAGAAATAATAAAACAGAATGTTTCCATAAAAGACTACCAGTCCCAGAATGCACCAGGTTTCCAACAGCCATTAGAAGAGCTGAAGTGGGGAAACGTGTGTTCAATCAGGAGGGCTATGAGGTAATCCCCAAGCACTCATCTCCAAGGGCAGGGCTGATTCAGCACAGCTGCGCTGTACTAGGGTGGAGCATTCATCTAAGCAGGATAAAAGAAAAGCTTATTCTACAGAGAATCATGTTCATCTGGATCAGAAGCACCTTGTTCATCCTAATCATCATCAGCTGAAGCCAGAGCTGACGGACAGAGAGAGAAAGAAACACTTTGGAAGAAAGAAGAGAAAAGCATTTGGGAGGTCTAAAGGAGTCCATAGCAGTACGTATACTGGGAGGCATTCCAGAGGCAAGCATACACCATTGGACTGGGGAAAGCCAGAGGAGTGGGGTTGCAGAGCCAGGAATCCCCGGACGGCACCTGTGAGGGAGACGGCTGCACTTGGAAGGGACCCTAAGACCAGTGCCAGAAGGTATGTGAAGAGAGATCCAGTGTCCAGGGATCTTGATTGTAAAGCTGGACATAAGAACTGGACTACATACTGGCCAGGATATTTAGAGAGGAACTCTAACAGCAATGGAAGCTCAGGTATGAACACTGATCTATGCCCTAGCTCTTCACTGGGAAGACAGCAGGGAAACAAGTATTGTCCTGAGAGTGCTCCATTGAGAAATTCCTCTGTGCCAATCCATGAGATGGAACCTATGATAGTTGAAGAAGGGGGAGATGTTGAATACATGGTTTGCTCTCTGTCTAAACTTCTGTGGTAATATGCTGTCACATAATACAACAACCATCACAAAGAAATATAAACTTGTTCTTTAATCTACTCAGAAAAGCTTCTGAGTAGGATTTGAGCCACGTAATAAAAGGTAAACCAGCCAAGAGGGTTTCAGCTGGTAATTGTTAGCAATTGAGCCTTGCCTAATTGCCAGTGAGCTCTGAAGGGACACTTCTGAGTGTGTGTGAAGATACAAGAGGTTATCCCTGAAAAAGAACAGTTTTTTCCTACTTTGTGGGATTTTGTTTGTTCTTTGAAGCACTGCTAAGAAGATATTAGCAGGTGCCTACAGAAAAGACCTGTCTGTTCCCATCCAGGTCTTTATGCTTTGATTTGATTGCTTAACAAGTTCAGCTGTTGTTTTTCCTTATTTGTTTTTCTAAGTATAATACTGAAAGCAAGTATTCCTTTTTATGTGCTACCAAGTATATCTGTGTTGGGAGAAATAACCCCCTAAATAAAATATCTTCTTTGCTTTACATTCGAGCAAGCACAACTAATTTATTGTGAACGGCTGAGTCTGGTATGAATGGACTACATTTCCCACAATCCTTTGCAAGTCATATTAATATTTGCCTTTGCCAAGACTATGGACATTCTCACCCAGCGCCCCCGTTGACAAGGTTCTGTGTTCACCCTGAGGGTGAGGATGTCTGCCCAGCACCACAGTGGTGCTGGAGATAGTGATAGGGATCTGCAGGAGGGCCTAACAGTGTGTGACAGGTGTTCTCTGCGGCAGATCTTTAACTCATTGGTTGTCCATCTGTATTCCCCAGTCACAGCTTTCTCTGATGGACCAGAAACTACTAAGAACAGTGCCTATCCAGTCTTATGGGGTGGCTGCCATGAACACCTGTTATCAGAGCAGTGAGGTGCCTACACTTGCATGAGGGTCAGGTAGCAATGCGTTGATACTGCTGCTCCAGGTCAAAGTGATGTACAGTAAATGCCCCAAAAGGCACACAATCAACATTGTGGTAATTGAGGCAATAGGGAAACATGGCTGGGGGAGTAATAACCTCTGTCCTGCTTGCAAAGTGCTGTCAGCCAGAGCCATACCTGTTACTAGGGCACTGCAGACCAGCACTAATGCAGGGAGTAGGCCTGGAATACCACAGCTGCCACCCACCAAGGTCTGATATTCACCAGCAGAAGGCACAGTCAGACTGCACCTGCTGCACCCTGCAAGGTGTCCCAGCCATGCACATACTAATTGCAGACAGTCTGCTAGCGACTCACAGAGAAGCTAAGTGCATCCAGAGGTGGGATACACAGCACAGACACCAAACAGGGTATTCTCAGTGATTCAGCCCCAAAAAAGAAGCACACAAATATCACTGTAGACAGAAACTAGAAATGCACTATGTGGGAACATAGCCATGCCATGGACACTGCTCGGTCGGGGTGAGTACATCCACCCGGCATGACATTCTGTGGCCACCCTGTCCATGCAGATGGTGGCCGGCCACTACAATGCCCCAGCCAGTGCCCTACCCCTTCCGCTGAGGCATCCTGGCCAATCGGCCCTGTCCAGCCCATACCCACAATACCCTGCTCCTCAGTATGCAGATTTGCAAGGTAACGCTTGACAGAGTGTAAGCATTGTGGGCCCAGTGAGGTGTAGGAAGCCACAAAACAATGGATGGAGATATGCACACCCCCACTCCTATTTGTTGTATGTAGGGTAAAATGTTGGGATATAGTCTGCAGGAGCCACAGCTGGGACTTGAACCTGTGACCTTTTGCACCAAGACACACTAGCTGTGTGTACTGCACCATACTGTTGCCACAGGGGCTGGTCAGTCCCTGGTGATACCATGACTGTTCATCAGACAAACCTTGTCTGTTGTACTGCACACACCCCACCTGAGCAGGGCTTGGCCTTGATCTACTGTGGGAGATGCCAATGCCCTCTCCCCCACCAGCACCCCTCCCGGACCATGATGACATACCCATATGCTGGTGATGCTGGTGGCGGCCGCCTAAGGTATGGTCTCTGGGGTAGGGGTGCCTACATAGACATCCACATTCCCCCCAGCACCGCCTGCCACTCTTATGTGCCCTGCTGGGTAATGTCCCCTTGTTGGGACACTGTGGGAAACAATAGAGTCCTGGTCATGTTGGGCCTTGGTCAGTTGCTGTTTTGATGATCTCCGGTTTCTGTGTTCCTATGTGCCACCAGGTCATCTGCCTCGCCCACCCTGTGCCCCAACTGCCCCCACTGCATGTTCCGCCTGCAGCCCCCTATGCCCCATTTGCAGCAACACCATAGTGCCCTTTCATACCTGGCCACTATGCCGTTGCTGCACATGTAACACTACCATCACTGTTTTTGGGCTCCCTGCCTATGCTGTACATTGCTGACAATGAAATGGTTTCTCTCCTGTAAAAATGTACCTCTAACACCAGGTTTTCACTAACGGTAATGTTCACACATTGAAATCACAGCATTAGTATAGCAGGGGCCTCTCTCCGCCCATTCCCCGCCCATTGATCCCCCCTCTCTCTGCCCCGCGGTACAGTTACCGCTGCCGGTTATGTTAGCGCGCACTAACGTTATGTCTTGTAACAGTAACATGTGTTAAAGTTACTGCTGTCACATTAGCGCTATTAAGTAAACATGCCCCTAAGACATTTATCCACTCTTCAGTTACCTCCCATCTAGACTATTGCAATCTCCTCCTTGCTGGTCTCTCTCTCAATCACCTCTCTCCCCTTTGGAGGTGTGGTGATGAGGAGTTGTTGAGGACTTTGAAGGTTGTGAAGATGGATTTGAATTTAATGTGTTCCTTTATTGGAAGCCAATGCAGTTGTTTGAGAAAAGGTGTAATGTGTTCTGGGGTTTTATTTGCTTTGAGTAGGATTCATGCAGCAGTGTTGAGTGTGAGTTGGAGAGGGTGGATGGTTGAATTTGGTATGCCTTGAAAAATGATATTACAGAAGTCAAAGTGTTGGAAGATGGTTGCTTGAAGGACTGAACGTAAGTCATGGTTGGTCAGTAATTGTTTGAGATGCTTGATCATTTTGAGCTTGAAGTAAATGCTCTGAGTAAGATTTTGTACGTGTGTTGAGAAAGTGAGGCGTTGGTCCAGTGTGACTCCAAGATATCGTATATCTTATTTCAGTTGGATTTGAGTGCCATCAATGTAAGAAGGGATATCATATATATGGCATAAAATCTGTAAGTGTATGGATGCAGGGTCACAGGTCACTCGCTGACCTTGCAGAAAAGCTTTTAGCTTAGCTTTGCAAAGGGATGCACGCACATTGTATGGAGAAATAAGTAAAGAGGGCAAAGGAGATAAGATAAGCTGATTCCCTTTTTTCAGAACCCTTTTTGGGGGCTCTGTAAAGATAACCTTTTAACCCTGTAATTCAGCTTTGCATCTGTCTGTAACTTTTCATGACATATCTGGTACTTCTTTTATGCTATATAAGCAAAGCTATACCCTGAATAAATTGAACAGCTTGTATCATATTTTTTTGTGTGGCTGCGGACTGTTCCCAAGCGCTTGTGCTAAGAAGCATGATCCAGGGAGACAAAGCCAAATTCATAGCATCATTTGTGGTAACTGATATGTAAGCATCAGTTGGGGTAACTGATATATATATGTATATGAGAAATAGTATTATTTGGGGTAACTGATCCAAATAATAATGGAAGAACCCAATCTGTTTTCGTAACAATCAATAGCTATAGAAGATGGTGGTTTGAAGCCAATGTCTCTTGTAATGAACATAGCCTCTGTCTTCTTGAGCTTTGTGTTCAAATTGTGTATTTTGAGCCAGTTGCAGACAGTGGAGAAACAGGTTGTTATGTGTATAATGTCTGGATTTGATGTGTTGATAGGTGTATATATCATTACATCATCTGCGTAGATATGCTATAGGATGTTACAAGCCTTTATTGCAGAGCATACTGGTTGTACAAAGAGGTTAAATAGTAATGATGAGAGGGTCGAGCCTTGTGGGACTCTTTGAGATTGGGGTGGTATTTGTTTGGTCTATTGGAGCTTTGTATGATATAGAGTGGAATTTGTATGGTCTATTGGGTCTTTTTTCTTTTGTGCCTTAGTGCTGTGTGGCACCCCAATATCCCATCCTTATAATTTGTATATAAATTTGTAAGGCAGGACAACTTATAAGTAAAAATAAATCTAATTTATTAAACTAAAGTACACAGGTCTACAGTAAATATAAATCTGACACCGTGTTATCCTGTGAGGCAGAAAATGACATTACTCGATACAGAACTCCAGTTACTGTCTGCCCACTTTACATTCTACAAAGCAGTATTTTATACATTCATGTCACTTTTTCTCTTTAACCCATTTGTCCTCACAAACTCGGGGATTATATGCAAGCCCCTGGAAACATCTGCTTCTTGTTCCAGGCTCCGAATGTGGTTAATGTTTCCTCTCTTTGCTGGGATGGGCAACCATTCTTACTCAACCCAACTTCACGGGCTTCGGTGACAGAACCTCCTCCCTCTTCCACCATTAGAAGAGAAGCAGAGCTCCAGCACTGACCCAGCAAAACCCAAATCTAGCCCCAGGAGTCTGGAAAGGGTGGGAAGGAGCCAGGGCTGCTGCTGGTGCTGTGGAGAGGAGCAGGAGAATGGCTGCAGGGTTTCTGGCTAGGGTCTGGCTTTTTCTAAACACTTGCTTGGAAGGTCTCTCTGCCTGTATATGGTATTTATCTTAGCATTGCTAGAGCGCCTTACTTTTCAGTATTTTTGTTTGTGATCTTGTTCAGCTCTCTCTCTCCTCTTCTTTATTATCCCAACCCATGGCTGAAAATCTCTTTTAGCTGTCCTGTGCTCCTTACCACAATCACTCACATGTGCATCTCATCACTTGCAATTTCTGCCACCTATCGTTTAATTCCAACTTCTGTTCTCCTCTCCATCTCTCTCTTTTATGGCTCCTCATCACTTTCTCATCCTACTCCTCATACTCCTTAATTGTCTCCCCTCCCACCAACATATTGAAGCCCATCCCTCTCATCTCCCCTTTACCATCCTCACTTCCCCCATCTTGCCATCTACCCTATCATCAGCTCTTGTGCTTCACCAGTTTCTCCCTCCTATTTCAGCCATCTCTTCTCTCTCGTTAAAACAACCTCTCCCTCGTTATCACCAGGCAGTCTCCTCTCTGTCCCACACTCTTCAACTTCTTCTCCTTCTCTCTTCTAGAGATATCAACCCCAACCCTGGGCCCCCTAGACGTTTGTCACACTTCTTGAACAGATCCTCACCCAACATCTCAAATCTTATTCATATCCCTCTCCTCTCCCTCACTTCTCTCCCTTTCTCATGTGCCTCTTGGAACACACACTCCATCTCAAATAAACTTGCCTTTACTCATGATCTGTTTATCTCTAATGCTCTCTGTCTCCTTGCTCTAACTGAGACAGGGCTTTATTTGCTGCTCTCTGTCATGGCAGATATCAATTCTTCCACACACCTCATCCCACTGGCTGTGGTTCTGGTGTTGGGCTTCTACTTTCTCCTTCCTGTCAATTTCAACCCCTCCTACTGCCTCAGTCTCAATCCTTTCCGTCCTCTGATGTCCACTCCATCCAGCTTTTTACTTCACTACCTCTCCAGTTAGCTGCTTTTCATCGACCCACTGACAGATCCACCTCTATCTTTCTCTGACTTTGATTCATGACTTTCCTTCTTTCTGGATTCATCTTCCCCCTCCCTTATTCTCAGGGATCTTAACATTCATGTTGATCACCCCTCTGACCCTTATGCTTTAAAGCTCCTTTCCCTTATCTCATCATTCAACCTCCAGTTTTGATGTACTGCCCCCACTCCTCAGCAAGGTCACTGCCTTGACCTTGTAGTCCTCTCTAATTGCTTACCCTCAAACTTCTGTATCTCACTTCTTCCCTTTTCAGACCATCACCTGCTAAGCTTCACTCTTCATCACCTGCCACCTCAACTTCGCTATTGACCCGTTGGACCTCTCCTCCACTGTCTCATTGCCCCTTTCTTCTACTATGTCATCTGAGTCTGTTAATGAGGCAATAGCTTCCCATAACACTGCACTCTCCTCTGCTCTGGATGCTCTTGCTCCACCCATGCCAAGTCCTGTGAGGCATACTGTACCCCAACCTTCGCTGTCTTCCACTACCCGCTACCTACGTTATTGCACCCACTCAGCTGAGTGGGCTTGGCTGAAATTCCGCACCCTTGTGGATTTTCTACACTTCAAATTCAGGTTTGTCTTTTGCAGTCAGCCATAACACTCGCAAACAAGGCTATTATGTCCATCTGACTAACTCTCATGCCCCTGACCCTAGCTGACTCTTTACAACTCTCAACTCTCTCCTCAAGATGCCTCCACCTCCGACCCCTCCCTCCCTTTCTTCATGACCCCTGGCTGACTACTTCTAAAATCCACAAGATCACACTCCAATTCCCCAGGAGATCAGCTACTTCCCCTCCCCCCCTTCTTCACTCCCAACTTTCCACCTACCTCTGCTACTCTTTCTTCCTTTTCTATGCCCTCTGAGGAGGAAACCACTCTCCTCCTTTCCTCAGCCAAAATCACTACCTGCTCCTCTGATGCTATTCCCACCCATCTCCATAGCTCCATCTCCTCCACTATACTCCCTTCCATCTCTTTTATATTCTCAACCTATCCCTCTCCACTGCAACTTTCTCTGTAGCCTTCAAGTATGCTGTGGTCACTCCTCTCCTCAATATACCCTCACTAGACCTACCTGTCCTTCTATTGACACATCTTCCTCCTTCCCTTCATTTCTAAGCTGCTTGAATGTGCAGTTCACCTTCATCGCCTCAATTTTTTTCTCAAGCCCTTCTGGATCCTCTACAATCTGTTTTTCATCCTTTACTGCACTTTCTACTGAAACGACTCTTGCCAAAGTCTCCAGTGACCTGTTCCTGGCAAAATCCAAGGGCCTTTACTCAGTTCTCATCCTTCTTGACCTTTCTGCTGCTTTTGAAACTATTGACCACAGCCTTCTCCTTGATACCTTGTCTTTGCTTGCTTTTAAGGGCTCTGTGCAATCTTGGTTCTCTTCTTATTTCTCCCATCTTTCTTTCAGTGTTAGTTCTGGTGGATCCCTTGTAAAATTGAATTGCAGTAATCAAAGAGTGAGATGATAAAGGCTTGGCATACTGTGCTGAAGTGGTTATGGTCCAGTAGTGGATGGAGGTTGTACAGGATGTTCATTTTGTAGTTTGCAATGGTTGTCATTTTCTTAATGTGCACTTGCAGCTTCAGTCACTAGTCTAATGTGACTCCAAGGTATTTCACTTCCTGTTTTACAGACAGGGTAATGTTGCTGACCTTGAAAGTTTCTGGGGTGAGTAGGATGTCTCTCTGGTGATGATCAGGACCTTGATCTTGTCGCAGTTGATTATTAGGCTGTAGACTTTTAACCCACCTATGTCTGCCTTGCGGCATGATTTTATAGGTGAATATTCTGAGTTCCTGGTATTGAAGGGGGCATATAGCATTAGGTCATTGGTGTATAAGTGGTAATTTATTATGTGACTCTGATTGAGCTTGCAAATATTTTGTATGTACAGGGAGGAACCTTGGGATATGTCACTTAGATGTTTAATCGGTTTGGAAGTTTTGTCCCTTATGTTAGCTTGCTGCATGCATGCTGTCAAGTAAAACAGGAACCAGGAGAGGGGGGTGCTATTTATTCCTATTTCTATTGTGATGATGAGAGCTGGGCTGAGCCAATGGAAACAGAAGAAAACAGTGAATATACCTTTAAGGTGAGAGACAGGCAAGGTATTCACAACGTTCAGACTGCAGGCAAAGGAAAGAAGCACGTAGTTGCTGAAGCCAAGCCACACCCAAGCCCTGACGTAAGTGCAGGCTTGGAGGGTAATGATAATCACCTGTGCAGAGACAGGGGAGTGTTAGTTAGGAAACAGCTTTATAAGCCCTGTTCAGAGGAGAGGAAAAGGAGAAGTGGGAAGTTTGACTTCAAGTTGGAGAACGGCTCCAGCAAGAAAGGAAGCAACAACAGAGGAAGCAATCTTTGTAAGAGAGGTACTCTTAATTCAGAAACCAGCAGATGGGTGGCTGGGAGAGTTGCTGACAACGAGGAACAGATTGCAGTGCAGAGTGTTCGTGAACCAGCTCAGAGAATTCAAGCTGCCAGAAGGTGGGTGAATACGGTTACAACTGGAAGTGACCAGAACCCAGCCGAGGGCAGAGAACCAGAGTTGAACACGATTGAAGCATTGAGGCAATTGATCCAGGGAAAGAAGCCCCACTCTCAAGGTACAAATATTCCATATCAGGGAGAGCAGCTGTGGAAGGAAATTCAGAAGTTCCTACAGAAAAGTAAGCTTGAAGGAGTTAATGAAAACCCAGAGACAGACAAGCATTTCGTAGCACAGGAAGAAATGCAAATTGACTCTTTTGGACAGGATTCTGTTACTGAGGAGTCTCCTATGGACTGTTCTTTCTGTAAGAAGGAAGCTTGAAAGTTGGTGATAAAAAGTGTTAAGAGAAGAAGCTTTTGAGAAGCAGGGTTTACCTAGCCATGTGAATGCCTGGAACTTCTTCTAAGGTAAACAACTCTTGCTTAACCTAGAGTTTGATAACCAAAGCAGCACATGATAAATGAAGAAATTTAGCTGTGCTGGACAAACAAAGGAAGCTGTGATTTACTTGCTGAAATGTTTTTGCTGAAAACAGCTGCACACGTTTAAAGGTTCTTTCAGTTTCTTCAGTTCCAGTTGCATATGTTTCCTGTTATTATTTACTTGGAGAATAATCCTTATGTCTGCGTTGAACCTTAGTGCTTATGGGAACCTAAATAAAAATTCTTGTTTTGCCTTAAAAACCAACGGTCTCACACTACTTTGTCTTTGAGTAAAAGAATCAACTACAAGTCCCAGAGTTCCCTGCTGGAGACAAGGATAGTAACTCTTTATTTAAGGACAAACATTGGCAGCCCTAAGCCTGTAAGCCTTTGGCCCAGGCGAGGGTCATGACACTATCTGCCAATCTTCAGGGTCGCGGACCACCCACTGCCCGCCCTTGCTCCGCCTCAGCAATGCACCTTCACACCATGTCTAAGCCTCCCTGTAAAACATGTTGTTTATATGGAAAAGATTTTGCCGGAGCCAGCAGGGGAACAAATAGCAGGGATAGACATTCCTGCTATTCACGGGACAGAATGCCCCCCAGAGTGTTTACGAGTGAGGTGAGCAGTCTTTGCACATTGCAATTTGGTCTAAACTCATGTTCCTTATCGTCACTCCAGTCCAGTCCCTTTACTTCAGGGTTATGCAACCCTTCCAGCAGCTTGGAGGCTGAGCCCAACCTTTTTGGGATGGAGCGGTATATATACCACTGGTGCCACCCACCAACTCCAGTATACTCAGCCTCCAAGCAGCTGGAGGGTTCCGTAAGCCTAGGGCTTACTGGAGTCCTACCTTCTCTTAAATTTGGCTAATTTTTACAAATTTTTACTGATTTTAACTTTTATTTTAACTTATCTCTACTTTAAATCTTATTTATTTCATTAGGCAATCTTATTTATTTTCTCTACCGTTTTCTGTTTCCTCCCTCCCCCCCCCGGCCCGGGCCGAGGACCGGAGGTGTTACCATCTTGCCTGCAGCAGCGAGCAGGGGAATCAGGAGCCTCTCGCTGCTGCCTAGGCCTGCTGCTCCTCTTCAGCTCTCCAGAAGGCCTGCGTCCTCGCGCCGAAGCCCCCCCCCGGTGGCTGAGCGCTGGAGGAAACGCAAAGCGGAAGAGCGATTTTCAGCGCGCAGGCTTGATCGCTCCTTACCCCCGAGTCAGCTGAGTGCAGGGGCGAGCTCCGGAGACGCGATCGCAGCGCCGGTAAACAGACCGCATCCCGGGCTGCGCAGGGTACATCCTTTCTCTGCCCTTTCTCCTCAGTCGGAGGACCCAGAGAAGCGCTGCTCCACGTGGCCGCGGCCTGCCACGTGTTGAGCCAACGGTGCAGGAATCGCCGCTCCAGTCCGGGAAACAGCAGAAGCCTACACAAAAAAAATCGCAAGTACTCAGCTCATGGGCTGTAAGGAGATTGTAATTGCTGGTTTAATTTTCTGTTTAATTTAATTCTTGTTTATTCTCCAGTTATTTCAGGGGATTTCGTTGCCTTATCCCTGGTACAGGAGAGAGCAATGCAGGGGGTTTAAAGTTAATTTTAAAGTTAATTATATTTTAATTATATTTTTATATTTTAATTTAAAGTTTATTTTTATTTCAAATTTAAATTTAAAGTTTATTTCTGGTCAACGGGCTGCCTAGCGGAGCGCTTCAGTTTTCTTTTGAGGATATCCCCTGGAGAGCATGACTGGCAAGTCAAGGTGCCCATCTTGTGGCACTTGTAGGGGTACTGCATCTGAGGCAGGAGTCTGCAGGGGCTGCGCTGCAGTAGCCACCTCAGTAGAACAAGAAATCAGCCTGTCCATGGCCCAATCATCCCAGGGGTCCTCGGATCCTATGGAGGGGGAAGTAGCGTCCCAGTTATCCCTTCCCTCTCGCTCGGAGGCACCCCCTCCTCCGCTCCCCCCCTCCGCCCTTCCCTCCAGGGAAGGGGGAGTCGGAGATTTCTTCTCCCCTGACTTCGTGCTCTTGTTACACCAAGCCTATTGCATGCGCAAGCAGGGGCTTGGGACAGGGGAGGGGGGCTCGACAGCCGAAGGCAGAGTAGCCAGACCCCTGAGGGCAAGCGTTCAGGACTCAGGAATACCCCCAAAGCGCCCCAGACTGTTGAACGAGGAGCCACTCTCTTCTCTTTCCCAGGGCACCCTAGAAGAGGAGGGCTCTGAAAAGGATTTAGAGGAGGAAGAGGAGGAGCTGGAAGAAGGGGAGATCCCTGAGGAGGACCATTCTCGCATAATTAGAGTTTTCTGACGAGAGGAGCTGCTAAACCCCTCATCTCAACTACTCCACCCATTTCCACCCCTCATCCCTCATTTGATCATCTCTTAAGTGAGACCCAACACACCCTTACATCCTTCTCTACCCCATCCAACAGAGTCATTCAAGACACTATATTAAATATAAACACTACTACAGCACCCTCTGATCCGTGTCCAGCTCCCTGGATAAAATCCTTCCGTTCTGAGCTCAGCCCATTCTTATCCAAGCTTATAGAAGTATCCTTCTCTACTGGAACATTCCCCTGTAGCCTGAAACAGACTGCGATCAGACCTCTCCTAAAAAACAGTAAGCTGGACCCCTCATTGATGGATTCCTACAGGCCTATCTCCAGCATACCTCTCCTCTCGAAGATCATTGAAAAGATTACACAACGTCAATTACAGGATCATATAGATTCCAACGCACCCCTTCATCCCTGCCAGCATGGATTTCGTGAAGCACATGGTGTGGAAACGCTACTGACAACCCTATTCAACACCCTTTCCATAGGACTGGATAACATCAGACAAGGCTTTTTTCTAATATTCATGGACATCGCCGCTGCCTTTGATACAGTAGACCACGAAGTTCTCCTTCAACGCCTCAGTGAGAAGGGAGTTCACGGTTCAGCTCTATCATGGTGCGCGTCTTACCTCACAGACCGTTGGCAACATGTCCGTTCCGGTCCTTCCACCTCTGACCCCTTCCTTCAAACTAAAGGTGTTCCGCAAGGCTCCTCCTTATCGGCCTTACTATTCAACATTTACATGCAACCCATCTGTGACCTTATCCACTCATTTAACATCAACTGCCTGTTCTATGCTGATGATGTTTTGATGTACATGCCAATCTCGACTGAACATCTTGACCTCTCCCCTCTAATCAAATGCTTTGATGCAGTCACCGACTGGATAGACGCACAAAGGCTTAAGTTAAACTTCAAAAAGACTGAAGCCCTCTTCGTCACCAGGAATCCGGCTTTTATTCCTCCACTATCCATCAAAGTTCGTGACGCAGAGCTCACATGCAAGACTACAGTAAGATACCTCGGAGTTACACTTGATCAGCAGCTTAATATGAAGGCTCACATCAATAACATAACAAAAGCGGTCTATCATAAAATCCGGACCCTTCGCCATCTTCGTCAGCTGTTAGAACCTGAAGACTTCCGAACTGTTTTTCAGGCCCTAATAATGCCTCACCTTGACTATGCTAATGTGATATTACATGGCCTACCAAAGAGTACGACTAACCCCTTACAACTTGCTATGAATTCTGCTGCAAGAATCCTTCATGGAGCTTCCAGAAGATCTCACATCACTCCAATACTAAAACAGTTGCACTGGCTGCCCATACAAGCCAGGATCTCCTTCAAGGTTCTAACAATGACCCATAAAGCCATCAAGAAATTCCCGGCTACTGCTATTACCGACCTAGTATCTATCACACCTCCTAACCGGCTAAGGAGATCGAATGCTGCAAACACCCTCATTCTACCTAAGGCAAGCACCAAGTGCTCCCAAGCTACCAGAGCTAGAGCCTTAGCCTTTTTTGCACCATCTTGCTGGAACGCTCTACCGGCGGCTATCAGAACCATCAGCGATCTCTCCCAATTCAAGAAGGAACTGAAGCATCACCTTTTTCTCCTTCACTACGATGTTGCAATCCCCCCCCCACACTCACCTACCTCCACACCTCATGGTAGCTCCTCAAGCCCACGCATCTTACACTCGTAGTCTGAATACCCGCAACCACACCTTAACCGCCTCCATACTTAACCCACCTTGAGATGCTCGTGCTGTGCACTTAACCATGTATATAGTTACATTAACTGGCTTGTATATAGTTATCATGTTCTCCCTGTTAAGAGTCTTGTTTATTGTATACCCAAGTTAATTTTACCTGTTTATTGTAAGCACAAATCACTAAACTGAGATGTGTAGATTTAATGTTTATTGTAAACCGCACTGATCTTAAATAGCGCGGTATAAAAGAAAATGTAATAAATAAATAAATAAATAACGTAGCCTCAGATACCCCAGAGGAGGATGAGGCATTGGAGGATCCCTTAATCCAGGCCATCAGGAAGTCCCAGAAGGTTTTTCCAGTCCACAGAGTGGTACGTCAGATGATACAGGAGGAATGGGATCAGCTTGAGTCAGGGTTAAGAGGGGTCCGGGCCATGTCCCGCCTCTACCCTCTCCCTGAATCTGACAAAGAGCTGCTGAAGTCCCCCAGGGTAGATGCGGCGGTATCAGCAGTAACAAAGAAAACTACTATCCCAGTTGAGGGCAGCGCGGCACTGAGGGATCCCCAGGATAGGAAATTGGACACGCTCCTAAAACAAGCCTTTGATGTGAGCGCTCTGGCGTTACAAGCTTCAGTTTCAGGGGCCTGGGTGGCACGGGCCTGTTTGAGGTGGGCTCAGCAACTCCAGGCAGAGGAGGTCTCCGCCGAGGGATCATTAGCCAACGCGGCGAGGTTGGAATCCGGTACGGCCTTCTTGGCGGATAGTCAGTACGACCTCATCCGCAGCTTAGCTAAGAACATGGCCTCGGTGGTGGCAACCAGACGCTATTTGTGGCTACGGAATTGGGCTGCCGATGCTTCCTCCAAAACTCGCCTGAGTCGTCTGCCCTTCAAAGGGAAGCTGTTATTCGGGGAGGACTTAGATAAGCTGGTAAAGGACCTGGGCGAATCCAAGGGCGGCAGGCTTCCGGAGGACAGGCCGAAACAAGCGCGGCCCTTAGCCCCAGCACGGAACCAACCTAGGGATCCCCGGAGATTTTGTTCGACAAGACCGAACCCCTTTCTTAGGGGTCGTTTTCCCGGTAGGGGACAAAACTTCCGAGGTTTTCGGGGATCAGGGAGAGGTTTCTCCGCCTCCTCCTTATCCTCGGGCCCCAGGAAACAACAATGAGATTCCGGGGGTCCAGGAGGGCGGGATGCCGGTAGGCGGTGCCTGAGGCATTTTCTTCCCGCCTGGTCCCGGGTCACATCCGATCAATGGGTTCTGGAGGTGATCCGAGAGGGATACGCTCTCGAATTTGCAAAGCAAATACCTCCAGCATTTGTTCAGTCACCTTGCGGTTCTCCAACAAAAAGAGCGGCTATAGAAACAACACTGTCCCGTCTGTTACAGCTCGGGGCCGTGGTGCCCGTCCCACCAGGCCAGTACGGTACAGGTCGGTACTCGATTTACTTCGTGGTCCCAAAGAAGGAGGGGTCCTTTCGTCCGATCCTGGATCTAAAGCAGGTCAATCGATGTCTCAAGGTGCCACACTTCAGGATGGAAACCCTGCGGTCGGTTATAGCGGCCGTAAGGGGCGGGGAGTTCCTAACAGCACTGGATTTGACAGAGGCCTATTTGCATATCCCAGTCAGAAGATCCCATCAGCAGTTCCTGAGATTCGCAGTGCCTCGGGGCCATTTTCAGTTTCAGGCGCTGCCCTTCGGCCTAGCGACCGCGCCAAGGACGTTCACCAAGGTGATGGTTGTAGTAGCGGCTGCACTACGAAAGGAGGGAATCCTGGTGCACCCCTACTTGGACGACTGGCTCATCCGGGCAAAGTCGGAAGAGGAAAGTCGTTGGACAACAGCCAGAGTGATACAGTTTCTGGAGAACTTGGGGTGGGTCATCAATCGCACAAAGAGCAGTCTGGTACCCTCCCAAGAGCTCGAGTATCTCGGAGCAAGGTTCCACACAGGCAGGGGCAGGGTCTTCCTGTCCTGCACAAGGGTAAGGGACCTAAGGCTCCTAGTCACGCAGTTCATGACCAGGCGACTTCCTTCTGCGTGGCATTACCTGCAACTACTGGGAACCATGGCGGCAGCCATAGAGGTAGTTCCGTGGGCCAGGGCGCACATGCGTCCTTTACAGCGATCTCTGTTGCGTTGGTGATCCCCACAACAGCACCCTTTGTTCCTTCAGCTACCCTGCGCCCCTCGAACCAAGCAGTCCCTCCACTGGTGGAGGTGCCCAAGGAACCTGAATCGCGGAATGCCCCTCGAGCCTCCACAATGGTTGCTCCTGACGACGGACGCCAGTCTAGCAGGCTGGGGAGCACATTGCGAGGACCAGTTTGTCCAGGGGCGTTGGACAGCATTGGAATCTCAATGGCCTATCAACCGGCTGGAATTGAGGGCAGTCACTCTGGCACTCAAGGCCCTCGAGTCTTCAGTGCTAGGAAAGGCAATTCGGGTACTCTCCGACAATGTCACCGCGGTGGCCTACATCAATCATCAGGGCGGCACCAGCAGTCCAGCCTTGGAGAAAGAGGCGGACGCACTGTTCCAGTGGGCAGAACTTCGCTTGGAAGCACTCTCAGCACAGCACGTGGCCGGCACAGACAACATCACCGCCGATTACCTCAGCAGGTGCAAGGTAGACCACGGGGAGTGGGAACTGCATCAGGAAATCTTCGACCAGATAGTAGCTCTTTGGGGTCCTCCAGTCATGGACCTCATGGCTCGGTTCTCATCCGCCAAAGCAAGCCGATTCTTCAGCCGACGGAAAGAAAGGATGTCCGAAGGCCTAGACGCCCTGGCCCAGAAGTGGCCCTCGGAGGGTCTCCTTTATGTCTTTCCCCCTTGGGCACTGATAGGGAAAGTCATCCAGCGGATAGAAGCTCACCAGGGCCTAGTAATCCTCATTGCCCCGGACTGGGCCCGTCGCCCCTGGTATGCGGATCTGGTAAGGATGATCGCCGACCGTCCCTGGCGGCTTCCCAACAGGAGGGACCTTCTGAGGCAAGGCCCGGTCCAGATGCCACACGTGGATCGATTCTCGCTTACGGCTTGGCTATTGAAAAGGCACGGCTCTTGAAGTGCGGCTACTCGGCGGCAGTAATCACCACCCTGTTGAGCGCTAGGAAGCGCTCAACTTGCCTCTCTTATGTGAGAGTGTGGCGCATCTTCGAGGCATGGTGTGCGGAGCGCCGGAGGAAACCCCTGGCAACCTCGATCCCGGAGGTACTGGAATTTTTGCAAGCCGGATTCGACAAGGGCCTAGCGCTTAGCTCCCTCCAAGTCCAACTGGCGGCCATCTCTTGCTATAGGGGTAAGGTCTGCGGGAAGCCATTAGGAGCGCACGCGGACGTTTCCAGGTTCCTGAAAGCGGTCAGACGGCTCCGTCCGCAGAGGAGATCGGTCATCCCCCCTTGGGACCTCAACCTGGTACTAAACGCACTAGTCACGGAACCTTTCGAACCAATGAAGAAGGCCTCCTTGAAGGATCTGACTCTGAAGACAGTCTTTCTGGTTGCCATTTGCTCGGCCAGGCGGGTCTCCGAATTACAAGCCCTGTCTTCTCGGCCGCCCTTTCTGTCCTTTCTCAAGGATAAGGTAGTCCCTAGGACGGTTCCTTCGTTCTTGCCTAAGGTCATCTCCCCCTTTCATGTCAACCAATCGATCACTCTCCCGTCTCTTCCGGCGGAAGAGCTAGGAGGGGGAGATAGTAGGCTCCTCCTACTCGACGTCCGCAGGACATTGAAGCGTTACCTCTCCCGCACAGCCCCCTTCCGGAAGTCCGAACGACTGTTCGTACAGTTTGGGGGTCCCCACAAAGGGGAAGCGGCGGCCAAAGCCTCAATCTCCAGATGGATCAGGGAGACGATTGCCTCCGCCTATATCCTCAAGGGGAAGCAAGTTCCAGGAGGGCTGCGCGCCCACTCAACTAGGGCACAGGCCACCTCTTGGGCAGAGTTCAGTTTAGTTCCTCCGCTGGACATCTGTAGGGCGGCGACCTGGTCCTCCCTGCACTCCTTTACCAAGCACTATAGACTGGACGTCCAGAGTGCTACGGACTACAGGTTTGCGCATGCTGTTCTACGTTCCGGAATGGCGGATCCCACCCGGGCTGGTACTGCTCTGGTACTTCCCTGAAGTAAAGGGACTGGACTGGAGTGACGATAAGGAAGAAGTAATTAGATCTTACCTGCTAATTATTGTTCCTGAAGGAACGACAGTCCAGTCCCTGTTCCCTCCCGAGGTTGCCATTCCGGACATTTTTCTCAGGGTCGGGCTTCGGCCCGAGGATGGACGCAGGTCTGTCTGGAGGGTCACTGGGGTGAGAGGACCGTGCAGTAGCAGGTATTCTGCCTCCGCCCTTGACCCCTCCTCATTCTTTCTCATTTTCATTCTCATTCTCTCTCATTCTCTCTACTCCCGTGAAAAAAAAAAAAGGGGGTACATCTAATATATTGGATTGGGGTGTTTTTTGTTCCTTTATGCTATTTTGGAATGTTTGTTCAAGTCTGCTTTTGCAGTAGGTTACTGGAGTTGGTGGGTGGCACCAGTGGTATATATACCGCTCCATCCCAAAAAGGTTGGGCTCAGCCTCCAAGCTGCTGGAAGGGTTGCGTAACCCTGAAGTAAAGGGACTGGACTGTCGTTCCTTCAGGAACAATAATTAGCAGGTAAGATCTAATTACTTCTTGTACATGTCCAAGGGCTGGAAATGTTATGAAGTCTTGTAGCTGTAATTGTACTGCCTTTTCTATTATTTTCACTAAATTTGGAATTCTCTTTGCATTGTAGAGATACTTTTCTGGACATATCATGTGTTTCAAGATGGATAACAACATCAGTTTTAAACCCCTTACTTTCCTCCCTATTAAGCTGGTTCTTGTTCTTATTCTTACTGGCTGAAGAGAGTCTTTTCCCACCTTCTGACCAATGTTCCCTCTAATTTTCTGTAGGCTGTGTGCGCATAAAATATCAGCTGTGCAGCTTTTGAAGGAAGGTTAAATTTTTGTGTGCCACATAACGACACTCGGAGTTATATACTTTAAAATTTGACTACACGTCAGAATACAGTATGTACACCACATTGATTGCACTAGAAAATATTGTAGAACTTGTGAAAACCGTAAATACACAACAACTTTTAAATTTTAAGACGTCTGTGTTGTTTTCTATCAGAATCAGAACTGTAATTTTTGTGCGCTCTGTTATAAAGTATGTGCGCTCGCTCGGCGAGGTGTGTGCGCGCGCACACGCGCACAGCTTAGAGGGAACAGTGCTTCTGACCCTGGAACAGAGTTCCAGAATTTAATGCCTCTGATAATGGAATCACCTAGTATTAGCAGTTTTCTGTTTTGAAATACCTTGACAACACCCGGGACATTTCTCTTACACTGTATGTCAGTCTTCTTGTCTAAGACCACACCTCAATTTCCATTAATGGAGAATCCTCATTTCTCCTAGGACAAGCAGGATGTGTCAGCCACACCTGGTGTCGTCCCCCGACGGCGCCATGACGGAAGTGCTCTATAGCTCAGAAGCTTCTGAGCATGTGTGAGGTGGTCCCACCTCCCCAGCCCGCCCCTAGCCGGTCAGTTTTTTTCCTTCCGCCTTTGCCTCAAGACGGACTTCTTAGCTCTCCTACATTTTTATCATCTACAATGCCTAAACCAGGTTTCAAAAAGTGTCTAGGCTGCAACAGAAAGATGAACACATCGGACACTCACCAACACTGCATCAGATGTCTGGGGACGTCTCACCAAGTGGAAAACTGTGCAGGCTGCGGCCGGATGTCTCCCAGGGCAAGGAAACACCGCGAGCACTCCTTGCAAGACTTGCTCTCCTCCTCTACAGCCTCCACGAACCGGGACCCAGAGCATAAAGAACTTCCCATGTCTGTTGATCAAACCGCTAAGCGTTCCGGTCCTCATAAGCGTCCCCATGCTGCCTCTGGGAAAGCGCCGCTCAAAAAGGACAGAAACCCTCACCGGGACCTTCCCGCTGTAATTCCTGCCCCCGGAGAGGCCCCTACCTTTCCGGTAAGCCCCTCTCCGGTTTGCAGCAACTCGGGCCACGCTTCCCTGCCATGCGGTTCCTCCTCTGGCCAAGATGGCGCTGCCCTCGTGGCCCTGCCTGGCCCCGCCTCCGGACACTCCCACTCTCGCCGGATTGGCCGCAGCGGCTCCTGTCCCGCCCCCTCCAGCGATCCTCTCAGACCTCCCTCCCCCCTGCCCAGCACGTCTCGCCGTGCTGATGGGGAGCCACGGAGCAACTTTGTGGAGGGAGACCGCGCCGATTCAGCCTCCGCTTCTTCAGCGCCGGAGCAGCAATGCCTGGCAGCCTCTCCTCATCAACGGGCAGCTTCTCATCGGCGCGGTGGCAGCCAGCACCGCTCAGGATCACAAGGCTGCTCTGTGCCTCAGCGCCAACGGGAGAGCCGCGATCACCGCACCGACAGCAGGGAGACTGGCAGGAGAAAGTCTTCCAAGCAACGCAGGCATCGATCTCCCTCAGAGGAAAGGGATTTGCACGGTGAGTCCTCCAGCAGGCACAAGAGGAGCAGGAGATCTCATTCTCAACACAGCAAGAGGCACAGAAGCAGCAGATCTTCTGAATCCACTTCTTCTGCAATCCTAAGCCTGCTGTCTCGCCTGGTGGAGCAGACTGCCCCTCTGCGGACGGACCGGGATCACACGACACACAGTCCACAAAGGACTTTTTCGGATCGGGTACCCTCCCCCCGATCCCCCAGGCTCTCGCCCAGAGCGCGGACCCCTTCCCCTGCACCTTCCAGGGAGCGATCTCCTTCCCCAGCGCAGCTGGACTCCGGAGGAAGCGATGCAGAGGAGCTGGGACCAGCCTCGGATGTGGAGGATTCAGGTCCTGCCTCTGACACCTTCAAGAGCACAACAGATGAGACAGAGGATCCACCGGCAACAGTGCCTGAGGACCTCACATACCCCAAATTCCTTCGCAAGGTAGTTTCCAAACTGGGGCTGGTCGCGGAGGAGACATCGGACGAGAAAGAACCGGAGGTCATGAAATACCTCAACGGTCCTAAGCCAGCCATGGCTCTTCCCCTCCACCGCAGATTGAAGGACAAGCAGTTGACGCTCTGGCAATCCCCAGCGTCTGGACAAGCTTTCTCCAGACGCTTGGACAGCAAATACATCATCCACACGGCCCCGGGTTTCAACAAGACGCAGTTACCACACCAGTCTATCGTGGTGGCATCAGCTCTCAAGAGATCTAAGTCGACGCGTACCCACCACTCGCCAGGTTCGGACCCCAAGCGCCTAGACGAGGTGGGGAGGAAGGTGTTTCAAGGGGCCATGCTCAATGCCAAGATAGTGGCCCATCAATTCCAGCATGTCCTATTCCAGGACGCTCTCCTGGCCGACCTTAAAAAACTACTACAGGACCTTCCCAAGGACTCACGTACATCTGCTTCAAGCTCCATGCAGGAACTATCCGAATGCAGCAAGCACCTGATGAGTACAGCCTTTGATGCCTTTGATACAGCTGTCCGGACTGCGGGCACAGCTATATCTGCCCGGCGCTGGGCATGGCTTCGTGCCTCGGGGCTCTCGGACAACACCCATGACCGAATTGCGGATGCACCCTGCTCGGGTGACTCCCTTTTCGGGGGCAAAGTCGCCGACACCGTGAAGGGCCTAAAAGAGGACTGCACCACCCTAAAGACACTGGCAGCGGACGGACTTGAACGCCCCTCTTGGTCACAGAAAGGGAGCTATTTCCGCAAGCCCTTTTCCGCTTCAAAGCAATACTATGGATCCAACCGACAATGGCAGGCGCCCAAATTCAAGCAGAACTATCATAAGTCGCCCTTTCAGCGACAGCAACCGCGACAACGTAAACAGAAGCAGTCCAACCCTTCCCATTCGGGGAAAGACACCTCTTCCTTCTGACTATCCCCCGGTGGGGGGTCGCCTGTCTCTATTCCTCTCTGCCTGGCAGGAGATCACCACGGACAAGTGGGTCCTTCAGATCATCCAGTCGGGCTACCGCTTGCCCTTCTCCTTCCCTCCACTCCAGCACAAGCGACCCACCAGCCAGCCTCCTCAACACTTGGAACAGCCACTTCTGGAACTCATACATCAGCTTCTCCAGGCCCGGGCGATAGAGCGGGTGCCCCCGAATGAGGTCAACACTGGCTTCTACTCCCGGTACTTCCTTATTCCCAAGAAGTCAGGGGGCCTTCGTCCCATCCTCGACCTCAGGAAACTGAACAAATTCATCAAAAAGGAAAAGTTCAGAATGTATTCGCTCAACTCCATCCTTCCCCTCATCCGAGCGGAGGACTGGCTGGCGACACTGGATCTTCAGGACGCGTACTCCCACATCTCAGTCCACGCTTCACACAGGAAATTCCTGAGATTCACAGTACTGGGATGTCATTACCAGTATCGGGTCCTGCCATTCGGCCTATCCCCAGCACCCAGAGTTTTCACAAAGTGTGTGGCAGTGGCCGCTGCACATCTCCGCAAACAAGGAATCGCCATCTTTCCCTACCTGGACGACTGGCTCCTATCGGCGAAGTCTGCCCCCGACCTCCGCAGGGCAGTGCACCAGACTACGCACCTACTGGCCAAATTGGGATTCCTTCTCAACAAAGAAAAGTCCAGATTGGAACCGGTGCAACGCACAGAGTTCATCGGGGCGATAATCGATACCAATGCCTGCAAGGCTTTTCTACCCGAGCTCCGGATCAACACCATCATTCACCTTGCCGGAAGAATGTCGGCGGTGAAACAGACCTCAGCCCTCGAGATCCTGTGCCTGCTAGGCCACATGGCTGCGACAACTTCAGTCCTCCCATTGGCGAGGCTATATATGCGCGCCCTGCAGTGGCACCTACGGACGCACTGGAAGCAACTCTCCCAACCACTCAGCACCCACATACCGATATCTGCCCGTGTTGTCCAGGGCCTACGTTGGTGGACACAACCAGCCAACCTCTCGGTGGGCAAGTGTCTGCAACCGCGCATTCATCAACTCATCCTCACCACAGATGCTTCCGCCACGGGATGGGGTGCCCACCTACTGCACCTCAGTACACAAGGAGCATGGACCAGAGCGGAACAATCCCTCCACATCAATCTTCTAGAGCTCCGGGCTGTCAGATATGCCCTACAGACTTTCATGCCCCACCTGGTGGGGAAAGCAGTCTTGGTGCAGAAGGACAACCAGGTAACCATGTTCTATAAAAACAAGCAAGGGGGCACTGGCTCCCGATCGCTATGCAAAGAAGCCCTCGAGACATGGGCCTTAGCGCTGAAAAACAACTGCGCACTTCAGGCGACTTACCTTCCCGGGGATCAGAACGCCTTGGCAGACAGGCTCAGCAGACAGCTTCAACCTCACGAGTTGATGCTGCACATGGAAGTGATATGCAATCTCTTCCAGCGCTGGGGAACTCCACAGATCGACCTCTTTGCAACCGAAGAAAACGCCAGATGTCCCCTGTTCTGCTCCAAGCACCCATCACAGCAGAGGGTGGCCTCGGACGCGTTCGCCATTCCGTGGAGAACATGGGAGTTGATATACGCCTTCCCTCCAACACCTCTCTTGACTACCACGATACAACGTATCATCAAGGAGAAAGCGCACGTGATTCTGATCGCCCCCTATTGGCCGCGACAGATGTGGTTCTCTCTGCTACTGCAGCTCACTCAAGAACCTCCAATTCGACTACCTCTGAGACCAGACCTGTTAACCCAGAACGGGGGCCTAACCTGGCACCCCAATCTCCAGACGCTAGCTTTGACAGCTTGGAGACTGAAAGGATAACCTTCAATGGCTCGCACCTTTCCCCGGATGTTCAACAAATTGTTCTGGCCTCACGGAGACCATCTACTAGAAGGGCGTACGGCTTCAAGTGGAAACGATTCAGTATTTGGTGCAGGGACCAAGGAGTCGACCCAGCCTCTTGCCCGATACCCACGATCCTGCAGTATCTTGCTCTCCTCTTCAGCTCGGGTTTGAAGCCTCAATCTATGAAGGTACACCTTGCGGCCGTGGCCTCTCTCCACGAGCGCACCGAGGGCACAACGTCAGGCTCTATTGCCGCCCTCCCTATTGTGACGCGTTTCATGAGAGGACTCAGAAATCTGCAACCCCCGGTGCAGAAACCGGTACCCTCCTGGGACCTTAACATCGTCCTACAACAGCTCACGCAGGAGCCATTCGAACCATTGGCCACAGCTGAAGGAAAATATCTCTCATGGAAGACCCTTTTCCTCGTCGCAATCACCTCTGCCTGGAGGGTTAGCGAGTTGCAGGCTCTCGTGGCACACCCGCCATACACGAAACTCTACCATGACCGGGCATCCCTGCGGACTCACCCCAAGTTTGTGCCAAAGGTCGCCTCCGCTTTTCACATCAACCAGGCAGTGGAGCTTCCATCCTTCTTTCCAGCGCCACACTCATCCCCCGAAGAGCAACGTCTTCACTCCCTAGATTGCGTACGTGCCCTACGCATCTACATTGAAAGGACATCTGCCATTCGCCAAGGGACCCAGCTGTTCGTCTCCTTCGACCCGAACAAACCAGGGAGACCTGTTACCAAGCGCACACTATCCCTTTGGATCTCAGCCTGCATTGCATTTTGTCTACAGCAGGCGGGCGCACTCCCAGCGAACAGGGCGAGCGCACACCAGCTCCGCGCGTTAGCCGCTTCTCTGGCCTGCGCACAGGAAATCCCGGTGAGCGATATATGCAAAGCCGCCACCTGGTCCTCTCACCTCACCTTCCAGAAACACTACTGCCTCGACATCCACTCTGCGACCGACGGCTCGTTTGGCCGAGCTGTCCTATCTGCAGCCACGGCTCCCATGGGTGCGGGCAATGTGTAAGACTAAACCAAAGGACTCAGATACACGGACACTAATGCTGAATCTTGATTTCACTAGTTTCATTGTTGATGCACTGTTCTTGCACTGTTGTTGTGTTGCACTTTACACTGGTTCCACAGTTGTTGTATTGCACTGTTCACTGGATTGCACATTTTATGTTTTGCACAGTTAATGATTTGCACAGTTAATGCCTCCTCCTGCACCCTCTTGGATATGGTGGAGTTGCACTTTATTCTTAAACCTGTTGTCTCCACAATAAATGTTGCAATTTTACGCATGCCTCCCTCATTCTCCTCAGCGTTAATCATAGCTTGGGAGACACCAGGTGTGGCTGACACATCCTGCTTGTCCTAGGAGAAAACAGTTACTTACTTGTAACAGAGTTCTCCGTGGACAGCAGGATAAGTCAGCCACACCATCCCACACGCCTCCCCTGCATGAGGGTGGCCTGCGCACCGCTCCGCACCTAGCCGCAAGGGCATAGCTAGTCACTAACTGACCGGCTAGGGGCGGGCTGGGGAGGTGGGACCACCTCACACATGCTCAGAAGCTTCTGAGCTATAGAGCACTTCCGTCATGGCGCCGTCGGGGGACGACACCAGGTGTGGCTGACTTATCCTGCTGTCCACGGAGAACTCTGTTACAGGTAAGTAACTCTGTTTTACCAAGGCAGAGAAGATATTATGAAAGGATATCTGTAGGTGGAGTGGGTGGCTCTGTGTAATGGTTTGTAACTTGCCAGAACCCACTGTGATCCATTTATTCTTGTATTGCTGGATTTTTATTATTTATTTAATTTAAAGGTTTTTTATACTGCCTTTTCCAGTAATCAAATTGGATTCCAGACAACAAAACCTCTTACACTGAACATAATTATAACAGAGTGAGATGGTAGAATTATATACAGATTTTTCATCTAATTCAATATCAACTTTATACAGTGGCATATTTAAATAACATATTTACAAAGATAATTCCATTGCCAACAGATTTACTAAGCTAAAGGGTTGTCACTGTATTGGAATGCATGGACAGGAAGGCTGGGTTGGGTAGACCTTGACTTGGTCCTGTGGGTTGCAAAGTGCTCAGCAAAGATATAGGTTTTAAGGGCCTTACGAAATGCGGAGAGATTATTAATGGATCTGAGCTTATCAGGGAGGGAGTTCCAGTTCATGGGTGCAGTGTATGTAAAGGCTGTGTTGCTCATCAAGCGGTTAGACTTGCTGAAGTCTATGGGGACTACGAGGGTGTTTAGGGCTGAGGTATGATGGAGCTATATATAGAAGTTTGGATGTGATCATGAGTAATTTGTATTTTATACGTCTATAAATTGGCAGCCAGTGTAATTCATATAATATAGGTGTGATATATTCAGTTCTATTAACTTTCCAAATAATTTGTGCAGCCACATGTTGGGCCATCTGTAACTGGCTTATTGCCTGTTTGGAGAGGCCCTAGAAAATACTGTTGCAATAATCAAAGTGTAGGGTGATCATTTCCTGAATGACAGACCGAAAGTCATAGCTTGATAGAAGTGGTCTCAATTGCTGAATCATCTTTAGTTTGTAATAGATCTTACCTGGGGTTAATTTTATATGGGTGGTCATGATGAAGGATTGATCTGCACCGCTAGACCCCTGCCAACACGGCTTCAGGGAATACCATGGAGTCGAAACTCTTCTCACCACCCTCTTCAGCGAGATAATCACTGGCATTGATAACATCCGCCAAGGATTACCCTTGTTATCCAAGTTCCTTCCCTTGTTATCTGTAAACTCATGCATGTTGACTGTACTGAGATTTTTGTTCTATGTGAACCGCGCTGATGCTGAATAGTGCGGTATATAAGAGAATATAAATAAATAAATAATAAATAATAATAAATCTAGAGTAATCCCAAGGAATTTCACCTCCTCCTTTCCCTGTAAAACAGCTTCTTTTAGGTGTAAAGTTGAGGGAGGTTTAAAGTCATGGTTCCTGGTTACCTATAGAATCTCAGTTTTCTTTAAATTAATCAGCAGATTATGGGAGTTAAGCCACTTTGACAATTCACTGAAGCAGGACATTATCAGTTGTAGGTTAGGGCTTGTAATTTCAAATGGGAGATATAATTCTATATTGTCCGCATAGATGTGATACTCCTCTTTAAACTTATGGAAGATACTACAAATTGACTGGAGATAAATGTTAAATAAAAGGACTGATAGAGATGATCATTGACGTTGTATTGCCAGATTTTACACTTCCTTTAACCCTGTCACTCACTAGCTCACAGACTAGGCATAGGCACTTCTGGCAAATACAATATGAGTTCCTTATCGTCACTCCAGTCCAGTCCCTTTATTTCTGGGTTGCGTAACCCTTCCAGCAGCTTGGAGGCTGAGTCAAACCCTTTTGAGGTTGGTTAGGTATAAATACCTCTGGCACCACCCCTAATCCCCAGTATTCTCAGCCTCCAAGCAGCTGGAGGGTTCCGTAAGCCAAGGGCTTACCGGAGTCTCCCTTGTAGTCCCCTTATTGGAGATTTATTTATAATTTTATTTAAGGTTTGCTGTTCAATTTAATTTTTCTGCAGTTGTAGTTAGTGCCCCTTTAAGCCTTTCTTGCTCCTTGCTCCCCCTCCCCTCCCCCCTCCCTCCCTCTACCCTCCGGAGTTCGAGCTCAAGCTCTCTGCCTGCAAGGCCCCCTCCTTACCGGTGGCGGGGGTGCTAGGGAAGGGACTCCCTCTCCAAAGAGGCTTGCCGGCAGCAGGGGGTGGATCGTGGAAGCCCTACAGCCCGTCGGCCCTCTGTCTTCAGCTCCGGCCTCTTCCGCCTCGCGCCGAAGCCCTCAGGCGGCTGAGCGCTTGAGGTTACAACGCACCCTCCCTCCGCGCTCCTGGCTTAGCGAAACAGCTCGGGAGCAGCTGGAGGTTGCAGTCGGCGGCGGGATCGCTCTGTATCGGCAGTGCGGGACGGCGGTGTAAGCCGAGACGCCGGGTCCCGGCCTGCACTCCACGTGGCTGGGGCCCAGCCACGTGTAGTATCCCGCAGGCAACTCTTTCACCTCGGAGATCTGCGATAATCGTAGGAGCCGGGAAAACGCAAGTACAGGGTTTTTTCCCCCCTCCTGTTTAGATATATTTGCATTGGGCCATTTTTAACTTACTTATTTATAATTTTATTTATAATTTAATTTTTAACTTATTTTTAGCTTAATTGGTAGCTTAATTTTCAGCTCATCTACTTTGCTTCTGTTTCATTTTATTTTATCGGAGAGTGTGGGGGGAGGAAGTTTGGGGTCTCACGGGAGTGGGTTAGAGTTATTTCCTTTTATTTCTTTTATTTCACTTGGTTCTGGTGGAAACTATGTCCAAGCTCCGATGCCCCTCTTGTGGCACTCGCAGGGGCTCGGCCTCTGAGGCAGGGGTCTGCAGGGCTTGTGCTGCAGAAGCTGCCTCGGTAGAGCACGGCATTCAATTGGCTGCTTCTCACGCTAATGAGAACCCAGTGGAGCATGTGGAGGGCGAAAGAGAGCCCTGCATCCCTCCGCCCTCAACCTCAGAATTCCCCACTCCATCTCTGTCCTCTCTCTCCCCTGCCCTTGGAGAAGAGGGTCCTTCTGACCTTTTTTCACCCGAATTTGTCCTCCTGCTGCACAAGGCCTACTGCATGCGCAAGCAGGGGCTCGGGGCAGGAGGCCAGAGCTCAGGGAAGGAAGACCTGGGGATTAATCCAGGGAAGTCCGCCCCCCAGGATCCCGGCATCCCAGGGGGGCCAGCTTCTAAACGCGCGCGACTAGCGAGTGAAGAACCGTTCTCTTCCCCTCCTCACGACATTCAGGAGGAGGAGTTCTCCGACAAGGAGATAGGGAATGAAGAGGAGGAGCTCGAGGAAGGAGACATTCCGGAGGAGGAACAATCCCGCATAGTGTGGGTTTTTCGCCGGGAGGAGCTCCCGGGGCTAATCAATGAGTCTCTAAAGGCCCTCAAGGTAGCTTCAGACACACCAGCAGATGACGAAGCGCTGGAGGATCCCTGATCCAAGCAGTCAGAAGGTCTCAACGGGTATTCCCTTTACACAGGGTCGTCCGCCAGATGATCCAGGAAGAGTGGAACCAGCCTGAATCTTCCCTGAGGGGAGTGCGATCTATGACACGCCTCTATCCAGTACCAGATGCGGACAGAGAATTGCTGAAGTCGCCCAAGGTGGATGCGGCCGTATCTGCAGTTACTAAGAAGACGACTATCCCAGTGGAAGGTAGCGCGGCCCTCAGGGATTCTCAGGACAGAAAAATGGACACATTACTAAAGCAGGCCTTTGATGTTAGTGCCCTCGCCTTACAGGCTTCGGTTTCTGGAGCCTGGGTAGCTCGGGCTTGCCTAAGGTGGTCCCAACAACTTCAGCTGTCGGAAGGTTCCGCAGGAGACGGGCAACCAATGGCAGCTAGGTTGGAATCAGGAGCAGCCTACCTGGCAGATAGTCAATACGATCTTATCAGGAGCCTAGCTAAGAACATGGCATCTGTGATCGCAGCTAGGCGCTGTTTATGGCTACGCAATTGGGCAGCCGACTCTTCTTCAAAGGCTCGCCTGGGTCGTCTTCCTTTTAAGGGGAAGTTGCTATTCGGTGAGGACCTAGAAAAGCTAGTGAAGGACCTGGGCGAATCCAAAGGGGGCAGACTTCCGGAGGACAGACCAAAGCAGCCTCGCCTCCCAGCGCCCTCCCGCAGTCTGCCAAGAGACTCTCGGAGGTTTCGGCCTTCCAGAACAAGTTCCTTTCCTAAGGGTCGCTTTCCGGCCAGGGGGTCAGGCTTTAAGGGGTTTCGAGGAGCAGGGAGAGGTTTTGGAGCCTCTACCTCTTTCTCGGGACCTAGAAAATCGCAATGAGATAGAAGGGGTCCGGACGGGCGAATTACCCTTGGGGGGGCGTCTAAGGCTATTTCTTCCCGCCTGGACCCGGGTCACGTCCGATCAGTGGGTCCTGGAAGTGATCAGAGAAGGTTATGCCCTCGAATTTGGAAAACAGATTCTTCCAGCCTTTATTCAATCCCCCTGCGACTCTCCGACAAAGAGGAAAGCTATAGAAGCCACCCTGTCAAGACTGGTAGCGCTCGGGGCTGTGACCCCGGTCCCACCAGACCAATACGGCTCCGGTCGGTACTCCATTTATTTTGTAGTCCCAAAAAAGGAAGGCTCCTTTCGTCCTATCCTAGACCTAAAACAGGTCAATCGCTGTCTCAAGGTACCCCATTTCCGAATGGAAACCCTGAAGTCAGTCATTTCGGCCGTAAGGGCCGGGGAGTTTCTCACAGCTCTCGACCTGACGGAAGCGTACTTGCACATTCCGGTCCGAAGATCTCATCAACAGTTCCTGAGGTTCGCGGTACCAAGAGGTCATTTCCAATTTCAGGCGCTGCCCTTCGGTTTAGCCACGGCTCCCAGGACCTTTACCAAAGTAATGGTGGTGGTGGCCGCCTTCCTACGAAGGGAAGGAATCCTGGTGCACCCATACCTGGACGATTGGCTGATCAGACCGAAATCAGAGGAGGAAAGTCGCTCGGCTACAGCCAGAGTAGTAGAGGTCATGGAGGAGTTAGGGTGGATAATCAATCGGTCAAAAAGCAAGTTGATACCCACTCAGGAACTCGAATACCTCGGGGCAAGATTCGACACCAGAGGAGGAAGGGTGTTCCTACCCCAAAAACGGGCAAAGGATCTAAGGTCTCTCGTGTCACAGTTCCTGGAAAGACGGAACCCCTCAGCGTGGCTTTACCTCCAATTATTGGGTACCATGGCAGCGACAATAGAGGTAGTTCCCTGGGCCAGAGCCCACATGAGGCCCCTACAACGCTCCTTGTTACGTCGTTGGTCGCCTCAGAATCATCCCTTGTCCACTCCTCTACCCTGCGCACCTCGAACCAGGGAAGCTCTCTGGTGGTGGAGGTGTCCGAAGAACCTAGAATGCGGGACACCTCTCGAAACTCCACAGTGGATCCTGCTTACAACGGACGCCAGCCTGTCGGGCTGGGGAGCCCATTGCCAGGGACAGTTTGCTCAGGGCCTTTGGCCTCCGGTGGAGTCGCAGTGGTCCATCAACAGGCTGGAGTTACGAGCAGTTACTCTGGCGCTCAAGACGCTCGAGCCTCTAGTGAGGAAGAACGCAATTCGCGTCCTCTCAGACAATGTCACCACGGTGGCTTAGATCAACCGGCAGGGGGGGACGAGCAGTCCCGCCCTAGAGAAAGAGGCATCCAGCCTGTTCCAGTGGGCCGAGACCCGGTTATTAGCCCTCTCAGCTCAACACGTGGCCGGCACGGACAACGTCACAGCGGATTACCTCAGCAGGTTCAAGGTCGACCAGGGAGAGTGGGAGCTGGATCAGGAAATCTTCAACCGGATTGTCTCCCTCTGGGGCCCCCCAATCATGGATCTCATGGCCCGCTACTCGTCGGCCAAGGCAAATCGTTTTTTCAGCAGAAGAAAGGAAAGGATGTCCGAAGGCCTGGATGCCCTAGCCCAGAGGTGGCCCTCCGGGGGTCTTCTCTACGTATTCCCTCCTTGGGCCTTGATCGGGAGGGTGCTTCAGAGGGTCGAATCCCACCAAGACTTGGTCATCTTCATTGCCCCAGATTGGCCTCGCCGCCCGTGGTATGCGGACCTAGTGAGATTGGCGGTCGACCAATCATTCCGTCTTCCCTGCAAGAAGGACCTTCTCAGACAGGGGCCCCTGATGATGCCTCACGTGGATCGATTCTCGCTTACGGCATGGCTATTGAAAGGGCGAGGCTTCGGAAGCGGGGATACTCAGGTTCAGTGATTGCAACCTTGCTGAGCGCGCGGAAGCGCTCCACTTGTCTTTCCTACGTGAGGGTGTGGCACATTTTCGAAGCCTGGTGTACGGAACGCCAGAAGAAACCCTTTTCAGCCTCCATCCCAGAGATTCTAGAATTCTTGCAAGCGGGTTTTGAGAAAGGCCTTGCTCCCAGCTCCCTACGGGTCCAGCTGGCAGCCATCTCTTGCTATAGAGGCAAGGTCCGGGGGAAGTCCTTGGGAGTCCACCCGGACGTGACCAGGTTCCTGAGAGCAGTTAGTCGCCTGCGCCCCCAGAAAAGATCGATAATCCCCCCCTGGGACCTTAACCTGGTGTTAAATGCCTTGACCAAAGAACCTTTCGAACCAATAATGGATGCCTCACTTAAAGATTTGACGTTGAAGACGTTCTTCTTGGTAGCCATCTGCTCAGCAAGACGCGTTTCCGAGCTCCAGGCTCTGTCCTCCCAGCCTCCCTTTCTCTCCTTCTTTAAGGACAAGGTGGTTTTACGAACAGTCCCTTCCTTCCTCCCCAAGGTGATATCGCCTTTCCATCTGAACCAGCCGGTTTCGCTGCCTGCGTTCCCAGCTGCCAGGCGGGGAGAGAAGGATGGCATTCTACGTCGCCTAGATGTATGCAGAGCACTGAAGCGTTACCTCTCACGCACGGCCCCCTTCAGGAGGTCCGAACGTTTGTTCATTCAGTTTGGGGGCCCCCACAAGGGGGAGGCCGCGGCCAAGGCATCCATCTCTAGATGGATCAGAGAAGCCATCTCTTCCGCCTATATCCTGAAGGGGAAACAGTCCCCGGCAGGCCTGCGGACCCACTCCACACGGGCGCAGGCTGCTTCCTGGGCTGAGTCCAGCCTGGTTCCGCCAGTTGATATTTGCAGGGCGGCAACTTGGTCCTCGCTGCATACCTTTACCAAGCACTACAGGCTGAATGTGCAGAGGTCTACGGATGCTAGCTTTGGGGACGCGGTCATTCGTTCCGGCATAGCGAACCCCACCCAGGTTTGAACTGCTCAGTTACATCCCAGAAGTAAAGGGACTGGACTGGAGTGACGATAAGGAAGAATTAATTAGTCCTTACCTGCTAATTAGTGTTCCTGAAGGAACGACAGTCCAGTCCCTGATCCCACCCGGGCTACGGTGATTATAGCGGAACGATTCCGGGGCAGAGGCGGAAGGAGTCCTGGATTGCATGGGGCAGGTGAGCCGGGGGGGCGGGAAGGCTGCGGCAGCCTCTGGTTAAACCTTCCCTCCCTGTCCCACTTCTCCTGGTCCCCGCACGTTTCTATTCCTACATTAGTTAAAAAAAAAAAAAATAAAAGTTTTACAGTTAATGGTTTTTGTACGTTACGTCTGCTTTGTCAATAGATTACTGGGGATTAGGGGTGGTGCCAGAGGTATTTATACCTAACCAACCTCAAAAGGGTTTGACTCAGCCTCCAAGCTGCTGGAAGGGTTACGCAACCCAGAAGTAAAGGGACTGGACTGTCGTTCCTTCAGGAACACTAATTAGCAGGTAAGGACTAATTAATTCTTAACCCTGTCACTCACTAGCTCACAGACTATGCATCAAATACAATATGAGTTAACCCTGTCATTCACTAGCTCACAGACTAGGCATAGACACTTTAGTAAATACAATATGCTTTTATTAGATTGAGTCCTTTTAGAATAATAATTAAGAGTAAGGTATCAATACATCACCGGATATTGTAAACCGCACTCCAGCAGTCGGGGGACCAGCGATCGCCTAGAGGGATCCGGGAGACTACAGAGACACGTCTGCACCGTCTATCTTGAAGAAGTCAGTCCCAGAGACCTGCTGAAAATCCCCCTGCTAAGTACTCTAATCAGATTCGTGCTTGCTGCATGATCTGGTAATTCATAGGTTAACATGCTGCATGCTCAAATCAGGATTGGTTAGAGTTAATGTTGTGCTCATGGTTCATACCAGGATTGGTCAGGGTTAATACTGTGCTCGTGACCAGCAGCTGAAAAGAATGTCAGCTGCTGAGTCACTGTATGAGTCATTCATTCAGTTCTATCTGGCTAAAACTGCCTGCTTGCTCAGAGAATTTTGACCTAAAGTAACCCCAGGCTCAGCTATCAGCTCCTGGGCTAGCAGACTAATTCAGCATGGCTCAAGAGTACAATATTCTTTGCTGATCCAAAAATCCAAATAAATCTTTAATTAGTAATACATTCCACCCGTGGATCAACAAGGATATTGTACGTAAGCAATGGCTGAATTGCCTTTGTAATTCATTTAGAAATACAGTAATAATAACATGGGCTAAAACATAGTGGATAGCATTAAGGCAAATGCTTGAGTGGACAAGAAGTAGGTGTTCCTGATCGTGTCCCCAGTCGAGTCCCGGTACCTCTGGGTTCCCTATCTCATCTAGCAGCCTGGAGACTGAGAAACTCCCCTTTTTTTGTGACATCAAGGGTATATCTCCCCAGAGTCCGCCCACTGTGACCAGTTGCCTCAGTCTCCAAGCAGCTAGATAGTTGGGAGCCCGGGAGGCCGGGCTCACTGGAGAAACAATTGGGAATTAGGTCTTTTGCTTTATTGGAGGAATTGGGTGGCAGTGCAGGGGACCTGTGGCTATCAGCTTTGCTCCAGTCCAGTTCCTTCATCTTTGCTGTTTTTTTCCTTTCTGTCCTTTTTTCTTTCTTCTGTCCCCCCCCTCCCCCCCTCCCCCTGTCTGCCACGTCCAAAGGCAAATTTACTTACTGGGGTACAGGCTGGCCTTTCCGGAGGTTTTGCCCGGTCTGAGGCAGCATTCAACGTGCCCACTTCGGAGGAGTCAGTGAGCGGGAAGTGCAGAGGGCCGGCGCCACACGGAAGACCTGCCCGCTAGTGCGCTCGGCGGCCTCTCCGCGTCAGCAGGACTTTTGCAGCATCGGGGCAGGCGCACAAAGCAGTGTGAGCACGGGCTTCTTGGGCGTTTTCGGCGCGCCGGCTCGGAGGCCTTGTTCCCGACGTGACTGAGCGGGTCGGCTCAGCAGTGCGGTAAGCAGTCCAAGCGCGTCTTCCTTTCTTGACGGCGTCTTTGGCGCGCTTGAGTCCTGGGCCTGACCGCGTGGCGGCAGCGTGGTCTTCTTGCGACCGCGGGCAGGAGCGTGGAAGCAATCCTTTCCGGCGGCGTCGGAAAACTCCGTGGGCCGAACAAGGTTGGGGAGTGCTTTGTGGGGTTTTATTTTTATTTTTATTTTTAGTTTTCTTTTGCTTTCTTTTGTAAAGTACACCGGAGCGCTGAGACGGCCCTCCGGGGGGGGGGGGGGGCTTCTCTCACTCCTCTTCGTTTGCGGTCCCCATTGTTTTGCCCGCGATGCCTTTGAAGACCCTGTGTATGGTGTGCGGGGCTCGGAAGGCCTCGGTGGCTGGAGTCTGTAAGTCCTGTGCAGGGCAGACTCCGGAGCTGTCTCAGCCCCAGGAGCCACAGGTCGGGGGCCCGGATGCGCCGCCAGAGGCCTGTTCTCTCCGGGGGTCTGAGGTTCCGCTGGAAGAGCCGTTGGCTGGCCCCTCTACCGGCTCGGGGTCTACTGCAGGTCAGGGGGTTTTCCCTAAGGACCTGGCGTCCATTTTTTCTCCACAGTTCGTGGCTCTGCTGCAGCAGGCAGTTGGCGGCGGCGCAGCGCAGCAGATGTTGTCCGCTGACCGTGTCAGCGCACGTAAGCGCCCCATTTCCCCGCAGAGTGACGCTTATCCCGGTGGGGGTAAGCGCTCTCGGGCTCAGGAGGAAGTGGCGGAGCTGACAGACCTGACAGAGGGCCCACTCTCTGATGGGGAGAGCGGGGATCTCCCGTTTGAAGATGAATTGGAAGAGGGCGAGATCTCAGAGAGAGACGATCAAGCTCGGGTGGTGAGAGTCTTTTGGAGAGAAGAGTTACCAGCGCTTATTACAGAGTCTCTGAAGGCGCTCAATATGCCGGTCCCAGGTGCTGGGGAGGATGACACGTTGGAAGACCCTCTGCTACAGGTTTTCAGGAAGTTCCAACGGGCCTTCCCGGTGCACAGGGTGTTTCAGGAGATGATCCAGGAGGAGTGGAATGTACCAGAAGCTCCATTGAAAGGCGCCAGGGTCATGGGGCGCCTCTATCCTCTGTTGGATCAGGACAGAGAGGTGTTTAAGTCGCCTAAGGTGGATGCGGCTGTTTCGGTGGTGACCAAGAAAACAACCATTCCGGTCGAAGGCAGTGCTGCCCTTAAGGATGGTCAGGACAGAAAGTTAGATGTCCTGTTGAGGCAGGTCTTTGACGTCAACGCCGTGTCCATGCAGGCGGCTATATGCGGCGCATGGGTGGCTAGGGCATGCCTCCGCTGGGCGCAACAGGTGCAGGAGGGTCAGTCCGGTGCCTCCGCTGGGGAGGCGGCCCGGTTGGAGTCCGGGGCGGCTTACCTAGCAGACATCCATTATGACCTTATGCGAGGCTTGTCCAAGAGTATGGCTTCGGCGGTGGCAGCGCGGTGGTACCTGTGGCTGCGCAATTGGGCGGCGGATGCCTCCTCTAAGTCTAGACTCAGTAAGCTGCCCTTCAAGGGGCGGCTTCTCTTCGGGGAGGATCTCGAGAAGCTGGTTAAGGAGCTAGGCGAGTCCAAGGGGGGACGGTTACCAGAGGACAAGCCTAAGCCTTCCCGGGGAGCGCCCGGAGGTCGGGGTCAGTTTCGGGACTCCCGTCGTTTCCGTTCCGAGAAGTTTTTTCCAGGGCAACGGGGTCATTTTTCCGGTAGAGGCCAGGGGTTTCGAGGCTTCCGTGGAGCCGGTAGAGGCTTCGGTTCTTCCTCTTCCCCGGCCGCTTCCAATTTCAAGAAATCGCAATGAGATGAGGGGGGCCCAGTCGTCCCTCCCTCCGGTGGGGGGTCGTTTGCGGGAGTTTTACCCTGCCTGGGCCCAAATCACCACGGATCAGTGGGTGCTGGAGGTCATTCGGGACGGTTACGCGCTGGAGTTCCAGCGTCCAGTGCGGGACTCCTTTGTGCTGTCTCCGGGTCGGCCGGTAGCGAAGCACTTGGCAATCCAGGGGACTGTGCAGCGCCTGCTGGATCTCAAGGCAATTGCGCCCGTTCCCGCCGGCCAGTACGGGTGCGGTCGTTACTCCATTTACTTCATTGTGCCGAAAAGGGACGGCGGATTTCGGCCAATTCTGGATCTAAAGCGGGTCAACCGCTGCCTGCGAGTGTCCCATTTTCACATGGAAACCCTCCGGTCCGTCATAGTGGCAGTCCAGCGAGGGGAGTTTCTCACGTCACTGGATCTCTCAGAAGCTTATCTTCATATTCCCATCTGTCGAGACCATCACCAGTTTCTCCGGTTTGCGGTGCCCTCCGGTCATTATCAGTTCCAGGCGCTGCCCTTTGGGCTAGCCACGGTGCCGCGAGTCTTTACCAAAGTGATGGTGGTGGTCGCGACGGCTCTTCGCAAGGAAGGTATTCTCGTCCACCCCTACCTGGACGATTGGTTGATCCGGGCAAAGTCCCGGGTGGAGAGCGAGCGGGTCACGGCCCGGGTGGTGGACTTCCTGGAAAGCCTAGGCTGGATAGTCAACCGGAAGAAGAGTCACCTGACGCCTTCACAGTCTCTGGAGTACCTGGGGGCGCGCTTCGACACTCGGGTGGGCCGGGTGTATCTCACGGAGCAGCGGGCGCGGGGTCTGCGTCGGCTGCTGGAGGCGTTCCTGCGGAGAAAGGCTCCTTCGGCGTGGCATTACCTTCAGGTGTTGGGGACCATGGCGGCAACGATAGAGACGGTGCAGTGGGCCCGTGCCCACATGCGGCCCTTGCAAAGGGCCCTACTGCGCCGCTGGTCCCATCAGCGGGACTCGTTGACGAGGAGGCTGATCTGTCTGGAGGAGACTCGTCAGGCCCTACTTTGGTGGTTACGGCCCAGGGCACTGGTGCACGGGAAGTCCCTGGAAAGCCCGGTCTGGGAGGCGGTGATGACAGACGCCAGTCTGCTGGGCTGGGGGGCTCACTGTCAGGGGCGGTTTGCTCAAGGGGTCTGGGACGCTCAGGAGAAGACGTGGGCCATCAACCGTCTGGAGTTGCGGGCGGTATATCTGGCTGTGCAAGAGTTCCGGCCGTTACTCGCGGGAAAGGCGGTCCGGGTGCTGTCCGACAACGCGATGGCGGTGGCATACATCAACAAACAGGGCGGCACCAGCAGTGTGGCGTTAGAAATGGAGGCCGCCGGGCTGTGCGCCTGGGCGGAGGCCAACCTCCTCGATCTGTTGGCGGCACATGTCGCGGGGGTCGACAATGTAGAGGCCGATTTCCTCAGCCGGGTGCGCGTGGATCCAGGCGAATGGGTTCTGAACCCGGAAGTGTTCGATATGATTGTGCGCAGATGGGGGTTGCCCGACATGGATCTTATGGCGACGTTCGACTCTGCGAAAGTCAGTCGTTTCTTCAGCAGGCGCAGAGAAAGGATGTCCGAGGGCCTGGATGCTCTGATGCAGGCCTGGCCGGAGGGACAGCTGCTGTATGTTTTTCCCCCGTGGGCCATGGTGGGGAGAGTCCTCCAACGGGTGGCGAAGTTTCGGGGGCAAGTGATTTTGATAGCGCCGGATTGGCCGCGCCGCCCTTGGTTCGGGGACCTGGTCCGGTTGTTGGTGGCAAAGCCTTGGCGCCTTCCGTGCAGAAGGGATCTCTTGTCGCAGGGGCCCCTTCTCATGCCGCACATGGATCGGTTCTCGCTTACGGCTTGGCTCTTGAAAGGGCTCGGTTGAAATCCCGAGGATATTCGGGAGCGGTTATTGCGACCTTGCTGAAGTCTAGAAAACGCTCCACTTCGCTGGCTTATGTCCGCGTTTGGCGCATCTTCGAAGAGTTGTGCGCAGTGCAAAAAGTCGAGGCTCTCAAGGCTACTCTTCCGCAGGTCTTAGAGTTTCTGCAGGATGGCTTCGACAAGGGCTTGGCGGCGGCATCCTTGCGAGTTCAGGTGGCGGCTTTGTCTTGCTACAGGGGCAGGATCGCAGGTCAGTCGCTCGGTGCTCAACGGGACGTGAAGAGGTTTCTCAGAGCGGTGGCGCTCGCGAGGCCCCCGGTTAGGTGCCTCGTTCCGAAGTGGCATTTGCCGTTCGTTCTGGACGCGTTAGAACGCGAGCCTTTTGAGCCTTTGGCGCGCGCGTCTCTGAAGGATCTTACTTTGAAGGTGGTGTTTTTAGTGGCGATCTGCTCAGCTCGGCGGGTGTCGGAGCTTCAGGCTCTTTCCTGTCGGGAGCCGTACTTGTCCTTTTTCGCATCTAAGGTCGTTTTACGGCCGGTGCCGGCTTTTCTCCCGAAAGTGGTCTCGGCGTTTCACCTTCACCAGGAGATTTCCTTGCCGGTGTTCTCTGCCGGGGCCGAGGGGGCTTCGGCCTCTCCGTTGCATTCTCTGGATGTCCGACGGGCGTTGAAGAAGTATTTGCGGCGTACGGAGAGTTTTCGGAAGTCGGACAGGCTCTTTGTTCTTTTCGCGGGTCGGCGGAAAGGTGAAGCAGCGTCAAAGGCGTCTATCGCGCGCTGGATTAAAGAAGCCATTGCGTCGGCTTACGTTTTGAAAGGTAGGGTAGTGCCAGAAGGTCTACGGGCACACTCCACTAGGGCTCAGGCTACTTCCTGGGCGGAGGTTCGTTTGGTGTCGCCGGTGGACATTTGTAAGGTGGCGACATGGTCCTCTCTGAATTCCTTTATTCGTCACTATAGGCTGGATGTGTATATGCGGGAGGAGACCGCGTTTGGTGCAGCTTTTCTACAGGCTGGTTTGCCAGGCCCTCCCCGGGGTTAAGTTTCTTCACTGCTCTGGTAAGGACCCAGAGGTACCGGGACTCGACTGGGGACACGATCAGGAAGGTTAAATTAGACTTACCTGCTAATTGTAGTTCCTGGAGTGGAACCAGTCGAGTCCCGGATCCCTCCCAGGTTGCGTTGGCAAACCAGAGTGCCAGCAGTTCTCGGGACAGGTTGCACAGGTAAGACAAGCTTCGTTTCTGCGGGGTGCAACGCTAAAAAAAAAAAAAAAACACCCCCTCCGCTGGTCTTCTTTCCTCAGACTTCGTCTCTCCTATGCTGTGGGGGGAGTGGTCTGTGCAAAGGTTTTGGTCACAGTTGGCTGTAAGGGCTAGTTCTGTTGTTTGCTTTTCATACTTAATTTCTTACTTGTTTCTCCGCTGAGTCTGCTTTGTCAATAGGTTACTGGTCACAGTGGGCGGACTCTGGGGAGATATACCCTTGATGTCACAAAAAAAAAGGGGAGTTTCTCAGTCTCCAGGCTGCTAGATGAGATAGGGAACCCAGAGGTACCGGGACTCGACTGGTTCCACTCCAGGAACTACAATTAGCAGGTAAGTCTAATTTAACCATATTTTCCCATTCCCCCCGGCATTACAATTGTCAAAGCCAAATGGCTTGTAGGTCTCAGTTACCTTTATCAGTTCCCCATGCAGGGAGGGACTCATTTCTCCTGCATATTCAGAACTTTTTCCCACTGTACATCTGCCCCATGGACTTTAATAACTAAGATCTGGAGAACAGGTGACATAAGCAATTGGGCACATGATGTTCAGCAGAAAAAAAAAATCTGAGATACTAGAATTACAGTTCCTTATCGTCACTCCAGTCCAGTCCATTTACTTCAGGGTTACGCAACCCTTCCAGCAGCTTGGAGGCTGAGCCCAACCTTTTTGGGATGGAGCGGTATATATACCACTGGTGCCACCCACCAACTCCAGTATTCTCAGCCTCCAAGCAGCTGGAGGGTTCCGTAAGCCTAGGGCTTACTGGAGTCCTACCTTCTCCTACTTTTGCCAATTTAACTAATTTAACTAATTTTCATGGTTAGACTTCTTTATTTTTATTAGGAAACTTGCCTTTGTTTTTTCCTTTCCCTGTCGATTCCTTTCTACTCCTTCCCCTCCTCCCCCCCTCCCCCCCTCCCCGCGGTCCGGTCCGGGGATCGGAGGGGTTGTCTCTGTTACCTGCAGCAGCGAGGAGGAACGGTCAGAGAGCCTCTCGCTGCCGGTGCTGCCTGCTCCTCCTCAGCCCTTTCAGAAGACCTGCCCGACCTCGCGCCGAAGCCCCCCCGGTGGCTGAGCGCTAGAGGTAACGCCGAGAAGGAGGGAGAGTGTGCAGCCTCCCGAGGGTGCTCTTTTTCCGGCCCCCCCTCATTCTTTCCCCCGGAGCATCAGAGGGCAGCGACGAACTCCGGAGCCGCGAGTACAGCGCCGGTAGTGAAGCGAGGACGCTGGTTGTTCGGGTCTCGGTTCCCAGCCCTTTCTTCGGCGGCGGAGCATGCAGGGCAACGCGGAGGGCAGTTTCAAGTTCCTCCGTTAAAGGCTCCACGTGGTTGCGGCCCACCACGTGTTGAGCCAACGGCTAGGAATCGCGGCCACGGTCCTGGAAAGAAGCCTCTAAATCGCAAGTTCTCAGCTTATGGGCTGGAATTTGATTTTTAATTTTTAATTTCTGTTTTAACTTCTGATTTTTAACTTTTAATTTTAACTTTAATTAATTTGAAATTAATTTGAAATTTACTGTGTTCCCGTTTACCTTGGGGGGGTTTTCTGTTTATGATTGGTACAGGAGAGCATTGGTAAAGCCTGGAATCTAAAGTTTATTTTGTTTGTTTTAAAGGTTGATTGCTAGTAAATCTGATTGTTTAGGCATGGGACGATTGTGCATCTACTTAGCTACCCCCTGAGGAGCATGACTGGCAAGCCGAGGTGCCCATCTTGTGGCACCCGTAGAGGTACTTCATCTGAGGCAGGGGTCTGCAGGGGCTGCGCTGCAGTGGCTACCTCAGTAGAACAAGAAATCAGCCTGTCCATGACCCAGGCCTCGCAGGGGTCCTCGGATCCTTCGGAGGGGGAAGTAGCGTCCCAGTTATCCCTCCCTTCACGATCAGAGGTTCCCCCTCCCCCTATACCTCTCTCCTCCCTTCCCTCAGAAGAGGGGGGAGTCGGGGATTTCTTCTCCCCTGATTTCATGCTCTTGCTACACCAAGCCTATTGCTTGCGCAAGCAGGGGCTTGGGACAGGAGAAGCGGGCCCTACGGCCGAAGGCAGGCTAGTCAGACCCGGGAGGTCTAACGCTCAGGACTCAGGGATACCCCCAAAGCGCCCCAGGCTGTTGAATGAGGAGCCCCTCACTTCCCTTTCCCAGGGCACGCCTGAAGAGGAGGTCTCTGAAAAGGATTTGGAGGAGGAAGAGGAGGAGCTAGAAGAAGGGGAGATCCCTGAGGAGGACCATTCTCGCATAATTAGAGTTTTTCGGCGGGAGGAGTTGCCCGCCTTAATAAATGATTCCCTGAAAGCTCTCAACGTAGCCTCTGATACCCCAGCGGAGGATGAGGCATTGGAGGATCCCTTGATCCAGGCCATCAGGAGGTCCCAGAAGGTTTTTCCTGTCCACAGAGTGGTGCGTCAAATGATTCAGGAGGAATGGGATCCACCAGAGTCAGCTTTAAGAGGGGTCCAGGCCATGTCCCGCCTCTACCCTCTCCCAGAGTCAGACAAAGAGCTGCTGAAGTCCCCCAGGGTGGATGCGGCGGTATCGGCAGTGACGAAGAAAACTACCATCCCAGTCGAGGGCAGCGCGGCCCTGAGGGATTCCCAGGATAGGAAATTGGACACGCTCCTTAAGCAAGCCTTTGATGTGAGCGCTCTTGCCTTACAGGCCTCCGTTTCAGGGGCATGGGTGGCGCGGGCCTGTTTGAGGTGGTCTCAGCAACTCCAGGCAGAGGAGGGCTCCTCCGATGGGGCCCTAGCCAACGCGACGAGGTTGGAATCCGGTACGGCCTTCTTGGCGGATAGTCAGTATGACCTCATCCGGAGCTTAGCAAAGAACATGGCCTCGGTAGTGGCAGCCAGACGCTATTTGTGGCTACGGAATTGGGCTGCCGATGCCTCCTCCAAAGCTCGCCTGAGTCGCCTTCCCTTTAAAGGGAAACTATTATTCGGGGAGGACCTAGATAAGTTGGTAAAGGACCTTGGCGAATCCAAGGGTGGCAGGCTTCCGGAGGACAGGCCGAAGCAAACGCGTCCCTTAGCCCCAGCGCGGAACCAACCTAGGGAACCTCGGAGGTTTCGTTCGACCAGACCTAACCCTTTCCTCAGGGGTCATTTTACCGCTAGGGGGCAAGGCTTCCGAGGGTTTTGGGGAGCAGGCAGAGGTTTTTCGGCCTCCTCCTTCTCCTCGGGCCCTAGAAAACAACAATGAGATACCGGGGGTCCAGGAGGGCGGGCTGCAGGTAGGCGGTCGCCTAAGGCAGTTTCTTCCCGCCTGGGCCCGGGTCACGTCCGATCAATGGGTGCTGGAGGTGATCCGAGAGGGATACGCTCTCGAATTTGCAAAGCAAATACTTCCAGCCTTTGTTCAGTCCCCCTGCGGTTCCCCAATAAAAAGAACGGCTATAGAATCAACGCTTTCCCGTCTCATAGAGCTCGGGGCCGTGGTTCCGGTTCCTCCAGACCAATGCGGTATGGGTCGGTACTCGATTTACTTCGTCGTCCCAAAGAAGGAGGGGTCCTTTCGCCTGATCCTGGATTTAAAGCAGGTCAATCGCTGTCTCAAGGTGCCACACTTCCGGATGGAAACCCTGCGGTCGGTTATAGCGGCCGTGAGGGGCGGAGAGTTCCTAACGTCGTTGGATCTGATAGAAGCCTATTTGCATATCCCGGTCAGAAGGTCCCATCAGCAGTTCCTGAGATTCGCAGTGCCTCGAGGTCATTTTCAATTTCAGGCGCTGCCCTTCGGCCTAGCGACGGCGCCAAGAACGTTCACCAAGGTGATGGTGGTGGTAGTGGCCGCCCTACGAAAGGAGGGAATCTTAGTGCACCCCTACTTGGACGACTGGCTGATCCGGGCAAAGTCAGAAGAGGAAAGTCGCTGGGCAACGGCCAAAGTAGTTCAAGTTCTGGAGGAGCTCGGGTGGGTCATCAATCGCGCAAAGAGCAGTTTGGTCCCCTCCCAAGAGCTCGAGTATCTCGGAGCAAGGTTCCACACAGGCAGAGACAGGGTCTTCCTGTCCAGCACGAGGATAAAGGACCTAAGAATCCTAGTCTCGCAGTTCATGGCCAGGCGGCTCCCTTCAGCGTGGCATTACCTGCAATTGCTGGGAACCATGGCGGCAGCAATAGAAGTAGTCCCGTGGGCCAGGGCACACATGCGGCCGTTACAGCGATCTCTGTTGCGTCGGTGGTCTCCGCAACAGCACCCTTTGTCCCGGCAGCTTCCCTGCGCACCTCGAACCAAGCAGTCCCTCCACTGGTGGAGGTGCCCAAGGAATCTGAGTCGCGGAATGCCCCTCGAACCCCCGCAGTGGTTGCTGTTGACGATGGACGCCAGCCTAGCAGGCTGGGGAGCACATTGCGAGGACCAGTTTGTCCAGGGGCGTTGGACGGCATTGGAATCTCAATGGCCCATCAACCGGCTAGAATTGAGAGCCGTCGCTCTGGCGCTCAAGGCACTCGAGTCCTCAGTGCTAGGAAGAGCGATTCGCGTACTCTCCGACAATGTCACCGCGGTGGCTTACATCAATCACCAGGGCGGCACCAGCAGTCCGGCCTTGGAGAAGGAGGCGGACGCCCTGTTCCAGTGGGCAGATGTTCGCCTGGAAGCACTCTCAGCTCAGCACGTGGCCGGCACGGACAACATCACCGCCGATTTCCTCAGCAGGTGCAAGATAGACCACGGGGAGTGGGAACTGCATCAGGAGATCTTCGACCAGATAGTAGCTCTTTGGGGTCCTCCAGTCATGGACCTCATGGCGCGGTTCTCATCCGCCAAAGTAAGCCGATTCTTCAGCCGGCGGAAGGAAAGGATGTCCGAGGGCCTGGACACCCTGTCCCAGAAATGGCCCTCGGAGGGTCTTCTTTATGTCTTCCCCCCTTGGGCCCTAATCGGGAAGGTCCTCCAGCGGGTGGAAGCTCACAGGGGCCTAGTAATCCTCATTGCCCCTGATTGGCCTCGTCGCCCCTGGTATGCTGATCTGGTAAGGATGATCGCCGACCGGCCTTGGCGGCTTCCCGGCAGGAGGGATCTACTGAGGCAAGGGCCGGTCCAGATGCCACACGTGGATCGATTCTCGCTTACGGCTTGGCTATTGAAAGGGCGAGGCTCATGAAGCGCGGCTACTTGGCGGCAGTAATTGCGACCCTCTTGAGCGCGAGGAAGCGCTCGACTTGTCTCTCCTATGTAAGAGTTTGGCGCATCTTTGAGTCATGGTGTACGGAGCGCCGGAGGAATCCCATGTCAGCTTTGGTCCCGGAGGTGCTGGAATTTTTGCAAGCAGGTCTCGACAAGGGCTTAGCGCACAGCTCCTTGCGAGTACAGCTGGCGGCCATCGTTTGCTATAGGGGTAAGGTTGGCGGAAAACCTCTAGGAGCTCATGCGGACGTTGCCAGGTTCCTGAAAGCAGTCAGACGGCTCCGCCCGCAACGAAGATCGGTCATCCCCCCTTGGGACCTCAACCTGGTACTAAATGCCCTAGTCGCAGAGCCCTTTGAACCAATGAAGAAGGCCTCCTTGAAGGATCTGACTCTGAAGACAGTGTTTCTGGTTGCCATTTGCTCGGCCAGACGGGTCTCCGAATTACAAGCCCTGTCTTCTCGACCTGCCTTTCTGTCGTTTCTCAAGGATAAGGTAGTTCTTCGGACGGTTCCTTCATTCTTGCCTAAGGTTATCTCCCCCTTTCATGTCAACCAATCCATCTCTCTCCCGTCCCTCTCGGCGGAGGGGCTAGGAGGGGGAGATAGTAGGCTCCATCTACTCGACGTCCCCAGGGTCTTGAAGCGTTACCTCTCCCGCACGGCGCCCTTCCGGAAATCCGAACGACTGTTCGTGCAGTTCGGAGGTCCTCACAAGGGAGAGGCGGCAGCCAAGGCATCAATCTCCAGATGGATCAGGGAGACGATTGCTTCCGCCTATATCCTCAAGGGGAAGCAAGTCCCAGGAGGACTGCGCGCTCACTCAACTCGAGCACAGGCTACCTCTTGGGCGGAGATCAGCCTAGTTCCTCCTCTGGACATCTGTAGGGCAGCGACGTGGTCCTCTCTGCACTCTTTTACCAAGCACTACAGGCTGGACGTGCAGAGTTCTGCGGACTCCAGGTTTGCGCATGCGGTTCTACGTTCCGGAATGGCGAATCCCGCCCGGGCTGGTACTGCTCTGGTACTTCCCTGAAGTAAAGGGACTGGACTGGAGTGACGATAAGGAAGAAGTAATTAGATCTTACCTGCTAATTATTGTTCCTGAAGGAACGACAGTCCAGTCCCTATTCCCCTCCCTAGCGCTAGGTTGCCATTCCGGCCATTTCTCAGGGACGGGGCTGCGGCCCGATTGCGGGTTCAGGTCTCTCTGGAAGGTCATTGTGGAGGGAAGGCCCGTGCAGTAGCGGGTAATCCGCCTCCTCCCTTGGCCCTACCTCCTCCTGTCTACTCCTGTAAAGTAAAAAAAAAAAAAAAAAGTATATATAGTTTTGTTTGAGTTGTGTTATTTTCCTTTAGGTAGTTACGTAGGTTTTGTTAAGTCTGCTTTTGCAGTAGGTTACTGGAGTTGGTGGGTGGCACCAGTGGTATATATACCGCTCCATCCCAAAAAGGTTGGGCTCAGCCTCCAAGCTGCTGGAAGGGTTGCGTAACCCTGAAGTAAAGGGACTGGACTGTCATTCCTTCAGGAACAATAATTAGCAGGTAAGATCTAATTACTTCTTACTTTCCAAGGAAACAATAACAATACATAAGACAAAAACAAAAACAAAAAAAAAAAAATCATTCACAAAAGTCCACAAAAGTCCACTTTCAGATAATTTGGGCCTGCTTCTCAGCAGTTCTTCAGGACTTCGTAGTGTTATTTCACCTTTCTCTGAAGTTCAAGCTTGGCCTCTCTCAACAGTTGAACCTCTCATTCTCGTAGGTGGACATCTTGGCCTTTCTTTCATTGTGACACATTGAAGCAGATAGGGACTCCCTCACACATTTCTGGGGTGTGTAGTTCGGATTTCTCGGGATGGTCTGCTCCATCTGGACTCTGGCCAATACCCTCAGCTGGACTCTCTGGATTGTAATTGGTGACATGGCTCCAGGCCTCATTCAGAAGAGCAGCACCAATATTAAATGAAAAGACTAAAAATTCTAGATTAGATTTCACAATAAGATAAACTTAATTTCATCTATATTTACTAAGATCATATCCTACAAATAATAAATATTGCTTTATAAACTTTCAGTGATCTACCAGTAACTATCTCGTATGGTGTCAGTCTTATCTCGCAGTTTGATTAACTCCTTGTCTCTCTATCACTGGAAATTCATTTGTTTGTAGGAAATATTCCATTATGCCCTTGACTGACCTTTACATGTTTCAGATCAGACAAGCTGCACACACGTGTTCTGCAATTTTGGCAAGTTTTAGAATTATACCCAATTGTGTGAGAATTTGTCATCAAATCATCCCCCTTTGCCTCTGCATGCCTGGCCAGGACATACAGAGGAAAAGTGAGGCAAAAAGCATCCGGAAGTACCACATGGCCAGTGTGGGTTTTCCAAAGCTCATCAGGGTGCAAGGTGCACCTAGCCTGTCTCCAAATATCTATTTCCAATTGTTGAGTATGACTTCCTGAATTGAAGCTTCTGGAGACGGCATAGTTGAATAAAGTGCTCATAATTTGTTTTGTTTACATATTCATTAGGCAAATACATCACTTCAAATTACCTTCATCAGTTTATTGTCTATCACAGTTTCTCCTTTAATATTCCACTTCATCCCTCACAACACAACACTTTTTCATCACCTGCATCATTCCACCAATCACATACATAGGTCCCTTCCATGTTTTTTATACCATACGAATGTATCCTTATTTGGCAAGGCTGCTAAGAATATCAAACAATTGTTAATAACTTAATATTGGTGTAAACAAATGGTAAATTTAGATTCTTCTCAATAAGCATAAACAGTGTCCCTTTCCCATCAACTTAATTGGTCCAATGCTAAGTGGACATATGCTCATTCTAAAATAGGAACAATTTGGGTAAAATCCTTACAATATAAAACTATTATTTTGCAGCATTTTATAACATCAATCCCAATAGAAAGAAATATGGCTCATCTCTCACGTATAACTAGAATCTGTCGTATACACTGTTCTCAGTGAGAGTGCTGTTAGACTGATTTTAAAATTGCAGTGTTCACAAGGATTTGTATAAGCTACTCATTAATTATGGTGTCAAAAAGAGATCCTTTTGAGGTGAGAGATCTAAGAGGGTACAAGGCATTGGTGGTTGGTCCTCACAGCGATACGTCTTCAGGTTCTTCTTGGATTTCAAGGCATTTGTGGCTGGGCCTCATGACGATCCTCGGGTTCTTCTTGGCCTATCCCCCCCCCCCCCGCCTATTCATGTCTCTTCAGAGGCATAAATATGCAAGGTTCCAGTTCTTCAGGCCTTGTGGGTCCTCGAGGAGTCTTAGAGCAATCAGAATTCTGGTAGCCCAGATCATCACACTAGAAGCAGCACATTTTCTTAGCCTAGGCCGTAGCTTCACCTTTCTGCCTCTCTCTCTCTCTCTTATTCTTTTTCTCAAACCTCTCCTGGATCATTGCTGACAAGCAAGATTTGGTTTTATCCAATCAACTCAAGTTCTCATTATTTTCTGGGAACTCCGTTCCATCTTTAATCTATATTTGCTCTATATGCTTGGGAACAAAGCAATTTCATATCAGCCTCTGTCCAAAATTTCAGCAAACTTATTAATATTTTACTCATCTTGTAATCGCTGTGTGTGTACTGGACCTCGGCATAATGTACTACTACAACAAGTGTATTTGGTAACATAAGTGCAAGGGTATAAACTAAAGAAAATTAATATCTCACAGTGCTGGCACATATATCTGTTTTCTCTGCAACATATATCTATTTTCTCAGGAACTGTACTGAAACTGAAATAGAAACTTTTTAGAACAAAGTACACTTTTTCTCTGGACACTAACACGTAAAATTCAAATACATGAAAACAGGTGAATTTATCCTAAAATCCAATATTGTAACAAATAAAACTGATGTTACTGTCCTGTCCCTCAGTCATTAGCACAAAGCTTAACAAGGCAAAGTAATTATCTTGAATCTTACAGTTCAGGAAACAGGCATTCTCAAATGACATGAAACTGCAAAGAGGTGAATTCAAAATCGTGCTTTGTCACATTTAAATTAACCTGAAACTGGTATCAAGCTGATCTGAAATGTTATCTTCAACACAGACAGTAAAACAAACAATAGGTCTTGTGTCCTTCAGGCAAATGTAGATTACTATGTAGCTGAACAATTAACCTATAGTTATAGCTGTTTATGGTTAACTATGCCCCCTGGGGTGCTTGCCACAATATAAAAATCCTCCTTTAACTTTTAAGTTTGCTTGGTAGCATATACAGTCAAAGACAAAGAATAGATGCATAACATATTAATGATAAAGATTACCTTCTTATTTACTCAGGATTTAAATCATTTGCAAACTGGCTCAGGATGCCCCATTGTCCTGTCAGGACTCTCAACCTCTACTTTGGAGGTCAAAGAAAAAGTTTCATGCCTTGTTTGTTTGATCTAGTCACTTCAGCATTCAGGGACCATAAAATCTACTGGAGTAGCCAGTAATGAAAGAAAAACAGTTTGTTTTTTTTACTACAAACAAACATTTGAACACAGAACAAATCAAAGCTTACAAGTGCTTTATACCTATCTGATCAGAGTTTCTCTTAACCAGGGACCTTAAAAAAAAACAAGTAACAATTAATACTAACTCTACAGGATAGGTATCTAATTTATCAGTCAAACGGGTTTGGCATTGTAACATTGTAATCTAATTTGCTGGGTTTTGTCTGATGCATCTTACGATATGCAGGCAACAAAAGCATTTCAACAGTTGCAAGCATGTAAGGACATTCACTTTTAAAACCAACACCCAGTTCTCACTTAATGCTGACCCGCAGGAACACCTAATGCCAACCTTGAATATTTACAATATTCACATTTTTTACACTATTTGCATTCTTCACTCTTCTTTTCAACATTATCTTTTCTCGAACCTCACTCCTGGTACCAAATTTCTTACTACATCAAAGGCTAACACACCTTGTTAATGAAGACGTGCAGTTTATCCACAAACAAAGCAAGGATACTTATCCAGAAAAGCAAGCAACTCTCCCAGTCACACATGAGTAGTCAGAAAAGAAAATTAGAAAGCAATTAGAATAATAACAAAACACACTTAATTACAGAAGAATACCGGTAATACTTCACTGAAAGAGTTATGAGATAGTGCAACTATTTACAAAGAATATTTACTTCACCAAACTTGTCATCATGCAGTCCAGTAACATCAGCTGGAAGAACTCAGCGGAGGCTGCAGAAGTCTGGGATTCTTCATGCCTGGCCAAGCAGATCCACTCTCTCTCTGTCCTGAATTTACTTCACCAGACTTCTCATTATACAGCCCCGAAAGCTGCAGAAGTCTGGGATTCTTCATGCCTGGCCAAGCAGATCTACACTCTCTCTGTCCTGGATTTTCTCTATCCAGTGCTTGATTCCTATATGCTATTAACAACACCCAGGTCTGTCGTCCTAGGGTCCCTGCTCCCTTAAGCTTATTATCCCAGGACTCTGCCAACCCATTATGTAATAATTTAGGCCATCCCATCCTTGTCACCATTTATGTATTGCCAAATTTTACACTTCCTTTAACCCTGTCACTCACTAGCTCACAGACTAGGCATAGGCACTTCTGGCAAATACAATATGAGTTAACCCTGTCACTCACTAGCTCACAGACTATGCATCAAATACAATATGAGTTAACCCTGTCATTCACTAGCTCACAGACTAGGCATAGACACTTTAGTAAATACAATATGCTTTTATTAGATTGAGTCCTTTTAGAATAATAATTAAGAGTAAGGTATCAATACATCACCGGATATTGTAAACCGCACTCCAGCAGTCGGGGGACCAGCGATCGCCTAGAGGGATCCAGGAGACTACAGAGACACGTCTGCCCCGTCTATCTTGAAGAAGTCAGTCCCAGAGACCTGCTGAAAATCCCCCTGCTAAGTACTCTAATCAGATTCGTGCTTGCTGCATGATCTGGTAATTCATAGGTTAACATGCCGCATGCTCAAATCAGGATTGGTTAGAGTTAATGTTGTGCTCATGGTTCATACCAGGATTGGTCAGGGTTAATACTGTGCTCGTGACCAGCAGCTGAAAAGAATGTCAGCTGCTGAGTCACTGTATGAGTCATTCATTCAGTTCTATCTGGCTAAAACTGCCTGCTTGCTCAGAGAAGTTTGACCTAAAGTAACCCCAGGCTCAGCTATCAGCTCCTGGGCTAGCAGGCTAATTCAGCATGGCTCAAGAGTACAATATTCTTTGCTGATCCAAAAATCCAAATAAATCTTTAATTAGTGATACAGACGTAAGCCCCTCTCTTTGTCTGAATGGTTTAGATGTCTGTAAACCGATGTCAACTTTCTTGTCTAAGGCCACCTCAGTTTCCATTAATGGAGAATCCTAATTTACCAAGGCTGAGAAGGTATTCTGCAAGGTTATCTCGAAGTGGAGTTGGTGTCTCCGTGTATTGGGTCATAACCGTCCAGAACCACTATCATCCATTTATTCTTGCATTGCTGGATCGTTTGAGGGAGTTGCATGGATTATTTGCAAGCTGTATCTTCGGGGAGGTTTGTTTCATTGCAGCTAAGTCTTCCCTCAATTGAATCAGTTATTTTTCCATAGCAGATGGCTCATGATGGATAGGACAAGCTCAAAGGCTCCAGATTGTTTTCCTGGGTGACTTATACAGAGTGATTGCTACACCCCTAAACAAAGGCATGTGGAGGTGTGACCTGCACGGACTGGCAGGTGCATCGACTAGAATTTGGCAGCTGGGATTTAATGTTAAAAAATGTAAGGTCATGCATTTGGGCTGCAGCAATCCAAGGGAGCAATACAGTATAGGAGGTGAAGTACTTTTGTCCACTAAAGAAGAGCGGGACCTAGGCGTGGTTGTGTCTGATGATCTTAAAGTAGCTAAACAGATAGAAAAGGCGACGGCAAAAGCTAGAAGGATGCTTGGGTGCATACGGAGAGGAATGGCTAGCAGAAAAAAGGAGGTGATAATGCCTTATAAGTCTTTGGTGCGACCTCATTTGGAGTATAGTGTGCAATTCTGGAGACCGCATCTTGAAAAGGATGTGAACAGGATGGAGTCAGTGCAGAGGGTGGCTACTAAAATGATTAGTGGGCTTCATTATAAAGCATATGAGGACAGACTTAAGGATCTTAATATGTACACCTTAGAGGAAAGGCGGGATAAAGGTGATATGATTGAGATGTTTAAATATCTCCGTGGCATAAATGTTCAAGGAGAGAGCCTCTTTCAATTGAAAGCAAGTTCTGCTATGAGGGGACATGGGATGAGGTTGAAGGGAGATAGATTCAGGAGTGATATGCAGAAATATTTCTTTACGGAAAGAGTAGTGGATCCGTGGAATAGTCTCCCTGTGGAGGTGGTAGAGATGAGGACAGTAACTGAATTCAAAAAAGCATGGGACCAACACAGAGGATCTCTAAAGGTAAAAAGTGGACTGTTGTAGTTGTTGATATGGAAGGACAGACTAGATAGGCCATGTGGTCTTTTTCTGTCATCATGTTTCTATGTTTCTTGCCGCCTTGCTGAGCAGACTAGATGAACCATATTGGTCTTTATCTGCCATCATATACTATGTTACTATGTTAAACACAGGAAGTAAGCAAATCAGTGCAATTACAGTAATTCCAAAAGACAGATGAGATACAGGCAGCTAAAACTATTGAAAGCATGCAAAAGAAAAATAATAAAAACTTAGCCAGAAAGAACCACATAATGTACTGCACTCCCTGGTGCTCTGGAGACCGGTAATAGCTTCTGGGTCTGTTCCTACCAGTTTTAAATACAGAGCTCCCTTGGATTTCTAGGGGAGGAAAATAAAGCCAGCCAACATGTAATATACTCTGAGCACCTCCACATGTCCCTGAGTGTGTTTCTGGTTTGTGTTTCAGATGCGGGTGACATTTGAGGACATCGCTGTCTCTTTCTCCCAGGAGGAGTGGAAGTATTTAGATGAAGGGCAGAAGGAGCTTTACAGGGAGGTGATGATGGAGAATTATGAGACTCTGATCTCCCTGGGTAAGGACTGTGCGACTGCATCTGCATTTCTAGCAGACGGTGGGGCTGATCTATTATACTGTATGTACCATTCTTCCAGGTTCCAGAGATTGGACACGTCCAGAAAATGTGCTCACATTGCAATTTCCAGCCATATTAACACCCAATACCCACCAGGTACAATAAGCAGTATTTTATAAATCATCAATATATAATTTAACTCTAGATGCGGAACCTGCAGAGCGGAGTGGGGGATGAGTCCGGTGAACTCTGGGGTACTGGGTACAAGGCTCCCACAGGGACTGTCCTACCTTACCCCATACATATATAGATGGTTCCTATAACTTGCCACCCACCCACTCCCTGGACCTTGAGGGTTTCAGGAGGGGCTGGCCTTGGTTGCCCTTGAAGGTTAAGGTTGTAGTTGTGTAGGTGCTCAAGTAGTAAGGCAAGGCAAAGAAAATTTCTTTTGTGAGGTTTATTTCCCGCTTTCACAGTTCAAATGCAGCAGACGTAAATGAAATAATGTAACACAAAACAAGGCTGAGAAACTTAACTAAACAAGGCTTTTCACTGCTAGGCTAAATGTCCATTCTGGATCACATTCATTTGTCATGTGACCTCCTTTCAGCAACGTAACAGAAAACTCTGGTAACAGCACTGCTCCTGATTTGCACACAATATGCTTTCACTTATTCTTTTCACATAAGCTTCTTCAGCATAGCAATCAGGGAGGTAACTTTACTATATTTTTTCATAAAACCTTGGCAAGCATATCACTTAAATGTCCTTCTGAATCACACATGTAGAGCAGTCCATCGGGACTTCCTGCTCTGTAGATGGCAGAGAAATTAACGGCATTTCTTCCTCACGGCTGCTCATAGGCTTTGCTACGTTATTGGGAGAAACTGCTCTGCTCTTAAGGAACTCCCTGAATTCAGTGAGAAGTTATTCAGCCTGTGTATTTTCTGAGCTAGGCTGAGAATATCCTCCTTCAGGTAAATGCTTGTTTAGAGTTCTTATCTCTTGGCAATTATCAGTGCTTTTACTCGGACAACAGTTCAGCGTGTAAGCATTTCCCTTCCCCCACCTATCTCCACATGAAAGTGCAGGGTAAAACGCTTCAGCTGTGCTTGGAGAGTCTCTCAGAGTGTTAAAAGGAAAACAGTCAGGCTTCTCTTGGCTTAACCAATTACTACCAAACTTTCTGCCTTTATCCTGTCTTTCACAATTAAAGTTCACTCTTTCTGGCTTCCCACTGTTAAGCTTGCTAGCCGTTCCAAACCCACCAGACACCTTGTGCTGGGGCTTCTTCCAGGGTAATTCTTTATTCCTCTGCCTCCTGTTCCAAGGTTCTGCTTGGTCCTTTAAACCCTTGAGCTGTAGCCTTGGGTCTCTCAGTGCCTTTGAATTCTTCCTCTTACAGAAGTCTTTCTCTGCCCCTGAGTCTCCCAGGTCCTGTCTACTCCTTCGTGGATCACAGCTGCTCAGTGGTTCTCTCTCCAACGGTTCCTGTTCCTGGTCATCTGACCTGTCCTCGTCCAGGTGCTTGTGTCCTGACTCCTCCTCTCTGAGTCTGTCCTGAACTTGATCTTCTTCTTGCTGATCTAACTGTTTCTGTTTCTAGGTTCTTAACAAGCTGCCTGAGTACTGCACTGCCCGCCTCTTGCTTGGGCGTGCCCAATCAGGGACTTGGCTTCTCTCCTGCCTTGAGGTGAGGTGTGGTTCCTGATTAGCTCTGTGCTTTTTTCTCTCAGAAGAGAAAATCCTGCATTCCCTTGCAGTACCGGTTCTCTCCACTGGATCACTATCAGTTTCCATTGCTTCATAAGAGTCTCCTATGTCACAAACTTCATCCCTTCAGGAATATCCTTCTACAGTACTTAACAAATAAAATAGTCCATCATATCTTCAGTCAGTCTCATTCTACATTGCCTCCTGTTATGCTCATGTATATCTTTCTCAGCAGCACATCTGTGTTTCTCCCCTACTTTCATGAATTCAGATACTGTCCTCAACTCTACCACCTCCACTGGGAGACTATTTCATGCATCTACCACTCCTTTCCCTAAAGAAATATTTCCACATATTACTCCTGAGTCTATCCCCTTTCACACTCATCCATCAGGTACTGCAGGACTGCACCCTCGGGCCCAGAACCCCGATCGGCATCAGGAAAGAGAGCGCGAGGCTGAAACCCTTCCCGCTGTCCATCTCAAGGCCAATCACGGCCCATCACAGCAACTTTAAAAAAGAAGTGCCATTAGCTGCGCCTGTGCCTGGTGGGCCTGTGCCTGAGGACCTCGCCAGAGAGACATTAGGCGTGGAAATCATGCAGGAATGAAAAAAAATCAGTTCAACCCAAACAAAAAGCTGTCAACACTAAGCCCAACAACCTTGAAAATCTCACTGCTGACCTCACCCCTATCAGGACTACTCACAAGAAGACAACTCTCATCCCACACAGCTCATAGACACCTTGGATTGTATCATGACACACTTTCAGTAAGAAAATGACAAACTGTAAGTACCACTCATTAGAAATGGAACACACTGCTGAAAGAGCCCCACGCCTACCCTCCTATGATTCTACCAAAAAGCATAAAACTGCTATAATGCCATGGAATCCAATGTTGTCAGCCAACCAAGTATTGTATGCCCTTCCTCTCATCTGGATCCTACTCTACCACTCCTCAACAGCTACATATACCATAAACATACCCACAACAGCCCTACAACCTCCTCTACCACACATACCTTGCCATCCACACATATGGATGAACCCCCATAAGCATGTCAACAGACGAACCCCCAGATTAATAAGAATTCAAACCAATACTCACATAACTGGCTCCTGTACCCTACACACACTAATCACTCCAATTATTTATTTTTTATTTTTATTTATTTTTCATTCTCTTATATACCGCACTATTCTGCATCAGTGCGGTTTACATTGAACAAACTGAAATTACATTGAACAGGGCATTATAACTTGGAGATAACTATTTTACAGGGAACATGGGCTATGGAGGGTTAAGTGGCTTGCCCAAGACCACAAGGAGCACCTGTGGGACTAGAAACCCCAGTCCTTCCGGCCCAAGGTTGCTGTCCTCTAGTGGGATTTGAACTCCTGACCTTCCGGCTTGAGGTAAATTGCCCCAACCACTAGGCCACTCCTCCTTAACATTGGACTAATCAATGCTAGGTCCATCAAATACAAGACAAACACCATCATAGACTATATTCAATATCACCCGGACTGACATCCTCTGAATCACCGAATCCTGGCTATAAAGCCCTGACCAGGTCATTCTATCTGAGATCACTCCATGATACCATACTGCCTTCAACTTCCCGCACACTCGCAAGAGAGGTGGTGGGGTACTTATCCTTGTGCGAATTGACCTTAAATTTAAAATATCCTAATCTGTAAGCCCCCTCACTTAGTTTGCAACTTGTCGTGCTGTGAGAGCTTGTGTGCATCAGTGATGCTGAGAGCTAAACTATCGGTAGTTTAACTACTGGCAGGGTCTCCCAAGATAGACAGGTCTCAGCTGAGATGCCAGACCAAGACAAACCAACCATCTGGGCAGCAGCAGAATGGGATTGTGTTGACGGCGGAGGATCACATTTCTGTGACAACGGCAACAACACCAAACTTAAACTGCGCAGAAGAAAGGCCCGGCAATCTACTTCTGTATCTTGCCATAAAAACCCAATGGATAGTTACAATAAAATAAATTGTGCTGTAGTGCTGGAAGATGAGACCCCCAGGTTGGAAGGCACTCAACTAGCTACTGGGGAAGAGCTGAAGACTTTTCAGAGTAAAGCCAGCATTTATGATGTGGTTGGATCAAAGCCCTCGGGACATCTGACTGCTGATGTAGCTGCACATGAAATGAGAGTCAGAAGCTGTAAAGATGTCTTACACATTGGAACATGGAACGTACAAAGCATGAACCAAGGGAAGTTGGAGGTGGCCAATAATGAAATGGAACGTGTACAACTTGATCTGTTGGGTGTCAGCGAACTGAAATGGACTGGCATCGGGCACTTTGCATCAGATGATCACATGGTCTACTATGCTGGAAATGAAAGACAAAGAAGAAATGGTGTTGCATTTATAATAAAGAAGAAACTTGCAAGAACTGTAATGAAATACAATGCAGTCAGTGAATGCTTAATCTCTATTCGTCTACGAGGAATGCCTATCAACACAACTATAATTCAAGTATATGCCCCAACAACAGCTGCAGAAGAGAATGAAATTGAAGAGTTCTATGAACAAGTACAAGCTGAAATTGACAGAACATGCAAACAGGATATCCTGATAGTCATGGGTGATTGGAACGCAAAGGCTGGCAACAAAGAAGAAGACAAAGTAGTTGGAAAATATGGACTTGGCAACAGAAATGAAGCTGGAGAAAGACTGATACAATTCTGCAAGACCAACGATCTGTTCATCTCAAACACCTTCTTCCAGCAACACAAGCGGCGACTGTACACATGGACTTCACCCAATGGATTGTATAAAAATCAAATTGACTACATCTATGGAAGTCAACTGTAATGAGTCTGCTCCTTGTTGGTCACTCCAGGCCAGGAAATCCCGAACCCTCATCTGCGGTGTGCTGCTCCGGCTGGCTGGAATCCAGGGGAATAAAACTCACAGACCACACAAAAGGACAGTATGCAAGTTTATTCCAAAGGGTGGAGGGATTGTCTGTATTTTATACATCATCAGAAACATAGTCATACGTCATTCACCCATCTTCTGGGGGCCCACTATAGTTTATCAGTAACTAATGCAAATACAAGTCATCCTTGAGTAGAACAATCAGTCTAGCTTACACAGCACATTCCTTTTTCCATACCCACCAGAATGTACAAAGGGCACACACATAGGATTCTGATTTCTATAGGATTCTAATTTCTCTTGTGCAGGCCTCTTGTATATGCACTTAAACTAAGCATTATTATTACAAAGGGCACATATATAGGATTCTGATTTCCCTAACAATCCCCCCTTTGGGCCTGCATAGGCCCACTATAAGAACAGCCTAACAATCTACTACAAAATAACTAAACAGACATTATTAATGGAACATCTGTATGTGGCAGCTCAAGTACATCAGCCACCGTAAAAGCAGGAGTATAGGAATACATAAAAATGGTAGAGCTTTGTAGGGCCTTTCAACAACAGCCAAGAACAAATGAATATACAACAAAAAAGAACAAGAATTATAAAACCGCTCTATAGGGTAATAAGCAGCCCTTTGAGACCACCCCAAAGAAAAATACATCAGAGAGTAATCATGAGAAACTTCCCTGTAGTTGAAGAACAGTATAGAGCAGTATTAGACAGGCTAAAAACAGAAACAATAAAACAATCTGTAGCATTAAAACTAGAGACAGTTTACAATGAGCAAGGGACCTAGTCATATCCCAAAGAGGGGCGAGTAACACCAATGTTATACAAGAAAGTAGAAAAAGAAACATGGGGCTGGGTGCAGTTTAAATTGTAAACTTCTGCATTTCACACAGATTAGAAGGTACAGTAATGAAACATGTTGAGAGAAAAGCTTCAATTTGTAGCGAGCTGCGCACACAAAAAGTAAGGCAGTCTGAGCAAGTAGTATTGCCGTATTAACAGTTCCCGAAACGGGCTGAAGGAGGCACCACATGAGTGGTAGGAGGAGTCAACACAGTCTTGTGCGTGATGGTCAGGAGGCTGGAACCGAAGATGTCAGTGGAGACGATACACGCTTGATTCTTGACGCATGGATCCACGAAGGGGAGGAGTCATACAGGATGGCTGTCCATGTGATGGCGATCACTGTAGTTTGGAGGTCCGTAGAGCGGGTCTAAGGTACCGTGCTTGTGAGGTGCTCTGACCTGTCACCAACCTTGAAGGGATATGTTGGTTCGGTACCTCTAGGCTGAAAGCTGCCTTTCTTCAGGAGTCTTCTCCTCTCCAGTTGCTAGGGCCTTGGCTGCCCCGGCGTCAGCTACTTCTCATCCTGGTCCTGAAGCCTGATCTGTATATGGAGAATGTTTCCAGCGAGGGCAATGGCTTCAGGATCTTTTAGCCGCCACCTTCACTGTAATCGATGTTATCAGAAGAACTTGGAACGGTCCCATACTGGAAAAGGGGCTTGTACCATGTGCTGGTGATATGTCTTTACCAAAATCCAGTCTCTGGATTGAAAGAAAAGAGCTGAGTCATCCAGTAGAAAGGACTGGACCTGCTGAGCATACCTGTGGAGGGAAGAGAGTTGCCTCTGCTGCTAGGAAATACAAGAGATCAAATGTGAGGCTCAGGAGTATAAAAGGTAAGCAGTCTTCCATATAACAGTTCAGAGGGAGAAAAAGTTCATTCTACTCCCTTGGGGCAATTTGTTTGGTTGTTTGTTTATTGAACAGAGTCAAAGGCAAGACAGTTTAGTGTCTTTACAAAGTTTTTTTAAAGATTTCGGAGGTTCCCCCCTTCGTGGGTTGCTGTTTGCACACAACAGCCAATCCTAAGCAACTCAATTTAGCTAATACATTTTGACAAGATGCCCACACTTCCTCAAATTTTTTCACAATTTTAGAATTATACCAATTTGTAAAAATTTGTGTAAGTAACTTTCCTCCTTTAGCTTCATGTGTCGGGCCAGGACACATAGAGGCAAAAAGGGATAAAAACATCTGAAAAGCACCACGTGGCTCATTAGGATGAAAAGTGCACTCAGCCTATCTCCAAGTGTCTATTTCCAATTATTGGGTATATCTCTGGGCTAGATAACTTTCAAAATTGGAGTTAATGGGGATGGCATAATCAAATATTGTAGAGTATTCATTGTCAGTTTTCTTTCTAGGTGGATACATCGGATACATCATTTCACACTTCAATTTACCCTCACCATTTTATAATGTTAATCTGAGTTCTCTTTTCCAACCTGAATATTCCATCACACTCCTCTCAACACCACTTTTTTTCCACTTACATCATTCCATCAAACTACATGCATAGGTCCGTCTGTCTTTTTTATACCATACTAGTGTATCCTTATTTGGCAAGGCTGCTAAGAACATCAAACAATTGTTAGAAACTTAATATTTTTATAAACAAAAGGTATATATACATATAAATGTAGATCCTTTTCAATAAACATAACAATATGAGTAAACAGTGCTCATTCTAATTAGCAACTGCCTAAACAAAATATAGGTAAAGTCCTTACAATATAGACTAGTGCTTCACGGCATTTTATAACATCAATCCCAATAGGAAGGAGTATGGCTACTAACAGAACAGCCACATAATCTCTCAGGTGTGACTAAAGTCTATCTTATACCCGGTTCCCAGTGAGAGTGTTGTGGAAACTTAAAAATATTTGAGGACTGATCTTATAATCGCAGTACCCACAAGGATCTGTGGAAGTTACTCACTAATCATGGTGTTTAAGAGATCCTTTTGAGATGAGAGGCCTAAGAAGGTTCAAGGCATTTGTGGTTGGGCCTCATGGCGATGTTTCCTCGGGTTCTTCTTGGCCTATTCCCCCCTGCCTAGTCATGTCTCTTCAGAGGCATAAATATGCAAGGTTCATATTCTTCAGGCCTTGTGGGTCCTCGAGAAGTCTTAAAGCAGTCAGAATTCTGGTGGCCCAGATCATCACACTCGGAGCAGCACGTTTATTGCCTTTTCCAAGGCTGTAGCCTCACCTTCTGTCTCTCTCTCTCTCTCGGTTATCTTTTTTATTTTTTTTTTCCAAACCTCTCCTAGATCATTGCTAACAATTAAAATTTTGTTTATCCAATCAACTCAAGTTAATGTTATTGTTTTATTTGTCTACTAACTTTACAGATATTCTCATGTTTTCTGGGAACTAAGTTTCATCTTTCCACTAAATAAGATCTATATGCTTGGGAACAGAGCAATTTCAGATCAGCCTCTTTCCAAAATTCTATAATTTCTATGTGTACTGAACCTCTACATAATGTACTGCTAGAACAAGTATTTTGGTAACATAAAGTGCAAGTGTGTAAACTAAAGAAAACTTGTATGTCATAGTGCTACAATATACTGTATTACTAAAACTGAAATGTTAAAAACTTTTTCTCTCTGGACCCCAACACATCAAATCAGAAAGATAGCCAGCACCCATGGTGCTACTGTCCTGTTCGTCAGTCATCAGCACCGAGCTTAACAATGCAAAGTAATTAACTTAAAATCTTACAGTTCAAGAAACAGACATTCAAATAACATGAAACTGCAAAGAGGTGAATTCAAAATCATGCTTTGTCACATTTAAATTAAAATCTTATACATAATACTTGAGACTGGTATCAAACTGATCTGAAACAATGAAATTATGTTAAAGCAATCTACTTAGAGTAACAGTTCAACCTTGATGTTATCTCAAACACAGCAAAGTAAACAGCAAGTCTGTCTTAAGTCCAAATTCCTTCAGGCAAATGCAGATAGCTGAACAAGAGTCCTAAATACTAAAAGTTTAAAAAGAAAAAGTTGCTTGAGAATTGTCACTAATTGTGATTGCTATTAAATTCCTATAGTTACAACTCTATGTGTTTTGTAATATATGAACAATAATTATGACCTCTGAGGTGCTTGCCACAAAATATAAAAATCATTTTTTTTTAAACTCTTTAACCATTTGTGCCTTCTGTAGCCCACGGGAGGGGCTGCCCCCTTTCCCTCTCTCTCTTCTTTGTTCTCTTTGTTAAGTTTATGGTTTTGTTTCTGATGTTGTAGGGGGAAGGGATAGCCCCAACCTAAATTTTTTCTCTTCAGGACACCCTGAAACCTTTCTTACCCAAGAAATGCAGCAGATTGTGAATGACTTCTATCACAACTGGTTTCTCCTGCTCTGAACATAGAAGATCATCTACATAGTGCCTAGGGAGCAGGCTCAAACATATACCTCAAATCTACAATACTAAACCATTTGTGCTCATGCAAAATTTAGCTCAATATTTTTAACCAAAAGCATAAATATACAAATCAAGGGGTTTCTTTTGAAATAAGGTTTTCAAAGGAAAGTATCCGTTGCTAGGTCTGGACAATCTTATTCAAATTCCTTAAATCCTGCACCAACCAGTAAATAAAAGAAAAACAATATTAACTGTAAACAAAACATATATATTTTTTTCAGCTTGTTGGGAAGGACACTAAGGAGTTACTTATTTGGGAAACTTCTGTTTCAGTTCTTATTTAAACAAGAGATAAATCAAAGCTTACAAGTGCTTTCTTAAGAAAGTTCGTCCTGCATAATGAACTAGACCCTCGTGGTATTTGGAGCGCACCCCACTCCCCGAATTCCTCCACTATTTACATTATACATCTCACTCACACACAATCAGTCTCAGTTCCCAATAGAATGTACAAACCACCAAGGTAGATACCAAAGTCCCACTTTTCCTTACCTCGGTCTGTGCACAAAATTCACTTGGTTGCTGCAGTGCCTACTTTTTTAATTCACTGTCTGTCATATTCCGATTCACAATATCTCTAGTCACCCAGGACCAGTACCAGCTAGTAAGAGACCTCTCCGCAGAGAAGGAGGTGAGACTGTTGAAATCAACAGGACGCGTCTTCGCACCTCCACTCAGCAGGAGTCACTCCACCGTGGGAAAATCCCAGCGAGCCCCAGCTGTTATTTACACCTTTACCTGTGGCCAATTCACCTTTAGCCAAGCTGGCCAATGAGACTCTGAGAGGGATATTGTGAAGCAGATTAAGAGCTCTTTTAGTATTTCATTATTCAGTACATTGCTATAGCAATGGGTGTCTAAATACAGACACACCCTTTTACATATCTCAGTGGCAGTTATACCGTTGTTGAGTACAAAAGTAATTTTCTTTCTATTTAGCTTGTCTTGGCAATAAATAGACACTCTGCAAACAAATAATAATTTACGTTTTAGTATGCTGTTTAACTTTAAGTTTCTGTTCTGTCTGCCTGTCCGTAACCTTTGAACACAAAGAACAGAAAGGGAGGGGGAGGGAAAAGCAAAACAGTGGAAGAATAAACAAACAGCACTTGTCACTTACATTCCAGGGACACGGAGTCATCAGTTCTAGAGAGGGGGGGGGGGGGGGGTGTCGTATAGGCACAGAGATAAACTAAGCACAGTAAACATGCTAACAGGCTTATTCAGCAGAATCCTGTAACTTACACTGACAATTTATGTAGAATGGCTGTTTTTTAGCTGCAGTTTTAAAACTTATCAAACTTATCACAACATATAGCAGAACATACATTCACGCGGATTCTGGAGTGGTCCCCTCACCTTGGGACCCCCCCATCCTCTAATTAATTCACAACAAACGCACGGCTGGCCAGACACACAAGCACACAGCCTTCACAGCAGCCGCAGATGAGAAAGGAAAGAAATCTAGCTTTCCCACCGATTCCCACCCAGGGAACAGGAAAGTCTTAATTACCATTTAACCATGCTACCAAAGCAATAGGGACACTCCCAACCAAAGGGAGAATACCAGTTCTAATTTAGACCGTGCTACCAAAGCACAGGGATCCCTGGGCCACGGGAGTATCGTACTTCTGACACCAAATGTAATGGGTCTGCTCCTTGTTGGTCACTCCAGGCCAGGAAATCCCGAACCCTCATCTGCGGTGTGCTGCTCCGGCTGGCTGGAATCCAGGGGAATAAAACTCACAGATCACACAAAAGGACAGTATGCAAGTTTATTCCAAAGGGTGGAGGGATTGTCTGTATTTTATACATCATCAGAAACATAGTCATACGTCATTCACCCATCTTCTGGGGGCCCACTATAGTTTATCAGTAACTAATGCAAATACAAGTCATCCTTGAGTAGAACAATCAATCTAGTTTACACAGCACATTCCTTTTTCCATACCCACCAGAATGTACAAAGGGCACACACATAGGATTCTGATTTCTATAGGATTCTAATTTCTCTTGTGCAGGCCTCTTGTATATGCACTTAAACTAAGCATTATTATTACAAAGGGCACATATATAGGATTCTGATTTCCCTAACATCAACGATGGAAAAGCTCTATAACATCAACAAAGACAAAACCTGGAGCTGACTGTGGTACAGATCATCAACTACTAGTATGCAAACTCAAGCTAAAGCTGAAAAAGAGCAAACCACTCATGAATGCAACAAAATATGACCTTGAGAATATACCACTGGAATTTCAGACTGCCTGCAAAATCAATTTGCTGGTTTAGATACAAATGATAGAGTTCCAGAAGAGTTATGGAATGACATCAAGAAGGTTGTGTTGGAAGAAAGCGAGAAGTCTCTACAAAAGGTAAAAAAGAAAAAACGGCCAAAATGGATGACTGAAGAAACTCTGAAAATTGCCCAGAAACGCAGAGAAGCTAAAGCCAGATGAGAAAGAAAGACAATCACAGAACTCAACAGAGATTTCCAATGTGCAGCAAGACAGGACAAGGAAAAGTACTACAATGACGCATGCAAGGAAATAGATGCAGAAACTATTAGAGGAAGAACAAGATCAGCTTTCCTAAAGCTACGAGAGTTAAAGAAAAAGTTCCAGCCTCGAATTGGAATGTTACAAGATGCTCAAGGTTCTATGTTGAATGATGCTGAGAAGATCAAGAAAAGATGGAAGGAATATACAGAGTTTTTATATGATAAAGATCAAGTGGACCAACAGCCGTTTCAACCTGTACCGTATGATCTGGAACCATTGATGATGAAAGAAGAAGTTGAAGCAGCATTGAAAGCCTTATCAAAGAAGAAAGCACCAGACATTGATTGCTGTAATACTTCTATGGCAGTGATGGCTAACCTTTTTGAGCCCGAGTGCCCAAACTGCCGCACAAAACCAAAGAATTTCCTCAAAGTGCCAGCACGTCATTTGCATAAGTGGTCTTATTTGCATAAATATTTGCATAATGTTACCATACACTAACTTTTAGTAAACATGTCTCTTAATGAGTGTATGGATAAAGAAAGACTAAAAGATTTCTACATTACTATAATCCAGTGCCAACCGCCAGGCACATTAGGAACTACTACAAACGCTGCCCATTTAGAACCCATAGCAAACCCGCTGTATCCTGACAGCATTACCAGGACTCACAAAGCACCATACCCTACCTATCAAAAGGCAACACTGCAAATATTAAACCAATACATTTCAGTGAATACTGGGGAAAGAGAACAAGTGGCAACGTCAAATAGGAATTTCCTCTTGTACCAAACAAAGCGCAGATGTTAATGATGCACATTTCCCAGAGCTGACATATTCCAGTTAATAAATTCAAAATAAAGAGATATCGTTCTACCTTTTGTGCATTTTTTTTCAGTTGCAATTGGTCCAGCCATTTTCTTCTGGTTTCTTCATGTTTTCTGCTAACTCTCCATCGTCTGCTGTCCATTTGTCCTTTCTTCTCTCTTCTAGTTTTTTTTCCATTCTCTCTCTCTCTACATCTACTTTAACATACTAATCTTTCTCCTTTTGCTCTTTCCTCATTCCTATTTCATCCACACAAATTTTACCCCTCCATCCTCAATCCCCAATTACTCTCCCAATACCTGGCCAATTGTAGATTTTTCATCCCTCCTACACAAAATATTTTTCCCCTCTCCATTTTACTCTCCCAGCCCCATCCCATTCTAATCCTCCCCCAACATCAGCTCCCTTCTAGTTCCAGTCTCACCCAGCATCCATTCCCTTCTTCAAGCCCCCCACTTCCCCTCAGCCCATTTCCATTCCAAGCCCCGTCCCCATCAGCTATTTGCAGTTCAAGCCCCCCACTTCCCCTCAGCCCATTTCCATTCCAAGCCCCATCCCCAACAGCTATTTGCAGTTCAAGCCCCCTTCCACTCAGCCCATTTCCAGTCCTAGCAACCCCCCCAACCCATTACCAGTCCTAGCCCCCCATAGCCCACTCCCAGTCCTAATCCCACCAGCCCATTTCCAGTCCTAACCTCCCCATCAGCCCACTCCCAGTCCTAATCCCCCATCACTCAATTTTTAGTTTAAGCCCCCCCAGCGCCTATGACCACTCCTAACCCCCCCCAGCGCCCATCACCACTCCTACCCCCCCCAGCCCAGCGCCCATCACCACTCCTAACCCCCCCAGCCAGCCCAGTGCCCATCACCACTCCTAACCCCCCCCAGCCAGCCCAGTGTCCATCACCACTCCTAACCCCCCAGCCCAGTGCCCATCACCACTCCTAACCCCCCCACCCCAGCCCATCACTACTCCTAACACCCCCCAGCCCAGCCCAGCCCATCACTACTCCTAACCCCCCCCCAGCCCAGCCCAGCCCATCACTACTCCTAAACCCCCCCCCCAGCCCAGCCCAGCCCATCACCACTCCTAAGCCCCCCAGCCCAGCCCATCACCACTCCTAACCCCCACCCCCAGCCCAGCCCAGGGAAAATTAAAAAAAAAAGAAAACCTGTCTGCTGCCGCTGTCGGGGCCGCCGCGGCAGAATCGAGCGTGCCGCGGGGCCCCCCTGTACCCACCGGCAGAGCCTGTCCTCCCCGTAGCAGCTCTCTCTTTGGAGCTGAAGTCAGACGCGCCGGCTTGCAGAGCGCGAGGGAAGAGTTCCCTCGCTGCTCTGTTAAGCCTGCGGGGGCTGATGGGAAGTTCCCATCAGCCCCCGCGGGCTTAACAGAGTCGCGAAAGGGAAACTCTTCCCTTCGCGCTCTGCAAGCCGGCGAGTCTGACTGCAGCTCCAAAGAGAGAGCTGCTACGGGGAGGACAGGCTCTGCCGGTGGGTACAGGGGGGCCCCGCGGCACGCTCGATTCTGCCGCGGCGGCCCCGACAACGGCAGCAGACAGGGTTGTTGTTTTTTTTTCGATGGCGGACCTTCCCGCGTGCCAGCTGCAAGGCCTTCGCGTGCCACAGCTGGCACGCGTGCCATAGGTTCGCCATCGCTGTTCTATGGGAATGCAATCTGATGCAGCTGTTACCGTACTTACAAGGTTCTGCCAAGAAATATGGAAGACAGCATCATGGCCAACTGACTGGAAAAGATCTGTGTTTATACCAATACCAAAGAAAGGTGATCCAACTGACTGTGGAAATTATCGCACAATCGCTCTGATCCCACATGCCAGGAAGATTCTACTGAAGATTATTCAAAAGAGACTACAATCATACCTGGAACAAGAACTACCTGAAGTGCAAGCAGGGTTCAGAAAAGGGCGAGGAACGAGAGACATCATTGCGGATGTGAGATGGATCCTTGAAAAGACTAATGTCAGGTAGAAGACCCTTCTGAGGCTATGGAGCTAAGTGAAGCAGAGGAATTTGCTTTAGAAACTGACAGGCAGGCAGAGCACATGGCTCAGGGTTTCCAAGGGAAACGTAAACAAAGTGAGTCACGAGACGAACAAACACGCCCATGCTGCAACGTATCCCCAAGCTCAGGAGTTAAGGGAAAACACCTGGTTGGGGGAGGGGCGGAGCTGAGCCCTAAGAAGCAGGGATATAAAAAGTGCTCACTAGATTTGACCAGTAGAACCGAGAAGGAGACAAGGGAGGAGGTGAGGAGAGCAACGGGAGAGGCAACAGCCAGAGTAAGAAGGAGCCAGAGAGCCCATGCCCAAAAGCCAGGTGGGAGCAGCCCAGGACCGGTGCCATACCTTGAAGGCAGCCGGAGGGAGAGACTGCCTGAGAGGCTAGTTTGGGAGCACTCAGAAACTCCAGGGAGAGAGAAGTGTGGGCCTGAGGATATTTGTATGTCTGAGAAAAAGGCTGAGAAGCTAAAAGGCAGGAAAACACAGCCAGTGTTTGGAACCCTTGCTGGCCCAGCAGTGCTGAAATGTTCTTCCTTTCTAAAGCCAAAAGGTAGGCTGCACAAATTATATAGAGGTGAAACTAGCTATAAAGGTTTTCCTTGTGCTTGCCAAGAAGTAGTGGACTCTCCTTATATTAACTGCAATATATACGGTACTTCACAACCCTGCTCATTAGAGTGTTATGAAGAGAAGCCTCGGGAAGACAGAGGGGGAGTGTACTTTGAAACGCCGTATAGCAGTGTGCAAACTTACCCAGCTGATAGTGTTCCAGAGGAAATGCAGATAGGGTCTGTTATTGAGGATATAACAGATGAGCAAATGGACTGCACGTTATCACTAGCTGATCATATTATATCACTTTGCTGACCAGGCTGTTGAGAAGGCTGTCTAAACAGCAGAAAAGCAAAGTGTTTCTTTTGTATAAAAAAGTGACTGTTACTTTTGAGCTCATGTTAAGCACTGCATATTTTGAGGCTTGAAGCTAAAGAAGCTGTTTTGTTCTAAGTTCCTGAAAGGTTTTCTTTATGCCAGTTGCATATGGCAATTTTGTCCTAAGTTTTCACATGCATTTAATCTGCCCGGAAGGGGAAATAAAAACCTTGTCATTTTGCCTGAAACCACTTGACTACAATTATTTCCTTCTTGGAGAGTAAGAGGAACTACAACTCCCATAAGGCAGCGCAGGAACAAATACTCTGCCACACTTTCTAAGTTGGGATACCCAGGCGGACCAACCCTATGTGCCCCAGGCTCTGGGGAGGTTACTGGTGACAAGTTGGCATAGTTTTACGGATTTTTGCCTGAAATACAAGGACATCCTGAAAGGAAGAGACATCAGGAGACATCAGTTGGCACAAGGGGAAAAGAAACTGCTAACCTGTGAGCGGAGGACTGTCAGAAATTTGCTGGCAAACCGGCCAGGAGGATCAGGACTCCTTTCTCAATGCCTGATGCTACACAGTGCCAAGGTAAAGGGTAACTGGTCACAGGTGTAGGTGGATTCAGAAGTGAGAAAGTGAGCTACTGTTCTGCAGTCATTTAGACAGGATTAAAAAAGAAAGCTATAGTGTGCCGCACTTGGTGGGCCTTTTCTTTTGTCTATCTCTGCAGGAACGACAGTCACCAAGATGGATCCGCAGGAGGTGATGCGATGGATGTCTGTCCAGTTGGAAAAACCTGATGGAACTGGCGCATCGTTTGCAGGAGCAGAGTGCCGCGGCAATGCATGCCCAGCAGAAGCCCCTTATTGAACTGATGGAGGCTTTGCTGATAAAGCAAAAGGACACCGAACGAGCTATTCCCTCATTTGCTAAGGGGGTAGGGACTGTAGTGCTTTAGCGTTTGGACAGTTAACCTCTAACGATAACCTAGATGATTTTATAGAGGCCTTCGAAAGGATTGCAGAGGCAGTCAAATGGCCGGTAGAACAGTGGGCAGTGAGGTTTGCCATGTCCCTCACAGGAGAGGCTCTGGCCACTTATAAGACCATGCCTGCTGCTCTAGCATCGGTTTATGCTGAGGTTAAGAAAGCCGTTAAGGACAGGCTAGGGTTAACACCATTGTTTTATAAGCGAATGTTTAGAGAGGCTAGGCTGAAGCCTAATGAAACTCCAAAAGCGTTTCAAAGGATAAAAGGATTGGCGTGGAAATGGCTTGCTCCAGAGAGAAGGACTCTTGAGTCTTTGATTGATACCATCATCCTGGAGCAATTCATGGAAGCCGTACCATCAGAAGTAAAAGCTTTCCTGATGCTCCAAAGTTGCCAGACCACTGAGGAAGTAGCCAACCTCACAGAACGCTACTTTGAGGCCTAGTTAGCTGGCACCCCAAAAGGGGGCGTTCTGAAGGTGGCTGGGGCCGCTATCTTTGGGAGATCAGAAAGGAACCTAAGAGTTAAAATATCCAGTGTGAATGCTGTTGTGCCCTTGTCAAAAGGGAAATGTTATAACTGTGGTAAAGTAGGGCATTTTCGAAGAGACTGTACAGTGCGAACAGCACTAGTGTCTGGGAGAGAAAAACAGGTACAAGAGGGGTTCCTGTTAAAGGTACAAGTAGAGGGCATTGAAGCCCAGGCACTGCTTGACTCAGGTGCTGACCAGAGCATGGTCTCGAGGAAGCTCTGGCAGGCCATTGAAGCCCGCCTGCGATCAGCACCGAGTCAAGCAGAGGGGCAAGTCAAAATTTGCTGTGTGCATGGGGCATCTTCTTATTACCCCCTATATAGGTTGTCTGTAAAAGGGCTGGGAACCGAAAAGGAGGTGTGGGTGGCCATAGTCCCACGGCTCCCTCATGACATCATCCTGGGGAGAGATTGGCCTCCATTCTGCAAAGGGATGGAGAGGGGCTTAAATGAAAAAACAGGCCTAGTATCTACCCGGTCCCAGGCAGGCACCTCAGGGGTAAGGGTGCTGTCAGCAGAAGGGACAGAGGAACTGCCTAAGGATAGGGAGGAATCCCCAGAGCATGAAGATAGATTGGAAGAAGAGGTATCAGATACACTTCCTGTACATGAGGATCTAGTCAGCGCTCCTACCAAAAAGATCAGGAAAGAAAAGGCCGAGAGGCGCCAAGAGAGGTGGCGTAGGACCCAAGGGAGGGCTGAGCTAGAAGCTGGAGAGGGGTTACCCTGGGTTCCCGCAGAGCTTGTCAGAAAATTTCCTTCCTTTCCAAAGGAACAACAGGCTGACCCTGCTTTGAAGCGAGCATTTCAATTTGCCCAAGAGGATAGAAATACCCTTCCTAGATTCCTCTTAGATAAAGGGGTGTTATATAGGGAAAGCAATGACCCACATACAGGGGCAGTGAGAAAACAGCAAGTGGTGCCAACTACGTTCAAAGCGGTAGTTCAACGGTTGGCCCACGATCACCCAGTAGGCAGCCACAAAGGAATTCAGGGGACATTAGACCAAATCCTGGCCCGTTTTTACTGTCCAGGGGTCTTTAAAGAGACTACCCGATACTGTGAATCATGTCCCACTTGTCAACGGGTTACCTCCACTAAGCCAAGGGCCGTGCCCATGATACCCACGCCCACCATATCAACACCAATTCCCAAATGGCGATGGACATTGTAGGACCCCTGGTTAAGGCACCGAGGGGCTTCCAATATATCTTAGTGATAGTAGACCAGGCTACTCGTTTCCCCTGGGCAATACCCTTACGAAGCACCTCGGCTAGGACGATAGCCTTGGAACTAATTAAATTGTTCTGTGAAATTGGATTTCCGCAGGAAATGCTCACAGACCAGGGAAGTAATTTCATGTCAAGGTACCTAGCCATGTTGTGGGATGCCTTTGGGGTACGTCACATAAGGACCGCTGCCTATCATCCCCAGTCCAACGGACTGGTAGAGAGGATGAACCAGACTATTAAGCAGATGTTAAGACGTGGCCTAAATGGGAAAATGTCTGAGTGGGACACTTTACTCCCATTTGTTTTATATGCGTGTCGGGAGTGCATACAGGCATCCTTGGGGGCATCACCCTATGAATTATTGTTTGGCCAGGCTACCAGAGGGATTTTAGATATATTGCGCGAACAATGGGTGGAGCCAGAAATGGATGAAATTGGGGTACCTCAGTTTCTTAGGGATCTGAGAAATTGCCTGAAAAGGACGTCCCAAGCGTCTGTAGAGAATTTGCAGGCCAGTCAACAACGTCAAAAACGATATTATGACCGAGGGACGAGACCTCGGCAATTAGATATAGGTGATAAGGTAATAATCCTGGTGGCCGACGCGGGACCCAAATTTGAGTCCCATTGGAGAGGGTCATGTACGGTAGTAGAAAAGGTAGGTCCCGTTTCCTACGCGGTGGAAAATGATAGGGGGCGCCGCCAAGTATACCACCTAAATGTCCTAAAACCTTGGCAGGAGAGGTCAGCGACAGCAAGGCTGGCTAGGGTGGAAAAACACATGAGCGTCCCGTTGAGGATTACGAGCTGTCCGAATAAAAGTTCGGCAGCCCGTAATATCTTAAGGGGGGGGATCTGTCATGTAGAAGACCCTTCTGAGGCTATGGAGCTAAGTGAAACAGAGGAATTTGCTTCAGAAACTGACAGGCAGGCAGAGCACATGGCTCAGGGTTTCCAAGGGAAACGTAAACAAAGTGAGTCACGAGACGAACAAACATGCCCATGCTGCAACGTATCCCCAAGCTCAGGAATTAAGGGAAAACACCTGGTTGGGGGAGGGGCGGAGCTGAGCCCTAAGAAGCAGGGATATAAAAAGTGCTCACTAGATTTGACCAGTAGAACCGAGAAGGAGACAGGGGAAGAGGTGAGGAGAGCAACGGGAGACGCAACAGCCAGAGTAAGAAGGAGCCAGAGAGCCCATGCCCAAAAGCCAGGTGGGAGCAGCCCAGGACCGGTGCCATACCTTGAAGGCAACCGGAGGGAGAGACTGCCTGAGAGGCTAGTTTGGGAGCACTCAGAAACTCCAGGGAGAGAGAAGTGCGGGCCTGAGGATATTTGTATGTCTGAGGAAAAGGCTGAGAAGCTAAAAGGCAGGAAAACACAGTCAGTGTTTTTATAACCCTTGCTGGCCTAGCAGTGCTGAGAAGTTCTTCCTTTCTAAAGCCAAAAGGTTGGCTGCACAAATTATATAGAGGTGAAACTAGCTATAAAGGTTTTCCTTGTGCTTGCCAAGAAGTAGTGGACTCTCCTTATATTAACTGCAATATATATGGTACTTCACAACCCTGCTCATTAGAGTGCTATGAAAAGAAGCCTCGGGAAGACAGAGGGGGAGTGTACTTTGAAACGCCGTATAGCAGTGTGCAAACTTACCCAGCTGATAGTGTTCCAGAGGAAATGCAGATAGGGTCTGTTATTGAGGTTCTCCAGGACCAAGCAGGAAGTCAGTCCTCACTTATGGGTGATGTCGGCGCCGACGGAGCCCTCGCGGAGCAATTTTCCCCAGCTTTCAAAGAAAGCCTTTGGGAATTGCAGCGCGCATGCGCGGTCCTCTTCCCGCCCAAGGGTGCCATCTTAGCCAGTCTTCTTTTTTCCGCGGAGCCCTACAGACGTACCCGTCGTGTCCCCGCGAAAAAGTTGATTTTTACTCATATTTTCTCTTTTTTCCTTCGGTTCGACGCCGGTCTTTTTCCCGCCCGGACTCGCGACGCCGGTCACGAGTCCTCTTCTTCTTTTTCGGTTTTTCTGACTTAGTCAGTTTCGTTTTCGGTTTTTCCCTGGCAGCCCGGTCCTTTGACCTCGCCGGGGCCCTTTTTCCCCCCGATGGCTGCCAGTGGTTTCAAACGGTGTGGTCAGTGTGACTGAAATATGTCACTAACTGACACACACGACAATTGCCTCCGCTGCCTGGGCCCGGATCATGAAGAAATGATCTGTGGGCCCTGCGGCAAAATGTCCTCCAAAGCGTTGAGAAGTCGGCGGCATCAGCGGGATAGGATCTTCGCTGACCCCAGCCGTACCCGGACCTCGTCGGAGGCCTCCGCGTCCAGAGGTTCCAGCTCGGACCGTCGCCGGAGTTCCTCCGACAGGGGTTCTCCCTCCGGGGACCATCGACGAAAGGTGAAACCCGCGAGGGCGTCGTCGGTGGACGCTCCTGGCTCCGCGAGGGCCAGGTCGCATAGCCCCGATAGCCGTCCCGGGTCCTTGGAGAAGGAGCACCTCTCGAAGCGACCTCGCCTGGAGTCGGAGCTGCCTGCTCGGGTAAGTCCTGTGGTCCTCCTGGACTCGCCTCCGAGACCGCCGACGTCGGGCCCGACGCCGTCGGGGCCCGAGTCGCGGGCTGCTGGGTCACCTGAGCTCGGACTCAGGTTGACGGCCTTGGAGAGCAGACTGTCTGCCTTCATGGACCAGCAGCGGGCACTGCTCGCTGGCTTCGCTGGCGCCGCTGCCCCGACCGCCGGGACGTCGACGTCTAAGTCGAGCCCGGAGACCGAGCCGATCCTCGAGTCGATGCGAACTCGAGTCGATCCTCGGTCGAGGTCACCCTCGGCCTCCTGTTCGGGACCGAGGTCGCCGATGCCGACTCCCTCGGCGTCGGGGCGGCAGGCGCCGCGCCCTGCCCGGGCCGACCCCACCGAGTCCTCGTCGGAGTCGGTCTGGGAGTCTGAAGAGGAAGAGTCGCCTGATTCTTTTCGGACTCGGTGTGTCCCCTCGGACTCACCTGAGTCCGAACCTCAGAAGCAGTCCCCCCCGGAGGATGCCCGGTTCTCGGACTTCGTCAGGGATATGGCCAAGGCTTTGGCCTTCCCTGCGGATCCCGAGGAGGAGCCTCGAGCCAAAGAGCTCGACGCCCTCCAGTATGACTCTCCCGCCAGGGAACACTTTACTGTACCGGTTCCTCCCATGCTGGAACGACTACTCTTCCGCATGTGGGAGAGTCCGGCCACCTCGCCGGTCCTGAGCAAGCGGGTCGATTCTATCTATCGAGTCCGCAAGAGCCCTGGCTTCCAAAAAGCACAGTTACCACACCATTCCATGGTAGTGGAATCGGCCATGCATCGTCTTAAGAGCCAGAAGATGCACTCCTCGGTGCCTCCTGGCAGGGAGGCCCGTAACCTGGATGGCCTTGGTAAGAAGTGTTTCCAGGGCTCTATGCTTGCGTGTCGTGTCCAGACCTACCAGCTATACATGGGCATGTATCTCCGAGACCTGGCTAAAGAGCTAGCCGGATTCTCCGCTGGTTTGTCCGAGGAACCCTTGCGGAGGTTCCTGGCCTTGTCCACTGGCATTCGGGAATGCTCAAAATTCATATCCCGAGCAGCCTATGATGGCTTTGAAGCATCGGCTCGAGTGGCCGCAGCCGGCATCGGTGCCCGCCGACAGGCTTGGCTTCAGTCGTCTGACCTTGAGCCCTGGGTGCAGGACAAGTTGGTCGATGTCCCCTGCCGAGGCGAAAACCTCTTTGGCAAGCCCATGGCTGAAAAGGCTGCACAAATTGAGACGGAGACTCTCACCAGGACTAGGCTTTCTAGGAAGACCTCCGCCCCTTCCCAGAAAAAGAAGGGCTCGGGAAAGAAGTCCTTTTACCCGAGGAAGGCGGCTGCCTACAAACAATACCCCCAATATCTGGCCCCTGCAGCTCCCCAACAGGGCCAGCAGGCCAAGGGACGGGGTAACGGGTCCCGTAGGCAGCAAGCCCCCAAGCCTGCACCACCAGCCCCTGCTCTGCAGGGTGGGGGTTTTTGACTCCTTAAGCATAGCCTCTCCCCCCCCGCTGGTTCCTCCCAGCACCGGAGGCCGGCTGGTTCACTTCGCCCACAGGTGGTCCAGCATCACCTCAGATGCCTGGGTGCTTCAAGTCGTGCGAGAAGGCTATCTTCTCCACTTCCACCAGGTCCCTCCCTCCTATTTTCCGGGAGAACCTCCACGACCCCTTCTGCACAGGGACTTACTCCTTCAGGAGTTAGCAGGTCTTCTACAGGAACAGGCGGTGGAACCGGTGCCCCACCACCTGAAAGGTCAAGGCTTTTATTCCAGGTATTTTCTAGTACCAAAAAGGACAGGAGGCCTCAGACCCATCCTGGACTTGCGCAACCTCAACAAATTCCTCGTGCGGGAAAAGTTCAAGATGCTTACCCTTGGAATCCTTCTGCGCTACCTCCAGCAGGGAGATTGGCTATGCTCCTTGGATCTAAGGGATGCCTACACGCACATCCTTATCCACCCAAGCCACCGCCAGTACCTAAGGTTTGTGGTGGCCGGAAATCATTACCAGTACAGAGTACTACCCTTTGGCCTGTCCTCTGCACCGCGAGTCTTCACAAAATGTCTCGCGGTGGTGGCGGCCCATCTCCGGCTTCACGGCCTCTATGTCTTTCCGTACCTCGACGACTGGCTCATCAGGGCAGCGTCCGCTCCGGAGGTCACCAACGCCACACGCCACACGGTGACTCTTCTGCAGTACTTGGGCTTTGTTATAAACTTCGCAAAGTCCACTTTGCTCCCCTCACAGGATCTCGAGTTCATCGGCGCAAGGCTGCACACTCCTCAGGCACGAGCGTTCCTACCGCTCGACAGAGCTCAACGGCTCATGGACCTAGCCGACCGTTTTCGCAGCCAGCCCCTGGTCTCCGCCAGGCGCTTCCTGAGACTACTCGGCCATATGGCTTCCACCGTCCATGTGACCCCCAATGCCCGCCTGAATATGCGGCCTGCTCAATGGTGTCTCCGCCAGCAGTGGCAACAAGCCACAGGCGGCCTAGCAGACCTAGTGCGCGTCTCCGAGCCGCTGATCTCGTCTCTCCAGTGGTGGCTTCATCGGCCGAACCTGGTACTCGGCATGCCTTTCCAGTCACCTCAGCCGGCCCGGGTGCTGACAACGGATGCATCCCTCCTGGGCTGGGGAGCACATTGCCAAGGGGCACGTACTCAGGGCCTCTGGACCACGTGGGAGTCTGCTCAGCAGATCAACTTCCTGGAGCTCAGAGCGATCCGCCTGGCTCTCAAGGCCTTCTCCCACCTGACCTCTCACCAGTCCGTCCTTGTCCAGACGGACAATCAAGTTGCCATGTTCTACGTGAACAAGCAGGGGGGCACGGGCTCCTTCCCTCTCTGTCGGGAGGCACAGAAGCTCTGCTCTTGGGCCGTCAGTCACGGCGTTCTTCTCAAGGCAGTTTATCTCCCAGGCCAAGAAAATTGCCTGGCGGACAAACTCAGCAGGATCCTCCAGCCGCACGAGTGGCGCCTGGATCCCTTGGTAGTTCAGAAGCTCTTTCTAAAGTGGGGCCTCCCCACGATGGATCTCTTTGCCAGCCCTCTCAACCGGCAACTTCCTCGCTTCTGCTCTCGTCAGCCGCATCCCCTTCGAGGTGCGGCAGACGCTTTTCTACTCTCATGGGCGGAGAGCCTTCTGTATGCTTTTCCTCCCATCCCGCTAGTCTCTCGAACTCTTTTCAAGGTTCTCCGAGACAAAGCTTCCATGATCCTGATCGCTCCTCGCTGGCCCAGACAGCCGTGGTTTCCACTCCTGCTGCAATTAGCGGTGGAGGATCCATTCCCTCTAAGATAGCAGACTGCCTTACCCAAATGGCGAAGTGGTGCCAAAACAACAATCTAGCTATAAACTACAACAAGACTGAAGCTTTAATCATCACTCGAAACCAAAGCTTCACACACCCACCAAACATAAAGATACAAAGCACCACGATACCGATAAGATCGGAGGTGAGATACCTTGGGGTTACTCTGGACAGTAAACTCAACCTCAAACCACACATAGACAAAACAATCCAAAAAGCATATTACAGGATGCGAATCATCAGGAGACTGAAACCACTCCTCGCTCCAGAACACTTCCGTACAGTCTGTCAAGCACTGATAACCCCAATACTGGACTTCTGCAATCCGATATACCTCGGACTACCAAAACAAGCTCTCAAACCACTACAGCTGGCACAAAACACTGCAGCTCGAATCATATCCGGAGCCGCAAGGCAGGAGCACATCACACCTACACTAAAGGACTTACACTGGCTCCCAATCATTGCTCGCATCAGATACAAGACTATCATAAACCTATTTAAGATAAAAGAACACACATCAGCCAACAGCCTCCACCTGCTCATACAACCGGAAACCAGCGCACGTCCCAGAAGAAGTCAAATACGCAACCGAGTCAGCACCCCAAATGAGTACAAGCACACACGCAAGGACACAACAGACAGAGCTCTCTCCATGGCTGCTCCAACAATATGGAACAATCTACCGGACGATCTAAGGGCAACTCCAGACCTCAAAGACTTCAGAAAACAACTGAAAACCATGCTGTTCATAGAGCACTATGGTCACATCACATAACCTAAGAGAATGGATAACAGCACTCCAATCCTCCCAAACAACTGAATATATATAAAATATGATTCTAGCACCACTGTAAATAGCCCACCCTGTATATAGCTCAAACAAATCAAGCACCCAACACATCCCTCACACAACTAAGTTTTATCCTCACTGCATGTACAACACACACACTTTACCTGATTGCTTGCTGTGATACCACCTTGATTATTAAGATAAGGCGGTTTAGAAATACTGTTAAATAAATAAAATAAATAAAAAACCGGATCTCCTCACTCAAGATCATGGGTCTCTGCTACACCCCAACCTCAGATCTCTCAATCTAATGGCCTGGCTGCTGAGAGGGTAGTCCTTGCTCCCCTTCTCCTGCCGGCAGAGGTGGAAGAGGTCGTCTTAGCTTCTCGGCGACCTTCTACCCGCAAATGCTACGCCCTTAAATGGCGTCGCTTTTCCGTTTGGTGTACCCAGCAGTCTCAGGATCCCTTCTCCTGCTCGGTGTCGGTGATCTTGCAGTACTTGCTCTACCTCTCTAATCTGGGACTTAAGTCCAACTCCGTCAAAGTTCACCTCAGTGCTCTTTCAGCACATCATGTACCGGTGGACGGCAGACCTCTTTCCAGCGACCCTCTCGTAGCGAGGTTTCTCCGAGGTCTCCTTCTACTTAAACCACCTCTCCGCCCGCCAGCGCCTGACTGGGATCTGAATGTGGTTTTGCAGCGGATCACCTGTCCGCCTTTTGAACCTATGGCTACCTGTTCTCTCCGTTTTCTTTCTTGGAAAACATTGTTCTTGATAGCCCTCACTTCCGCTAGGCGCGTAAGTGAATTGCAGGCCCTCGTGTCTGATCCCCCTTACACTCGGTTCTACAAAAATAGGGTAGTCCTACGGACTCACCCAAAATTTCTTCCAAAAGTGGTCTCCCCCCTTTCACATCAATCAGGAGGTGGTACTTCCGACCTTCTTTCCCAGACCACACTCCAGCCGAGCTGAAACGGTCCTCCATACCCTGGACTGTAGAAGGGCATTGAACTTCTACCTTGACCGTACGCGGGAGCACCGTAAAGCTGCTCAGCTTTTTGTGTCTTTTGACCCCAATAAATTGGGGCTCCCGGTCTCCAAGCGTACTCTGTCCATCTGGGTTGCGGACTGTATCACTTGGGCTTATGGGGCAGCCGGACTCTCCTTGGAAGGTCGAGTCACGGCTCATTGCGTTCGGGCAAAGGCTACGACAGTGGCTTACCTCCGCTCTGTTCCGCTGGCAGACATCTGCCGGGCCGCTACTTGGTCTTCGAGCCAGACCTTTGCGGTCCATTACTGTCTCGAGAGGGAGTCCCGCAGGGACAGTGCTTTCGGACAGGCAGTCCTCCGTAATCTCTTTGAGGTTTGAGCAACTCCTACCCTCCATCCCGGATGTGGGCTACCGGTGGGTAATAATTCAGCGAAGATTCCTTCCTTCTGTGCTGCTGAGCTAGAGGGAGCTCATTTTTGTGCTTAGGGTCTCCGGTAGCCTTAAGCTTGGGAGTCCCATAAGTGAGGACTGACTTCCTGCTTGGTCCTGGAGAAAGCGTAGTTACTCACCTGTAACAGGTGTTCTCCAGGAGCAGCAGGAATCAGTCCTCACAACCCTCCCTCCTCCCCTTGGAGTTGCAATCATCTGCTTTAGTTTTTTTGCAAATTTTTATGCTGTCTTTTTTAGCTATGTCATCTGACTGGCTAAGATGGCACCCTTGGGCGGGAAGAGGACCGCGCATGCGCGCTGCAATTCCCAAAGGCTTTCTTTGAAAGCTGGGGAAAATTGCTCCACGAGGGCTCCGTCGGCGCCGACGTCACCCATAAGTGAGGACTGATTCCTGCTGCTCCTGGAGAACACCTGTTACAGGTGAGTAACTACGCTATATAACAGATGAGCAAATGGACTGCACGTTATCACTAGCTGAACATATTATATCACTTTGCTGACCAGGCTGTTGAGAAGGCTGTCTAAACAGCAGAAGAAAAGCAAAGTGTTTCTTTTGTATAAAAAGTGACTGTTACTTTTGAGTTTGTGTTAAGCACTGCATATTTTGAAGCTTGACGCTAAAGAAGCTGTTTTGTTCTAAGTTCCTGAAAAGTTTTCTTTATGCCAGTTGCATATGGCAATTTTGTCCTAAGTTTTCACATGCATTTAATCCGCCCGGAAGGGGAAATAAAAACCTTGTCATTTTGCCTGAAACCACTCGACTACAATTATTTCCTTCTTGGAGAGTAAGAGGAACTACAACTCCCATAAGGCAGCACAGGAACAAATACTCTGCCACACTTTCTAAGTTGGAATACCCAGGTGGACCAACCCTATGAGCCCCAGGCTCTGGCGAGATTACTGGTGACACTAAAGAATACCAAAAGGATATCTATTTGTGCTTTATCGACTATAGCAAAGCTTTTGACTGTGTAAACCATGAGAAACTCTGGGCCACATTAAGAAGCATGGGAATACCAGAACACCTGATCGTTCTCTTGCACAATCTGTACATTGATCAAGAAGCAACAGTTCGAATGGAACAAGGAGAAACAGAATGGTTTAAAATAAGCAAAGGTGTAAGACAAGGCTGCATACTTTCCCTCTACCTGTTTAATTTATATGCAGAACAAATCATCAGAGAAGCAGGATTGTATGAAGACAACAGAGGTGTGAAGATTGGTGGAAGACTCATCAACAACCTTCGCTATGCTGATGATACCACATTACTGGCGAAAAGTGAAGATGATCTGAAACATTTGTTTCTCACAATCAAAGAACATAGTCTCAAAATGGGCCTGCACCTTAATGTAAAGAAGACAAAGATCATGAGAACTGGCATAATCAACAGGTTCATCGTCGAAGGAGAAGAAATTGAAATCGTGAATAACTTTAACCTACTTGGATCAACTATCAATAAAGAAGCAACAAGCAGTCAAGAAATCAGACGACGCATTGCTCTTGGCAGAATGGCTATGAAAGACCTACATAAGTTTCTCAAGAGCAGAGATGTCTCTCTCCATACAGAGATTTGACTTGTTCAAGCCATGGTATTTTCAGTAACATCATATGGATGTGAAAGCTGGACAGTGAAAAAGATAGACAGGAAGAAAATTGATGTCTTTGAATTATGGTGCTGGCGGCGAATACTGTGTATACCATGGACTGCCCAAAGAACAAACCAGTCTGTACTAGAGGAGATCAAACCTAAGCTTTCTTTAGAAGCTCAGATGACAAGACTTCAACTTTCATACTTTGGACACATCATGCGGAGAGAGAGATCATTAGAGAAAGACATCATGCTTGGCAAGATAGAAGGTCAACGCAAAAGAGGAAGGCCAGCAATGAGATGGATCGATACAATAACAGCAGCTACGGGTACCAGTCTGTCAACAATGAGCCGCCTGACTGAAGACCGAACACAATTTAGGATAGCTATCCAGAGGGTCGCCATGAGTCGACTCCGACTCGACGGCACTTAACAACAACAACAACAATCTGTAAGCCACAAACACTGTGACTTAATCATGATAAAATACATACACTTAGCCATTTGTCTTATCTACAGAGCCCCAAACACTCCCGCTGATGAGACATCCAATATCCTCAAAGCCATATGTTTGGCCAGCTCTCCTCATAAGCTGCTTATATTACTAGGCGACCTAAACCTGAGCTTCGCACCTAGCAGAGGAGAAGCTACGTTCACAAGGCAATGGAATCATGTAACTTCTGCCAAATCCTCAAGGTACCCTCTCACCATTCAGGCTCTACTCTGGACCTCATCTTTGTCCCCAAGAACCTTCACTCACAGGACAGAATAATGACCCCTCTTGCCCTACCAATACCCTGGTCAGATCAGCATGCTATACACTTCAAGACTGACCTCCCCCAACAAGGAAACTCTGAAAGAATATTTAAAGGATGTAACCAAGACCAATTCCTCAAAGATATTCTTCCCAGCCTCCCCCAGGACTTTGCAGATACTGATGAGGCAATTAAAGCCTGGAACTCCACCATCAATGTAGCAGTGAAACCGCCTTAGCACCCAAATCTTGGAAATAGAGAACAAAGATCCAAATCTGCCCCATGGTATTCTGAAACAATAAGAGAAAACAAACAAAACCTTTGCCAGCTAGAGCATAAATGGACACACGACTGGTCACAAGCCACCCTTCTTCAATACCAGAAAATGCAAAGAGAGTAAGTGATGTCACCCGCCTGTATGGCTGTGTGAACGGAGAGCTCCGGACCAACCCCCGTGAAAAGTGTGCTTAATTGCCCCTTCTGGCAGCGAAGAGTGGTGGAAGTAATTGGAGTGCCCAGAGTAAGGAGTGGGGCCATGGCGACTCGCAAAAAGGTAGCGGATATGCGCAATTATGCGTATGTTGCAGCGAGTGCGAGTGGCGGGCCTGCAGAAGGCAAAATGGCGGGAGACGATCGAGGGAGGATCAAGCAGGCTGTGAAGCACGGAGCTGATCTGGAACTCGGGTCGGGAGGTGGTGGAGAGACGGCGGGCCCAGCAGTGTCTCAAGAGGAGATGGAGTGGTTTGCTGAGGTAAAGGCCGAGGTCTTATCTGCGAAGCAGGCTTTGGAAGTGTTGATGAGTGGCCTGACAGAGGAGGTGGTGGAGGTCACTGTATGCATGGGAGAACATGAGAACCGCTTGCAGAAGTTGGAGCTAGAGTTGGAGGAGCGGGCTGCGCATCAATCGCAGGAGGAGGATTGGAAGGAGCAAATGCAGCTGAAGCTGGAGGATTTAGAAAATCGCTCTAGGCAAAATAATTTGAGAATCAAGGGGGTGCCCGAGGATTATGAACTTCGAGACTGTGCTAAGGTGGCAGTGTCTATCTGCCGAGAGGCCCTGAAGCAGGGAGGGGAGGAGGTGGGTGAGGTTGATATTCAAGTGGACAGAGCCCCCCGGGCATTGGGGCTGATAAGAAACAACCGGCCCAGGGATATTGTCATCTGCTTGAAAGACTATCAGCTAAAGGAGCGGATTGCAGCAAAGATGAGGGGGATGTGGACCTTCATCTGGCAGGGCTACTCTGGCTATTTATGCTGATTTGTCCCTTGGGACTCTGCAATGGAGGCGAGCTTTGGCCCCAATTACAAGCCAGCTACGGAAGATGGAGTTAAGGTATCGTTGGCTTTACCCCTTCGGGTTGGCGTTTACGAAGGTGGAACGGACTTGGAAAGTGAACTCTCTGGAAGCGGTGTATGTAGCTCTGAAAGCTGCTGGGGTGGCGATACCAGGGGCGGTGGAGTCCACGGAAGAAGATCAACAGGGCCAGGAGGAGGAGCAGAGGTCTCGGTGTGGAAAGGAGCAGGGAGAGCGACTGGAGGAGGGCGAGCGCGACCTACGGAGGATGCAGCGGAAAGGAACTAAGTGTTGATCCACAGGAGGAGCTGTGTGGCTTTGTTGTTTAATGTTGGACAGAGTGAGATGTTATTAGGATAATAGGTGTTCAAAGAAGTATTTGGGGGTAGTGGGGAAGGAGGGAGAGGGTGTCTTTATGGTTAAGGGGAGTCCTCGGGATAGGGTGGGGGAGGGAAAGGAGAGATGAGGGAGTGGGGGGATAAGGGGAGGGGGATAGGGGGATGGATTGGGCTGGGAGAGGTTGGGTGATTGGGGGTGTGGAATGGGGAGGGGGGTGGGGGGCAGTGGTAGCATACTGAGAGTGGGGAGAGAAGGGGAGATCAGTGGGGGGGTCTGGGAGAGGCGGGTGTGGCACAACTCCATATTGGCCTCAAGCAGGAGTGCGGGGGGGAGGGGGGCAGGCAGGGGAGGGGGAAGGGGTGGGGGGTGGGGGGAGGATTGGGAGGGGGGTTAGGGAGCAGATGGTGGTAGGGACACTGAATGTTAAGGGATTGCGAACGTGGCTTAAGCGACGTCTTCTGGAGCGAGAAGGGAGTAGGATGAAGGCGGACTTTATGTGTATTCAGGAGATGCACCTGAAGGTGGGTCAGGAGGGGCTGCTATGCTCGGTGCAGAATCCTAGGGTGGTGTTGGGGGGGCAGCGGGCCCAGCCCCGGAAAGGAGGGATGGGGATTATGATCGGGCAGGAGTATAAGGATGGAGTGATGGAGGAGAGGAGGGATAAGCAGGGGAGGTGGGTGGCAGTTCGGGTCAAGGTAGAGGGGGAGCAGTTATGGGTGGTAAGTTTGTATGCGTCTAATGTACAAAGGAAGGAGTTTTTTGATCGGCTCCGGGTGGAGATGGGGGGTGGGGTGATGTGCCTGTGATTATGGGGGGGGGGGATTTTAATATAACGGTGAACCCCAAATTGGATAATACGGGGGGTGGAGGGGAAGGGGGGGTCGGATAGACGAAGTTTACTGCGCATGCGGGAGGAACTAGGCTTGGTGGATGTGTGGAGGAGTAGGCACCAAGGGGAAAAGGGGTACACATTTTATTCACCCCCACACGGGACGTATAGTCGGTTGGATATGGTGTGGGTCACTAAGGTTTGGCAGGGTAGGGTGCGGAGGGTGGAAATCGGGACCAGTACTTGGTCTGATCATGCTCCGGTGCACATGGCGTTAGGGGAGAAGGATACTGGCATCAAGTTTTGGAGGTTGAATGAGGGGCTCTTGGCTGAGCAAAAGCATGTGGCGAGTCTGAGGGGGGTTATTCAGGAGTATGTGCGGTTTAATTTAGGGGGGGAGGTGCCGCTGGGGGTCACCTGGGATGGTTTGAAGGCGGTTGTGAGGGGCCACCTGATAGCTATAGGAGCACAGGTTAAGAGGCAGAGGGAGAGGGCAGAAGTGGAGTTGGAGCAGCAAATAGGGGTGCTGGAGCGGCAGCATCAGGGCTGCGCTGATCCTAAGATACTGGCGCAGTTTCGAAAATTGAAGGTGGACCTGTGTCAGTTAGGGGCAGCGGAAGTGGCTCATAATTTGGCAAAGCTAAAATGCGGGTGGTTTGAAGGGGGGAATAAAATAGGGAAGAGATTAGCTAGGTGGTTGAAGGTCAGGCAGGGGAAATCTCATATAGTGGGCATTCGGTCAAAGCAGGGGTGAATGGTTTACCAGCCACGGGAGATTCATCAAGTCTTTGTGGAGTATTATGAGAGGCTGTATAGTAGCGAGGTGAAGGGGAGGGGGGAGAGGGGGGAGGAGTTTTTGGCGGAGTGTCACTTGCCACGTTTAATGGCGGAGGAGGCAGTGGAGTTGGGGAGGCCGGTGGGGATAGCTGAGATAGGTAGGGTGATTAAGACTCAGGGAAGGGAAGTCGCCTGGATTGGATGGCCTCACGGCGCGATTTTATAAACTCATGCAAGGGGAACTTCAGGACTTTTTGCAGAAGGTGTTTAATGGAGTGTTTGGGGGGAGGAGTTGCCCCTCCATGGCTGAGGCGGGGATCACGGTCCTCCCCAAACCAGGGAAGGATGCCACGACATGTGGAGCTTATAGACCGATATCTCTCATTAATGTTGATGCGAAGCTGCTAGCTAAGATATTGGCAGCGCAGTTGCAGCAATATATGCAGCGGTTGGTGCACAAAGATCAGATGGGGTTTATTAAGGGGCGGCAGGGGGGGATAATATTCGAAAGTTGTTGAATATAATTTGGGAGTTGCAGAGCCAGGCGAAGGAAGCGGTGTTTCTTACGGTTGATGCCGAAAAGGCATTTGATAGGGTGGAGTGGGGTTTTATGTGGCAGGTACTGGAGACAATGGGACTGGGGGGGAGGGGGGGTTCTGACATGGGTGTAGGCACTATATCGGAGTCCAAGGGCTTGTATACAGATAAATGGGGGCTATTCAGATGGGTTTGGATTGGGTAGGGGTACGAGGCAGGGGTGCCCGTTGTCGCCCCTGCTGTTCGTGTTAGTTATTGAACCCCTGGCGGCGTTTATTAGGAACCAGGTGGATATTGAGGGGGTGCGGGTCGGAGAGCAAGTTAGCAAGGTGGCGTTGTTCGCCGATGATGTAATCTTTACTCTGAGTAGGCCGTTCTGGAGTTTGCCTAATCTGGTAAAGGTGATTGGGAGATATAGTGAGGTGGCAGGGTATAAGATGAATGCTAGTAAAACGGAACTTTTGGGGTTTAATTTGGCAGAGGGGTTGGAGCATTGATTAAAGGCGGCTTTTCCCTTTAAGTGGGTACAGGGGACCTTTAGATATTTGGGTATACAGTTGGGGAAGAGCTGGTTTAGGGTAACTGACTGGAATTATAGGCCTCTACTGCAGAACCTTCAAAGGGATTTGGCTAGATGGCAGGGGATTCACTTGTCATGGCTGGGAAGGATAGCCACGATAAAGATGAACGTCCTCCCGAGGATTTTGTTTGTTTTTATGGCATTGCCGAGTCGTGTCCTGAGGCGACTACTTAAGGAGCTTCAGGATATGATTATGCGCTTCATATGGGAGGGAAAGGCCCCTAGAGTAAGCCGGGAGATGATGTTTAAGGCACGAGAGGAGGGGGGGTTGGGGGTACCTAACGTGGTGGCTTATTATGAAGCTGCGCAGTTGAGGGCTCTGTTTGCTTGGAGAGAGAGGGGGGAGACCCCACAGTGGGTGTTTATGGAAAGGGCCCGGGGAGAAAATTTGGAGGGGCAGATCTGGGGGAGTTTAGGGGGGGGGGTAGAGGTGAGATAATCCAATGGCAGAGTTGACATGGGAGATTTGGGAAAAGCGGAAGAGGGTTTTGCTGGAGGGAAAGAGCTGGTCGCGGGAGATGCATTTGTGTTGTTTGCCAGGGTTTGAGGGGGGGGGCTGGCGGGGGATTTTTCAGGAGTGGGTGGGGAAGGGCCTGATTAGAGTTGGGCAGCTGGTGGATGGTGCGGGGAAGTTGATCCCATTTTCAGAGGTGCAGAGGAGGTTTGGAGTGTCAGATCGAGGGGTTTTTCTCTATGCGCAGTTGTGGTATTATTTCCAGCGTGAAGGGGTGAGAAGGGACTTGGGTCGGAGGAGGACGTTTTTTGAGCAGTTAATGGAAAGGAAGGAGGATCTCAAAGGATTGGTGTCCCGGATCTATCTGGTTTTCAGCAGCCCGGAAAGGGGGACAGTGCGATGGCAGGAGAAATGGGAGATGGACTTGGAGGGGTCTTGGGGGGAGGAGAGATGGAGGGAAATTTATGACAGGGAGAGGCGATTAGGGTGGGGAACAGTGTTGGTGGAGAATTGTATTAAGATTCGGTTGAGAATGGTGTGGACGCCGGCGCGGCTTAGGGCAGTGGGGAATGTGGAGGCGGGTGTATGTTAGAGGGGGTGTGGGCACTGGGGGGACTTAGAGCATATGCTCTGGGGATGCCCAAAGATGCAGAGGTTATGGGGGGAGGTGGAAAGGTTCTATCAGGAAGTGATGGGGGTGGGGATAAAGTTGGGTTGGGGGATGGTGGGATTGTTGGAGGGACAGGAGGGGGAGGATATGGGTGGTATCAGGTTTTGGCATTACTGTGTTGTGGTGGGCCGGCTGGCAGTGCTGCAACGTTGGAAGGGGGAGGAGGGACCTGGGATGGGGGAAGTCCTGGGTAGAGTGGAATATTTTTGGCATATGAGTTTAGTGGGGGCCTATAGCAGAAATCAGCGGAAGAGACACAGGGAGGTATTTAACTGAATACAGTCGTTCATTCTCAAATGTAAATAGACACATTTTAATTTTCAATGTAAATAGTTCTATTTTACGGCACTCTTATTGCCCCAGTTCTAATTGTTCTGATATTTAATGGGTTAAATGTTAAAAAAATGTTCTACAACTGTTCCATGTAAAATAATAATAGTTCCCTATTATTAAGTATTATTGTTCTATGTAAACTGCCACTGATCTCTGGAAGAGGCGGTATAGAAAAATGTATAAATAAATAAATAAAATAAATGGCAAGCTTATGAGGTTTGGAGGGAGGGGAGAGGGATATTGGGGGGGGGAAATGAATGATTGATTGATTGTATAGTTGTCACTGAGGGTGGGCTAGTGGGTCTTTTGGGGGGGTAGTTTTAAGAGGGGTATTAACCATGGCATAACTGGCAGTACGGAATGGGTTCTGTTGGGCCTTTCTGTTGCTAGGATGGGGTATTACTATGTGGGGGAGGGATTTGATATAGGGCTACAGTGTATATTTTAAATGATAGTTGTTTATGCGTATGTATTAGTTAGCGGTTGAAGGGGGGGTTTGTGAGCGTGTTGGGAGGTTTGGGAGTTGGGCTATTGTGGATAGTTGGTACTGTGTTATGATGTTTATTTATTTATTTACATTCTCTTATATACCGTGCTATTCTGCATCAGTGCGGTTTACATTGAATAAACTGAAATTACATTGAACAGGGCATTATAACTTGGAGATAACTATTTTACAGGGAACATGGGCTATGGAGGGTTAAGTGGCTTGCCCAAGACCACAAGGAGCACCTGTGGGATTAGAAACCCCAGTCCTTCCGGCCCAAGGTTGCTGTCCTCTAGTGGGATTTGAACCCCCGACCTTCCGGCCTGAAGTACCTTGCCCCAACCACTAGGCCACTCCTCCACTTTTCTTTACGCTGTCTGTTGCCCTTTTCTTTACGCTGTCTGTACCCTTGCGTGGTGGATTAATAAAAATTTAAATTGGAAAAAAAAGAAAATGCAAAGAGTCTACAGTGATTTGATCAACAAGCACAATCGAGAATACCACACCAACCTTATCTTAAAAGTCAGCAACAAGCCTTGAAAGCTATTTGAAATTGTCCACACCCTCACGAAGAATCCATCCCACAAAGAAGACACTATCCATCCCAAGATCTTTGCAGATTTCCTCATCAACAAGAACAAACCACCCTTAAGATCTTCACTGCTAAACACCTCCAACACCTCAACTGCAGAACCCAATGTCAAACACAAATTGTACTAATCTACAGAGCAAACCCGGCCCGGTCATGTGGATCAAATCAGTCAAGGACAAAGTTGTCAACTGTATCCACAACACCATAAGCTCATCCCTATCTCAAGAATACATGCCCCCTGCTCTCAAACAAGTTAACATCTGACTCATCCAAAAAAAACAAGTCAACAACAGCTCTGATCCTGCAACATTCCACCCTATTTCCAGCCTGCCCTTTCTATCCAAAATAATTGAAAAGGTGGTGCAGAGACCAACTAACATTGGACTTCACAGCACAACCTTCAACTGGTTCCAGTCCTATCTCAGTGACAGACAACAAAAGGTCAATGTTGGTTCAAACACCTCCACTCCATTCAACACAACAGATGGAGTCCTGCAAGGGTCTTCTCTGCCTGCCCTCCTCTTCAACATCTACTTACAACCAGTTTGCCTTGACTATCTTCAAGATAAGAAACAACTCATCAGCCGGAATTGTACAGGAACTGATATGCAGAAAATTAAACAGCAAACCTAAGAGAGAGAGCACCAGAGGCACCATTTCAACTCCTAGTTCTTACACTAATGAAGAGGGCTCTTTAAATTAGCGGCACCCACCATCTGGAATTCTCTCCTAAAGAAGGTCAGGACAACCAAGGACTGAAAGGACTTCAGAAAACATCTCAGACCCTTCCTTTTCACCGATCACTTCAGAGACAATACCTAATTCTTCCCCCTCATCTCACATGTCTAAAACAATATCTAACCCTTGTACATATGTTACAATGTATATGTTTTGCCTCTGTGCAAACCCTGCATGTCACCCCTACCTAAGTCCACACATTAAGTTCTCGGTAATGTTTATTTTAATGTAAACCACTTTGATAGTACGAGAAGGTTGTATAAAAAAAGCTTGTTAAATAAAGAAAATAAATTGTCCCCTCATTGCAGAGCTTGCTTTGAATCAAAAGAGGCTCTCTTCCTGAGCATTTATGCCATGAAGATATTTAAACATCTCTGTCATATCTCCTCTCTTCCATCTTTCCTCCAAAGTATTAATACTGCTACTTCTCGATATCGTGTCCTCGCTTGATTTTAAGTGCTCTGTACTGTCCTGGTTCTCTTCTTATCTCTCCCATGTCTTTTTCAGTGTTTGTTCTGGTGGATTCTCCTCTGCAGCTATCTCGCTTTCACTTGCTGTACCCCAAGGATCTGTCTTTTCCTTTTCTCTCTCTATACCCATTCCTTTGGTGCACTCATCTCCTCCCATGGCTTTCGGTACCATCTTTATGCTGATGCCTCCCAGATCTACCTGTCTACATCTGAAATCTCTCCAGCAATCCAGGCCCAGATCTCTGCCTGCCTTTCTGACATTGCTGCTTGGATGTCTCACTACCACTTGAAATTGGACATGGCGAAAACTGAGCTTCATATTTTTCCCTCTAATCCTCTTCTCCCCTACCTCTTTTCTTAGTCTCTGTGGATAATAAAACACTTGTTATCTGCCATCTAGACTACTGTAACCTGCTCCTTGCTGATCTCCCTCTGAATCATCTCTCTCCCCTTCAATCTGTTCAACACTCTGCTGTGTGGCTAATCTTCTGCCAGCCTCGCCATGCTCATATTACCCTTCTTCTCAAGTCACTTCATTGCCAAACTACTACTTTTGCTGACCTATAAGTGTATTCACTCTGCAGCTCCTCACTACCTCAACTCTCTTTTTCTCTCCCTACAACCCCCCTTGGAACTCTGCTCTTTTTGCAACCCTCTTCTATCTGTGCCCTTCTCTTCAATTGCTAACTCCAGACTTTGCTCCTTTTGCCTTGCTACGCCTTATGCCTGGAATAAACTACCTGAGTCTGTATGTCATACGCCTTCTCTGGCCCTTCTCAAATTGAGGCTCAAAACTCACCTCTTCACTGCTGCTTTTGTAGGTTGAGTCGCCTGATCTCCTTCGTGTTTCTTTACCTTTCCCCCTAGCTGTATCCCATGTCTACAGCTACTATGTTGTCTGTCTTGACTAGATTTTAAGCTCTGTCAAGCAGGGACTGTCTTTTACATGTGTCTGTGCAGCGCTGCATATGTCTTCTAGCGCTATACAAATGTTCAGTATTAGTAGATGAGGGTCTCAGTAGTGTGTGTAGAAAGGAATGGACAAATTTTTCTGATGTTATAGAGAAAGAAGTTACAGGTTTTAGCTATCTTTTGGAAGCTGCAGAGAAAGAGAGAGTAAAGTCAGAGATGGTATGGAAGGGCAGACGTGATAGGCCGTATGGTCTTTATCTGCCGTCATATTTCTCTATTTACATATAGAAGGTGCCTTGATTACTGGCCAGTAATTTGTAATTATTTAATTTTAATGCAAATTGCTTTGCTTTTTTGTATGAAAGGAGGGATATCAAGAGATCATGAAATGAAATGAAATGAAATCAAGTAAGAGATTAAGTTTCTCCCTCATTAATCACAGCTGATTAGTCAGAGATGTGGTATAATCTCAGAGCAGGGATTTTGGGATCAGAAGACCCAGAAATACCTCTGTGGTCCCAACATGTGATTAGTGCCTTCTTTTTATGTCCAGCAGGTGACGGGGTCACACGGGAAAAGAAGAGAGAGGAGAAAAGAGAAGAATGGGGAAACTCTTTCACACAAGAGGTGCACCCAGCACTCCACCTAAACTCTCACACGCAAGAGAGACATTTTACACGTACTGAGTGTGAGAGCGGTTTCAATCATAGTGATCACATAAGAAGCCACCTGGAAACCCACACAGCAGAGGGTCCTACCCCAACAGAGAGGCCTTCTACATCTTTTAAAAGCCCTGAATTTGGAAGAAGTTTCAATCTTAAGAAATCCATAACAATGCACCAGAAAATCCACAGGGCTGAAAAAAGATTTCACTGCACTGAATGTGAGAAATCTTTCCTCAGAAACTCGCAACTTTTGATTCATCATAGAACCCACACAGGGGAGAGACCCTTTAGTTGTACTGAATGTGGGAAATTCTTCCACAGAAAAGGAGTACTAGTGAGGCATCATAGAATCCACACGGGGGAAAAATCATTTAGTTGTACTGAGTGTGGGAAATGTTTCCCCACAAAAGCAGAATTAGTGGCACATCATAGAAGGCACACAGGGGAAAAACCTTTTAGTTGTACTGAATGTGGGAAATGTTTCCCCACAAAAGGAAAACTAGTGAGGCATCATATAATCCACACGGGGGAGAAACCTTTTAGTTGTACTGAATGTAGGAAATGTTTCCCCACAAAAGCAGAATTAGTGGCACATCATAGAAGGCACACAGGGGAAAAACCTTTTAATTGTACTGAATGTGGGAAATGTTTCCTCACAAAAGGAGAACTAGTGAGGCATCATAGAAGCCACACGGGGGAGAAACCTTTTAGTTGTACTGATTGTGGGAAATGTTTCCCCAGAAAAGCTAATCTATTAATGCATTGTAGAACCCACACAGGGGAAAAACCTTTTAGTTGTACTGAGTGTGGGAAATGTTTCCCCAGAAATGCTTATCTATTAATGCATCGTAGAACCCACACAGGGGAAAAACCTTTTAGTTGTACTGAATGTGGGAAATGTTTCCCCAGAAAAGCAGAACTAGTGAGGCATCATAGAATCCACACGGGGGAGAAACCTTTTAGTTGTACTGAATGTGGGAAATGTTTCCCCAGAAAAGGAGAACTAGTGACACATCATAGAAGCCACACAGGGGAAAAACCTTTTAGTTGTACTGATTGTGGGAAATGTTTCCCCAGAAAAGGAGATCTAGTGAGGCATCATAGAATCCACACAGGGGAAAAACCTTTTAGTTGTACTGAATGTGGGAAATGTTTCCCCAGAAAAGCACAACTAGTGAGGCATCATAGAACTCACATGGGGGAGTAACCTTTAGTTATACTGATTTTGGGAAATGTTTCCCCAGAAAAGGAGCACCGCCGACCACCTTCCAGCTCCCCCGATTGAGGTGCAGTGAAAGAGTGGGAAGTCCCCTGCTCCGCTCGATCACTGCTGCTCAATTGCCTTCCACCACCGGACATAAAAAGAAGCACCGTTGGGATGCCCATGCCTGATAGGTCTGCACCTTAGGCCTCGCCAGAGGGTCCTTTGGTATGGGCCTTAGGAGGAGATACCTGGCTATCCACCACTCCTTGAATCTTCCACCCAGCAGCAACTTAAATTTACTACTTGTCGCAATGAATCATTCTGACAGCACACCGCCAGGACAATAAACTAAAGGAGGGCTCCATCACTTCCTCTACAAGCTGACCCAATCTCCAATCAAGCCTGCTCCAGGAATACAAGGTACCCCAGAAACCATGCCTCCCTTCCTAAACCCAGCATATTATTATTATTATTATTATTACTAAGCATTTATAAAGCACTGCAACATATGAAGTGCTGTACAAACATAAAAAGAGACAGTCCCTGCCCATTAGAGCTCACAATCTAGTCAAGACAAAATATGAAATAAATTAGATTATACAAATTAACAAGACAAGAATAAATGTTTATGGAGAGAACAAGAAAGGATGAGTTAGGAGCAAAAAGCAATAGTGAAGAAATGGGATTTCAATTTGGATTTGAAGATGGCCAGGGAGGAGGCTTGGCGGACAGAGACAGGTAGAGAATTCCAGGAAAAGGGTGCAGCCAGTTGAAAGGAGCGAAGTCTAGAATTAGCAGTACGAGTAAAAGGCATAGGTAAAAGAAGACAATTAGATGAGCGAAGTAGGCAAGAGGGGGCAGGGCCGGCCCGTCCATTGAGCAAGAATGTTTTTTGCACAGGGCCCCGCGTTTCAGGGGGCCCCGCGCAAAGAACATTCTGCTTTTTTCAAAATTAAAAAAAAAAATGCTGGCTGCTACCGCTGCCGCTGCCGCCGCGGCAGCAGCAGAATGGACTGTCCCACGGGGCCCCCTCTGCCCGGCTGAATCCCTCCCTCCGTGACGGCTGAGCCCCTCCGTGCTGGCTTTGAGAGTCGTGAAGGGAGGGGGCTTAACAGAGACGCGAGGGAGACACTCTCCCTTCGCGACTCTCAAAGCCGGCACGGAGGGGCTCAGCCGTCGTGGAGGGAGGGAGGGATGCAGACGGGCTCCGTGGGACAGTCCATTCTGCCGCAGCGGCAGCGGTAGCAGCCAGCGTTTTGTTTTTTTAAATTTAATTTTACTTGAGCCGATGGTGGGGGGGGGGTTAGGACTGGTAATGGGCTATGGGGGGGCTAGGACTGGTAATGGGCTGTGGGCTGTTGGGGGGGTAGAACTGATAATGGGCTATTGGGGGGCTAGGACTGGTAAGGGGCTGTGGGCTGTTGGGGGTGGGGTTAGAACTGGTAATGGGCTATGGGGGGGGTTAAGACTGGTAATGGGCTGTGGGCTGATGGGGGCTGTCTGGTAATGGGTTATGGGGGGGCTAGGACTGGAAATGGGCTGGGGGGCTTAAGACTGGAGGTGGGCTGATGGGGTTAGGACTGGTAATGGGCTGTGGGCTGATGGGGGGGTTAGGACTGGTAATGGGCTATGGGGGGTTAGGACTGATAATGGGCTATGGGGGGGTTAATGGGCTATGGGGGGGTTAAGACTGGTAATGGGCTGTGGGCTGATGGGGGCTGTCTGGTAATGGGCTATGGGGGAGTTAGACTGATGGGCTATGGGGGGTTAGGACAGGAAATGGGCTGATGGGGAGGGGTTAGGACTTGAGGTGGGCTGATGGGGTTAGGACTGGTAATAGGCTGTGGGCTGATGGAGGGGGGTTAGGACTGGCAATGGGCTATGGGGGGCTGACTGGAAATGGGTTGATGGGGTTAGGACTGGAAGTGGGCTGATGGGGGGTTAGGACTGGTAATGGATTGTAGGGGGGGCTTAAACTGAAAATGGGGTGATAGGGGGGTTAGGACTGGAAGTGGGTTGATGGGGGGGCTAGGACTGGTATTGGGTTGGGGGGTTGCTAGGACTGGAAATGGGCTGATGGGTGGCTAGGACTGGAAATGGGCTGATGGGGGGCTAGGACTGGTAATGGGCTGATTCAGGGACTAGAAGGGAGTGGATGCTGGGTGGGGCTGGAACTAGAAGGGAGCTGATGTTGGGGGAGGATTAGAATGGGATGGGGCTGGAAGAGTAAAATGGAGAAGGGAAAAATATTTTGTGTGGGAGGGATAAAAAATCTACAATTGGCCGGGTATTGGGAGAGTAAGTGGGGATTGAGGATGGAGGGGTAAAATTTGAGTGGATGAAATAGGAATGAGGAAAGAGCAAAAGGAGAAAGATTAGTATGTTAAAGCAGATGTAGAGAGAGAATGGAAAAAAACTAGAAGAAAGAAGAAAGGACAAATGGACAGCAGACGATGGAGAGTTAGCAGAAGACACGAAGAAACCAGAAGAAAGTGGCTGGAGCAATTGCAGCTGAAAAAAAATGCACAAAAGGTAGAAAAATATCTCTTTATTTTGAATTTATTAATTGGAATATGTCAGCTCTGGTAAATGTGCATCATTAACGTCTGCGCTTTGTTTAGTACAAGAGCAAATTAATGTATAGTTTTATTTCTACAGTGTTGTACATTCCAAGTTTGGCTTTTGGGATTCCCAGTTTAATTATTGTCTTCCTGTTTCTAAATTGTGATTACTTGTTTGGTGATGGTCTATGTTCTGCATGTGTAACTGAGCTGAGGTGTTCTGTTTATATAATTCCTATTTGACATTGCCACTTGTTCTCTTTCCCCAGTAGGTCATGTATTCTTGTTCTCTGAAATGTATTGGTTTAATATTTGCAGTGTTACCTTTTGATTGGTAGAGTATGGTGCTTTGTGAGTCCTGGTAGTGCTGTTAGGATACGGCGGGTTTGCTATGGGTTCTAAATGGGCAGTGTTTGTAGTAGTTCCTAATGTGTCTGGCAGTTGGCACTGGATTATAGTAATGTAGAAATCTTTTAGTCTTTATCCATACACTCATTAAGAGGCATGTTTACTAAAAGTTAGTATATGGTAACATTATGCAAATATTTATGCAAATGAGGCCCCTTATGCAAATGAGGCCCCGCACCGAGTCTCTGCACATGGCCCCACACCCCCCTTGGGCCGCCCCTGAGAGGGGGTGTAGGTAGAGATGAGTGATGAAAGGTAATGAGGGGCAGAAGAATGAATACATTTATAGGTTAGAATGAGGAGTTTGAACTGGATACGGAAGCGGATGGGGAGCCAGTGAAGTGACATGAGAAGAGGAGTAATGTGTGAAAAACTTACCTTGCCATGCTCACCCATTATTACCCATTATTGGAGTGGAGGAATGGCCTGGAGTGGAGGAGTGGCCTAGTGGTTGGGGCAAGGTACTTCAGGTCGGGGGTTCAAATCCCACTAGAGGACAGCAACCTTGGGCCGGAAGGACTGGGGTTTCTAGTCCCACAGGTGCTCCTTGTGGTCTTGGGCAAGCCACTTAACCCTCCATAGCCCATGTTCCCTGTAAAATAGTTATCTCCAAGTTATAATGCCCTGTTCAATGTACTTCAGTTTGTTCAATGTAAACCTTACTGATGCAGAATAGCGCGGTATATAAGAGAATGTAAATAAATAAATTACCAACATATACTCAAACCACCCCATTCCAAATACTACACTTACTCAACCTATAAACACCACCAAGCCTCCCTACATCCACAGAAACTCATACACCCCACCAATTCCAATGCACTCTTCTACCCTTACAAACACACAAGCTCTCTCAGTCTCTCTAGTAAGCACACGCTCAGTGAGAAATAAACTCCCCATGCTCTGAGACCTGATCATATCTTAAAAGTTCGATATTCTCTGCACAACAGAAACCTTGCTAACAGATTCAGATACAGTACTCATGAACCAGCTACCACCTAATGGATATAATATGCACAACTGCGCATGAGTGCACGCCAGAGGAGGAGGAGTAGCCATCATAGCAAAATCCATCCTCCACTTCAGGAACTATGCATCAGAAACAACTAAAGAAGCAGACATACTCACTATCACCAACAAACCCCTCTCCATATGTCTAATTTACCGAGCACCTACTGCACGCACAGATCTGTCGGACATTCTAAAGCATGTGTCAGAAAGCGCCAGCACCATGAAAGAACAGATAATTCTCAGAGACCTCAACCTCTCTTCATTACAGGAGAAGCACGTCGAAGCCTTTATTAGTGCAATGGAAGCAATGGACCTGACTCAAATCATACACGACTCAACACACGAAGAGGGAATACCCTAGATCTGATATTCCTCATCTCCCAAATTGCCATCTCCTGCAAGAACCCTAGGATCACACATGTGCCATGGTCTGACCACCATCTCATCAACTTCACTAGCACATTTATTTATTTTATTTATTTAGCTGTATTTATATCCCGCTTTTCACCGGGTCAAAGCGGTCAATTGGGAGATACATTTTTAACACGAGGGGATATGACACACATATGCTAATACTTACAGGGAACATGGGCAATGGAGGGTTAAGTGGCTTGCCCAAGACCACAAGGAGTACCTATAGGACTAGAAATCCCAGTCCCTCCGGCCTGAGATTGCTGTCCCCAGGTGGGACTTGAACCCCCGGCCCTCTGGCCTGAAGTACCTTGTCCTAACCACTAGGCCACTCCTCCCCCCAGCATATCCACTTCAAAGAGAACAATCAACTTGCAAAGAGATTTAAACTATTTAACAAGGAGGACTTCCTAGCCCAAGTTCTACCTAAACTACAAACTGACTCCTCCAAAACTGAAGACCTAGTCGAGAACTGGAATACTATAATCGCCTCTGCAGTATGTACAACAACAAACCAAACCGGAGTCAGGGTTAGCTCGGCCAGAGCCTGTTGGTTCACCCCCAACCTAAGGAGACTAAGGACCCAACTCAGAAGGACCGAGAGAAAATGGAGAAAGACTAGGAAAGAAACAGACAGAGCAAAATACATGAATGAACTGGACAACTACCGCACAGAAACAGATAATGCAAATAGGGCCTACCACTCAAAAATCATAAATACATCAATTAACAGACCACATGAACTCTTTGACATAGTTAAGAAGTTAAAAAAGACACCTAACCACTTAAACCAACTCCCAAATATGCCACCGGAACAGCTGGCAGGTCAATATAAATACCTCCAACAACTACACAACTCACCTCCAAGAGCAACAATAGCCTATTGTATTGCTCAGAGCACTGAATGGAGTACATTTGAAACGATCACCAAAAAAAGGATAGAATCCACCATCTCAAGTCTGAACATTGCTACCTCCCCACTAGATCCTTGCCCTGTGGAGTTGATAAAGAAAACTAAACTGGACATAAGCACAGCCCTAGCCTGCATAGCAAATGAATTACTCAAGCCATACACATGCCAGACAGCCTCAAAACCTCTATCATTCACCCAACCCTCGAGAAACATAATCTGGACTTCCATGACCCCGCATCTTTCAGGCAACTAGCAAGTCTCCCATTCACTGCCAAAATCATCGAGAAGATAGTTCAACAGCCACTCCAAGACTATCTAAACATAAACAACTCACTAGACCCACAGCAACATGGATTCTGCCCATCTCATGGAGTCAAGACCCTCATGATATCTCTATTGAACACCCTAATCAAAGGAATACAGACCAAACAATCTGGATATGCTATGATCTTCTTGGATATATCGGCAGCTTTTGACACCGTCTCCCACAGCACCCTCCTACACAGACTACAGGAGATTGTTTTACAGTTGTTCCAATGTCCTTAATGCCAATCTTAGCTGACCTACAGACAACAACTGATCCATACCAGCATGGCAACCTCCCCCCACTTTCGACAGAATCAAGGAGTACCCCAAGGCCCAACTCTCTCTGCCATGCTCTTTAATATCTACCTTCAATCTCTTTGCCTGATAATATGCTCTCACAACATCAACTACCATATTTATGCAGACGACATAATGCTTTATGGAACCATCACAATCACAAACCCAATGAACAATCATCTAACAAACTGCTTCATTGACATCTCAAAATGGCTCCAAGAAAACAACCTATTAACCTTAAAAAAACTGAAGCCCTATTTGCTACCAAGGATCAAACCTTCACCGCCTCCCCCCGCAACACCTCACTTTGGGAACAACCCAAATATGAGTTCAACCCTATATAAAATACTTGGGAATCATCACTGATCAAACACTTTCATTTAATCAACAGATCAAAAAAACAGCTAGAAGAATATTCCTCAAAGCAAAGATGGTACAACGACTCAGGCCACTCATTGATCCACAGGATTTCAGAATGGTTATGCAGGTTATGACGCTCCACCACCTGGACTACTGTAATGCAATCTATCATGGACTATTGGACACCCACACTAACCCCCTATGGACTGCCCTCAACACCACTGCAAGAATCATCCAAAGAGTCAAGAAACATGATCATATCACTCCAGTCTTGAGAGAGCTTCACATCCTACCTCTCGAAGCAAGGATCAAATACAAGACTTTGCTACTTATCCATAAAGTTCTCCATCAACTGCAGATTTCTCAGCTCCAGATTCTACTCCCCCAGCCTACATCTAATAGACATACCCGCCAGACCAACGGCAACCCCCTCACTGCCCCAAATGAAAGGACAAAGTTCAATCAGCATACCTGTAATAGAGCATTTGAACTGTATGCACCCTCCCTCTGATCCAAAACAACAAAGACCTCTCCTCATTCAGGAAACAATTAAAAACCCACCTGTTTTGTGAACACCTCGGAGCTGAGATGGACATCTCTCACTAACTGCTGGTCCCTGGTAGTCTCCCAACAGACTAAATCTGGACGAATCCCCTACCAATTGAGAGTCTTGCATCAAAGTCGAGTACTGTTACTTACCTTGTCTGGATCATCAGTGTTGGCCCCCCTGGTGCTGGTTCCCTCCCCCCACTCCCCCCTTTTTGTTAAACCGCTTTGACCCGGTGAAAAGCAGTATATAAATAAATAAATAAAACAATTTGTGATGCATCATAGATACCACACTGGGGAGAAACCTTTTCATTGTACTGAATGTGGAAAATGTTTCCTCTTAAAAGCACAACTAGTGCTGCATCATAGAACCCACACAGGCGAGAAACATTTTAGTTGTACTGAATGTAGGAAATCTCTCTTCACAAAAGCAAAACTAGTGCAGCATCATAGAACCCACACGAGGGAGAAACCTTGTAGTTGTATAGATTGGGGGAAGTTTTTCCTCTTGAAAACACAACTAGTGACGCATCATAGAACCCACACAGGGGAGAAACCTTTTTATTGTACTGAATGTGGAAAATGTTTCTTCACAAAAGCTCAACTAGAGCAGCATCATAGAACCCACACAGGGGAGAAATGCCATCAATCAGCTGGCAATTCCTGTACTCTCCTACAGTTTTGGGATTGTGGATTGGCCTCATAAAGAGATTGAAAAACTGGATGTGTGAACAAGAAAACTCTTCCATGCTCATGAAGTAATTTACAAAAATCAGTGTATGCCTAGATTGTACATCCCTAAAGCTGAAGGAGGGCTATGACTTATAGAAATTGACCACCTACAGAGCTACTATCATAGGCCTCCAACCCTATCTGACAGCATCATCGGATCCAAATATACAAAAAGTGCTGAAATATGAAAGTAAACATTCAGAATCTGTCTCCATCATCAAACTTGGACAAGCATTCCGACGATTAGAAGGAATGAGTGAGAATCCACAGATGTGCATGAGAAAGAAAGTAACAGAATTTGAAAAACAAGAGAAAAAAAACTCTTCAAAGAATTAGATCAGTAGACGAGTAAAAACAAGTGGCAAATGCACAAATACTGTGGGAAATACAGAGCGTAACTCCAAGAACCTTTTGTCGATCAAGAACAGACACATGAATGGCTGAGGAAATGTAGACGGAAACCGAAGAATGAAAGATTGACAGTTGCATCCCAGGACAGTGGAGTGTAGATGAGATGGTTTACGGTGTGTATCGAAAATACTGGCATAACAGACAAATGCCAATTCTGTAAGAAAGAGCTAGAAACAGTGACTCGCCTAATAGCAGGCTGTGAAGTTCTGATGGCGGAAAATTTCTATATGGAAAGGCACAACAAAGTTGCACACCTCCTCCACTGGAAACTCTGTAAACACTACATCGCTGTCCCTGAAAAGAACTGGGATCATGAACCGAAGAGAATAACAGAGAATGAAGAGGTTCTGATCACCTGGGGTATTCCCATTCTGACGGATAAGAAACTGGATGCCAGAAAACCTGACATAGTGGTAAAGGAGAAGAACACCAGAACGGAAATGATAATAAAAGTGTCAGTACCGAGTAATAATTTGTGAATCACATGGAGAGGGAGAAAATCTTGAAGTATCAAGAAATGTAATCAGAGACCAAGAAAATATGGCAGAAAGATACAGAAATATTTCTCATTGTACAGGGAGTCACAGGTTTGATGATGAAGAATTTCCAAGCACATCTTGACAAACTACCCATACATGTTACACCTTATGAACTCCAGCAGGAGGCTCTCTTTGGCACAATGCAGCTATTACACCGAGCATTAGCAGTAAATTTGAGAGATTAAGATCATATTCCACATACCCTGGCTTAGAAGTGAGGTTCACGATTGCCATAGTATGTGCAAAACTAATCCATTAAGAGAAACTACCTTGGGAGAAACCTTTTAGTTGTACTGATTATTGGAAATTGAAATTAAATTCCACATACCATGGCTTAGACGTGACGTTCAGACTGTCATATTAGGTGCAAACACCCATTAGGTGAAACTGCCCTGAGATAATCCCTGAAATGAAGGTCTCCAGCTCTCAGAGTGCACTGTGACACTCCAACACAGTAATCCCTTCAAGGAAGGACTACAGCTCCCAGAGTGCACTGTGACATTCCCACACATTAATCCCTCCTAGGAAGGACTATGGCTCCCAGAGTGCACATTGACACTCCTACACAGTAATCACTTTTTAAAAGAACAACAGCTCCCAGAGTGCACTCTGACACTTTCACACAGTAATCCCTCCTAAGAAGGACTTCAGCTCCCAGAGTGCACTGTGACTTTCTCACACAGTAAGCCCTCCTAGGAATGACTACAACTCCCAGAGTGCACTTTGACATTCCCACTCAGCAATTCCTACTATTAAGGACTACAGCTCCCAGAGTGCACTGTGACACTCCCACACAGTAATCCCTCCTATGAAGGACTACAGATCTCAGAATGCACTGTGACACTCTGAAACTGCAATCCCTCCTAGGAAGGACTACAGCTCACGGAGTGCACTTGGACACTCCCACCCAATAATCCCTCCTGGGAATGATTACAGCTCCCAGAGTGCACTGTGATACTACTACATATAAATCACTTTTAGGGAGGACTACAGCTTCCAGAGTGCACTGTGACACTCATAAGAACATAAGATATGCCATACCGGGTCAGACCGAGGTCCATCAAGCCCAGTATCCTGTTTCCAACAGTGGCCAATCTAGGTCATACGTACCTAGCAGTATCCCCAAAAGACACAGGTTCCACAATGCTTGTACTGGGTCAAGCATTGATTATCCTGGGTCCCTTTTTAATAGTGGTTTATGGACCTTTCCTCCAGGAACTTGTCCAAACCCTTTTTAAACCCAGCTCCAGTAACAGCCCTTACCACATCCTGTGGCAACAAATTCCAGAGTTTGATTACACGTTGAGTGAAAAAATATTTTCTCTTATTTGTCTTAAATAGTTTACCCTGTAGCTTCATTGCATGTCCCCTAGTCTTTCTATATTCTGATAGCGTAAACAATTGATCCACGTTTACCCGCTCCACTCCATTCATTAATTTATAGACCTCTATCATATCTCCCCTCAGCCGTCTCTTTTCCAGGTTGAAGAGCCCCAACCTTTGTAGCCTCTCTTCATAGGAGTAGCCTTCCATCCCCTTCACCATTTTGGTGGCTCTTCTCTGTACTTTTTCTAATAACTCTATATCCTTTTTAAGATATGGCGACCAGAACTGCACACAATATTCAAGGTGCAGTCGTACCATGGAACGATACAGAGGCATTATAATATCCTTTGTTTTATTTTCCATCCCTTTCTTTATGATACCTAGAATTCTATTTGCTTTCTTGGCTGCCGCTGCACACTGGGCAGGGGGTTTTAACATGTTATCCACGATGACTCCTAAATCTTTTTCCTGGGTGGTGGTTCCCAATGTGGAACCTTGCATTGTGTAACCATAGTGTGGGTTGTTCTTTCCTAGGTGCATAACTTTGCACTTGTCCACATTAAATTTCATCTGCCATTTGGATGCCCAGTCTTCCAATTTATCCAGATCCTCCTGCAGTTTTCCACAATCCTCTTTGGTTTTAACAACTTTAAACAGTTTTGTATCATCTGCAAATTTGATAACCTCACTCGTTATATTCCCTTTTCCAGGTCATTTATGAATATGTCAAAAAGTAGCGGACCCAGTACAGATCCCTGGGGTACTCCACTATTCACCTTTTTCCATTGGGAATATTGGCCATTTAGCCCTACCCTCTGCTTTCTATCTTTTAACCAGTTCCCGATCCACAATAGTACACTGCCTCCTATCCCATGACTTTTTAGTTTCGCCAAAAGTCTCTGATGAGGGACCTTATCAAAAGCTTTCTGAAAGTCCAGATATACTATATCAACCGACTCACCTTTGTCTACCTGTTTATGTACACCTTCAAAAAAACATATCAGATTAGTAAGACAAGATCTTCCTTGTCTAAAGCCATGTTGGCTGTCTCCCATTAGGCCATGACTATCTACATGTTGTGTAATTTTGTTCTTTATTATGGTTTCTACCATTTTCCCTGGTACTGACGTCAGACTCACCGGTCTGTAATTTCCCGGGTCACCCCTGGAACCCTTTTTAAAGATTAGTGTTACGTTGGCGACCCTCCAATCCTCAGGTATTACAGATGATTTTAATGAAAGTTCACAGATTACCAATAGCAGGTCCGCAATCTCATATTTCAGTTCTTTCAACACTCGTGGATGTATACCATCCGGTCCAGGTGATTTGCTACTATTCAGTTTATCAAATAATTGTAATATATCTTCCCTGTGTAGCGATATTTCTCTCAATTCCTCTGCAGTATCACCTTTAAATACTACTTCAGTCTTGGGTAACATCCCTACATCTTCCTCAGTAAAGACCGAAGCAAAGAATTCATTCAGTCTCTCTGCTATAGCCTTGTCTCCTCAAACTGCCCCTTTTACCCCTCTATCATCTAATGGCCCAACAGACTCTCTCACAGGCCTTTTGCTACAAATATACTTGAAAAAGTCTTTATTTCGTGTTTTTGCTTCCGTAGCAAGTTCCTTCTCAAATTCTCGCTTTGCGAGCCTTATCAATGCTTTGCATTTAACTTGCCAGTGCTTGTGCTGTTTCCAGTTTTCTTCGTTTGACTCCTTTTTCCATTTCCTGAAGGATGCTTTTTTGGCAGCAACAGCCTCTCTGACCTCACCTTTAAACCATGCTGGCAGTTTTTTGGACTTTCTTCCATTTTTCTTAATGCGTGGAATACAGCTGGTCTGGGCTTCGAGGATAGTATTTTTAAATAACACCCAAGCTTGCTGTAAGTCTTTAACTTTTGCAAATGCTCCTTTTAGTTTTATCTTAACTATATTCCTCATTTTATCATAGTCTCCCTTTCGAAAGTTAAAAGGTAGTACTGTGGATTTCTTTACTATCCCTCCTCCACTAATTAAATCAAACTTGATCATGCTATGATCACTATTGCCAAGTGGTCCCAACACCCTTATTTCTTGCACCAGATCTGGCGTTCCACTAAGGACTAGGTCCAGTATGGCTTCCCCTCTGGTCGGTTCATGAACCAGCTGCTCCAAGAAGCAGTCATTTATCTCCCTAGCTTGTCCTGCCGTAACACTGACCCAGTCGATACCAGGGTAATTGAAATCACCCATTATTACTACTCTGCTGTGACTTTTGTTAGCTTCCTTGATTTCTTTGAGTATTTCATCATCCATTTGTTCATTTTGGCCAGGCGGTCGATAGTACACTCCCACTGCCATCGCCTTCCCCTTTTTACATAGAATTTCAATCCATAGAGATTCTACAGCAAATTTTGTTTCCTGCAAAACTTTAATCCTTTCTGACTCAATGCCCTCTCTAACATAGAGTGCAACTCCTCCACCAATTTGATCAGTTCTATCATTACGATATAGTTTGTATCCAGGTATCACAGTGTCCCACTGGTTACCCTCCTTCCACCATGTCTCTGAGATTGCAATCATATTTATTTATTTATTTTTATACACATTTATATACCGCATCTTCCAGAGTTCAGTTGCGGTTTACAGTGAACAACAATAAACAAAGCAAGTTTGTTTTACAAGGAACATCATAGTACAAGTATAATGATAGCAGAACATATTTTACAAGGAACGTCATATTATAAGTATAATGCTTAACAAAACAGTATATGTATTAAGGAACGAAGTAATTAACTAGACAGAATATATTGTCTAAACAATGTAAGATAATACAGAACAGAATAAACTATTTACAAATATATATCTGTATATATATAAATGGATGTGAGATCATCAAAAGTGTTTAACTAGTTGTGCTATCTTTGTGAGTTGCAGGGTTTTTATTTGAAGCTGTCAGATACCTGTTTAGCCTTTGTCTAAAGCGGGAGAGGGATTATCTGTGTTATAGTGTTTGGTGAACAGATAAGTTCACCAAACACTATAACATAGATAATCTAACCTCTCATATCTAACCTCTCATTTAGTGCTATATATTCTAACTCTCCCATCTTATTGTTTAGACTTCTAGCATTTGCATACAAGCATTTTAGAGACTGTATTTTGTTCATATTAATCTGGCTATTGGTAGGCATGGGTAATTTGGAATCTTTACGCTTTGTCTGCACCTTACTCAAGGGCATTTGGGCTACTATACTCTTTTTTGGAACCTCACTGCTTTTGGTAGTATCCTTCAAGGATACCTTCATCCGAACCATGCGCTCCCGGGCGACTGTCGGCTTTCCCCCATTTTCTAGTTTAAAAGCTTCTCTATCTCCTTTTTAAAGGTTAATGCCAGCAGTCTGGTTCCATCCTGATTAAGGTGAAGGCCATCCCTTCGTAAGAGCCCCTCCTTTCCCCAGAATGTTCCCCAGTTCCTAACAAATCCAAAACCCTCATCCTTGCACCATTGTCTCATCCACGCATTGAGACTCCGGAGCTCTGCCTGTCTTTTGGGTCCTGCACGTGGAACAGAAAGCATTTCGGAGAACGCTATCCTGGAAGTTCTGGATTTCAACTTTATTTATTTATTTAGCTGTATTTATATACCGCTTTTCGCCGGTTCAAAGCGGTGGTACATGGGGGGGGGGGGGGGGGAATTAAGTACAGGGTAGGGCCACCACCGGGGAGGCAACATTGATGATTCTGACATAGGATAGACTTTGGACATAGGACAGACAATGGACATAGACATAGGCCTTGAGGTAGAGGTTCATTGTGGGTGAGCTTAGGTAGGAGCTTAGTGAGCTCCTACCTAAAAGCTTAAATTTAGCCTCCAGAACATCCCTACCACATTTTCCTATGTCATTGGTACCAACATGTACCAAGACAGCAGACTCCTCCCCAGCACTATCTATGATCCTATCTAGGCGGTGCGTGAGGTCCGCTACCTTCGCACCAGGCAGACATGTTACCAGGCGATCCTCACGTCCACCAGCCACCCAGCTATCTACATTCCTAATGATTGAATCATAAACTATGACAGCTGTCCTGAATATCCTCTCATGGGGACATGGCCCTGGAGAAACGTTCTCGGTGCGAGAGGGTTTTACATCACCTGGAGGACAGGTCCTAGTTACAGGATCACTTCCTGCCACACCAGGGTGATGCTCTCCTGACACGTGACCTCTCTCCTCCATGGCAACAGGGATGCTGCCAGACTGGAGGTGGGACTTCAGGTCTATATCCCTGTAGGTCTCGTCCATGTACTTCTCTGTCTTTCTTATGTCTTCCAGGTCTGCTACTCTAGCCTCTAGAGAACAGACTTGTTCCCTGAGAGCAAAGAGCTCCTTGCACTTAGTGCATACGTAAGACCTCTCACCAACTGGGAGAAAATCATACATGTGACACTCAATGCAAAAGACTGGAAAGCCCCCATCTCGCTGCTGGACTTTTGTCTGCATCTTAGTTTAAAGCTTGTGTTTAGGTCTTTTAAATTCTGTATATAATAAGGACTGGTGTAGATGCTTATACTAATAACAGTGTATCTAACACCCCCAATACACCTTGTTCACCTGAAGCTTAATTAATCTCAGGTCTTCAGTGTATGACTGATTTGGATAAAGAGCTGCACCTGAGAGCAGCCCCTTTCCTTCAAGATGGGTAGATACCTATAAAGCTACAATTACCCCAGGGGTGGGTGGGTGCTGGGGAGGGAGGGCGGGCAGGAGGGAAATAAGTCCTATTAAAGAGGGCAGTTACAAGGTACCCTGTCCTGAACTCTCAGCAGGGGGGAGGGGGGTACCACACAAAGCCCAGTTAGTTGAGTAACAGTAATAACAGCAATAACCCCTAGAAAGGAATACAGCTCCCAGAGTGCACTGTACTCTCTCACGCAGTAATCCCTCTTAGGAAGGACTAGATATCCCAGAATGCACTGTGACTCTCACACATTAATCCCTCCTAGGACGGACTACGGTTCCCAGAGTGCACTTGGACACTCCCATCCAATAATCCCTCCTGGGAATGATTACAGCTCCCAGAGTGCACTGTGATAATCGCACATAGCAATCCCTCTTAGGAAGGACTACAGCTCCCAGAGTGCACTGTGACACTCATAGACAGTAATCCCTTCTAGGAAGGACTACATCTCCCAGACTGCACTGTGACACTCCCAAACAGTAATAACCCCTAGGAAGGAATACAGCTCCCAGAGTGCACTGTACTCTCTCACGCAGTAATCCCTCTTAGGAAGGACTACATCTCCCACCATGCACTATGACACTGCCACACAGGTCATGTAGACATACTCTGGAAAGAATTCCTTACTCTCTGTCTTCTAGCAACAGAAAGGGCAGATTCCAGCAGTGGCATCACTGTGGTACACTACACATTCAATGCACTGCACAGCAGAGGGTCACTGGTTTGGGGATGCTGGCTGTGGATCCTTCAATGCATGTCCAACCTTGAAACGGGGTTTAAGAGGTATTGTTCCAGTCAAGCAGTGACCCTTGTGGAAGCCAAGGACATGCCTGAGAGCCCTCCGTCCCCGGCCAGTGCCTCCTGTTCTCTCTGCTTCTTGCGATGTTTCTGAGACCCACACACTTGTGAACCATGGGGGTGGCCATCTTGTTTCTGGCCATGCTGCCTTACAAGCCACCGCCGCCCTCTACAGCAATTGGACATAGCTACTCAAGCCGCCACCCCTCTACAGTGATTGGCCAGAGGTCTCTCAAACTGCCACCCCTCTGCAGGGATTGGACAGCAGCCTCCCTGTCTGACTCTGACTCTGCTGAAGAGAATCATCCTGGCATCTACAGCTTCTCTAAAGCAGACTGCTGACCATCAACGGATCCCAACAGCCCAGAGAGGCCAGCGCCTATTCAACATGGATCAGTGCAGATTGGTGCCAAACTTCAGGGAGCAGGTTCATGGCACAGATGGAAATGGTGCCAATAGAGTCATGGCCAGTCCTCCTCTCCACACTGACTTGCCTCCTGACTGCTACAGTGTCAGCACTTGGTGCATGGATGCAAATTTCCTAACAGATTCTTCCACACCAGTCAGGTTTCTATCAGTCTCTCCATGCAGACACTTCCCTCTGTGTCATCAATGGACTTAAATGGCATGAGAAGAATAACTCAAGTCCTTTTTCTTAGCCAAGGCACAGATTTGAACCCATGACCTTCAGGTTAGAAGGCAGATCTCTTGCACAGGGAGCTATCAGGCCTTCATCTGCTTCTTATAGTGACTTTAGGCTACTTGACTGTTGGTGTCTCCTGGGAATCAGCACTTAGAAGCAGATACTACAGTGCTGAGCCTACCATCTGGCATGGAGACTGCAACCATGTCCATATTCTCCTTGGGGCATACTTTCTCTCTTGGCCAGCTCATCCAACCATTGGTGCCATGACATGGGAGAAGCTACAAGAAGATATTGGTGAGGAGGCACAGAAAAAGATTCAACTACAGGGCGCAGTTCTGCGAGGCTGGAACCTCCATCTGCTCAACTGAGTCCACACAGAGCTGTAGCAGTCCCTCCCGACTCCCGCACTCATCGCGTTGGGGCCGTACATCTCACATATCTGGCGATGAATTCCGCTGATGACACGGTTCTTGCTTTCAAAAACCGAATCACAGACCGTATTTCACAGTCGGAGGGCCGCTCAATTGTCTTAAAAAATTTTAACGTCTCAGTATAAACCGTACAAAGTGATGCTACGACTGCAAATGGCATCTGCTTTTGCACAAGGCATGCCGGGAGCCGGCACACATGCTTGTTTCTACAGGAGAAAAAAATGTACAAAGCTACAGCCAATTGGACCTTACCTTAAAAATAACCTTCGTAAAATCTTGAAAGAGCAGGACCCACAATTTATTTTATTTAGCTGTATTTATATACTGCTTTTCACCGGGTCAAAGCGGTCAATTGGAGGATACATTTAACATGAGGGGATATGACACACATACACTAATACTTACAGGGAACATGGGCAATGGAGGGTTAAGTGGCTTGCCCAAGACCACAAGGAGTGCCTATAGGACTAGAAATCCCCAGTCCCTCCGGCCTGAGATGGCTGTCCCCAGGTGGGACTTGAACCTCTGGCCTGAAGTACCTTGTCTTAACCACTAGACCACTCCTCCCTACTCACAACTGGATCACTGCTGACTAAAGGGGCAGAGGTGCGGTGGAAGTTACCAAGTTTCAGAGACAGTGGTAAACGCTCCATGGAAAAATGAAAGGTAAATTGGCACTAGCAGCTGGGGAGCATCCCGCGTGGACTCTGTAGGATGCCATCACCCATATCTAAGCGCTTCACTTCTGCTTGTCTATGGAGAAAGTATTTATCCTGCCATGAGCTGACACAGGAGGCAATCAAAGGAAACTTAAATAACTTTTGCAGTTCAGTAAATACTATGGAAGAGGGTAACCAGCACAGAGTAGTGTAAAGAGCACTAATCAAAGCCATGGAGTAAATGGGGGTGTGTCCTGCACGGAGTTGCGTGAACAAGCCTGGCAATCTCATTGAGCAGACGAGAAGGCCCGTGCAGTTCATTATCTGCTCTCACGTACTACGCTGCGAAGTTTCTTTTTCCCTCAGTGTATCACGCTCCAATGAACTTTCCACAAACCACAAGCTTCAATAATAAAGGCTCACCATGCTTTCTCCACTCCTTCCCCCCTACCTGGGCTGATTCCAAGAGTGCATGGAGATGCTTAGAAGCTGAACAAAGGCTGGATCTGCAATCCTCCAAGCTGTAACAGTAACAGTCCCAGAAATAAATACCTGCTAGAAACGCTTACAGCTCCTGAGCGTGCACTGTGACACTTCCACACAGTAATACCCTCTAGGAAGGACTACAGATCCCAGAGTGCACTGTGATACTCCCACACAGTAATCCCTCCTAGGAAGGACTACAGCTCCCAGAGTGCTCTATGACACTCACACACAGTAATACCCCCTAGGAAGGGCTACAGCTCCCCCACTGTGACACTCCCACACATTAATCCGTCCTAGGAAGGACTACAGTTCCCAGAGTGCACTGTGAAGCTCCTACATAGTAATCCCTCCTAGGAAGGACTACAGCTCCGAGAAACCACGCTGACACTCCTACACACTAATTGCTCCTATTAAAGGACTACAACTCCCAGATTGCACTGTGACTGTCCCATAGAGTAATACCCCCTAGGAAAGACTACAGCTCCCAGAGTGCTCTATGACACTCACACACAGTAATACCCCCTAGGAAGGACTACAGCTCCCCCACTGTGACACTCCCACACATTAATCACTCCAAGGAAGGACTACAGTTCCCAGAGTGCACTGTGAAGCTCCTACACAGTAATCCCTCCTAGGAAGGACTACAGCTCCGAGAAACCAATCTGACACTCCTACACAATAATTGCTCCTATTAAAGGACTACAACTCCCAGATTGCACTGTGACTGTCCCATAGAATAATACCCCCTAGGAAGGACTACAGCTCCCAGAGTGCACTGTGACACTCCATTAGAGAAACTAGTTTATTTCCTGGGCTCTGTGGCTGGAACTTGTTCTGTGCATATAATATCTTTGTTTCTATAGATCAGACATGTGAAATCCTCCAGGGCATTCGGTTGTAATAGTAACTTCTCTCTCCTTCCCTGTTTTTATCTGCCTGAATATCTCAGGAAGTGGATCTGTGAGATGACCCAGAATTAGTACAGCCCCTTTCATTGGCTTCCCAGGGCTGGGGGAGGGCACTGGGTCTCCAATTTCCTCCCTCTGTTTTCTGTTTTCACTTCCTCTCACTGACGCCACCAGGAAAGAGGCTTCTTACTAGCACCAGCAAAGTTCACACCACCAGCTTTACAAGGAGGGAATCTATGCGTGTTCCAGAGAAGGGCAGGAGAATGGCTGCAGGGTTTTCTGCTCAGCAGGTAGGAGACTGGCAGGAGGCGGGCAGCAGGGGAGGCAGTGCCACGATCCAGCCTTGGAGAGACACACACACACTGCATGGGGCAAGCAGAAGGGAAATGAGGCTGGCACAGCTCAGTCCAGGAAAGAAAGTTCTGCTCTTTATTCCTTGCAAGCCTCTGAGGCTCTTCCTCCTCATTCCCCTCCCATGATACTCTCAGTTTCTATTTCCTGCAATGTCTTTGGATTCTCTTTTTCTTTCTCGCACTCTTTTGCACAATTTCTTTTGTGTCAATTTGCAGAAAATAAGACCCAGATACACATGCACACAGGTGGACATTCAGACCTTTACCCTTCATTCTCTGCACACATCCAACAGACAGCTAAATCCTGTCTCTTCTTTCTCTATAACATTGGCAACATTTGTCCCTTCCTTTCTATCCACACACTAAGGGGCATGTTTACTAAACTGCGCTAATGTCACTGGCGGTACATGCAGCGTTAACATGAGCAATGCCATATAAGGAGGTGGGCGTATCGGCGGTAATGTAATGATGTCAGTATAATGCGCATTAAGGGGCGCAGTGCCCATCAAGCATGCCTTGGCCATGTAGCGTGTGTTAATGGGACGTACCCTAACGCTGCCAAGCAAAGCAGAGTACAAGGCTGACAAGGGTTTTTTTGGTGGTGCCTTATGAGGCACCCTTAGGTTAAGGCACCATATAAGTCACCTCAGGAGGTGCCAGATAACGATGACTAACCTGAGGTGGCGTATAAGGTGCCCTGAGGTTGTTATGGTGACCCAGGAGATGGTGGCCAAGGGCAGGAAGGTGCCCGAAGCTGACAAGCAGGAAATGTATGGACAAACACAGATGTAACCCTAACACTGCACAGAGCACCAAGGAAAGGAAATAGACAAATGCTGGAAGGACATAGAGGTGGGAGCTGATGGACCTGCCAAATCTGCATGCAGCTGATATGGCAGCCAGTAAAATGGACAAATATATAGGAGGCAGCTGTACTGACACACAGGGTGTTGTTAATGTAAAGTGTTACAATGACAGTGGGTGTAAGAGGATGGGAATACGTGACCTCCAGTGGAGGTAGAGGTGGCAAGATATTTGCAATGATAGGAGGACAAAGGAATAGTAGTGCCATGCAAAGCAGACACAGGAGAGGCAAGCATGAAGTCTGTTTGCCTCTCTCTGCTCTGGGAAGAGCAGTGCCCTCACAGTGCTCTGCTAGAGAGGTGGATATCTAACTCCTGTGACGACTTTGCTGTGAGTTCTAGCTCTATATTTTGTGGCAAGGTCAGCTATCCTGTGGGGGAGATGAGAAGCATAGAGAATTCACCCTAGTTAAGGGTCCCCTTTTAGGAGTGCAGGGAGAGAAAGCCACAGCCACGTTTCAAAGACAGAAAACCCCCAGCTGGAATAGGTTTCACCTCAACCCTGTTGTTGCAATTTATTATCTCATGTATATAGTTCAACCCTGTTGTTGTAATTATTATCTCTATATATAGTTCAACCCTGTTAGCCAAGTTGTTACTCCTGTTCCTTGTAAAACCAAACAGAATGTTGTCTTGGTCGTTTTGTTTTATTGTGAACCGCGCTGATGCCGAATAGTGCGGTATATAAGCAAATGTAATAAATAAATAAATAAATAAAATACAATGACTGATAAAGTAAGAAAGAGAGATTGCAAGCACGAGGACCAAAGCCCTTACTTTAGCAAGTGCACTGATTATTCTAATACCAGAAGACAGAGGGATTGCCAACACCTGGGAAGGAAAGAGGTGGGGTTAGAACCCTGGATGTATAAGCCTTGGCTAGATTATGCAGAGATCAGGAGACAAGGAGAGCAGCTGAGACAGAGGCAGAGAGAAGGAGCTGATTCCTGGAGAAGAGCTAAGCTACCAAGAGCTGAGAGAGCTGAATTCCCTGCAACAGGTTGGCAACAGAGGTGGGAGCCAGGAAGTGGAGAAGCTTTCAGACCACCAGAGAGGTTGTCAGCTGAGCAGTCTGACTGGGTCGGTGAGTCAGAACCCATGCAGTTGGGAGAACCAGTGTCAGAGTTGGGGGAAGAAGATTGCTTTATGGATTGCTCTCTATGCCATGCTTTAGACATGAGGTCTTGAGGAAGAGCCAGCCCTGAAAGAAATATTCTCCTTGAAAGTTAACCATATGGCACAAGCAGTGTGGAGGTAAATTCCTGCATGTTTTAAAAGGGAAATTTACTGCAATGTAAGCCTGAGAAGGAAGCTGTGATTCATGCTTGTTTGTCACCTGTGTTTGAACTGTGAAACAGCAAGAAAGCTAAGTTAGCTGCTATAAGAGTTTTCCTCGCTCCTCTCTTATATGATAAGCCTGCTAAGAGTTTTGATAGCAGTTTGGAATGTTTGTTTTGTTCTAAGTCTGGTTTCACGTGGAAATGCAAATCCTAGAGAGGATTGAGGCTGGCAGAAACCAAACTGCCATAGAAGAATTAAGCTTGTTTTTCTTTATGCTCTGATTAAAAAGGACTAAAAGGAAAGTGGCAGCCTAGTTTCTAAAGGCAGTGCTTCTGAAAGTAAGAAGACTTGAAAAAGCCATTTTTGAGTTCTTTTGGTTTGCTTTGCCACCCATTTGCTGTACCTTAAGCAAATCCTACAGTATAATCTTGTAAATGATACCTTGAACCTGTTTTGTTGAAATAAACTTTCTATTGCAAGCCTTACCCTCGGTTACTTCAACTACAAACCTTCTACTTAAAGCACAAACACATCTTAGCAGTACTACACTTCCCAGAAGCCATCACAAGGAAATAGGCTTCTAAGAGCTGATAGAAGAAGGAACCCTCAACCACCATGCCCCTCAACCACTAGAGACTAGTGCATTCAGGCGTTGTGCTTGTGACTATTTATTTGTTGTCTTTATTGGTGTGCTACTTCACCTCCCTGTTCCCTTTAGTTTTGCATTTCAGCTTTCTCAGCTGTATAACTTACCTTGCCTCTCTCAACTAACTGGGCTTTGTGTGGTAGCCAGGTTAACTGTTACTTTAAATTAATATCTCTCCCTGCTCTGTCCCCAGAACCTGCTGTGTGTTAAACCTTTTTCCTGCTCTAGCCTACCTGAGGGACTAACCCCCTCCCCCCCTGCTGAGGGTACAGGACAGGGTACCTTGTAACAGCCCTCTTTTAATAGGTCTTATTTCCCTCCCTCCCTCCCCAACACCCACCCGCCCCTGGGGTAATTGTAGCTTTATAGGTACTTACACGTCTTAGAGGAAAGGGGCTGCTCTCAGGTGCAGCTCTTTATCCAAATCAGTCATACATTGAGGACCTGAGATTGATTAAGCTTCAGGTGAACAAGGTATATTAGAGGTATTAGATACACTTTTATTAGTATAAGCATCTACACCAACCCTTAGTAAGTACAGAATTTAAAGACCTAAACACAAGCTTTAAACTAAGATGCAGACAACAGTCCAGCAGCGAGATGGGGGCTTTCCAGTCTTTTGCATTGAGTGTCACATGTATGATTTTCTCCCAGTTGGTGAGAGGTCTTACGTATGCACTAAGTGCAAGGAGCTCTTTGCTCTCAGGGAACAAGTCTGTTCTCTAGAGGCTAGAGTAGCAGACCTGGAAGACATAAGAAAGACAGAGAAGTACATGGACGAGACCTACAGGGATATAGTCCTGAAGTCCCACCTCCAGTCTGGCAGCATCCCTGTTGCCATGGAGGAGAGAGGTCACGTGACAGGAGAGCATCACCCTGGTGTGACAGGACGTGATCCTGTAACTAGGACCTGTCCTCCAGGTGATGTAAAACCTCTCGCACTGACGATATTTCTGCAGTGCCATGTGCCCATGAGAGAAGGTTTAGGACAGCTGTTATAGTTGGTGATTCAATCATTAGGCATATAGATAGCTGGGTGGCTGGTGGACGTGAGGATCGCCTGGTAACATGCCTGCCTGGTGCGAAGTTAGCGGACCTCACGCACCGCCTAGAAAAGATCTTAGATAGTGCTGGGGAGGAGTCTGCTGTCTTGGTACATGTCGGTACCAATGACATAGGAAAATGTGGTAGGGAGGTTCTGGAGGCTAAATTTAAGCTTTTAGGTAGGAAGTTGAAATCCAGAACTTCCAGGGTAGCATTCTCCAAAATGTTTCCCGTTCCACGTGCAGGACCCAAAAGGCAGGCAAGAGCTCCGGAGTCTCAATGCGTGGATGAGACGATGGTGTAAGGATGAGGGGTTTGGATTTGTTAGGAACTGGGGAACATTCTGGGGAAAGGAAGGGCTCTTCCAAAGGGATGGGTTTCACCTTAACCAGGATGGAACCAGACTGCTGGCATTAACCTTTAAAAAGGAGATAGAGAAGGTTTTAAACTAGAAAACAGGGAAAAGCCGACAGTTGCCCAAGAGCTAATGGTTCGGAAGAACGTATCCTTGAAGGATACTACCAAAAGCAGTGAGGTTCCAAAAAAGAGTAAAGTAGCCCAAATGCTCTTGAGTATGGTGCAGACAGAGCGTAAAGATTCCAAATTACCCATGCCTACCAATAGCCAGATTAATATTAATAAAATACAGTCTCTAAAATGCTTGTATGCCAATGCTAGAAGTCTAAACAATAAGATGGGAGAGTTAGAATATATAGCATTAAATGAGAGATTAGATATGATTGCAATCTCAGAGACATGGTGGAAGGAGGATAACCTGTGGGACACTGTGATACCTGGATACAAACTATATCGTAATGATAGAACTGATCAAATTGGTGGAGGGGTTGCTCTCTATGTTAGAGAGGGCAATGAGTCAGAAAGGATTAAAGTTTTGCAGGAAACAAAATCTGCTGTACAATCTCTATGGATTGAAATTCTATGTATGAAGGGGAAGGTGATGTCAATGGGGGTGTACTATTGACCGCCTGGCCAGAATGAACAAATGGATAATGAAATGCTCAAATAAATAAATGAAGCTAGCAAAAGTCACAGTACAGTAATAATAATAGGTGATTTCAATTACCCCGGTATCGACTGGGTCAGTGTCACGGCAGGACATGCTAGGGAGATAAAGTTTCTAGATGAAATAAATGACTGTTTCTTGGAGCAGCTGGTTCATGAACCAACCAGAGGGGAAGCCATACTGGACCTAGTCCTTAGTGGAACACCAGATCTGGTGCAAGAAATAAGGTGTTGGGACCACTTGGCAATAGTGATCATAGCATGATCGTGTTTGATTTAATTAGTGGAGGAGGGATAGTAAAGAAATCCACAGTACTACCTTTTAAATTTCGAAAGGGAGACTATGATAAAATGAGGAATATAGTTAAGAAAAAACTAAAAGAAGCGGTTGCAAAGGTTGAAGACTTACATCAAGCTTGGGTGTTGTTTAAAAATACTATCCTGGAAGCCCAGACCAGCTGTATTCCACGCATTAAGAAAAGTGGAAGAAAGTCCAAAAAACTGCCAGCATGGTTTAAAGGTGAGGTCAGAGAGGCTGTTGTTGCCAAAAAAGCATCTTTCAGGAAATGGAAAAAAGAGCCAAACAATGAAAACTGGAAAAAGCACAAGCACTGGCAAGTTAAATGTAAAGCATTGATAAGGCAGGCAAAGCGAGAATTTGAGAAGGAATTTGCTACGGAAGCAAAAACACAAAATAAAGACTTTTTCAAGTACATTCGTAGCAAAAGGCCTGTGAGAGAGTCAATTGGACCATTAGATGATAGAGGGGTAAAAGGGGCAGTAAGAGGAGACAAGGCTATAGCAAAGAATTCATTCAGTCTCTCTGCTTCGGTCTTTACTGAGGAAGATGTAGGAATGTTACCGAAGACTGAAGTGGTATTTAAAGGTGATACTGCAGAGGAATTGAGAGAAATATCGCTACACCGGGAAGATGTATTACAACTATTTGATAAACTGAATAGTAGCAAATCACCTGGACCAGATGATATACATCCAAGAGTGTTGAAAGAACTGAAAAATGAGATTGCAGACCTGCTATTAGTAATCTCTGAACTTTCATTAAAATCATCTGTAATACCTGAAGATTGGAGAATTGCCAATGTAACGCCAATTTTTAAAAAGGGTTCCAGGGGTGATCCGGGAAATTACAGACCGGTGAGCCTGACGTCATTACCGGGGGAAAAGGGTAGAAACCATCATAAAGAACAAAATTACACAGCATGTAGATAGTCATGGCCTAATGGGAGACAGCCAACATGGCTTTAGACAAGGAAGATCTTGTCTTACTAATCTGATATGCTTTTTTGAAGGTGTGAATAAACAGGTAGACAAAGGTGAGTCGGTTGATATAGTGTATCTGGACTTTCAGAAAGCCTTTGACAAGGTCCCTCATCAGAGACTTTTGACAAAACTAAAAAGTCATGGGATAGGAGGCAGTTTACTATTGTGGATTGGGAACTGGTTAAAAGATAGAAAGCATGAGGGGGCGGAACCTAGCACTGAGGAAGATGGCCGCATAGAGCTTTGGCTCCGGAGGGCTTTTACAGATTTCTTTTGCCAACATAACTGGATTGTTGGGAGACAGAGTTTTTCCGGACCGCAGTAGTCGGGAGTATGTCCGGTTCTAAACCGACGCGACTAGACTTTCCTGCAACCCAAAACAGCGGCGTGAAGCCCTCGAAAATGGAGCCCCCCCTCCCCGCAAAAGATGGCGGCTGCCCAAGAGCCTGACGGCCTGCAGGAATTGCTTACAGAGGTCAGGGCAGTGAGGGAAATGGTCCGGGCGAATGGGGAGGCGCTCTCCGCTGTGCAGGAGGAGGTAGGAGCGTTGCGGGTCACTATTGAGGCGCTTACCCTGCGGCAGGAGAAAGTTGAGCAGGTGCTGGACACTCACGACATGCGTCTGCGTCTCATGGAGAGGCAAGCTAAGCAGATCAAGGCTTTGCAGAGAGACCTAGAGGATGGAAATAACAGGGCCAGGAGGAACAACATCAGGATCGTCGGGGTCCCAGAGGGAGCGGAAGGCAAGGATGTTTTTGCCTTTCTACAGAAAATGATCCCTCAAGTGCTGCGCTTAACTTTTGAACTTCCATTTGAGATTGATCGCGCGCACAGGGTTCCCTCGCAGCATCAGCTGAATAGCACTAGGCCGAGGCCAATCATTCTTAGAGTGCTGCGTTTCCAGCAGGTGATGCAGATAATGGAGGCATCGCAGCTACGCTCGCCTATTGAATTTGAAGGACATAGGTTGTTTTTCTTCCCTGATTTGGCTAAAAGCACTATGGACCGGCGCAAGGGTTTTTTGGCCCTTAAGCCTCGGCTGCAACAGCTCCAGGCGCGGTTTGGTTTGATGTATCCATCGCGGATGAGAGTAACTCTGCATAACCAGACACGGACTTTTGAAGATCCTGAGGCCTTGGTCACATATTTAGAGGAGAAGGAGCAGTCGCAGATGCGGTGAACTGAAACTTGGTGATAGTCTTTGGTCTTTTCCATGGGGCGGTGACGGTTTTCCGCTCCGTCAGTGCTGTTTCAGAACAATCTTGTTTTTTGGGGGATGTTTGGCATTGAGGCAAATTGTCATTGGGGGAGGGTGTTGAGCATAGTGTGTTACAGTTTTCTGTTCTTATCTTCTTGTTCCCTTTCCTTTTTTGATGATGAATGCGGGCGGGGGGGGGGGTGGGGGGGCGGTAGTTGGAGGGGTGTGGGTCAGGTTGCGGGGGTTTTCAGGCTCTGGTTTTGTGCTTATGCAGGTTGGTGAATGCTGGGGATATTGTGTTTCTGTGTTGTCCTCTGTGCCTATCTTTCTCTCTGGGTTCCCCTATAGATGGTGTTAGAGGGTCTCCAGCTTCAGTGTGTGCGGGTGTGTTGCATATGAGTGGGGAAAGTCTATGGGTGCAAGAGAGTGCTATTGATAGTTGTGCTGAGGGTGTAATAAGGGGGCTCTGTAGAGAGAATGGTAAGGAGTGTGTGGGTGGAGTGTTGGATATGGCGAGCGGTGGGCCTGGGTTTTCAATGGGCGACTTGTTAAATAGGTATGGCTGTGATTAAGATATTGTCCTTAAACGTCAAAGGGATTAATAACCCCATTAAACGCAAGAAAAATTTGCTGTATGGGAGACATGAGCAAGCTGATGTTCTGTTTTTACAAGAGACTCTCCTTAACGCGCAAGTATCTCTGAAGCTGGGTATGAAGCCTTATATAGTAGCGGCTTACTCACCGGCTATTCATAAACGTAATGGTGTGGCTATTTTGGTTAGACACTCCATGATTTCTGGGGTCCTTCAGACGCGTGCGGATAAGGAGGGTAGATGGGTTAAGGTGTTATTGAGGGTGGGGGGCTCCGAGGTAACATTTATGAATATTTATGCTCCCAATCTGGACAATCCTGACTTTTTTAGAGTTTTGTGGAAGAGGTCCATCATGAGCTTCCAGGGGCCATAATATTGTGCGGGGATTTCAACATGGTGATGGACCCTTTAGTAGACAAGGCCCCGCTTAGAGCAGGCAGGCCGTCTAGAGCGCGGGTTGTTCTCCATTCCTTGATACATGAAGTTGGGCTCGTAGATATATGGCGGCTCCTGCATCCAGCAGAGCGGGAGTTTACTTTTTTTTTTCGTCACCTCATCAGTCTTCGTCACGAATTGATATGTTCTTGATCTCTAAAGTATTATGCCCTAGAGTGGCTGCTACAAAAATACATGCCATACATGTTTCTGATCACGCTGCGATATCTTTGTCAATTAAGGATGATGCGCCAGTTTCAAGCGCGGGGAGGTGTTTTTTTGATAGATCACTTTTAGAAGAGGAGGACTTTCGGGTGCATGCTTGGGCTGCTATAGCGGAGTATTTTAAACTTAATAATATTGCAGACTCGTCTGGTTGCGCCTGGTGGGAGGGGTTTAAGGCCTACATTAGAGCCATCATAACGAGCTATGCTATATCTCAGGCCAAGAGGATTAAGGGGCAACTGCGTAGCATAGATGCCCAAATAAAGGCTGATGAACATATTTTCGCCCAGCGGGCGGATCCTGGGGTTTTGCTTCGACTGCAGTGGCTTAGGTATCAGTATAATTTGATCATGGCTGATGAAGCTGTACGAAGCATTAAAGCTCAGAATGGGGTTTACTATTGGGAAAGTAATAAGGCTGGGAGATTATTGGCCAACTCCCTCCAGGATCGTAGGGAGAAGAGTCGAATAGCGGCTCTCCATGGACCGCAAGGGCAGGACCTTCTTGTTGCGGATGATGAGATAGCGGAGTCCTTCAGGCTCTTCTATCGGAATCTGTATTCCTCTGAAGTTGATTTTGAGAAGGAGAGGTTTACCGCGCTACTTGCGGGGATACAGCGGCCTACTTTAGGTGGGACAACTGCGGGTTGGTTAGATGGCCCTTTTTCAGCTGCCGATGTGGAACGAGCTATTGATTCGTTGGCAAGGGGGAAAGCGGCGGGACCAGACGGTCTCCCTATTGAATTTTACAAAACTTTTTCCGCTGAGTTATGCCCTCAGTTGCAGTTGTACTTTCAAGTCCTGGCTAGCGAGTCTGAGCAGGTAGGAGCTTTTGCGGCGGCAAATGTAATTGTGTTAGAAAAACCCGGTAGAGACCCCCAGCAAGTAGGCAATTACCGTCCTATATTCTTACTAAATTCGGACTATAAGATTTACGCAGCTATTTTGGCTCAAAGAGTTGCTAAGGTGGCCCCTTTGTTGATACACCCGGATCAGTGTGGTTTCGTTGCTGGTAGGTCCACGGCGGACAACGTGAGAATGTTGTGCCATGTTCTTGCGGGGGCGGAGAGGGTGTCTCACCCTGTCATTGGCCTGTCTCTTGACGCTGAGAAAGCGTTTGACCATTTAGAATGGCCGTTTATGTTTGCAGTCCTTGAGTGGTTTGGCTTTGGGCAGGGTTTTGTCAATTCTCTTAGGGTGTTGTATATGTGTCCTACTGCCACGGTATGTGTGAACAGTGTTCAGTCGCGGGCTATGGAGCTCGGGTGGGGTACGCGGCAGGGTTGTCCCCTCTCCCCGCTGCTCTTTAACTTAGCCTTGGAGCCGCTTTTATTGTTAATTAGGCAGAATCCAAGTATCCAGGGAGTTCTGATTGCAGGGCTGGAGGTTAAGTTGTCGGCATATGCCGATGATTTACTGTTATTTACTACTCCGAGTTCTGTGGCCATGATCCTTAGTCTAATCGCACAATATTCTGATCTGTCTGGGTACAAAATTAATTGGTCGAAGTCTATAGCTTTTCCATTGAATTCTTACACTAATAAGTCTGACGTGTCTCGGTTCCCCTTTGTTTGGGAACAAAAAGCGTTCATATATCTGGGGGTCCAGTATTGCTATCCTTTGGAAGAGACAGTTAAGGTTAATTCTGAAGCGCTACTAACGTTAACTCGGACTCTGACCTGCAGGTGGTCGCCTTTGGCTCTTTCGTGGTGGGGGCGACTTGAGACGATAAAGATGACCATAGTTCCCAAGCTTAATTATGTGTTGGGAATGCTCCCATGTTACTTGCCAAGGCAAGTATACCGGCAGGTTGAGGGAATTTTAAGTCATTATCTCTGGAATAATAAGCCGCCTCAGATCGCCCTGAGAAAACCTAAAGCCAGAAAAGAGGATGGTGGGGTTAATTTTCCCGATTTCTGGTCTTACCACACTGCTGTCCTGTTGAAACAGGGCTCTAGGTGGACTGAGCATATTTCTGATTTAAGTCCAGCATGGTTGGTGGTGGAGCAGAAATTGGTCAATCCCTTTCCAGTTGAGCTTTTGCCCAATATGTTATGCCCAAGTTCAAGAGTCCCCGTGGTGATATCGGACACGCAGAGAGCTTTTTTAATCTTGAAACATGCTGTGGGGATGGAGAAGAACTTTTCGGCAACCACCCCTTTGTGGTACAATCCTTTCTTTAAGATCCATCGGGAGGTTTTTGCTTGGCCTCGGTGGTATTCACGGGGTGTTTTGTGTATATTTTTAAAGCAAGGTTACTTTATTTTTGCTGTTTTAGGGGAACTTTCTTTGAGCACAGTAGGTTGCTGAACTCCAGTAACCTCCTCAGGTTTAGAAACTGCTAACACCTAATCAGGAGTTAGTGGGCCTGTTTCCTGAGTGCAGTTGAAGCCTGCATAAAAGGCTCCAGTGCCCTGCCCTTTTGAGGCTTTCCTAACCAGGGCTCCACAGATCAAACAAACAGTAAGGATTTGAGGGTTTGTTTGTTTTATTATATTACATTGCTAGCTCTCTGACTGGGAGCTCTTAAGGGTTTTGTGTATATTTTTAAAGCAAGGTTACTTTATTTTTGCTGTTTTAGGGGAACTTTCCTTGAGCACAGTAGGTTGCTGAACTCCAGTAACCTCCTCAGGTTTAGAAACTGCTAACACCTAATCAGGTGTTAGTTCCCTCCCTACCCACCCCGACTCCCACCCACCCCTAGTGAGCAGTCTTTCTTTATAGGGCACCTCCCCGTTTAACAAATCACAGTGACTTGGACCAGCACATTTTGAATATAATTAAAGAGATTTAACTGCTTTTTCTCTGAAAGGACAGCTGCGAAACTGGCTGGTACTTGGTAGATCTCTCTCTTTTGCTTTAACAGATACCTAAGCTCCACGAACAGAACAATGGCTGGGAAAAATCATATTGCTAAAGCTGTTGCCCCCATTACAGCTTCTGCCTCGGTCCAGACAGAGGTCCTAATGCCAGTTAAAGGACCGGTTCCATGTTTAGGGTGCCTGCATGCTGAAGCTCTGAGGAAACAAGTGGAGGAACTCAGAGAGGAGGTGGCGAGGCTGAGGAGCATTCAAGACAGTGAGAAGTACATTGATGAGATGCTTCTTGCAGCAACCAGGCTCTCCAGCACAGGAGAAGATGGGTGCCAACAGAATGTCGATGGTTGGACACAAGTCACCAGGGCCTGCAAAATCACCAATCCAACTTCTCCAGCCCTTGAATTGAAGAACCATTATGCAGCGCTGGAAGTGGATGAGGTGAAAGCATCCCTGGAAAGGGAAGAACCAGAGTTCAAGTACCCCAAAGTTGCGGAATCAGTGACCAGAAGGAAACGAAGGGTAGTGGTGGTTGGAGACTCTCTTCTGAGGGGTACTGAGGCGTCCATCTGCCGACCAGACTTGATGTCGAGAGAGGTATGCTGTCTGCCTGGTGCCAAAATCCAAGATGTGATGGAGAGTTTGCCGAGACTCATCAGGCCCACTGACTATTACCCAATGTTGCTAATCCATGTTGGAACAAATGATACTGCCAGGTATACCTCGGAACTATCAAAAGTGACTTCATGGCTCTGGGACAGAGGGTGAAGCAGTTAGGTGCACAGGTGGTGTTCTCTTCAATCCTCCCTGTTGAGGGTAAAGGCCAAGGTAGAGAGGCTCGCATCCTGGAGATGAATGCATGGCTGCGTGGATGGTGTCATCGAGAGCTTTTGGTTTCCTAGACCATGGGATGCTGTCCCAAGGGTTGCAGAGCAGAGATGGCATCCATCTGTCCAAGAAAGGTCAACGCATCTTTGGTAGTAGACTGGCTAATCTACTGAAGAGGGCTTTATTTATTTTATTTATTTAGAGAACATTTGTATACCGTTGCTACCAGCGATCAGCAGCGGTTTATTTATTTATTTATTTGTGTGCTTTTCTATACCGCCCCTTCCAGAGATCAGGGGCGGTTTACAAGGAACTTAAACAACAATATAGCAAAACAGTGCAATATTGCATTACATTAAACATTAAGTGAACATAAACTAGATTACATAAGAACTAGGTTACATGGAAAACAATGTGTGGGTTATTAACATAAAAGGAAACATAAAACTATGTTACAAGGAACCAAAAAGTAGATTATTTACATGGTTAGCAAGAGACTATAATAGTTATTTGCGATCATAAGTAAAGTGTTGGGAGTAGGCTAACTTGGGTGGATATGAAAATGAAGTCCGGAATTAGGTGGGGTAGACTTGTGTTTGGTTGGTTGCATGTTTTTGTGTAGTAAATTTGATTTCAGGTTGTAGGTTGCTATAGTGTTGACTAAATAGGTAGGTTTTAAGTTCCTTCCTAAAAGATGTAAGATCCTTAATCTCTCTTAGGTTTAGTGGCAGTTTATTCCATTGGCTGGGAGCATAATATGAAAAAGCAGTGTTGGTGGTTATTTGTTTTGATTTTGTCACTGCAATGGGAATTAATAGCATGTTGAGGTTAGTTGACTATACATATCAGGAGGGGTAATCAACAGTTAATACAGAATGATTGCATGTCAAGATTCACACTTTAAACAAGATTCGTTGGGGATGGGTGAAGAAAGCCCCCAGGTAAGTGAAAGCCCCCAGGTAGGTGATACATTAAATACCTTTATGGAAATGGGTAACAGGGGTAACATATGGAAAGCAGTGTGTATTAATGCCCGTAGCATGGGAAATAAGATCCCTGAAGTTGAAGCTTTGGTGGGAGTGGCTGACTTGGATTTAGTGGCAGTTACAGAAACATGGTTCACAGAAAACCATGACTGGGATGTAACTATACCTGGCTGTACTTTATTCAGAAAGGACAGGGTAGGAAGAAGGGGAGGAGGAGTGGCACTATATGTAAAAACTACTATTAAAGCTTTGGAATTACGGGAGAGAGGAGGCATTGTGGGTTAAACTAGAAAGAGGGAAAGAGAAATCTCTTTGCATTGGTGTGATATACAGACCTCCCTCACAAGAGGAAGAGGTGGACAGAGAGTTAATTGAAGACATACGCAGCATTGCTAGGAAAGGGGAAGTGCTACTGATAGATTTCAATATGCCAGATGCTGATTGGCACATTCCTGCTGAAGTATCATCTAGAAGTAAGGAGATCCTGGATTCTCTACAGGGAGAACTATTCAGGCAATTGGTAACAGACCCCACCCATGAAAGGGCCATACTGGACTTGGTGCTTACCAATGGTGAAAGTGTTTCTGATGTTGTAGTGGGAGATCATTTTGCATCCAGTGATCACCAGATGGTGTGGTTCAGTATTAGGACTAGGGCTGTTAGAATCCATTCCAAGGTGAGGATCTTAGACTTTAGGAAGACTAACTTTGCGAAGATGGGCCAATACCTCAGGGAGTCGTTAGTGGGATGGGAACAGCTGGGGGATGTAGAAAAACAGTGGGAAAAACTGAAAGGGGGTATTTTAAAGGCAACCAACCTTTTTGTTAAAATGGTAAATAAAGGCAAGAGGAACAGGAGACCGCTATGGTTTTCGAAGGAAGTAGCTGAAAAAGTGAAGAAAAAGAGGAAGGCCTTCATGAAATACAAGAGATCACAGAGAGAGAAAGACAGGCATCTGTATTTGGAAAAACTTAGAGAAGCTAGCAAGGTAGTCAAGAAGGCAAAGATTCAAAAGGAGGAGGAAATAGCCAATGCAATAAAATGGGGGGATAAGACATTTTTCAGATATATTAGTGAAAAGAGGAAGGGCAAAAGTGGTATTGTCAGACTCAAGGGTGCAGGGGGGGAATATGTAGAAGCTGATAAGGATAAAGCGGAATTGCTTAACAAATATTTTTGTTCTGTGTTCACAGATGAAAAACCAGGAGCAGGACCTCAGAAAACACCCACAAATAAGAACAGAAGCGAGGGACATCTTGAACAATTTTCAGAAGACTGTGTTCGTGAGAAACTAGCTCAACTTAAAGTAGACAAAGCGATGGGACCAGATGGGATACACCCTAGAATACTGAGGGAACTTGGGGACTTTCTAGCAACTCCACTGACTGACCTTTTCAATGCCTCGTTGGAGTCAGGAGTGGTGCCAAAGGACTGGAGAGAGGTTCATGTGGTGCCTTTACACAAAAGCGGAAGTAAGGATGTGGTTGACAACTACAGGCCGGTTAGTTAACTTCGGTGGTGAGTAAATTATTGGAAACGCTGCTGAAAGAGAAAATAGTGAGGTTTCTGGAGTCCAGCAGATTACAGGATCCGAGGCAGCATGGATTCACCAGAGGCAGGTCTTGTCAGACAAATCTGATTGATTTCTTTGACTGGGTGACCAGGGAGTTGGACCGAGGGAGAGCTCTAGATGTGGTGTATTTAGATTTCAGTAAAGCCTTTGACACTGTTCCTCACAGGCGACTTATAAACAAACTGAGCACCCTAGGGATGGACCCTAAAGTTACTGCTTGGGTTAGAAATTGGTTGGGTGGGAGGCGACAAAGAGTACAAGTAAATGGAGCTCACTCTGAGGAGAAGGATGTTACCAGTGGTGTGCCCCAGGGATCTGTCCTTGGTCCGATTCTTTTTAACATCTTTGTTAGTGATATAGCGGAAGGCTGTCGGGTAAGGTTTGCCTCTTTGCGGATGATACCAAAATCTGCAATAGAGTAGACACCCAGGAAGGTGTAGATAACATGAGGAGGGATCTAGCTAAGCTTGAAGAATGGTCTAGAATTTGGCAGCTGGGATTTAATGTTAAAAAATGTAAGGTCATGCATTTGGGCTGCAGCAATCCAAGGGAGCAATATAGTATAGGAGGTGAAGTACTTTTGTCCACTAAAGAAGAGCGGGACCTAGGCGTGGTTGTGTCTGATCTTAAAGTAGCTAAACAGGTAGAAAAGGTGACGGCAAAAGCTAGAAGGATGCTTGGGTGCATACGGAGAGGAATGGCTAGCAGAAAAAAGGAGGTGATAATGCCTCTGTATAAGTCTTTGGTGCGACCTCATTTGGAGTATGGTGTGCAATTCTGGAGACCGCACCTTCAAAAGGATGTGAACAGGATGGAGTCGGTGCAGAGGGTTGCTACTAAAATGATTAATGGGCTTCATTATAAAGCATATGAGGACAGACTTAAGGATCTTAATATGTACACCTTAGAGGAAAGGCGGGATAGAGGTGATATGATTGAGATGTTTAAATACCTCCATGGCATAAATGTTCAGGGAGAGAGCCTCTTTCAATTGAAAGCAAGTCTGCTACGAGGGGACATGGGATGAGGGTGAAGGGAGATAGATTCAGGAGTGATATGTGGAAATATTTCTTTACAGAAAGAGTAGTGGATCCATGGAATAGTCTCCCAGTGGAGGTGGTAGAGATGAGGACAGTAACTGAATTCAAAAAAGCATGGGACCAACACAGAGGATCTCTAAAGGTAAAAAGTGGACTGTTGTAGTTGTTGTTATAGAAGGACAGACTAGATAGGCCATGTGGTCTTTTTCTGTCATCATGTTTCTATGGACGGGAAGGCTAGGTTGGTTAGACCTTGACTTGGTCCTGTGGGTTGCAAAGTGCTGAGCGAAGAGATGGGTTTTAAGGGCCTTATGAAATGTGGAGAGATCATTAATGGATCTGAGGTTATCAGGGAGGGAGTTCCAGTTCACGGGTGCAGTGTATGTAAAGGCTGTGTTTCTCATCAAGTGGTTAACCTTGTGGAAGTCAATAAATATATAATTACAAAACCTTGTGGTAATCTGTGGGGACTATGAGGGTGTTGAGAGTTGAGATATGATGGAGCTATATTCTTTAGAAGTTTGAATGTGATCATGAGTAATTTGTATTTTATATGGCTATAAATTGGCAGCCAGTGTAATTCATATAATATAGGTGTGATATATTCAGTTCTATTAACTTTCCAAATAATTCGAGCAGCCACATGTTAGGCTATCTGTAACTGGCTTATTGCCTGTTTGGAGAGTCCCTGGATAATGCTGCTGCAATAATCAAAGTGTGGGGTGATTATTTCCTGAATGAGACACCAAAAGTTATAGCTAGATAGCAGTGGTCTCCATTGCTGAATGAACTTTAGTTTGTAATAGATCTTACCTGGGGTTAATTTTATAATGATGGTTATGCTAAGAGATTGATCTAGAGTAATCCCAAGGAATTTAATCTCATTCTTTACCTGTAAAAGAGCTTGTTTTAGGTGTAAAGTTGAGGGAGGTTTAAAGTCATGGTTCCTGGTTACCTCAGTTTTTTTAAATTAATCTGGCAGAATCTGGTCCAAAACTGTCACTGTCTCAAAGTATTAAAGATCAACAGGAACTGAAGACCTCTTGACGATGTGCAGTACAAGGACTGGAGCCAAAACCACACATGCAGTTCTAAAAGTAAAAATAAGAATTCATCAAACTGGCACCGATAATCAAATACCACCAAACAATCATCAAAAAAACTCAAACACCTGTCCAGCAAACCAGATAAAATCAAATACCGCCAAACAAGTTCAAATACCACCACACACAATTTAATAAATTTTTCACATAGTGTAAAATCAACGCAAAGGCAAGGCAAAATAAAATTGCAGAGGCAAGCAAAAGTCACAGTGGTTTGAACCAATTCGAAGGTATGGCATAGTCAAGTTAGAACAAAATTGGAAAAGCCTGCCAAATCACCATATTCTCGACACTTTGTTGTGTCTGCCCAAAAACGTTTAATGAAAGCAAACTATAAAGTGACCAATGACCAGCACATGACACAACTAATACGGTAAGTGTATTCAGGTAAAGCTCGGGAGAATGGATATTGCCCGGTATATAGTACACTTCTAAGGGGTGTTGGGGCGGGGGCAGGAATGGGTGATTCTGAGAGGCAGGAGACCACAGGGGGTACCCACAAACTATTGGCACGAAAACAACAAGAACCCCAATACACCCGCAGGCAAGATTCCCGCAGGCAGAGAAAAAGACAGGCAAAGGATCAGCAGTGGCGGCGGCAAGCCCTTGACAGATGACCTGCCGGTATGAGCTCTCTCCTAGCGACGGGGCGAGCTACTGGAGAGATGGAGCCAAGTGGCGCTGGCGATTTACCTCTGACCCCTCCACGATCTACAGGTAGATCGCGATCTACCTTTTGGACATGCCTGACCTATAGTATCTCAGTTTTCTTTAAATTTATCAACAGATTATGGGAATTAAGCCACTTTGACAATTCACTGAAGCAGGACATTATCAGATGGAGGTTAAGGCTTGCAATTTCAAATGGGAGATATAATGCTATATCATCCGCATAGATGTGATACTCCACTTTAAACTTATGGAAGATACTACAGATTGGCTGTAGATAAATGTTAAATAAAAAGGCTGATAGACATGATCACTGAGGTAAGCCCCTCTCTTTGTCTATATGGTTCAGATGTCTGTAAACTGATGTTGACTTTCTTGTCTAATGCCACCTCAGTTTCCATTAATGGAGAATCCTACTTTACTAAGGCTGAGAAGGTATTCTGCAAGGGTATCTCAAGGTGAAGTTGGTGTCTCTGTGTAATGTGTCATAACCGGCCAGAACCACTATAATCCATTTATTCTTGCACTACTGGATTTTTTGAGGGTGTTGCATGGATTGTTTGCAAGCTGTATCTTGGGGGAGGTTTGTTTCATTGCAGCTAAGTCTTCCCTCAGTTGAATCAATTATTTTTCTATAGCAGATAGCTTATGATGGATAGAACAATCTCCAAATTGTTTTCCTGAGGATTAAAGCACCACAACTATTGCACTGATTAAAAATAACTTTGATTAGTGTGTCAAATATGGGGCAGTTGTCCGATGAAAAAGCAACAGAGAAGTGCTTTCCACTAAAGCTATGACAAGCGACTGTGTGTCTTGGGGTGACTAAGAACATCCAGCCCTGGGGTGGGTGGGTGAGGGGAGGGATGGAGAGACATAAGTGACAATAAGTTACGAGTATGAGTTCCTAAGCCAGTGACTCTGCAGGGCAGCTGTTACCTACTAGAGCAGAGGCAATACAGGCCAAACATATTCTTTTAAAGCTACTTTTCTAGATCAGGCTGAAAATTTGAGTTGTTTTTTTTAAATTAAATGTAGGTAATTCCTATATTGCATCAACTATTTTCTCAAAGGTTTAAGAAATCTACGTAGTGGATGTTTGAAATGCCCTCCCAATGGAAGCAGTGGGTGCAAATACAGTGACAGAATTCAAAATGGCATAGGACAGACACAGTGGATCCCTTTATAGCAACAGGATAAAATCAAAATAAGTGTAACTATCTCTTATATCTCAACAAATAGGGGTGACTTACACAGAGTGGCTGGTACACCCCTAAACAAAGGCATGTGGAGGTATGACCTGCATGGAGCAGCAGGTGCACCGAGTCTTGCCACCTTGCCGGGCAGGCTAAATGAGCCATACTGGTCTTTGTCTGCCATCATATACTATATTACTATGTTAAACACAGGCAGTAAGTAAAGAAGGCCAATTACAGTAATTCCAAATGACCGATGTGCTACAGGCAGCTAAAACTATTCAAAGAATGCAAAAGAAAAATTATAAAAACTTAGCCAGAGAGATCCACTCAATGTGCTTCCACCCCCGGTGCTCTGGAGACCAGTAATAGCTTTTGGGTCTGTTCCTACAAGTTTTAAATGCAGAGCTCCCTTGGATTTCTAGGGGAGGAGAATAAAGCCAGCCAACATTTTATGTACTCTGAGCACCTCCAAGTGTCCCTGAATGTGTTTCTGGTTTGTGTTTCAGATGCGGGTGACGTTTGAGGACATCGCTGTCTCTTTCTCCCTGGAGGAGTGGGAGTATTTAGATGAAGGGCAGAAGGAGCTTTACAGGGAGGTGATGAAGGAGAATTATGAGACTCTGATCTCCCTGGGTAAGGACTGTACGACTGTATCTGCATTTCTAGCAGACAGTGGAGCCAATCTATTGTACTGTATCTACCATTCTTCCAGGTTCCTGAGATAGGACACGTCCAGAAAATGTGCTCACATAGCAATTTCCAGACATATTAACACCCAGTACCCATCAGGTACAATAAGCAGTATTTTATAAATCATCAATAAATAATTCAACTTTAGATACAGAACCTGCAGAGCGGAGTGGGGGATGAGTCGGTAAACCCTGGGGCACTGGGTTCAAGGCTCCCACAGGGAGTGTCCTACCTTACCCCATACATATAGAGATGGTTCCTATAGCTTCATGCCTTCAGGGATATACTTGTACAGTACTTAAAAAATAAAATAGTCCATCATATCCTAAGTCAGTCTCACTCTACATTGCTTCCTGTTGTGCTCATGTATATTTTTCTCAGCAGCACATATGTGTTTGTCCCCTGTTTTCTTGAATTCAGATACTGACCTAATCTCTATTACATCCACTGTAAGACTATTCCACGCATCTTCCACTCTTTCCATAAAGAAATATTTCCGCATATTACTCCTGAGTCTATCCCCTTTCACCCTCATCCATCAGGCGCTGCAGGACTGCACCCTCAGACCCAGAGCCCGTTCGTCATCAGGAAAGAGAGAGGGAAGCTGAAACCCCTCCTGCTCTCCATCTCAAAGCCAATCAGAGCCCACCACAGCAACTTTAAAAAAGAAGTGCCATCAGGCGTGCCCGTGCCTGGTGGGCATGTGCCAGAGAGCTGTTTGGCATGGCCCTTAGGCGGGGAACGCAGGCAGGTATGCAAAAATCAGCTCAACCCAAACAAAAAGCTGACAACACTAAGCCCAACAACCTCGAAAAACCTCAACAACCTCGAAAACCTCGCTGCTGACCTCACTCCTATCAGGACTACTCACAAGCAGGCAACTCTCACCCCACACATCTCCTAGACACTTCGGATTGTATCATGACACACTTTCAGGAAGAAAATGACAAACTGTAAATACCACTCATCAGAAATGGAACTCAATGCTGAAAGAGACCCACCCCTATCCCCCTATGATTCTACCAAAAAGCATAAAACTGCTATAATGCCACAGAATCCAGTTGCCAGCCAACCAAGTATTATATGCTCTTCTTCTCATCTGAATCCTACTCTGCCTCTTGTCAACAGATACCTATACCATAAACATACCCACAGCCCTACAAACTCCCTACTACACATACCTTGCCACCCACACATATGGTGGAATCCCCATAAGCATGTCAACAGATGAACCCCCAGATTAATAAGAATTCAAACCAACACTCACACAACTTATTCCCACACCTGCACACTCTAATCACTTCTATTAACATTGGGCTAATCAATGCTAGGCCCATCAGATACAAGACAAACACCATCATAGACTATATTCTATATCACCCAAACTGACATCCTCTGTATCACCAAATCCTGGCTATAAAGCCCTGACCAGGTCATTCTATCTGAGATCACTCCATGATCTCATACTGCCTTCAACTGCCCACACACCCACAAGAGAGGTGGCGGGGTACTTATCCTTGTGCGAATTGACCTTAAATTTAAAATATCCTAATCTGTAATCCACAAACACCGAATTAATCACGATAGAAAACAGACATCTAGCCATTTACCTTACCTACAGAGCCCCAAACGCTCCCGCTGATGAGACATCCAACATCCTCGAAGCCATATGTTTTGCCAGCTCTCCTCATAAGCTGCTTATACTACTTGGCAACCTAAACCTGAGCTTCGCACCTAGCAGAGGAGAAGCTATTTTCACAAGGCAATGGAATCACATAGCTTCTGCCAAATCCTCAAGGTACCCTCTCACCATTCAGGTTCTACTCTGGGCCTCATCTTTGTCCCAAAGAACCTTCATTCACAGTACAGCATAATGGCCCCTCTTGCCCTACCAATACCCTGGTCAGATCACCATGCTATACACTTCAAGACTGACCTAGGAAAATCACAGAGAATACCCTACTCTGAAAGAAGATTTAAAGGATATAACCAAGACCAATTCCACAAAGATATCCTTCCCAGCCTCCCCCCAGGACTTTTCAGATATGGATGAGGCAATTAAAACCTGGAACTCCACGATCAATGCAGCAGTGAAGCCTCCTTACACCCAAATCTTGGAAATAGAGAATAAAGATCCAAATCTGCCCCGTGGTATTCTGATGCAATAAGAGAAAAGAAACAAAAAATTTGGCAGCTAGAGCATAAACGGAAACATGACTGGTCACAAGCCACCCTTCTTCAATACCAGAAAACACAAAGAGACTACAATGATCTGATCAACAAGCACAAATGAGAATACAACACAAACCTTATCTTAAAAGCCAGCAACAAGTCTCAAAAGCTATTTGAAATTGTCCGCACCCTCATGAAGACTCCATCCCACAAAAAAGCCACTATCCATCCCCAGATCTTTGCAGATTTCCTCATCAAAAAGGGCAAACCACCCTTAAGAACTTCACTGCTAAACACCTCCAACACCTCAACTGCAGAACCCAATGTCAAACACAAATTGTACTGATCTACGGAGCAAATATTCCACACCATTGCTGCCTTAAACACCACTACAGTGCCCTCTGACCCCTACCCGGTCATGTGGATCAAATCATTCAAGGACAAAGTTGTAAACTGTATCCACAACACCATAAGCTCATCCCTATCTCAAGGATACATGCCCCCTGCTCTCAAACAAGTTAACATCCAACTAACATAGTGTTTAGACCCTCCTCCTACATCTGTTCAACATACTCCTAAAAAGAATACACAACATAAAAACTGGATTCCTATTCGTCTTTATTGACATCTCCTTGGCTTTCAACATTGTATCACACAGCATCTTCTTAAACCAACTAACATTGGACTTCACAGCACAACCTTCAACTGGTTCCAATCCTACCTCACTAACAGATAACAAAATGTCAAAGTTTGTTCAAACACCTCAATTCCATTCAACACAACATAGGGAGTCCTTCAAGGGTCTTCCCTGCCTGCCCTTCCTACTTACAACCAGTGTGTAGCATCTTCAAACAGCACAAAATTAACTATGCCATTTATGCAGATGTCATCATGGTCTATTCCCCTTTCCATCTTGACATGCCAGACTATACAGCTATCACTAAATGACTACAGGAGATGCACAACTTGCTGGCTTCCAACAAGAGCACAAGCACTGGCAAGTCAAATGCAAGGCATTGATAAGGCAGGCAAAGAGAGAATTTGAGAAGAAGCTTGCTGCGGAAGCAAAAACGCAAAATAAAGACCTTTTCAAGTACATTCGTAGCAAAAAACCTGTGAGAGAGTCAGTTGGTCCATTAGATGATAAAGGGGTTAAAGGAGCACTAAAAGGCGACAAGGCGATAGCGGAGAGACTGAATGAATTCTTTGCTTCGGTCTTTACTGAGGAAGATGTAGGGATGTTACCCATGACTGAAGTGGTATTTAAAGGTGCGGAAGAATTGAAGGAAATATCGATACATCGGGAAGATGTCTTACAACTATTAGATAAACTGAAGAGTAGCAAATCACCTGGGCCAGACGGTATACATCCAAGGGTGTTGAAAGAACTGAAATATGAGATTGCAGACCTGCTATCAGTAATCTGTGAACTATCATTAAAATCATCTCTAATACCTGAAGATTGGAGGATTGCCAATGTAATACCAATTTTTAAAAAGGGTTCCAGGGGTGATCCGGGAAACTACAGACCGGTGAGCCTGACGTCAGTACTGGGAAAAATGGTAGAAACCAACATAAAGAATAAAATTACTCAGCATGTAGATAGTCACAACCTATTGGGAGACAGCCAACATGGCTTTAGACAAGGAAGATCTTGTCTTACTAATCTGTTATGTTTTTTTGAAGGAGTGAATAAACAGGTGGACAAAGGTGAGTCGGTTGATATTGTGTATCTGGACTTTCAGAAAGCCTTTGACAAGGTCCCTCATCAGAGACTTTTGGCAAAACTAAAGAGTCATGGGATAGGAGGCAGTGTACTATTGTGGATCAGGAACTGGTTAAAAGATAGAAAGCAGAGGGTAGGGCTAAATGGCCAATTTTCCCAATGGAGAAAGTTGAATAGTGGTGTACCCCAGGGATCTGTGCTGGGTCCGCTGCTTTTTGACATATTCATAAATGACCTGGAAAGTGGAATGAGTGAGGTTATCAAATTTGCAGATGACACAAAACTATTTAACGTTGTTAAAACCCAAGAGGATTGTGAAAGATTGCAAGAGGATCTTGATAAATTGGAAGACTGGGCATCAAAATGGCAGATGAAATTTAATGTGGACAAGTGCAAGGTTATGCACCTAGGGAAGAACAACCCAAACTATGATTACACGATGCAAGGTTCCACATTAGGAACCACCACCCAGGAAAAAGATTTAGGCGTCATTGTGGATACCATGTTAAAACCCTCGGCCCAGTGTGCAGCGGCGGCCAAGAGAGCAAATAGAATGCTAGGTATGATAAGGAAAGGAATGGAAAATAAAACAAAAGATATTATAATGCCTATATATCGTTCCATGGTGAGACCGCACCTTGAATATTGTGTGCAATTCTGGTCGCCGTATCTTAAAAAGGATATAGTGATTTTAGAAAAGGTTCAGAGAAGAGCCACCAAAATGGTAAAGGGGATGGAAGAGTACTCCTATGAAGAAATGCTAAAAAGGTTAGGACTCTTTAACCTGGAAAAGAGACGGCTGAGGGGAGATATGATAGAAGTCTATAAATTAATGAACGGAGTGGAACGGGTAAACGTAGATCGATTGTTTACGTTATCAGAATATAGAAAGACTAGGGGACATGCAATGAAGCTACAGGGTAAACTATTTAAGACTAATAAAAGAAAATCTTTTTTCACTCAACGTGTAATCAAACTCTGGAATTTGTTACCGGAGGATGTAGTTAAGGCTGTTAGTGTACCTGGGTTTAAAAAAGGTTTGGACAAGTTCCTGGAGGAAATGTCCATAAACCATTATTAAGAAGTGACCGAAGATATCAATGCTTGACCCAGTACAAGCATTGTGGAACTTGTGTCTCTTGGGGAAACTGCTAGGTACATATGACCTAGATTGGCCACTGTTGGAAACAGAATACTGGGCTTGATGGACCTTGGTCTGACCCAGTATGGCATATCCTATGTTCTTATATTAACTTCCAAGTCAACTTCAAAAAATCTGAGGCGCTATTCATAACACGGGACTCTTCTGTTACCCCCCATCATCAGTCTCCATCATGGACACTCTAATCCCAGTAAAAGAGGAAGTACACTACCTTGGTCTCACCCTTGATCTCTTTCTAAACTTACAAGCCCACATCAACAGAACCTCCAGGAATGCATTCAAAAAGCTCGCTTTTATCCGAAGACTAAAACCCCTCCTCAGTCTGGATCACTTCTGCACGGTCTGTCAAGCAGTTATAATCCCTATGCTAGATTATTGTAACTCCCTTTTTCAAGGTCTTCCAACTCAAAGCACTCATTCCTTGCAATTAGCCCAGAACAAGGCTGCCCACATCATCACAGGATCAGCCAATCATGATCACATAACACCGCTCTTATATCAGCTTCACTGGCTACCAATTACCTCACGTGCCAGATACAAAACTGCCTTGACTGTCTTCAAGATAAGAAACAACACAACAGCTGGAATTCTATGGGAACTGATATGCACAAAATTATACAACAGACCTAAGAGACAGAGCACCAGAGACACCATTTCAACTCCTAGTTCTTACACCAACGACGAGGGCTCTTTCATTAGCAGCACCCGCCATCTGGAATTCTCTCCAAGAGATGGTCAGGACAACCAAGGACTTAAAGGACTTCAGAAAACATCTCAAAACCTTCCTTTTCACTGATCACTTCAGAGACAATACCTAGTTGTTCCCTCTTATCTCACATGCCTAAAACAATATCTAACCCTTGTACATATATTGCAATGTATATGTTTTGCTTCTTTGCAAACCCTGCACGTCTCCCCTTCCTAAGTTTACACATTGAGTTCTCTGTAATGTTTATTATTGGGAGGGAGGAGTGGTCTAGTGGTTAGGACAAGGTACTTCAGGCCGGAGGGCCAGGGGTTCAAGTCCCACCTGGGGACAGCAATCTCAGGCTGGAGGGACTGGGATTTCTAGTCCTACAGGCACTCCTTGTGGTCTTGGGTAAGCCACTTAACCCTCCATTGCCCATGTTCCCTGTAAGTATTAGCGTATGTGTCTCATATCCCCTCATGTTAAATGTATCCCCTAATTGACCGCTTTGACCCGGTGAAAAGCGGGATATAAATACAGCTAAATAAATAAATAAACTGCTTTGATTGTATGAGAAGGCGGTATAACAAGCTTGTTAAATAAATAAATAAAATAAATTGTCCCCTCATTGCAGAGCTTGCTTTCAATTGAAAGAGGCTCGCCTCCAGAGCATTTATGCCACGGAGATATTTAAACATCTCTGTCATATCTCCTCTCTCCCATCTTTCCTCCAAAGTATTACTACTGCTACTCCTCGATACCTTGTCCTCGCTTGGTTTTAAGGGATCTGTATTGTCCTGGTTCTCCTGTTATCTCTCCCATCACTCTTTCAGTGTTTGTTCTGGTGGATCCTCCTCTGCTGCTATTCTGCTCTCAGATGTTATACCCCAAGGATTTGTCTTGGACACACTCCTTTCCCCTCTCTATACCCATTCCTTTGGTGCACTAATCTCTTCCCAAGGCTTTCAGTACCATCTTTACACTGATGACTCCCAGATCTACCTCTCTACACCTGAAATCTCTCTGGCAATCCAGGCCCGGATCTCTGCCTGCCTTTCTGACATTGCTGCTTGAATGTCTCAACGCCACTTGAAATTGGACATGGCCAAAACTGAGCTTCATATTTTCCCTCTAACCCTCGACTCCCCTACCTCTTTTCTCAGTCTCTGAGGATAATAAAACACTTGTCATCTGCCATTTAGAGTACTGTAACCTGTTCCTTGCTGGTCTCCCTCTGAATCATCTCTCTCCCCTTCATTCTGTTCAACACCTTGCAGTGTAGCTAATCTTCCACCTGCCTCGTCATGCTCATATTACCCCTCTTCTCAAGTCACTTCATTGCCAAACTACTACTCCTGCTGACTTATAAGTGCATTCACTCTGCAGCTCCTCACTACCTTTCCTCTATTTTTCATTCCCTACACCCCTCCTCGGGAACTCCGCTCTTCTTGCAAACCTCTTCTATCTGTGCCCTTCTCTTCAAATTTGCTAATTCCAGACTTTGCCTCTTTCGCCTTGCTACTCCTTATGCCTGGAATAAACTACCTAAGTCTATATGTCAGATGCCTTCACTGGCCCTTCTCAAATTAAGACTCAAAACTCACCTCTTCTATGCTGCTTTTGTAGGTTGAGTCGCCTGATCTCCTTTGGTTTTCCTTACCATTCCCCCTAGCTGTATCCCATGTCTACAGCTACTGTGTTGTTTGTCTTGACTAGATTTAAGCTCTGAAGAGCAGAAACTGTCTTTTACATATGTCTGTGCAGCGCTGTGTATGTCTTATAGCACTATACAAATGTTCAGTAGCAGTAGATGATGGTCTCAGTAGTATGTGAAGAAAGGAAGGGACAAATGTTTCTGATGTTATAGAGAAAGAAGCGACAGGTTTTAGTTAGCTTTAGGATGCTGCAAAGAAAGAGAGAGTAGAGTCAAAGATGGTATGGAAGGGCAGAAGGGAGAGGCCATATGGTCTTTACCTGCCAATATATTTCTTTGTTTACATATAGAAGGTGCCTTGAATACTGGTCAGTAAATTGTAATTATTTAATGCAAATTGCTTTGCTATTTTATTTATTTATTTATTTAACACTCATTTATATACCGCATCTTCCAGAGATCAGATGCGGTTTACAGTAAACAACAATCAACAAAGCAGGGTTTGTTTTACATGGAACATCTTATATCAATAAACATAGTATAAGCCAAATAGTATATGCAAATAAAGAACAACCATATATCTTTATCTTTCTTTATCTTTATTAAAACACTTAATAAACCGCCCAGGCCGAAGCAGCAGGGCGGTATACAATCATAAAAAAGCGACGGTTGCCGAGAAAGGAAAGAAGAAAAGAACGCCAAAAAATAATAGGACAGAAAGAGAAATAGCGAAGAATAGAGAGAAGGCAAAAAAATAGTAAAACAGTAAAACAATAAAATGTTAAAAACAATAAAATAATAAAAGGAAGTGGGGAGGAGGAGGGGGAAGCATGAGCCAATTTTAGGAGGGATGGGAGGCGGGACTAAGGGGACAAAACACCATCAGTGGGGGAGAGCAGGGGAAAATGAAGGGGGGTGAGATAGGGAACTAGGGGGGAAGGCATCATCAGTAGGGAGGGGGAGGTCGAAGGCTTGACAGAAAAGGTGGGTCTTGAGAAGGGCCTTAAAACGAGTGTAAGACAGTTCAATACGGAGAGGAAGGGGAAGAGAGTTCCAAAGGGCGGGACATAAGAAAAAGAAGGCAGAGTGTCGGGTGGATTCAAGACGGGCCTGAGTGGGTGAGGGGAGAAAGAGGCGATTTCAATGGGCAGACCGGAGAAGACGGGGAGAGGGCTGAAGATATACATTTATTTACAAGTATGCGGACATTAGAGATTGGATCATGTATTTTCATCTAAGTATGTTATCAAATTAAGTGAGTGGGTTTTTATTTGACTCGATCACTTAACTAGTTAGCCTTTATCTAGATCGAGTGAGGGGTTATCTATGATGTTGTAGTGCTTGGTAAATAGATAGGTTTTCAATTTTTTACGGAATTCATTGTTGGCCCATCTTTCATATTTTATATGAAAGATGGGTCATCAAGAGATCATCAATCCCAACATGTGATTAGTGCCTTTTTATGTCCAGCAGGTGACGGGGTCACACAGGAAAAGAAGAGAGAGGAGAAGAGAGAAGAATGGGGAAACTCTTTCACACACGAGGTGCACCCAGTACTCCACCTAAACTCTCACATGCAAGAGAGACATTTTCCACGTACAGAGTGTGAGAGCAGTTTCACTCATAGTGATCCCATAAGAAGCCACCTGAAAACTCACACAACAGAGGAAAGTACCACAACAAAGAGGCCTTCTACATCTTTTAAAAGTCCTGAATGTGGAAGAAATTTCACTCTTAAGAAATCTGTAACAATGCACCAGAAAATCCTCAGTAGTGAGAAAAGATTTCACTGCACAGAGTGTGAGAAATCTTTCCTCATAAACTCACAACTTGTGGAGCATCTTAGAACCCACACGGGGGAGAGATCGTATAGTTGTAGTGAATGTGGGAAACGCTTCCCCAGAAAAGTAGAACTAGTGCTGCATCATAGAACCCACACAGGGGAGAAACCTTTTAGTTGTACTGAATGTGGGAAATGTTTCCTCAAGAAATCAAATCTAGTGCAGCATCATAAAACCCACACCGGGGAGAAACCTTTTACTTGTACTGAATGTGGGAAATGTTTCCTCAAGAAATCAAATCTAGTGCAGCATCATAGAACCCACAGAGGGGAGAAACCTTTTAGTTGTACTGATTGCGGGAAATGTTTCCTCACGAAAGCACATCTAGTGCAGCATCATAGAACCCACACAGGGGAGAAACCTTTTAGTTGTACTGATTGTGGGAAATGTTTCCTCAGGAAAGCACATCTAGTGCTACATCATAGAACCCACACAGGGGAGAAACCTTTTAGTTGTACTGAATGTGGGACTTGTTTCACCACAAAAGGAGATCTCGTGAAGCATCATAGAACCCACATAGGGGAGAAACCTTTTAGTTGTACTGATTGCAGGAAATGTTTCCTCACGAAAGCACATCTAGTGCAGCATCATAGAACCCACACAGGGGAGAAACCTTATAGTTGTACTGAATGTGGGAAATGTTTCCTCAAGAAATCAAATCTAGTGCGCCATCATAGAACCCACACAGGGGAGAAACCTTTTTGTTGTACTGATTGTGGGAAATGTTTCCTCAGGAAAGCACATCTAGTGCTGCATCATAGAACCCACACAGGGGAGAAACCTTTTAGTTTTACTGAATGTGGGAAATGGTTCCCCACAAAAGGAGATCTAGTGAAGCATCATAGAACCCACACAGGGGAGAAACCTTTTAGTTGTACTGAATGTGGGAAATGTTTCCTCAAGAAATCAAATCTAGTGCAGCATCATAAAACCCACACAGGGGAGAAACCTTCTAGCTGTACTGATTGTGGGAAATGTTTCCTCGTGAAAAAAAATCTAGTACGGCATCATAGAACCCACACAGGGGAGAAACCTTTTAGTTGTACTGAATGTGGGAAATGTTTCCTCACGAAAGCACATCTAGTGCTGCATCATAGAACCCACACAGGGGAGAAACCCTTTAGTTGTACTGAATGTGGGAAACGCTTCCCCAGCAAAGTAGAATTAGTGCTGCATCATAGAACCCACACAGGGGAGAAACCTTTTAGTTGTACTGAATGTGGGAATTGTTTCCTCAAGAAATCAAACCTAGTACGGCATCATAGAACCCACACAGGGGAGAAACCTTTTAGTTGTACTGAATGTGGGAAATGTTTCCTCACGAAAGCACATCTAGTGCTGCATCATAGAATCCACACAGGGGAGAAACCTTTTAGTTGTACTGAATGTGGGAAACGCTTCCCCAGCAAAGTAGAATTAGTGCTGCATCATAGAACCCACACAGGGGAGAAACCTTTTAGTTGTACTGAATGTGGGAAATGTTTCCTCAAGAAATCAAATCTAGTGCAGCATCATAGAACCCACACAGGGGAGAAACCTTATAGTTGTACTGAATGTGGGAAATGTTTCCTCAAGAAATCAAATCTAGTGCGGCATCATAGAACCCACAAAGGGGAGAAACCTTTTAGTTGTACTGATTGTGGGGAAATGTTTCACCAGAAAAGATAAACTAGTGCTGCATCATAGATCCCACACTGGGGAGAAAACATTTCGTTGTATTGAAAGTCGGAAATGTTTCCATGGAACTCAGAGCTAGTGACGCATCATAAAACCCACAATGGGGAGAGACCTTCAGTTGTATGCAATGTGGGAGATATTTCTGCACAAAATGAAGACTAGTGAGGCATCTTGGAACTCACACTGGGTAGAATACCTCTTCATCTCCATTTCCATTTAAACAAGGAGTACCTCAAGGATCCTCCTTATCCGCCCTACTCTTTAACCTCTACATCCAACCCATCTGTGAAGTCATAACGCAACACGGCATCGAATACACACTATATGCCAATGACATCATGATCTACCCCCAAATTGACTTAGACAAGCCTGACTATGCACCTATAACTAACTGCCTCCGTGATTTATCCCAATGGCTATCCAACAACCACCTCAGGATCAACTACAAGAAAACCGAAGCTCTGTTCGTCACACACAACACAACTTCACTCCTCCTCAGCACATTTACCTTATCAATGAGACCATTACTGTCAAAGAGGAGAAAAGGTACCTGGGAATAATTCTAGATAAGAACCTAAACTTCCACTCCCACATCGCCAAAACTTCAAAGAATGCATACCACAAACTGGCAATCATTCAAAGGCTAAAACCCATACTAAGCCAAGAGCATTTCAGGACAGTATGTCAAGCAATAATAACACCCATACTAGTTTATTGCAACTCCATTTTCCTTGGATTACCTGCATCAACTATTCACCCCCTACAGATGGTAGAAAATACAGCTGCACGTATCCTTACAGGCTCTGTAAGACACCTACACATCACCCCTGTCCTGAGCCAACTACACTGGCTACCTATCATGCTCAGAATCAAATTCAAAACAGCCCTCATCCTTTTCAAAATCCAGTGTAATCTGGCACCGAACACCCTCAGGGACTTGATCAAGACAAAAACTGACACTAGGCCAAGACAGACCAATGATGGACATCATCCAGACACTGGCCTCATACTGCAAATCAATGAACTCGACATCCAAGAGGGCTCTATCTCTTGCAGCACCCTCCCTATGGAACTCACTCCCCCAGAACATCAGGACTACTACCGATGTGAAGGCTGAAGACCTTCCCATTCACTGATTACTAAGGGACCATCACATAGTCTACGCTCTCTTCAGTAAAGCCCATACACTAGCATTCTCCCCTGCTGTATATAACTCTCCCATTTGTAAATAAGCACCCTTGAACCCCTCTCCCCCTCCCTACATTCCCCCTCCATCACAAAGACCTCTCAATGTAAATAGCTCCCTCACTCCCTCCCTGAAATATCCCTTCCAGTGTCCCCTCCCGCCCTCCAAGTACACCTTATATCTCCTTTCAATCCAATGTGCACTGAAATTAAGTGTTAGATATACTGTTGTGTAGATATAAGACAACTTATTTTATTTTGTAAACCGCTCTGATTGAAGGATAGAGTGGTATAGAAAACCTGATAAATAAATAAATAAATACTGGTAGTCTTGAATAATATCTAAACGACATTGATAATAGAGGTGTCTGTTCTAAGTGATTCTTCTCTGAATTGTGTGGAGAGGCAGAAGATCCTGAAGTACCAAGAAGTGCAGTCAGGGACCAAGAAAATGTGGCAGAAAGATACAGTAATCTTTCCCTTTGTACTAGGCATAACAAGCTTGATAAACTACTCTTGCCTGTTATATCTTACTACTACTACTACTACTCAACATTTATATAGTGCTACCAGTCGTACGCAGCGCTGTACAGAAGACATGTAAGAGACAATCCCTGCTCATCAGAGCTTACAATCTAGTCAAGGCAAGACATACAAACATGGAAGGTGTGGGCAAGGGTAGAACAAGGGAGAGAAAAGGAGATGAGGTGAGTCAAGCTCCAAAGGCAGTAGCAAAGAGGTGAGTTTTCAACCGGGACTTGAAGAGGGCGCCTGGCGTACAGACACAGGTAGTTTGTTCCAAGCGTAAGGTGCAGCCAGGTGAAAGGAGTGAAGTCTGGAGTTAGCAGTAAGAGCGGGGTATAGTTTACCAGAGGAGCAGAGTTCCCGAAGGGGGTTATAAGGAGAGAGAAGGGATGAAAGGTACTGAGGAGCTGCAGAGTGAATGCATTTATAGGTCAGCAGGAGAAGTTTGAACTGGATGCGGAAGTGGATAGGGAGCCAGTGAAGTGACTTGAGAAGAGGAGTAATATGGGCATGACGAGGCTGGCGGAAGATTAGTTGTGCAGCAGAGTGTTGAACAGATTGAAGGGGAGAGAGATGACTCAAAGGCAGACCAGCAAGGAGTAGGTTACAGTAGTCAAGGTGGGAGGTGATTAAGGAGTGGATAAGGGTTTTAGTAGTGTATTCAGAAACGAAAGGGCAGATTTTGCTAATGTTGTAGAGAAAGAAACGGTAGGTCTTAGCTACAAGATGGATGTGTGTGGAGAAGGAGAGAGAGGAGTCAGATGACCCCCAGATTGCGGGCCGAGGAAGCAGGAAAGAATACAAAGCTATCCGCAGAGACTAAGAAAGGAGGAAGAGCAGAGGAGGTTTTGGGGGGAAAGATGAGAAGTTCAGTCTTGGCCATGTTCAATTTCAAGTGGCGGTGAGACATCCAGGCAGCAATGTCGGAAAGGCAGGCAGAGATCCGGGACTGGATTGCCGGAGAGAATTCGGGTCTAGAGAGGTAGATTTGGGAGTCATCAGCATAGAGGTGGTATTGAAAGACATGGGAAGAGATAAGGGCACCAAGGGATTGGGTATAGAGAGAGAAAAGGAGCGGACCCAAGACAGATCCCTGGAGTACACCAACTGAGAGCGGGGTAGCGGAGGAGGAGGAGGAGCCACTAGAACACACACTGAAGGAGCGATGGGAGAGATAGGAGGAGAACCAGGATAGTACAGAGCCCTTGAAGCCAAGCGAGGACAGTGTATTGAGGAGAAGGTTGGATGTATGTATGTATCTTATGAACTCCAGCAGGAAACTCTTTTGCATGAAGCAGGTACTACAACAGGCATTAGCAGTAAGTTTGAGAGACTGAGGTCATATTCCACATACCCTGGCTTAGAAGTGAGGTTCATGGCTGTCATGTTAGGTGCAAAACTCACACTTACAGCTCCCAGAGTGCACTGTGACAATCCCACACTATAATACATAGAAACATGATGGCCTATCTAGTCTGCCCTTCCATATCAACTTAAATAGTCCCCTCTTTTCCTTTAGAGATTTTCTGTTTGTCACATGTTTCTTTGACTTCAGATACTGTCCTCATCTCTATCACCTCCACTGGGAGACTGTTCCACTCATTTACCACTCTTTCTGTAAAGAAATATTTCTGCATATTACTTCTGAGTCTATCCCCTTTTACCCTCATCCTATGTCCCCTCATAGTAGTGCTTGCCTTCAATTGAAAGAGACCCTCCTGTGCATTTATGCCATGGAGGTATTTAAATGTCTCTATCATATCGCCCCTATCCTGCCTTTACTCTGAGTATACATAGTAACAATTTAAGTCTGTCCTTATATGCTTCATAATGAAGACCACTAACCATTTTAGTAGCCATCCTTTGCACTGACTCCAACCTATTTCTAGGTTAAAGTGCAGTCTCCAAAATTGCACACAATACTCCCAATGAGGTCGCACCAAAGACTTAAACTGAGGCACTATCACCTCTTTTCTTCTGCTGGCCATTCCTCTCCCTACACACCCAAGCATTCTTCTGGCTTTTGCCATCACATTTTCTACCTGTTTAGCTATTTTAAGATCATCAGACACAATCATGCCTAGGTCCCGCTCTTCTTTAGTGGACAAAATACTTTACCCCCTATACTATATTGCTCCCTTGGATTGCTGCAGCCCAAATGCATGACCTTGCATTTTTTAACATTAAATTTCAGCTGCCAAATTCTAGACTATTCTTCAAGCTTAGTTAGATTCCTCCTCATGTTATCTACTCCTTCCTGGGTGTCTACTCTATTGCAAATTTTGGTGTCATCCACAAAGAGGAAAACCTTACCCGACAGCCCTTCCACTATATCACTAACAAAGATGTTAAAAAGAATTGGACCAAGGACAGATCCCTGGGGCACACCACTGGTAACATCCTTCTCCACAGAGTGAGCTTCATTTACCTGTACCCTTTGTTGCCTCCCACTCAACCAATTTCTAATGCAAGCAGTAACTTTAGAGTTCATCCCTAGGGTGCTCAGTTTGTTTATAAGTCGCCTGTGAGGAACGGTATCAAAGGCTTTATTGAAATATAAATACACCACATCTAGGGCTCTCCCTCGGTCGAACTCCCTGATCACCCAGTCAAAGAAATCAATCAGATTTGTCTGACAAGACCTGCCTCTGTTAAATCCATGCTGCCTTGGATCCTGTAATCTGCTGGACTCTAGAAATCTCACTATTTTCTCTTTCAGCAGCATTTCCAATAATTTACTCACCACCAAAGTTAAACTAACCAGCCTGTAGTTTTCAACCACATCCTTACTTCCGCTTTTGTGTAAAGGCACCACATGGGCCTCTCTCCAGTCCTTTGGCACCACTCCCAACTCCAACAAGGCATTGGAAAGGTCAGTCAGTGGAGCTGATAGAAGGTCCCCAAGTTCTCTCAGTATTCTTGGGTGTATTCTATCTGGTGCCATTGCTTTGCCTACTTTAAGTTTATCTAGTTTCTCATGAGCACAGTCTTCTGAAAATTCTTCAAGATTCCCCTTGCTTCTGCTCCTGTTTATGGTTGTTTGCTGAGGTCCTGCTCCTGGTTCTTCATCTGTGAACACAGAACAGAAATATCTGTTAAGCAATTCCGCTTTATCCTTATCAGCTTCTACATATTCCTCCCAATCATCTTTCAGTCTGACAATACCACTTTTGCCCTTCCTCTTCTCTGAAAAATGTCTTAGCCCCCCATTTTATTACATTGCCTATTTCCTCCTCTTTCTGAATTTTTGCTTTCCTGGCTACTTTGCTAGCTTCTCTAAGTTTTCCGAAATATAGATGTCTGTCTTCCTCTCTCTGTGATCTCTTGTATTTCATGAAGGCCTCCCTCTTTTTCTTCACTTTTTCAGCTACTTCTTTCAAAAACCATAGTGTTCTCCTTTTCCTTTTACCTTTATTTATCATTTTAACGTAAAGGTTAAATTCAACCCTGTTATAGGAATTTTACCTCATGTATATAGCCTATTTCATGTAAATAGTTCATGTATATAGTTCAACCCCTGTTATCCAAGTTTATACCCCTGTTCGATGTACAACCAAACAAAATGTGTGTTTTGGTCACTTTGTTATACTGTAAACCGCGCTGATGCCGAATAGTGCGGTATATAAGCAACTGTAATAAATAATAAATAAGGTTGGTTGCCCTTAAAATATTCCCCTTTCAGTTCTGCCCACTCTTTTTCTACAACCCCAGCTGTTCCCCTCCCGCTAACGACTCCCTGAGATATTGGCCCACCTTGGCAAAGTTACATCATTAGTAGTCTTTCCAATAATCTACTATCCAGAGAGATTAGAATAACCGGCCTGTAATTTTCAATGTCATCCTTACATCCGCTTTGGTGTAAAGAGACCACATGTGTCTTTCTTCAGTCCTTTGTCACCACTCCAAAGAGGCATTGAAAAAGTCAGACAGTGGAGCCACTAGAACATACCCAGGGGCCTTTTGCTATGGTTCTGTATGAAGGAAAGCTTTTTTGAAGTCTACGGCCATCAAGAACTCTCCGTTGTGTATTGCAGAAATTATTGACTACAGTATATCCATGTGAAGATGTGGAATAGGCAGCACTCAGTTCATCTGTTTCACATCCAGTATGGTTCAGAACCAACTTTCTGTTTTGGGGATGACAAACTAAATTGAGCACTAACCTGTTCAGTGGGTGTGCTGACCACTGTCCAGAAGTCCTTAAGGTTTGCACCACAGTTCCTTTGTCTGGCACTAGATAAGTGGAAATGATAACTCAGTGAGATGGTGGGAAAACTCCAACATACAGCCTCTTCTCCCCATCTTCAAGGGCCATTGGATGGACGTAACTTACTTGCTGAAAGAAGGACCTGCAGCTCCTCATGGAGTCCTCCTTTCCTGTCAGTATGAAGGAAGAGGACCTATTCAGAAAACAGGCACACTAAGAGGAATGCCCCTCACCTGGCCGAAAATGCTGGATTTCCCAGAGCTCAAATAAGATGCACTTCTAGGTTTATCCTCTGGCAACCTCTGGGGCTTAGACTGCCCTCGGTCTTTCACAAACTTTTTCCAGTCCTCCCCAGACAGGAACTTTCCTGGAAAGACAACCTACTAAGCCAAGTCTTCGGGTCTGCATCCGCTGACCAGTTCCTTACTCATGCAGGGCATCTGCCGCATGACTCATACATCACTCCTGTTTCCACTCGGACAGACTCTCATGAATTCTGCTGGTCATCCTCCAAAGCCTCCTCAGGTCACTGCTGTATGTAGTGCAAACAGACCCTAGACATGCAAGTACTGCGAACCACAGCTTGGAGGCCCAAAGCAGAAACCTCAAAAGCCTCCTTCAACTATCATTCAACATTCCAGAGCTATGCCTCCTCTGACAAGAATAGTCGTCTTCTTTGTTAATGGCATAATCAAGGCATCTACTTTAGGCAGCTTGAGCTTCTCCTTTCCTTCCAGATGATACTTTCAAATATTCTATTTTACATTGCATGCGAGTGTCCACTCATCCTGCAGGTAATAAATGTGCTGAGGGCTCTTAGGATCTAGTGTTTTGCTTTGACTGCTGCTGCTCTTTGCAGCCCCTCAAAATCTCCTGCCCTAGGTGACTGCCTAGTCTTGCCTAATGGTTGAGTCAGTCCCTCTTCTTCTAAAGCTGCAAAACAAGGACAAATGTGGGTGAAAAAAACTTCACCTACAGCCAGACCTTTGCTGTGTTCTTCAGAGCTTCTAGCCAGTTGAAGATGCCTAGGGTAAAGCCATAGCAGCAGATGGGTGGGGGTTGGGCACCAGAGAGTTCAGATTCTGAGCTAAAATGGCCAACTCTCCTGTGCTTTTGTGACCAGCCATGCCCTCCTCAGGGGAACTCTCAGTCTGACCATTCTCACAGGGAGCTTGCTTGCTACTCCTGCCCCCTCTGATGCAATATCCTGTTGGAGGGAGCAGGAGTGGCAGGAAACCACACATAGGAAAAATCTTAATATTCTTTGATGCCTCAGACGCCGTCTGTCATAGCATCCTCCATCAAAGAAAACAAAATGAACTACTAAAATTGTTTCACTTCTATCCATTTAGGGGACAACAACAACTGAAAATGGGCATCAACACCTCATCCTCCTTCCCTCAAACCCAAGGCATCCCTCAAGGCACTTCTCTTCAGCCACTATGTCCAATTATCCATGCCCATAACACATACTTCCATATCTATGCATATGATATAATGATTGATTGATTTATTCCACCATTTTTTATACCATTTTTCATTTCAGTCAAAGCAGTTTACATTGTAATTTAATCTTGGTAATGTACATTAAAAAGGGACATTGATAACTTGGATTTTACTGAGGCAATGGAGGTTCGCACCTTTCAACACCAACAAAGTCCTATACGAAGGAATATCAAGCTGCTTCACAGACATCAATCAATGGCTGGCAAGAAACTCATTGACAGTTAACTATAAAAAAATCCCAAAAACTCTGCATCACCAAGGATGACACGGATTGTGGATTGGATTACCCACCCCCATCCCTGACAATAAATGAGATTGATGTGAAAGTCCGGACAGAGGTTTAGTATCTAAGTAACAGCCTGGACCAACAACTAATACTGAAACCACACATAAACAACACAATGAGGACAACCTACCACAAAATCTGAACCGTGCAACACCTGCACCCCCTACTGGAACCATTGGACTTCTTTCTGGACGGCATTCCAGGCCATCATCTCACCGCACTTTGATTGCTGTTACTCAATTTACCACAACTCAAAAAATTCAACTCTTCTCCCACTACACATTTTATAACATACAGCTGCATGCATCATTCAAGGAGCCCAAAAAATATGACCACCTAATCCCTATCCTGCAACAACTCCACTAGCTTCCCCTGCAAAGCCACATCAGATACTAAATACTGTTCCTAACTTTCAAAATCATCAACAACTAATCCTCCTCCCATCTACAAACTCTACTAAACACATCCAAAACCAACAGACAAAGCACTAAAAACATAGGGCCTGATATTCAAAAGGCATTTACACAGTTAGTACCGCTGAATATCCTGTCTTCTCCCTTGCTTGCTCTGACGCTAACCGCTGAGCATCAAGGAGTGTTGTGCGAGATCGGGGTGACAGTCCCTATCTTTTAGCTGCAGGGGCTAACTGGGAAGCATGCAATATCGCTGCTGCCTGGTTACAGTAGCCATGAGGCAGTACGCCGACCCCAGATATTCAATGATATTCTCAATGAAATAGAGACTCAATGAATGTTTGCTTTGGTCTCTACTGAGGAAGATGTAGGGAAGTTACCCATGACTGAAATGTTATTTAAAGCTGATGCAGCAAAAAATTTGAAAGAAATATTGATAAACCAGGAAGATATATTACAACTCTTTGATAAACTGAGGAGTAGCTAATCCACTGGACTAGATGGTATACATCCAAGGGTGTTGGAAGAACTGAAATATGAGATTGCAGACCTGCTATTAGCAATCTGTGAACTATCATTAAAATCATATGAAATAACTGAAGACTGGAGGATGGCCAATGTAACACCAATTTTTAAAAAGGGTTCCAGGTGTGATCCAGGAAAATACAAATGTCAGTATCGAGAAAAATGGTAGAAACCATTATAAAGAACAAAATTACTGAACATGTAGATAGTCAAGGTTTAATGGGAACCACAACTCACTCAGTCGGTCTTGTTTCACAGAGTGTTTATAACCAAAAATATACAATAAACTCTGTATGACAACTAGAAAGTAATACTAGTCAAACTCTGGACTGGCTATACTTATATTATTTAAGCTTAAGCTTATTTAGAATCCTTATCGGGTGGCCACGTAGTCTCAGTATCAACGGGCTAACGTCAGTGAACTGACTTATCACCCGAAAAGTAACATCAAAGACCACCAAAATGCAGCCCCCATATTTTTATAACAAAAATTGAACAGTGAAAAAATGCTTAGCTTTAAATGTCTTTCCCAATATTAAACAGTGAAAAAATGCTTAGCTTTGAATGTCTTTCCCAACGCTGTCAGGCACTAGGCGTTTCACCAATCAAGGTTTCATCAGGGGAGATTGCTAAGCTCTAAAACATAAAAACATCCTTTAGGCTCTTACTTTCATCGCAAAAGAACTTAAACATATAAAAATATGAAATCTAAAATGATGTGAAAACGATATCCATACCTCTTATACACGCTGGAGTTCTACTCACAAAAATTGCTGAACTGCTAAGCGGTTGTAAAAAACGCCACGCATGCGCAACTTAAATAAGAGGAGCTGTCAATGAATGGAGCATTAATGAACTGACGTCACACACAGGTTTCCCACTCAATCCGCGCATTCAAACCTGCAGGGATAATAGTCTGAAGCGTGTAAATCCATCGCTGTTCCACATATAATAAAGTCTGTTCCTTAGTTCGACCCTGCTGTGGTTTAATACTTGGGTGATGCCTGGGACTGCGATTGAGGGAATCCACGGTGTTCATGGCTCTCCCTGAGTGCAGTGGGGGGCTGATTGGAGACATCGGGGGGGGGGGGGGGTTGAGCCATGGGGACCAAGCCTCCATCTCCGATTTTACAGGCAAAGTAGAGAAGCCTTCCCAAAGGAGGTGGGACGGCCTTAAAGGGGCAGTAGCCACATAGCAAAAACACCGAAAGTTGGCTAAATTAAAAATGAAATTTAAAGGTTTTAAATTATGGGGATCAGGTGCAGGAGGTCTGCCCACCCCAGAAATGTATTTTGTATAATTTAGAAATGTTAAATATGGCTGCAGAATGCTCTGTTTTTCCTAAGGGGAAAGTTGAACCCCTGGGGGTTAGAATTCAACCAGAGCCACAGTTTCATTTAAAAAGGATAAATTCAATGTTTCTTGGTTTTAAAAAGTCTGTTTTAATGCTTAAAAATTATGTTTTATTGAAAAACAAGTCCCAGCTCCATAGACTAACACTCTAGTTAATGAGATGGGTGCAGGCATCTATTTGAAGGGCTGCAATTCAGGCGGGAATGTCTCTGTTTCTGATGCAGTGAGGGGATTTTAATTTCAATTGCAGTCCAAATTGAAAGAAATAGTACAGAGAAATTAGAACTGGTCCAGCCTTAAGGGGAAAATGTTTTGAAGTTGGAATTTAGAGTTTTGGGGGGTGGCTGTAGAAGGTGCTAGGGACCTATTTGAGGTTTGGTGAGTGGACGAGCACTAATCTGAAAGCTACGAATGTGGGTGATAAGATCTTGAATCTGGCAGTCGGGGCTGAACAGCATAAGACACAAGAGGTGTGCTGGTAGTGTAGCGTGTGGGAGGAATAATTTTGAGGGTTAAAAGCAGTTATCTGAAGAGAAATTACTTATAGGGAAACTCATTGTGACAAAAGCGAAGGCAGAAAAATGAAATAGTGGTGAAAAACCATTTGCAGAGGTTTGAGGGAGCAGCACTTTAATTTGGGGTAAAAGGCATTCACGGCTTCACAGAAACAGCCGCCAGTGTGAGGGAAAAGACTCTTCACGTTGGCGGTGGTGCAGGGGGAGCTGGGGCCTTGCAGGGCTTCCCTGCCTCCCTCTGAAGCCCCTTAGACAGCCATGGGGCTGTTCAGAGGAGGGGGGGGGGGCTAGCACTGGATGGGCTGTGATGGGGGCAACTTGGACTGGAAATGGGATTGGAAATTGGCTGATTGGGGAGCTTGGAGTGGAAATTGGCAGATGGGGTCTTGAATGGAACTGGAAAAAAAGCATATGTGGGCTAGGACTGGAAATGGGCTGATGGGGAGCTGGACTAGGACTAGAAATGGGCTGATGGTCGGAGCTTGGATTGGAAATGGGTGATGGGCTGGTATAGGACTGGAAATGGCTGATGGGAAATGGGGGTTGGAACAGGACTGGAAAGGGGCTGATGGGGACTGGAACAGGACTGGAAGTGGGCTGATGGGAGTTGGAATAAGGTCTTAGATAGTGCTGGGGAGGAGTCTGCTGTCTTGGTACATGTTGGTACCAATGACATAGGAAAATGTGGTAGGGAGGTTCTGGAAGCTAAATTTAGGCTTTTAGGTAGGAAGTTGAAATCCAGAACTTCCAGGGTAGCGTTCTCCGAAATGCTTCCCGTTCCACGCGCAGGACCCAATAGGCAGGCAGAGCTCCGGAGTCTCAATGCGTGGATGAGACAATGGTGCAGAGATGAGGGGTTCGGATTTGTTAGGAACTGGGGAACATTCTGGGGAAAGGAGGGGCTCTTCCGAAGGGATGGGCTTCACCTTAACCGGGATGGAACCAGGCTGCTGGCATTAACCTTTAAAAAGGAGATAGAGCAGCTTTTAAACTAGATAATAGGGGAAAGCCGACAGTCGCCCAAGAGCGCATGGTTCGGAAGAATGTATCCTTGAAGGATACTACAAAAAGCAGAGAGGTTCCAAAAAAGAGTAAAGTAGCCCAAATGCCCTCGAGTATGGAGCAGACAGAACTTAAAGATCCCAAATTACCCATGTCTACCAATAGCCAAATTAATATGAATAAAATACAGTCTCTAAAATGCTTGTATGCAAATGCTAGAAGTCTACAAAACAAGATGGGAGAGTTAGAATATATAGCACTAAACGAGAGGTTAGATATGATTGGAATATCAGAGACATGGTGGAAGGAGGACAACCAGTGGGACACTGTGATACCTGGGTACAAACTATATCGAAATGATAGAGCTGATCAAATTGGTGGAGGGGTTGCGCTCTATGTTAGAGAGGGCATTGAGTCAGAAAGGATTAAAGTTTTGCAAGAAACAAAATTTGCTGTAGAATCTCTATGGATTGAAATTCCATGTAAAAAGGGGAAGGCGATGGCAGTGGGGGTGTACTATCGTCCGCCTGGCCAGAATGAACAAATGGATGATGAAATGCTCAAAGAAATCAAGGAAGCTAGCAAAAGTTACAGTGCAGTAATAATAATGGGTGATTTGAATTACCCCGGCATCGACTGGGTCAGTGTCACAACAGGACATGCTAGGGAGATAAAGTTCCTAGATGAAATAAATGACTGCTTCTTGGAGCAGCTGGTTCATGAACCGACCAGAGGGGAAGCAATATTAGACCTAGTCCTTAGTGGAACACCAGATGTAGTGCAAGAGATAAGGGTGTTGGGGCCACTTGGCAATAGTGATCATAGCATGATCGCCTTTGATTTAATTAGTGGAGGAGGGATAGTAAGGAAATCCACAGTACTACCCTTTAACTTTCGAAAGGGAGACTATGATAGAATGAGGAAAACAGTTAAGAAAAAACTAAAAGGAGCAGTTGCAAAGGTTAAAGACGTACATCAAGCTTGGGTGTTGTTGAAAAATACTATCTTGGAAGCCCAGACCAGCTGTATTCCACGCTTTAAGAAAAGTGGAAGGAAGTCCAAAAAATTGCCAGCATGGTTTAAAGCTGAGGTCAGAGAGGCTGTTGTTGCCAAAAAAGCATCTTTCAAGAAATGGAAAAAAGAGCCAAATGATGAAACCTGGAAACAGCACAAGCACTGGCAAGTCAAATGCAAGGCATTGATAAGGCAGGCAAAGAGAGAATTTGAGAAGAAGCTTGCTGCGGAAGCAAAAACGCGAAATAAAGACCTTTTCAAGTACATTCGTAGCAAAAAACCCGTGAGAGAGTCAGTTGGTCCATTAGATGATAAAGGGGTTAAAGGAGCACTAAGAGGCGACAAGGCGATAGCGGAGAGACTGAATGAATTCTTTGCTTCGGTCTTTACTGAGGAAGATGTGGGGATGTTACCCACGACTGAAGTGGTATTTAAAGGTGTGGAAGAATTGAAGGAAATATCGATACATCGGGAAGATGTCCTACAACTATTAGATAAACTGAAGAGTAGCAAATCACCTGGGCCGGATGGTATACATCCAAGGGTGTTGAAAGAACTGAAATTTGAGATTGCAGACCTGCTATCAGTAATCTGTGAACTATCATTAAAATCATCTCTAATACCTGAGGATTGGAGGATCGCCAATGTAACACCAATTTTTAAAAAGGGTTCGAGGGGTGATCCGGGAAACTACAGACCGGTGAGCCTGACATCAGTACCGGGAAAAATGGTAGAAACCATCATAAAGAATAAAATTACTCAGCATATAGATAGTCATGACCTAATGGGAGACAGCCAACATGGCTTTAGACAAGGAAGATCTTGTCTTACTAATCTGTTATGTTTTTTTGAAGGAGTGAATAAACAGGTGGACAAAGGTGAGTCGGTTGATATTGTGTATCTGGACTTTCAGAAAGCCTTTGACAAGGTCCCTCATGAGAGACTTTTGGCAAAACTAAAGAGTCATGGGATAGGAGGCAGTGTACTACTGTGGATCAGGAACTGGTTAAAAGATAGAAAGCAGAGGGTAGGGCTAAATGGCCAATTTTCCCAATGGAGAAAGGTGAATAGTGGTGTACCCCAGGGATCTGTGCTGGGTCCGCTGCTTTTTGACATATTCATAAATGACCTGGAAAGTGGAATAACGAGTGAGGTTATCAAATTTGCTGATGACACAAAACTATTTAAAGTTGTTAAAACCCAGGAGGATTGTGGAAAATTGCAAGAGGATCTTGATAAATTGGAAGACTGGGCATCAAAATGGCAGATGAAATTTAATGTGGAGAAGTGCAAGGTTATGCACCTAGGGAAGAACAACCCAAACTATGGTTACACGATGCAAGGTTCCACATTAGGAACCACCACCCAAGAAAAAGATTTAGGCGTCCTTGTGGATACCATGTTAAAACCCTCGGCCCAGTGTGCAGCGGCGGCCAAGAGAGCAAATAGAATGCTAGGTATGATAAGGAAAGGAATGGAAAATAAAACAAAAGATATTATAATGCCTCTATATCGTTCCATGGTGAGACCGCACCTTGAATATTGTGTGCAATTCTGGTCGCCATATCTTAAAAAGGATATAGCAATTTTAGAAAAGGTTCAGAGAAGAGCCACCAAAATGGTAAAGGGGATGGAAGGCTACTCCTATGAAGAAAGGCTAAAAAGGTTGGGGCTCTTTAACCTGGAAAAGAGACGGCTGAGGGGAGATATGATAGAAGTCTATAAATTAATGAACGGAGTGGAACGGGTAAACGTAGATCGATTGTTTACCTTATCAGAATATAGAAAGACTAGGGGACATGCAATGAAGCTACAGGGTAAACTATTTAAGACTAATAAAAGAAAATATTTTTTCACTCAACGTGTAATCAAACTCTGGAATTTGTTACCGGAGGATGTAGTAAAGGCTGTTAGTGTAGCTGGGTTTAAAAAAGGTTTGGACAAGTTCCTGGAGGAAAGGTCCATAAACCATTATTAAGAAGGGACCCAGGATATCAATGCTTGAACCAATACAAGCATTGTGGAACCTGTGTCCCTTGGGGAAACTGCTAGGTACGTATGACCTAGATTGGCCACTGTTGGAAACAGAATACTGGGCTTGATGGACCTTGGTCTGACCCAGTATGGCATATCTTATGTTCTTATGTTCTTATGGAAATGGGCTGATGGGGGGCTGGGATTGGAAATTGGCTGATGGGGGAGCTTGGAGTGGAAGTGGGCTGATTGGGGGCTGAAATGAAACTGGAAAAGAGCATATGGGGGATAGGACTGGAAATGGGCTGTTGTGGGGGCATGGGAGAATGGGACTAGAAGGGAGCGGATGCTGGGTGACTAGAACTATAAGGGAACTGATTTTGGGGGAGGACTAGAAGGGGATGGGGATAGGGAATGAGAATGGAGAGGGGAAAAGATATTTTGTGTGTGAGGGAAGAAAAGTCTACGATGGGCCGGGTATTGCAAAGGTAAGTGGGGATTGAGAATGGAAGGGTGACATTTGAATGGATGATAAAGGAATAAGGAAAAAAATGGGGGAAAGAGCAAAAGGGAAACGATCAATATGTTAAAGCAGATAAAGAGAGAGAATGGACTAATGGATAGCTCACAAAAGACACGAAGAAACCAGAAGAAAGTGACTGGAGCAATTGCAACTGAAAAATATAATGCCCAAACAGAAAGTAGAAAAATACTTTTTATTTTGAATTTATTAACTGGAATATGTCTGGTCTGGGAAGTGTGTATTGCTAATATCTTTGCGTTTTTGTTTAGTGCAAGAGGAAATTACTTTATAGTTTTATATCTCCAGTGTTGTACATTTCATGTTTGCCTTTGGGGTTCCCAGTTTAATTATTGTCTTCCTATTTCTAAATTGTGATCCCTTGTTCTTTGTGTGGTGATGATCTATGTTCTGCATGTGTAACCAAGCTGAGGTATTCTGTTCATGTAGTTTCTATTTGACAGTCCCACTTGTTCTCTTTCCCCCAGTGAGATGTATTGGTATTCTCTGAGATGTGTTGGTTTAATATCTGCTGTGTTGCCTTTTGATAGGTAGGGTTTGGTGCTTTGTGAGTCCTGGTAGTGCTGTTATGATACGGTTGCTTTAAGAACAGAAGATATGCCATACTGGGTCAGACCAAGATCCATCAGTCCCAGTATCCTGTTCCCAACAGTGGCCAATCTAGGTCATACGTACCTAGCAGTTTCCCCAAAAGACACAGGTTCCACAATGCTTGTATTGGGTCAAGCATTGATACCCTGGGTCCCTTTTTAATAATGATTAATGGACCTTTCTTCCAGGAACTTCTCTAAACCTTTTTTGCTATGGGTTCTAAATGGGCAGAGTTTATAGTACTTCCTAATGGGCCTGGTGTTTGTTACTGCAATATAATAATGTAGAAATCTGTTAGTCTTTCTTTATGCAGACACTCATTAAGAGGCATGTTTACTAAAACACGTTAATATTATGCAAATATTTATGCAATTGAGGCCCTTTATGCAAACGAGGCCCTGCAATTAATTTCCGCACATGGCCCCGTGCCCCCCTGCCGACAGCCTGTAAGTGCGGCACAGACCGAGGAGTTTGGGTTTCAAGCTGACGTCTTTCTTTGATTTCTCCTAATAGAGGCCAGTCTCCTGAGAAGAAAGTATGAACTGAAGGAATTCTATGTAGAAGATAAGAATTGTATGAAAGATGTGGCCCGTGTGTGAATGGGTTTGAGTGAACGTTTTTAGACAGGGATTGTTAATTATTCTTTATTTTAGTAAGGATGGGACAGCGAACAAAGAAATTCAATTCAGTCTGAATGTCTGTTACTCCAGGACTGAAATAGCCTCAGCCTTAGAAAAGGGTTTTCCCTTTCTGAGTTGTAAAGATAGGGAGGAGGTTGTAAGCTCTGATGAGCAGGGACCGTCTCTTATATGTGCCTGTACAGTGCTGCGTTCGTCTTGTAGCACTATACCAATAATCAAGAGTAATCAGTTGTAGTAGAATTTATTGGACACTGAAGAACTTCGCTGGATCTGAATTGGGCCCCGGCACAGGAGAGTGGCAAGGAAGAGTAACTTACCATTGTGCAGCAACCCTGCAGAGACACTTAAAAATGAATGAGCTCATGACATTTATTTTGAAAAATGTATAACACAGAGTGGAAACTTGCCTGTTCAAGGGCAGTTCCTGGGGAAAAACAAGAAAGTGTTGTTGCTAACTGCCGTCAAGTTAGTGTCGACTCCTGGTGACCCTCTGGATGGTTGTATCTTGAACTGTGGTCGGTCTTCAGTCAGGCGGCTCATTGATGACAGACTGGCACCCGTAGCTGCTGTTATCATATTGATCCTTCTCATTGCCGGTCTTCCTCTTTTGTGTTGACCTTCTACCTTGCCAAGCACAATGTCTTTCTCTAATGATCTCTCTCTTCGCATGATTTGTCCAAAGTATGAAGTAGGAAAAAAAAATCACTTACCAGAATTGTGATGAAAATATCTTACACTAGAAAAAAACTGTAACTTGAGAATATCTTTATTGAGAAGAATACCATATTTTTAAACAGAATGAATATTTACTGGAAGTTTTTCCGGGGCAATAGTGCAATAGTTTTAATTAGCTACAAAACTTTGGATCTTTTTTAAGCTATTTTTAATGACCTATTTAGCTTTAATAAATTTAACTCATAAAATTCATTTAAGGAAGTGAATATGATTATTTAATTCCATTCTGTTAAACACTACCAATCCTGAGTCTTTGTACCATGACATTGGTAGGGCTGAATCCTATTTAGTTAACTTTCCTGTCATCCCTTGGTCTCCTGCTGAGTTGAGTCGTGGTCGCTGAAATTCGGTACGCCTCTGCCAGGAAAGACATTACAACCAGAGGTAATCACTTCACTCAGACTCCACTAAAACACCACCGGGACTCTAGTAAGAGTCTGATTGCTTCTGCCTGGGCAGGGGGTTACACTAGTTATATTCTTTACTACAAATAATGCCTTTGCATGCACCAAAATTGGATTTCTGAGTAAATAGTCTGCATCAGCTGTCAGGCATCATGAATAATGTTCTGTGTTATGAACTCAGTTTTTCCCAAGCACCTCTGAAAGCTGAACTTGGAGAGGTCTCAAGAGGCAGTGTCCCATAATTTCATTTAATTTAAATCTGACCATCTACAAGCCTGCTGTAAGTAAATAAATGTGCATGCACAGAAAGCAAATAATGAATTCTAGAAACCTCCAGAACGACCTCATCAGGTACCAGGTATCACTGAATTATTTTATAAGCAACGTCACTACAATAAAGCAACACTATTCAGGGGCGGCCCAAGGGGGGTGCAGGGCCTCATTTGCATAAGGTGCCTCATTTGCATAAATATTTGCATAATGTTACCATACTCTAACTTTTAGTAAACATGCCTCTTAATGAGTGTAGGGATAAAGAAAGACTAAAAGATTTCTACATTACTATAATCCAGTGCCAACCGCCAGGCACATTAGGAACTACTACAAACACTGCCCATTTAGAACCCATAGCAAACCCGCCGTATCCTAACAGCACTACCAGGACTCACAAACACCATACCCTACCTATCAAAAGGCAACACTGCAAATATTAAGCCAATGCATTTCAGAGAATAACAATACATGACCTACTGGGGAAAGAGAACAAGTGGCAATGTCAAATAGGAATTACATAAACAGAATACCTCAGCTCAGTTACACATGCAGAACATAGACCATCATCAAACAAGGAATCACAATTTAGAAACAGGAAGACAATAATTAAACTGGGAACCCCAAAAGCCAAACTTGGAATGTACAACAATGTAGAAATAAAACTATAAATTAATTTCCTCTTGTACTAAACAAAGTGCAGACGTTAATGATGCACATTTCCTAGAGCTGACATATTCCAGTTAATAAATTCAAAATAAAGAGATATTTTTCTACCTTTTGTGTCTTTTTTTGTTGCAATTGCTCCAGCTACCTTCTTCTGGTTTCTTTGTGTCTTCTGCTAACTCTCCATCGTCTGCTGTCCATTTGTCCTTTCTTCTCTCTTCTAGTTTTTTTTCCATCCTCTGTCTACATCTGCTTTAACATAGTAATCTTTCTCCTTTTGCTCTTTCCTCATTCCTATTTCATCCACTCAAATTTTACCCCTCCATCCTCAATCCCCACTTACTCTCCCAATATCCGGCCAATTGTAGACTTGTCTTCCCTCCCACATTTCACTCTCCCAGCTCCATCCCATTCCAATCCTCCCCCAACATCAGCTTCCTTCTAGTTCCAGCCCCACCCAGCATCCGCTCCCTTCTAGTCCCTGCATCAGCCCATTTCCAGTCCTAGCCCCCCATCAGCCCATTTCCAATCCTATCCTAGCCCCACCACCAGCCTATTTCCAGTTCTAGCTCCCCCATCCATTTCCAGTCATATCTGAGTCCCTCCATCAGCTCATTTCCAATCCCAGCCCCCCATCAGCCCATTTCTAGTCCTTTCCTAGCCCCACCATCAGCCCATGTCAAATCCTAGCTCCCCTCCACTCAGTCCATTTCCAATCCAAGCCCCCCATGAGCCAACTTCCAGTTCTAGCCCCTCCATGAGTCCATTTCAATTCAAGCCCCCACTATAGCCCATTTCCAATCTTAGCACCCCCAACAGCCCATTTCCAAACCTATCCTAGCCCCTCCATCAGCCCATTTCCTGTCCTAGCTCCCTCCCCTCACAGCCCATTTCCATTCCAAGCCCCCTCCCCATCAGCTATTTGCAGTTCAAGCCCCTCCTTCCACTCAGCCCATTTCCATTCCAAGCCCCCGTCCCCATCAGCTATTTGCAGTTAAAGCCCCCCTTTCACTCAGCCCATTTCCAGTCCTAGCAACCCTTCCAGCCCATTACCAGTCCTTGCCCCCCATAGCCCATTACCAGTCCTAAGCCCCCCACACAACACATTGCCAGTCCTAAGCCCCCCATCAGCCCACTTCCAGTCCTAACCCCCATCACCCCATTTTCAGCCTTACCCCCCCCCCCCACAGCCCATTACCAGTCCTACCCCCCATCAGCCCACTTCCAATCCTATCCCCATCAACCCATTTCCAGTCTTAGCCCCCCCACCCCCATAGCCCATTACCAGTCCTAACCCAAAAAAGAAGAATGCCCTTGAGTATGGTGCAGACAGAGCGTAAAGATTCCAAATTACCCATGCCTACCAATAGCCAGATTAATATTAATAAAATACAGTCTCTAAAATGCTTATATGCAAATGCTAGAAGTCTAAACAATAAGATGGGAGAGTTAGAATATATAGCACTAAATGATAGGTTAGATATGATTGCAATCTCAGAGACGTAGAAGGAGGATAACCAGTGGGACACTGTGATACCTGGATACAAACTATATCGTAATGATAGAACTGATCAAATTGGTGGAGGGGTTGCGCTCTATGTTAGAGAGGGCATTGAGTCAGAAAGGATTAAAGTTTTGCAGGAAACAAAATTTGCTGTAGAATCTCTATGGATTGAAATTCCATGTATGAAGGGGAAGGTGATGGCAGAGGGGGTGTACTATTGACCGCCTGGCCAGAATGAACAAATGGATGAAGGAATCAAGAAAGCTAACAAAAGTCACAGCAGAGTAGTAATAATGGGTGATTTCAATTACCCCGGTATCGACTGGGTCAGTGTCACGGCAGGACATGCTAGGGAAAGTTTCTAGATGAAATAAATGACTGCTTCCTGGAGGAGCTGGTTCATGAACCGACCAGAGGGGAAGCCATACTGGACCTAGTCCTTAGTGGAACACCAGATCTGGTACAAGAGATAAGGGTGTTGGGACCACTTGGCAATAGTGATCATAGCATGATCGTGTTTGATTTAATTAGTGGAGGAGGGATAGTAAAGAAATCCACAGTACTACCTTTTAACTTTCAAAAGGGAGACTATGATAAAATGAGGAATATAGTTAAGAAAAAACTAAAAGGAGCGGTTGCAAAGGTTAAAGACTTACATCAAGCTTGGGTGTTGTTTAAAAATACTATCCTGGAAGCCCAGACCAGCTGTATTCCACGCATTAAGAAAAGTGGAATAAAGTCCAAAAAACTGCCAGCATGGTTTAAAGATGTGGTCAGAGAGGCTGTTGCTGCCAAAAAAGCATCTTTCAGGAAATGGAAGAAAGAGCCAAACGACGAAAACTGGAAACAGCACAAGAACTGACAAGTTAAATGCAAAGATTTGATAAGGCAGGAAAAGCGAGAATTAGAGAAGGAACTTGCTACGGAAGCAAAAACACTAAATAAAGACTTTTTCAAGTACAATCATAGCAAAAGGCCTGTGAGAGAATCAATTGGACCATTAGATGATAGAGGTGTAAAAAGGGCAGTAAGAGGAGACAAGGCTATAGCAGAGAGACTGAATGAATTCGTTGCTTCAGTCTGAGGAAGATGTAGGGATGTTACCCAAGACTGAAGTGGTATTTAAAGGTGATACTGCAGAGGAACTGAGAGAAATATCGCTACACCGGGACGATGTATTACAACTATTTGATAAACTGAATAGTAGCAAATCACCTGGACCGGATGGTATACATCCAAGAGTGTTGAAAGAACTGAAATATGAGATTGCAGACCTGCTATTAGTAATCTGTGAACTTTCATTAAAATCATCTGTAATACCTGAAGATTGGAGGGTCGCCAATGTAACGCCAATTTTTAAAAAGGGTTCCAGGGGTGATCCGGGAAATTACAGACCGGTGAGCCTGACATCAGTACCGGGGAAGATGGTAGAAACCATCATAAAGAACAAAATTATACACCATGTAGATAGTCATGGCCTAATGGGAGACAGCCAACATGGCTTTAGAGAAGGAAGATCTTATCTTACTAATCTGATATGCTTTTTTTAAGGTGTGAATAAACAGGTAGACAAAGGTGAGTCGGTTGATATAGTGTATCGGGACTTTCAGAAAGCCTTTGACAAGGTCCCTCATCAGAGACTTTTGGCAAAACTAAAAAGTCATGGGATAGGAGGCAGTGTACTATTGTGGATCAGGAACTGGTTAAAAGATAGAAAGCAGAGGGTAGGGCTAAATGGCCAATTTTCTCAATGGAAAAAGGTGAATAGTGGAGTACCCCAGGGATCTGTACTGGGTCTGCTACTTTTTGACATATTCATAAATGACCTGGAAAAGGGAATAACTAGTTAGGTTATCAAATTTGCAGATGACACAAAACTGTTTAAAGTTGTTAAAACCCAAGGGGATTGTGGAAAACTGCAGGAGGATCTGGATAAATTGGAAGACTGGGCATACAAATGGCACATGAAATTTAATGTGGACAAGTGCAAAGTTATGCACCTAGGAAAGAACAACCAACACTATGGTTACACAATGCAAGGTTCCACATTGGGAACCACCACCCAGGAAAAAGATTTAGAAGTCATCGCGGATAACATGTTAAAACCCTCCACCCAGTGTGCAGCGGTGGCCAAGAAAGCAAATAGAATGCTAGGTATCATAAGGAAAGGAATGGAAAATAAAACAAAGGATATTATAATGCCTCTGTATCGTTCCATGGTATGACCGCACCTTGAATATTGTGTGCAATTCTGGTTGCCGTATTTTAAAAAGGATATAGCGTTATTAGAAAAGGTACAGAGAAGAGCCACCAAAATGGTAGAGGGGATGGAAGGCTACTCCTATGAAGAGAGGCTACAAAGGTTAGGGCTCTTCAAACTGGAAAAGAGACGGCTTAGGGGAGATATGATAGATGTCTATAAATTAATGAATGGAGTGGAACTGGTAAACGTAGATTGATTGTTTACACTATCAGAATATAGAAAGTCTAGGGGACATGTAATGAAGCTACAGGGTAAACTATTTAAGACAAATAAGAGAAAATATTTTTTCACTCAACGTGTAATCAAACTCTGGAATTTGTTACCGGAGGATGTAGTAAAAAGTGTAGCTTGGTTTAAAAAAGGTTTGGACAAGTTCCTGGAGGAAAGGTCCATAAACCATTATTAAAAAGGGACCCAGGATATCAATGCTTGACCCAATATAAGCATTGTGGAACTTGTGTCTCTTGGGGATACTGCTAAGTACGTATGACCTAGATTGGCCACTGTTGGAAACAGGATACTGGGCTTGATGGACCTTGGTCTGACCCAGTATGGCATATCTTATGTTCTTATGTTCTTAACAATTCGGGCCTGAGGAAAGGATGGCTAAAGATGTTAAGGGTAGCAACAAAACTTTCTTCTGGTATATTCGGGAAAGGAAGAAGATCAGATTTGGAATTGCAGGACTCAGAAGTGCTGGGAAAGGACTCGTGGAAAGTGACACTGAAAAAGCGAAATTGCTAAACAAATACTTTTGCTCTGTTTTTACTAAAGAAGATCCTGGAGATGGACCAACTGTGACTCCCAAATATAAAAATGGGAATGAAGTAGATACCAGACCATTCACAGAAGACAAGGTGTTAGAACAACTTCCTAAACTGAAAGTGGACAAAGCCATGGGACCGGATGGGATACATCCCAGGATACTGAAAGAGCTCAGAGAGGTTCTTGCAGGACCGTTAAATGATGTCTTCAAGAGATCCTTGGAAACAGGAGAGGTTCCTCAGGACTGGAGAATGGCTGATGTCGTACCTCTACACAAAAGTGGTGACAGGGAAGAAGTGTCAAACTACAGGCCCGTGAGCCTTACCTCGGTCAAAACCAACAGGATGCAAGATCCGAAGCAACATGGTTTTACCAAAGGATGGTCTTGCCAAACAAATCTGATTGAGTTCTTTGACTGGGTGACCAAGGAATTAGATCAGGGGCATGCGATGGATGTCATCTACCTGGATTTCAGCAAAGCCTTTGATGCTGTTCCTCATAGGAGGCTTGTCAACAAACTCAGTAGCTTGGGGATGGGTCCCAAGATGGTAAACTGGATTAGAAATTGGTTGATTGACAAACGACAGAAGGTGATTGTACATGGAGCTCACTCAGATGAGAGGAAGGTGATTAGTGGGGTGCCACAGGGTTCGGTCCTGGGCCCCACACTGTTCAATGTATTTGTGAGTGATATTGCTGAAGGACTGAATGGAAAAGTCTGTCTTTTTGCAGACGACACGAAAATTTGCAACAGAGTGGACTCCCCCGAGGGAGTGGTTAACATGAGGAAAGATCTACAAAAGCTGGAAGACTGGTCTAATGCTTGGCAACTACAATTTAATGAGAAAAAGTGTAGTGTCATGCACTTGGGTAGCAGAAATCCAAGGGAAATGTACGCGATAGGGGGCGAGAGGTAGGTATGCACGGTTCAGGAGAAAGACCTTGGTGTGATTATCTCTGATGATCTCAAGGTGGCAAAACAGTGCGACAAGGCGGTGGCAAAAGCCAGTAGGATGTTGGGCTGCATACAAAGAGGGATTACCAGCAAAAGATGTAAAAAGACTGGAAACTGTTCATAGGAAAGCGACCAAAATGATTTGGAGCCTGCGTCAGAAGCCTTATGAGAAGAGACTTGAAGACCTAAATATGTACACTTTGGAGGAGAGGAGGGACAGGGGAGATATGATTCAGACCTTTAAATACTTAAAGAGAAATGTTGAACAAACAAACCTCTTCCAAAGACGGGGAAGCTGTAAAACTAGAGGGCATAACATGAAGTTGCAAGGTGGTAAATTGAAAGGCAATGTCAGGAAATATTTTTTCACTGAAAGGGTGGTGGATGCTTGGAATGCCCTCCCGATGGAAGTGGTGGGGGCAAACACAGTGATGGAATTCAAAAAGGCATGGGACAAACACAGTGGATCCCTTTACAGCAATAGGATAAAAACAAGATAAACGGTACCATCTAACTTCTGAACCATATAACGTCTCAACAAATAGGGGTGTCCTACATGGAGTGGTGGGTTTACCCCTAAACAAAGACATGGGGAGGGATGGCCTGCACAGAGCGACAGGTGCACCTACTCTTGCCATCTTGCTGGGCAGACTAGATGGACCATGCTGGTCTTTATCTGCCATCATTTACTATGTTACTATGATCCTCCTGTTCTGGGCTCTCTCCTTCATCCTCCTGCAAATCTAACTCCGTGTCAAGGTCTTCCCCATCCAATCACCCTGACAGCGGTGATTGCTGCCACTCCTCTAAGCCTCTAGCCCGCTTAGACACCACTGCTCCTGACTCATGCTCTTTTGTGTCTGACATCCTCTTAGCCCTGTGTTCCGGGGCCGAGGAGCCACTTGGTAGGCAAAACGCCTTATGCAAAAGTAAGACAAACTCTGGTGAGAACGCCCCCAGGAGCCCTATCGCTCCCTGGTCTTGAGGGGTGGATTGTCTGGGCATCCAAAGAGGGAGGAGTAGCCTAGTGGTTGGGGCAAGGTACTTCAGGCCGGAAGGTCGGGGGTTCAAATCCCACTAGAGGACAGCAACCTTGGGCCGGAAGGACTGGGGTTTCTAGTCCCACAGATGCTCCTTGTGGTCTTGGGCAAGCCACTTAACCCTCCATTGCCCATGTTCCCTGTAAGTATTAGTGTATGTGTCTCATATCCCCGCGTGTTAAATGTATCCCCCAATTGTGTTGTGACCGCTTTGATTGAAGGATAAGGCGGTATACAAAACTGTCTAAATAAATAAATAAAATAAAATCGTGCAAGACCAGGGGCCAGATCCGTTGAAGGTAACATGGCACCCCCTGCCCCCAGGGTCTCTTGCAACCGGGAGGGACTCTTCTGCCTCATCTCATCCTGCAGGTCCTGCTCCCATGGCCACCTCTTGTGTGCAGTTTAGGCAGACACCTGCCTCCCGAGATCACACCACATTGGGGACTGTATCTTAAAGATATGAAATGGACCTTAGATCCAATAAAACTGACACATTCTCTGAGTAAAGTTTACATTTTTATTCTAATACTTCAAATGGCTATAACGGAGTACAGCTTCCCTTACAAGCAATATTACAGATTTAATAGGTACATAATCTGGGCTAAGAGACAAGAGATGATCATGTGAGGTTACTCACTGACCACAGACAGATGGAAGGATTTCATTTGCTTCCTATCCACTATTTTTCAAATTATATACATTTCTTGTATGCAGGTACTTCCTGTTTTCCCCAGGAAGCTGCTACAAACCTATATTCAACAACTTTTTTTTAAACACTTATCTTTATTCCTGTCTCTGACTTTCTAGCAGACCCTTCTCAGGAGAAAGTAACAACGTCTCCTTTTAGATCACCTGACCAGGCACATAGCACTCTGAAATTTGCCCAGCAACAACAATGTCACCTGATATTCTCCGGCAACCCAGTCCAAGATTTCTGCCTGTCTTGCGGACATCGCTGCCTGGATGTCTCATCGCCGATTAAAACTGAACATGGCCAAGACTGAACTCCTTGTCTTTCCACCCAACTCCTCCCCCCCACTTCCCCCTCTCTCAGTCCATGTGAATGGATCCACTATCCTTCCTGTTCCCTCGGCCTGCAATCTGGGGGTTATCTTTGACACCTCTCTCTCCTTCTCCGCTCATATCCAGCATGTAGCGAAGACCTGCCGCTTCTTTCTCTATAACATCAGCAGAATCCGCCCCTTCCTCTCTGAACACACTATCAAAACTCTTATCCACTCCTTAATCTCCTCTTGCCTCGATTACTGTAGCCTGATTCTTGCTGGTCTCCCCGTGAACCACCTCCTTCCCCTTCAATCTATACAAAATCACACTGTTCGACAAATATTCTGTCAGCCTCGCCATGCCCACATTACTCCTCTTCTCAGGTCACTTCACTGGCTCCCTGTCCGATTCCGCATCCAGTTCAAACTTCTCCTACTGACCTATAAATGCATACACTCCATGGCCCCGCAATACCTCTTATCTCTTATCCCTCCTTACGTCCCTTCTCGGAATTTACGCTCTGCTAACAAACTACTACTATCAATGCCTTTCACCTGCACTGTGAACTCCCAAATGCGCTTTCACCTTGCTGCACCATATGCCTGGAACAGCCTACCTGCGTCTGTGCGCTAGGCACCCTCCCTGGCCCTCTTCAAATCCAGGTTGAAGACCCACCTCTTCACCGTTGCATTCAGATCCTGACTTCCATCCTCATCTTACCCTAACCCCCGTCAACCTTTATGACCAAACTACAGTCCAAATTGACTAATGCTCTGTAATACTTTGTACTTTTCTAACTAGATTGTAAGCTCCGATGAGCAGGACTCTGACGGGCAGGGACTGTCTCTTGTATGTTGGCTACCTCTTGTAGGTTAACTGTGCAGTGCTACGTGTGTGGCGCTTTATAAGTGCTAAATAGTAGTAGTAATAGTACTATCTGATTAGGCCTTTCCCACATGTCTGCATCAAGTCATTGTGCACTGAATAAGTTTTGAGCTGTATAACACAAGGAATGCTTAAGGATTAAGTGGGGTTTACACCCCTTGATACCATTCTATACCAGGCACTGCGGTCTGGCTGACTTGGTGGGAAGGGCTGGGGGCACCCCCCAGGAACTCCCTCAATCTGTACCCGGATATTTAACAGGATCCCCAGCACAGTGCACCTCCACAGGCTCAGGCACAGAGCACCAGAGTACTTGAACTAAAATAAAATCTAATTAACTGAACTGAAAAGAAAAAGAAACTGCAAATGGCCGCCTAGAAAGAGGCTGCTCTGTCCTGCTTTATTCTCCAGTGGCTGCCTTTCCCAGGCACCCAAAACACAGCAGGGGGTTAAACACATGCGGGCCTGAATAAAAAATCGTGCCTAAATGCAGTGGGGGTTATTTTGCACACTGCTGCAGGCTTCCAAACATGCGGCTGCAGGCCAGTCTCTCTCTCCTCATGTTCTGGCGGTTGCTAGAGGTTTCTGCTGTCCTCTCCCCCCCCCCCCCGCCACTCTTACCTTGCAGCCTCTTTGCCGCATGGCTTTTCTACCCCTCGCACTCAGCCTTCCTTCCTGGCTTTGGCGCTGAAGGGGGGGAGGTGACTCGGGGCTGCCAGCTTTCACTCCTGTCAAGCAACTGCAGCCCCTGCAGTGGCTCCTCACCCGATAACAGGTTCGGGAGCAGCCAGAGGTCTCGGACTGAGGAAGGGTCCCACAGAACCCTCCCCCCAAAATCCTGTGGGGAAAGGGGGAGGAAAGAATATCCTCCCCTCAGCCCTGTTGTCCCCCGGGTTCTCTCTGTTCCTTCTGTTTTTTTGTTTTTTTTTTACTTCTGCCTTTAAAAACAAAGAAACCTGCACCTTAACAGGGGAAATAAAAGCAAACTGTAACTAAACCTATCTCCTTAGTTATCCTTTCAGTGAGTCCAGCACCATGGCTCACAACCTCCTCCAGCTGCTTGGAGACTGAGCTTACTGGGGCTGGTGGGCGGTGCCAGCTGCATATGTACACTAGTGTCATCAAAAAGATGACAGGCTCAGCCTCCAAGCTGCTGGAAGAGGTACGCTACTCAGAGATGCGGACGAAAAGGAAAGTATTTCTTCTCTTTTCTCTCTCTCTGATGGTGTTTAGAAGTCATTTGGTCTCTACTGTTATTATGGAAAGATCTCTCTGCCTTCCGGTGTCTCTGGTGCTCAGGGATGTTTGTGAGCTCCCTGTCACTTCTCTCACACTCAGCGACTCCATCGGGTGAGTCTCCTGCAGGGTCTCTCTGCTCCTTCTCTGATTCCTGCTGATGATGCCTTGTGTTTTTCCTCTCAGTCCTGTAGGAAATATTCTCAGATATATTTCCTAATTGTCTTGAGATTTGTTCCATTTCTACAGGAGGCTCTTCTTGATTTTCCTCCTTCTTCTTTTCCAGTATGGCCTGATTATCTGGAAGATACAAATAGAAGACATTAATCATTTTTAGTGACTATGGAAAGCTACTAATGATCTGGAAATTAATTTCCTGGGTCACACAATAACATCATTGGATCTGTGATAGTTAGAAAATTCCATGGGTTAGCACAGGTATCCTCAAACTATTCATGTAAAGAGCCATTAGTAGAAACTTAAGACGAAAAACATACAGCTCAGAGGCCCTGCATAACTCAGGACAATTGTGCATACCTGCAGGGTCAGTGTAAGCATAATAGGCCCCTTAAGTAAAAGTTCAGCCTTGCACCCGGTCACAATTAGGGTTTAGATACTTAGCATGCTGGCTTGGTGGATGGTTGAAAATATTGGATGTCAAGGAGGTTGGGGGATCAGATGGTATAAGAGAATGTTTGGGGGAGGGGAAACAGAGGTTGGGGGGTTATCAGAGTTGGGCTCTGTGTTGGTTGGAGAGATTGGGTGGGTAGGTATCACAAAAAAATGGCCTGAGTTCCCATGTGATGAAAGAGGACGATCGACTAATGACGTGGTCTTTACCACCAAATCCCACAGATTGGCTTTTCGGGAATAAGCTATTTGTAGCTGTTTGTTGCGAAAACAGGGATGCAATCCCAGAATTGGCCAAAATTTATGAATAAGTTTTGCAATGGCAGTAGTCCCTTTCATATACGGAAAAATACCCATAATCTTCTCATCCGGTAGAGCCGAAGGTGATGACGTGAACAGCCATACCCGATGTGTAAAACAGGCCTGCTTATATGCTACTTTTACCACCTTAGGAGGATAACCTCTAGAGCGCAGACGAGAGCTCAAATCTTTTGCATGTAATTTGAAATCCTGTAAAGTAGAGCAGTTTCTGTGAATACTCAAAAACTGCCCATAAGGTAAACCCCTTCTGAGGGCTAAAGGGTGGAAACTGTCATAACGAAGCAAAGCGTTACGCTGGACATCTTTCCGATATAGAGAAGTCAAAAAGCCGGTAGGGGACAGTTCAATGGTAATGTCCAAAAACTGAATTTTTGACGTCTCTATCTGTGCTGTAAATTGTATATTCGATTTATAAGTATTTAAAGTAGTCAAAAAAGAGTCCAATTCCAATCTAGTGCCCGTCCATATAAAGAAGAAATCATCTAAAAATCGTGTCCAGAATGATACCCGACTAAACAACGGATGAGAGTAAACAAAAAGATCTTCGAACTGAGCTTCAACAGGGTAATATTTTTCGTGGGCAGAGATCCCGTGGTACTTATCATCAGGATTTTTGGGGGGTCCCGGACACCAGGTCAAAAACCAGGAATCGTCAATTATAAATCTGTCGGGTCAGGAGCTGACAGATGATCAGAGGGAGGTGTTGGAACTGGGCCTTTCTTTCGTTCCATCTTCAAGATATGATGGCTTTGAAATGAGAGTGGCCTTGTATAGGTTTTTTAGAAAGCTACGGGTTATTCAACATTTTGCCAGTTCAACTGATTCAGCTGATATTTCCTTGGTGAAAAACCCTTCCCGTTGGCAACCTCCTGGGCAGATTGATGCAGCTCTCTCTACATTTCAGGATTTGGTTATACGTGAACTATCACAATTGGAGCAGAATATGATCTTTCCTTACAACAGTCTCTCTCGTAGTCATTATGTGGCCTTGAAACAATTGTCTGAAGCTAATTTCATCATCCGGAGAGCGGATAAAGGGGGAGCAATGGTGGTTCTTTCGTTGGAACAATATCAGAGGGAAATGGAGAAACACCTTACTGATCGTAAAAATTACATCTTGATTTCAGATCCGACGGCAACCCTCATGGAACGTATACAAGGCTTGGTATCTCAGGCATTTTTAAGCAATTGGATAACCAGGAATGAATCAGAGTTTTTAATTAAGAAACACCCTAAGACTCCTGTTTTCTATCTTGTACCTAAAATCCATAAAACACTATTGAATCCACCGGGTCATCCCATAGTGTCCTGTAGAGACTCTATATTAGAGCCTTTATCCAAATTCTGTGATTTATTTTTGCAACCGGAGGCTGCCAAGGTTCCTTCCTACATCAAAGATACCGGCGATTTTTTGAAGCAATTAGCTTTTTGTACTGACATGACTACTTATACTTTCATGGTGACCCTGGATGTCCAGTCGCTATACACTAATATAGATCAGAAGGAAGTGCTGGCATGCTTGGCAGATTTCCCATTGGATTTACCGGAACGTATCCCTATGAGTTTTCTATTGGATCTATTGGACCTGGTGTTGAACAAATTTTTTTTTCTATACCAAGAGCAATACTACTTACAAACTTTTGGTATTGCTATGGGTGCAACAGTAGCCCCATCAATTGCAACCATTTATATGGCACAGTTCGAAGATCTTTTTGTTTACTCTCATTAGTTGTTTAGTCGGGTATCATTCTGGAGGAGATTTTTAGATGATATCTTCTTTATATGGACGGGCACTAGATTGGAATTGGACTCTTTTTTTGAGTACTTTAAATACTTATAAATCGAATATACAATTTACTGCACAGATAGAGACGTCCAAAATTCAGTTTTTTGACATTACCATTGAACTGTCCTCTACCGGCTTTGTGACTTCTCTATATCGGAAAGATGTCCAGCGTAATGCTTTGCTTCGTTATGACAGTTTCCACCCTTTAGCCCTCAGAAGGGGTTTACCTTATGGGCAGTTTTTGCATATTCGCAGAAACCGCTCTACTTTACAGGATTTCAAATTACATTCAAAAGATTTGAGCTCTGGTCTGCTCTCCAGAGGTTATCCTCCTAAGGTGGTAAAAGTAGCATATAAGCGGGCCTGTTTTACACATCGGGAATGGCTGTTCGCGTCATTACCTTCGGCTCTACCGGATGAGAAGATTACGGGTATTTTTCCGTATATGAAAGGGACTACTGCCGTTGCAAAACTTATTCATAAATTTTGGCCAATTCTGGGATTGCATCCCTGTTTTTGCAACAAATGGCTACAAATAGTTTATTCCCAAAAAGCCAATCTGCAGGATTTGGTGGTAAAGACCACAGCATTAGTCGATCGTCCTCTTTCATCACATGGGGACTCAGGCCATTTTTTTTGTGATACCTGTTGTTTTTGTTCCAACACATTGGCGGGCCCGAATTGGGTGGACACTCGTACTTCTAAATTTTATTATTCTCAATGGCACACTACCTGTGTTTCGATGTATGTTGTCTATCTAATAATTTGTCCATGCCGGCTATATTATGTGGGCCATACGTCCCAACCCTTGAAGGTAAGTCTGGGAGAACATGCATCTCACCTTTGCACTAAGACCTTGTCCGTGCCGATGGTGGATCATTGCTTAAGGGAGTCTCATACTTTTGAAACTCTCCATTGGCGTTTTCTGGATCATGTGCCGTCTAACCCGCGGGGGGGTGACCGTGTTCAATATTTACAGAGTCTTGAACAAAGATGGATTTTCTTGCTAAACACGGTCCACCCGGCGGGTCTTAATATGCAAGTGGATTGGCACACTCTTTTTTTAAAGGCACTTAATGGGTATGTAACCTTTCAGTTGGGAAGGGGGCTTCTGATCAGTGACTCCTCCTCCTAATTTTCTGAATGGTTGTAAGTCAGCCGCTTCTTTATTGGTTGCTCTTGAACAGCTGTGCAATACGTCGTTGGTATTGGGATATTTAAACCGTTCTCTTCAGTACACTTTTTTGATGGCTGATGACTGTCCACGCAGAGCTTGACCTGAAGCAGGGTGTTTAATTGAAGAACCCGAAACGTGACACATCGGTTTGACTGCGATGGTGCTGGGTGCAGCCTGGTGATAAGTTACTTCTCAGCTAAGTACAAGCTGTTTTAAAAAATGTTTCTTTATTAAAATGGATGGGCCACAGCGGTGAAAGGGTTCTCCCTTTTTACTGTGTTGGCAATTCCGACAAAAAAAACAAGATTTTTGGCAGGTTTATCTGTTGAGTTGGTTACTTTATTAGATTGGGTATTTTTTTGGTGAGAAATACAGATAATGCAGCCCTTATCTAGGGAGATCAGAGTCTCATTATTCTCCTTCATCACCTCCCTGTAAAGCTCCTTCTGCCCTTCATCTAAATATCCCCACGCCTCCTGGGAGAAAGAGACAGTGATGTCTTCAAATGTCACCCGCCTCTGAAACAAAAAACAGAAACACACTCAGGGACATGGGGAGGGGCTCAGAATGTTTTAGATTTCAGTTGGTTTTATTCTCGTCATTTTATCATGGAAGAAGTGGGTGCCAAGATCCCTCCCCCCATCCAGCGTTCCCTCTAAGCAGTGCAGAACTCCTCTACCCACATTCCTGCTGGCAGGTGTGGTGCTTCAATATTGCATTTTCAATTGCAGGGAGCAGTCAGGATCTGCAGGATGCCCAATTATATTTGCAGCTTTGTTTGGATCAAGCTAACAAACCCTTTTAGGATTAAAGGTAGAGGTGGGATGGTTCTCCCTAATCTACAGCTGTATCACTGGGTGTCTAGACTCCTGTGTGTATGTGAATGGTTGAAAATCGGAACACAGAGCTCCTGGTTTACACAGGAAGAGCACTGGGCCGATGGTGTGAGTTTAGTTTTGTTCCTGACAGTTCAGCCCTAAGCTCTGACAGTTTGAAAGATTTGTTGAGTGAACCCTATAGTAGCACACTGTTAGGGGATGGAGAGCAGTGAGGACACTACTGATAATAGAAATATCTTGGTATTGAGCTGCAGTTGAGATATTTCAACATGTACCTTTCCAATTCTAGAAAAATAAAACTTTTGAATGATTAATGTTATGTTGTGAAATTCAAATACTATGTGTCTCAAATTTTGTCATATATGAGTTTAAAATTTAAACACTAATTTCTGGAGGCTTATTCAAAATAAAGTTCACAAAAAGGAGAGGAAGAGGGTAAGGAGAAACTAAGGAGATCACAGGAAGCAGAAACTGGGAGCATGATCCTATAAAGCAGGATGAACAGCTACTGTGCGAGGAGAAGGGAAAGGATTTTGGATTCAGCTAATGCCTTTTTCATTGTCTAACTCAAGGCAAGTCACATTTAAGGTATTTTCCTATTCCTTGGAGAGTTCACCATCTTCATACCTCAGACAATGGAGGATTAAGTGGCTTGACCAAGATCACAAGGAGGGATAGTGGGACTCATTCGTGGCTTCCCTAATTCTGAACCCACTGCTCTAACTTTCTTTTCTGGAGCCCAAGGAATGGATTGAGCAGTGCCGGACTCATTTCTACTTCTGCTTGCCCCATGCAATGTGTGTATCAGAGGCTGGATGGCATTGCCTAGCACTGCCTTCCCCGCCAGTCTCCTACCTGCTGAGCAGAAAACCCTGCAGCCATTCTTCCAGCTTTTCTCTAGAGTATAGATTCCTGGCTCCCTCCCCTTCTGGCACAAACCCCTGGGAAGCAGCTTTGTAATTGCTGGGTCAGTCCAGGCGCTCAGCTTCTCTCCAGTTTTGTTGCTAGATATCACCACTGCACAGTACAGTATAGTAAAATAACTCTGCCCCTTCCGGAGGAAGTGATGTCACAGAGAGGTGGAGTCCTGTAGCTGTGGGTATGGATACTGGGAAATGTAGTCCTATGATGCCCATTTCCCAGGATAAAGGGAGACAGGGTATAGTGGGAAATGCAGGTCCATATTTTTTTTAATCTCTGTCCTGGAAGGAACTAGGTGACTTAGAGAAAATGAGGAAAAATTCTGTACAATGTAGGGTGAAAGACGACAAGCAGCAGCAGCAAAATCTGTTGTATCTTTCCACCAGGCACCAGGGACAATACAGACCAGCACGAGAACCTTGGAATTGTCCTTGTTATTGTCATTGCTATACACTGAAATTTTATTTTACTGTTATTATTACTGTTTTGTACATTTTTTCCTACTGGTTTTATCTTAACCTCTAAACATATTCAAATTGTATTTTGAATTGTGGGTTAACGTGCATATATTTTATAATAAGAAACATTAGCATTGTTATTATTAAGTAGGATTTCAAGAGAAGGACAAATAAATTCAAGGTTTAAAGTTATAAAAATAAATACAAATTCCAGTCTCCCTCTACCATTTTAACATGTGCAAGTATCACCCCCTGCCAAATCAATTTCTTTCTTTACCCAAGCAGGCAGGAGGCACAGGGAGAATCTGTATTCTGGTTCTTAATCAGGCTGCAAATGCTGTAAGATGAGACAGGAACCTTCATTGCATGTGTCTCTTACTTTAAGCCTGCAGTGCGTTTGATAATCAGGGACAATTAGACTCCAGGCACATGTGAATGAAACAGATTGATCTTACTGTAGCAGCAGAGCGCAGACAAACCAATGATACCAGGATTCTGTTCAGAAGGTCCAAATCATTTATTTGTGCACAAGTCTCAAGCAGAATCAAATTCAAAATGGCTGAGCAATGGTTTCTAGCAAAACAACAACTTTTATAGACTTCTTCTCCATTCTAGACATAGGCAAACTTTTCATTGGTCCCGGTAACCCCTCGTACACATTCTATTGGTTCCGGTACCGATATGGCTATCCAATGATGTCCCTCGACTGGGCTCCGCACCTGCTTACCCCCTTTTCAGTCCCAATTACAATGGTCAGTTCACCAATTTTGATACTTCTCTCCTCCAAGGTCACTTAGCTAGCTAGAACATGTGTAACCTTTCTTCCAGCAAAGTTAATTAATTTCATAGAAGCTGTGCTCTCTTATCAATACCAATTAGACTTGTTTTTCTATATTTTCTAAGTTTTGATTCTGCTTAGCTATACTAAACTGTGTTCAATTAGGTTTCAGTTCTATGGTAGCAGCATTTTTGGGGGATGTGCAATTCCTCTGGGCCTCTCCACAGGCTTCATTTACAGGTCAAGCTATTTAAGCCTGTCCGCTTATTTCAGACACCATGGATCATAGGCCTTCGCCTACCACATTCCCCCCTTTGATTAATCTCACCCTATTACTAATAAGGTGTGAGAGTTAAATCACTCAATTATATTATGGTCGGGTTCCGACCAAGTGTAGTAGGATTAGGGTGCCATAAGGCTAAAATCTTAGTTGCGGTCTTCTGCTCCACGGTGTTCTCAATAACACTGTTAATAGATCGCATACAACATGGGATTATACATGGTAACATAAAGAACAAGGCTACAAAGATTAATATTATCATAGCAAAAGTAGTGAATCCTCCTAATCCAGAAAAGATAGATGCAAACCAATTGGGTATCTGAAGACTATGCCAGGTCTGTACTGGCACATAAGTTTGCTTCCGCATGTGTTCAGCAATTTCTTCAACAACCTGACCCTTATCATCTATCTTTAAGCAACAATTGGTGAGGTTCAGCTTACCACAGACTCCTCCTTCAGCAGCTAACAAATAATCTAGAGCTAAGCGATTTTGATAAATTGCAGTGCGCATTTGTGTGCTTTGTCTAGCTAAAAGTGTAAGTGCTTGGCTAGTTTCATTAGTGATAAGTTCAACTACCGCTTGCAAGCGTATGATTCTATTCAACATATAAATTGGGGTACGATATCCCCACATGCCATCTTGCTCCCAAGTGGCAGGTCCATAATAGGCAATAATTCGCTCTGGTGGCCAATCTTCACCATCCCATTTCTCCCCTTTGCCTATCTGTAAGGCTGCTCTTCTCTGTCTTTTTGAATAAACTGGATAGCCTAGTTGTTCACCATGTTCTGTGGGCAACAGAAAGAAAGAAGGTCGAATAGTTCCTAAGACACATGCTCCTTCCCAGTAAATAGGGAGTCGAGCATATGCTCGGGTTCCGCAAATCCAATATAGGCCAGGTAGGGCTTGCCAGTTATGATGTCGCTATTGTTCGGTCTTCTTAGGAATGATGAAACTGCAATCGTAAAAAGGTGAGTCGTTCACTATTGTCCTTAATATGTATTCAAAGAAACGGCAACTTTCATTAGAACTGTAAACTTCAAACTATATTAAACTCTTTTGTGAAACTAGGTCTCAGACTTACATAGCACCACTTCCCCACTTTCGTCTGAGAAGAAAAGTGCTTAATCGCATCAATGACCTTTATGACGTTTCACAGTGAAGAGTCAGTCCAATAGAACTACCTATTACAGATTAATACCAACTCGCTATATATATGTAACTACAATGGGCTGAACTTCTTCACTGCAATTTGTTGATCCCAACGCTTCACTACGGCACCACTCCCGCGTTTCGCTGTAAAGGTTCCTCAGGGGATCCTATGCCTGATCTCGTAACGTCATACAGTCTGCCTAAAAACACCTTCACCGTCTCTCTCTTATAGAATATATCAATCGCCAGCAAATCCCAAGAGGATTACGACTATATAAAGAACCTCGAATGCCGGCAATGGAAACTGATTTTGTAGAGAGATGGAACAAAATACTCAATAAATGTTCCCTTGACCTCATGGTTCTTATAGTTGACACTACCAAAAAGGAATTGGAGCTTTTATCTACGAAGATAACGACCGCACAAGAAACCTTAAAGTCGGTTGAAACTACAGATAGATACACTAGTAAAAACGATGATGTGCAGAAACAAATCCAAAGTCTGCGACAAGAAGTGATGTTAAAAAAAACGAAGAAGTTACAAAGGGATCATATTGATTACACGGTAGGGTACGTGTACCCGTGGATGAACACCAAACGTACTGGCAAAAGATCAAAGAAGCGAGTTAGCTTTGAAGATACTTCTGAGGATCTGTCTTCTTCTGACTCCAGTTCTTCATCAAAAGTTCGACAGGATTTTTTCGATGGAGACCGGGAAGACAAGAGCAAGAAAAAACAAGAACCCGAGAAAACCAAATTACGAGCCACGAGCAGGAGGAAGTGATTTTCCCAGTAGAGGATTTGGTTGTTAATATTTCTGGTACACCATTATCCTGTACTTCATTAGCGGTTTTGAATAAAGGCTTATCGTACGTTCCCACTACCAGTTTTGATCCATTTCAGTTTAGAATGGACTTTGAAGGTTTAGTGCGCAAATTACATTTAAAATGTTATTTCTCCGGGACTGATTTTGAATCAACAGGGCCCAGTCTGGAGGGATCCCAAGCTCGAGGGCATTTGCCCATTAGATCTACATGGAAGCCTCCTAGCCCATTACCTCCTGCCATAGAAGTGTTTAAAAGCTTAGTTCTACAAGATGTACACAAATTAGAAAGCACTCGCTCATTGAAACATAGTTCTTTGTCTAAGGATGAACACAAAGCCTTATTAGATCTCCAAAGACGGACTGATATAATTATTAGACGGGCTGACAAGGGGGGAGCAGTTGTGGTGATGACCCGAGCCTATTATATATCAGAAGCTTTGGCTCAATTACAAGATGACACAGTGTATAAGGTGTTAGAAGTAGACCCTAAAGAAATGCTTCAGCAGGAAATTAAAACTTTGACATTAGCAGCGTTACAGGCTAAGTTTATCACTCGTAAAGAATTTAGATATCTAAATGCTCCCGATCCTATCACAGCTAAGTTTTATACTGTACCCAAGATTCATAAGAACTTAAACCAGCCCCCGGGTAGACCTATTTTGTCCACCAGGGGCAGTATCTTGGAACCGTTGTCAGTCTTTCTTGACACTTTTCTTCGGCCTCAACTCATAATGATACCATCATATTTGAGGGATACAACCCATTTTTTATCTGTGCTGAGAGAATTGAATGTTTGGTCCGGCAATGCTGATGTTATACTAGTTTCCTTAGATGTCATGTCTTTATACACAAGCATCCCGCAGGAAGCAGCGATAGCGGTAGTTGAGAGGGAACTGGCCCAAAGAGAAGATGTTTTTGGGGGAAAATTGTCTTTTTTACTAAATCTAGCTCGCTTGGCCATCTCCCGGAATTATTTTTTGTTTCAGGGAACATTATACCAGCAGATTTCGGGGGTGGCCATGGGTGCGACATGTGCACCGTCGGTCGCCAATCTTTATATGGGCCATTTTGAACATCAGTGGTTACCTTCATCACCATATGGTTCTCATATTTTGCAATGGAGCCGATACATAGATGATGTGTTTTTGTTGTGGAAAGGGACGGAAGAGTGTCTTCTGTCATTCATATTATGGCTCAATCAACTTGATCCCCACATAAAATTCACTCAGGTTCACCATAAAGACACTCTCACTTATTTAGATGTGCAAATCACTCGAGGCCCAGTGGGTTGGGAGACATCTGTGTATAGAAAACCGACTGATCGTAACACCTTTTTACATTTTAATAGCATGCACCCACAGAGATTAAAAGAGAGCCTTCCGTTCTCTCAGTTTTTGCGGTTCAGAAGGAACTGCTCAGACAAACGGGATTATAAGAGAAAATCAAAACAACTAAGTAGATATTTTTTGGAACGTGGGTATCCTAGGCAGATAGTTCACAGAGCCTATTGTAGAGCATTACATCACCGTAGGAGTTTATTATTCCTTAGGAAACCGGTACGAGATACTTATGACTCTGATAATGTTAATTTAATCACTAGGTATTCCTCGATCAGTATAGAGATCCAAAAGATTATTAAGAAACATAGCAATGTTCTTGAGGCAGTGCCGGAATTAACGGGTAAAAAAATCCGTTGTGTGTGGCAAAGAGGTCGTAATCTTAAAGAGAGAGTGAGTCCGACAGTGATTAGATCGTTGGAAGTGTTCCCTCCAGTGGCAGAAAGGGGCCATAAAGCCTGTGGTGCTTGCGAGATGTGTGAACTCGCTTTAAGTGTTTCTGAATTTTATTATGCGGGACAGCGCATTAGTTTGCGATCTGCTACTACATGTGAGTCCAGTAGAGTTGTGTACGCGATTGTGTGTCCTTGTGGCTTGGCGTATATAGGCAAGACTTTGCGCACCTTTAAGATACGATTAAGGGAACACAAAAGCAGACTAAAACTTAAAGTCTTGGAGGCCCCGATTGTTCGGCACTGCCTGTCTAAAGGACATGAGTTTAGAGATTTAAAGTGTCTTTGTTTGGACCAAGTTCTATGTGGTTATGGAAATCAAACTGCTGACACGGAATTGTTAGCTAGGGAACAACGTTTTATATTTCAACTTGACACAGTGGAACCCCATGGTCTCAACATGGGGATAGATTGGACGGTCTGTCTTTAAGGTTCAGTTTAAATACTTATTAGCTTTAGGGAATTGACAGATTATTAGCAACATGACTATCTGAGCAGTGTTACGATTACTGCTGATATGGAGCAGTTGTGATCATTCGGGGAGGAGGACATAGGAGGAGTTTCCACCATTCATTGAGTAAAGGGTCTTTAAAATGGAGGGTAGTGGTTTGCTTACGCATGCGCGGCGTTCTTCCCAGCCCGATAGGAGATTGTAGTTTTGACGGTCGAGTGTGGCTGTGGTTTTGAAAGTGAGCGTTGGCAGCACATATGGTAAGGTTTTTATTAGTTGTTTGTAAGTTTGGCATTTTAGTAGTTTATGGAGTGAAAGGATGGTATTTAATAAAGTTTATTTGTTTTTAGGCAGATTGTATGACGTTACGAGATCAGGCATAGGATCCCCTGAGGAACCTTTACAGCGAAACGCGGGAGTGGTGCCGTAGTGAAGCGTCGGGATCAACAAATTGCAGTGAAGAAGTTCAGCCCATTGTAGTTACATATATATAGCGAGTTGGTATTAATCTGTAATAGGTAGTTCTATTGGACTGACTCTTCACTGTGAAACGTCATAAAGGTCATTGATGCGATTAAGCACTTTTCTTCCCAGACGAAAGTGGGGAAGTGGTGCTATGTAAGTCTGAGACCTAGTTTCACAAAAGAGTTTAATATAGTTTGAAGTTTACAGTTCTAATGAAAGATGCCGTTTCTTTGAATACATATTAAGGACAATAGTGAACGACTCACCTTTTTACGATTGCAGTTATGATGTCGGTCAAGGTTAGTCCATAGAGGGGCAAGCTCGGGGAACCGTGCTAAGGGATTGGTGGGCTCTAATTCATTAACTCCTGACCACCAAGATGTCCGTTTTGTGGTATCATTATAGAACTTTTGGCTAAGACAGACAAGCTGCCCTACCTTAGAGGTAAATTGGGGTCCAGTTCGAGCATAACACAAGCGCCCAACTATTGGGTGTGCTAATACCCATTCGCTGGTAGTTTTGTGTAGCTCTGTCTGATTATAGACTACTGAGTAATTCAATTCTTGGGCCTCCCAAGGCCACTGATCACCCATCTTGGTTCCACCACAGAAATAACAGTCTGAAATGTGGAGGCTGGATACCACAGCTCCGGCCAATTCTAGGAATAAATTCTGAGAGGGATGAGGGATATCAAACTTGTTTACATGCATGGTTTCATAGAAAGTGTTATGTATGTGATACTTTGATGATCGATGGGCTTGGGTATTTAGTCTAATATGCACAATGGTTCCGGGATCTGATCCAGTACCTGCAATGCGCAACCCAAATTTATACCCTGGCTTCCATACACTGGGATTGGCTATGGATAATTCTAGTGGATTACAAGCACCTTTTTTGCAATTCTTAGGATCCTTCATAGTTGGCTTAGTTAGGGTAGCTATCCGATGGTCGTTAAAGGTTACCCCCGTGTCAAGTTTCCATGTAGAATAAAGCGCACATTCCCATCTTGGGCAATAATAGTCTTTAACTGGTGCTGTGCTATACACGTCTTCTACACCTTTTTTACTTATACATGTCCCCCACGCAATTGCTCCTTCTGGACACATATACTTTCCATCCTTAGCATAAGTTTTCTCCCAATCGGCACACTTTGAACGACTATCTCTATTGATGGCATCACAGGCATCAAAATATAAAACAGCAGGCTGTGTGGGATCAGTGAGTGGGGGTGTGGCATTTAGTAACGCTCCATCTGCATCATTCCATCTTATCTCCAAAGTATAATAGGATGGATTCTGATGCGGGTTAAAACATACCTTGGTATTACCTTGGGTACAAACATTCAGTTCAGTGGTGTTATAAACACACCGGATTACTTTACCAGTGCAGATATAGTAAGAATGATAAAGCAAAGTCTGAGTTACTTTCATTCCAGTTCGAGTGGTAGTAATACAGGCAGTACATGGGGGTAAAGCATGTACCAGTTCAAAGCTCCCCAGGCAAGCAGCCAAAGTAAGATAATAACAAAGATGCATGGTGATTGTAGTTCTTCTGGATCTCCGCTGGAAAATCTTGACCACGTCGTCCTCAACGCGATGCCCGTTTGCTAATGAAGCAATTCAATGGGTGTCAATGTTGATTGAAGATCCTCAAAAGTCAAAAGTCTGGTTATGATGCCAACTTATCAAATGTAGTTGATCTAATACTAGTCTATAAAGGCACAGTTAGTCGATGAAGAAAACAAATGTCTTTGCTGTATTGGAAACAGCAATTCTCTTCGAAAGACTTGGCTGCTGTAGGGCACTATAGCACATGAGTGTCTCCAATGAAATCTAGGCTGCTGGCTGCCTCCGTAAGGTGAGACGCAACGGGACGTCAGGATGTGGCTCCGCTGTCCACTGGTCCTGGTCTGGAATTGCTGCCGGCTTGACTCTGCTGTGATGAATCCAGGAATCGATCTCTGCTACCTTTACTGCAGTTGGGGTAGACAGGATGACGATGTACGGTCCCTTCCAATGAGGTTCCAACGGTGTCTTTTTCCAGTCTTTAATCCACACCGAGGTACCAGGCTTGTAGGGATGTAGGGGTTCCGTTAAGTTGATAGGCAACTGGTCCTGAATCCACGCATGAAGAGTCTGTAGAACAAAACTAAGAGCTAGAAGTTCTTGTCTGGTTATTTTTGAACCAATCTGGGCTAAACTACCCTTGATTCCCTGCACTATTGGTGGGGGTTTTCCATATTCTACCTCAAAAGGGGAGAACCCTGTTGATTTCACAGGAGCTGAGCGTATTCTGAGCAAAGCTATTGGGAGCACTTGGGGCCACTTCAGGCGAGTCTCCTGGCAAAGCTTAGACATTTGGGCTTTCAAGGTACGATTCATTCGCTCAACTTTCCCTGAACTCTGAGGTCTATATGCAGTGTGTAGCTTCCATTGTATCTGTAGGGCATTTGCTAACTGCTGAGTAATCTGGGACACAAATGAGGGCCCATTGTCTGACCCTATTACTGCTGGAATTCCAAATCTGGGGATAATCTCTCTCAGCAAAACTTTGGTAACTTCTCGGGCCTTTTCAGTCCTGGTGGGGTAAGCCTCCACCCACCCAGAGAAGGTACAAACTAACACTAACAAGTAGCGGTATCCATTGGCTTTTGGCATTTCAGTAAAGTCAATTTGCAGGTGGTGCATGGGGGTTACACCTCCTGACTGAACTCGGGGTGGTGGCGTGGGACCCTGTTTGGCATTGTTCTTGGCACAAATTAGACACTGGCGTGCTACTGAGGCTGATAGGGCTCCCAACAAGGCAATGCAAAAATGTGGCTTGAGTGTTTTTTCCATAGCACTTTTTCCATAATGTGTGGCTTGATGGAAAGCTTTGACAAAGGCTGGTCCCAATAGTTCAGGGATCACTATTCGTCCTGGGGGTTGGCTGCCCTCGGTTGGTGGCAGCTCAATCCACCCATCTTTCAGCACTCCCTCTTCCTTATTACAGTAATAATCCAATTCTTTGGTGGTATATCGTGGTGTCCATAAATTAAGGGGTACTGGAAACAAGGCTGCCTGCATTGGCATAGCTTGCGATGAAATTTGGCCTGTCATGGCTGCCTTTCGCGCTGAGGCATCAGCAAATCTATTTCCTTGGGCAACATCTCCTTTACCCGCTTGGTGTCCTCGGCAGTGCATGACAGCTACACGTGTTGGGGCCCATACTGCATCTAATAACATCAATATTTCTGGGCCATATTTGATCGATTTTCCTCCTGACGTAATGAGCCCTCGTTCTTTGTAGAGAGCTCCATGTGCATGCAAAGTGGTGAAGGCATATTTTGAGTCTGTATACACATTCAACAAATGCTTTCTGGGCTGATGTGCCTGATGCCAGGGCTGATGATTCAATGACTTTCTCCTGAGTGACGACTGCATACCCGGCACAACGTCGTCCATCGATAATGAGACTACTTCCATCCACAAAATAGGTCTGATCAGGTTTTTCCAGGGGCACATCGGTCAGATCAGGTCGACTTGAGAATACAGTATCCATGACTTCTATACAATCATGCTCTAGGGGTTCTTCACTGACAGGTATCAATGTGGCTGGGTTCAAGGCATGGCTCACTTCCAATTGTATCTGTGGGTTTTCACATAGCATACTCTGGTATTTCAGCATTCGGGAATTGGTGAGCCAATGATTCGCCTTTTGTTCCATGAGGGCAAGTACTGCATGTGGCACAGTGATTCGTAGATTCTGTCCTAAGGTGAGTTTGTCTGCTTCACTCACTAACAATGCTGTAGCTGCCACAGCTCTCAAGCATGGTGGCCATCCTTTGGCCACAGTGTCCAATTGTTTCGATTGGGAGCGACCTGTAGCATACCTATGTCCCAATTTCTGAGTCAACATGCCTAGGGCATTCCCTTGCACCTCATGCACGAATAGATGGAAAGGCTTGTAAACATCTGGTAATCCGAGTGCTGGTGACGACATCAATTCTTCCTTCAATGTCTTAAAGGCTGCTTCCTGCTCAGGTCCCCACTCTAGTGGCGACTTTTCTTCTCCTTTGGTGGCATCATACAGTGGTTTAGAAATTTGAGCAAAGTTGGGGATCCAGATTCGGCAATATCCTGCTGCTCCCAGAAAAGCTCTAACTTGCTTTCTGGTAGTTGGGGTTGGGATTCTGCACACAGCTTCTTTTCTCTCTCGTCCTAATTGTCGGCTTCCTTTAGTCAAGCGAAAGCCTAAGTATTTCACTTCTTTTTGGCATAGCTGTGCTTTTGCTCTGGAAACTTTATATCCAGCTTCATCCAGTAGCTGCAAGAGGTCTTTGGTGGCTTGTATACATTCACTTTCCGATACAGCAGCTATCAGCAGATCGTCCACATATTGGAGAAGTACTCTCTTCCCCGGGGTCACTGAATAGCTTGAAAGGTCTTGGTTTAGTGCAGCACTGAAGATGGTAGGTGAATTCTTGAATCCTTGGGGTAATCGTGTTCAAGTGAGTTGGCCCCGTCTTCCGGAGACAGGGTCCTGCCATTCAAAGGCAAACAGCAATTGGCTAATTGGCGCTTATCTTATGCAGAAGAATGCATCTTTCAAATCCAAAACAGTAAAATGGGTAGCTTCCGCTGGGATCAATCCTAAGAGTGTATAGGGATTTGGCACAACTGGATGTATGGTCTCAACTGCTTCATTCACTCTCCTTAGGTCCTGCACTGGACGGTAGTCACCTATTCCAGGCTTCTTTACTGGCAGGAGTGGTGTGTTCCATGGTGACTGACAAACTTTGAGTAGGCCATATTCCAGTAGCCTTAACAAGTGGCGATGGATGCCTTCAATTGCTGCTCTTGGGAGTGGATATTGCTTGACATGCACTGGTTCGGCACCAGGCTTGAGATTCACAATTATTGGAGCTATATGTTTGGCTAGGCCTGGGGGATTGCCTTCTGCCCATACTCCAGATGGGGCTTCAATGCTTTTCAAAGTAGGTTCAAAATAGGTATCAATAATTGGCTTATTACTTGGCTCAGTACTATAATATCTCCATTCTTCTTCTCGAGGAACAGTAAGCACCATTAGTCCAGCAGGTTTTGTCTGGGAATTCACTGTCATTTGCATTTCTCCTTTCTCAGTAAAGGATATCTGGGCCTGCAACTTAGCTAGCATATCTCGTCCCAGCAATGGCACTGGGCACTCAAGCATGTAAAGGAATTGGTGTGTTATTTGCTGTCCTCCCAGATTGCATACACGGTTCTGAAGAAAAGGCTTTGTGGCTTTGGCACCAGTTGCTCCCACAATGGTGACTGCTCTTGCGGAAAATGGGGCGATTTGTTTATCTACTACAGAATGTTCTGCTCCAATATCAACCATAAAGTCCATAAATTGGTCTCCTATTTGTATGCTGACCATAGGCTCCTGGAGACCTAAAGCGAATTCGGAGCCCGGTCTGTCCTAATCAGCTTCATCTACATTGTAGGTCGCTGCGGCCACCGCCTGTATGGCCTCTCCTCTTTCTCGTTGAAATTGTTCCTGATTGGCCCCTCCGCGGTTCCGTGGTCGGCCTCTTCCTCCTCCTCTCCAATGGGCATTATTTTCGTCATCCTGGGAGGCGCCTTCGAGTTGCGGGCATGCATCTTTCCAATGTCCTTCTTCCTTGCAGTAAGCGCATTGGTTCACGCTTAGTAGGGGCCGGCCATCTCCTCGGCCCCACCCTCTTCCTCTGCTCTTTCGACTAGGGAAACCTCCCCTTTTCTGTTCAACTATGGCCGCAGCCAAAAAATCAGCTTTCTTCTTCATCTTTCGATCACATTCTTTCTGTCTTTCATTATCACGATTCACATACACTTTATGAGCGACTTCCAGTAACTGAGTTGCATTCATGCCCGCAAACCCTTCTAGTTTCTGTAACTTGCGTCTAATGTCTGGTTGTGACTGATTTACAAAAGCAGCATTCACCATGCATAAACTTCCTGGTGCATCTGGATCATAGGGAGTATACATTCTGTATGCTTCAACTAATCTCTCGTAGAATACTGCTGGGCTTTCATCTATTCCCTGATTAACTTCGGTCACTTTAGAAAGATTCATAGCTTTCTGGCCCCCCCTTTTCAGACCTTGCATGAGGCCTTGGCGAAACCGGGATAGGGCTTTGGATCCTCTCTCTGTATTCGGATCCCACCGAGGGTCTTCATTTGGGAATTCTCCTTGGGCTACTTCTCGATTGTCTATCCCTACCTCATCCCCCGGTGCTAAAGGATTATCCGCCAGCCAGTCGACAGCTGCTTGCCTAATTCGTGTCCGCTCCTCAGTAGTAAATAAAGTGGACAAGAGCTGACGGCAATCTGCCCAAGTGGGTTGGTGGGTTTCCATAATGGTATGCATTAATTCTGTTAGTTCTTGGGGCTTGTTGGTATAGGAAGCATAATACGTTTTCCAGTTTAACAAATCAGTAGTGGAGAAGGGCACATATACTAAACTTAGGGGCCCCGCCACCACCTGATTATCTTCATCTCTTACGGGCACTCCCGGGACTTGCCGTAAAGGCATCATCTTTGCCGTGGAAGTTTTTCTGGATCTGAGGGGGATTTTAGAGACTCTCCTGGCAGGGGCTTTCTTCTTGCTCGTGCACTTAGTCTGGGACGCTTTACTTTTGACTGATGAGCTCGTACTGACAGTTGTCTTTATACTATCAGTATCGCTCTGGGAAGACCCTTCCTCTTCCTCTGCTGCCTCAGACTCAACTTTTTCCTCAGTCTCGGTCGAGTCATCCTCCTCATCTAGAGTGAGCTTATCTGCCTGCTCTTCTGGTGGTGGGTCTGGGGTTGGGTCCCGCTCCCGCTCCCGCTGTCTCTGTGGTCTCGGGGCGGGATGCGGTGGCACTCTTACTGGACACTGGGCTCGGGGTTGTCTAATTACCACTTCCGGGGACTCAGGATCTGCAAGGACGGGTTTCTGTCTGGATTTCTCATCTGTCCCTGTCTTTTGAGTCTGATCTGTTTTCTGCGTTTGATCTGTTAATGCTAACATTATTCTGCACTGTTCTTCATAACAGCGCTTCGCCCAAGGGGGCGGGCTCTCACAAATACTTAACCAGGAATCTATATAGGGGTACGGATCGGGGTGCGCTACTCGCACTTTCTGGTGAACTGACTGAATAATTCCTATAGTAAAAGTTCCCTCTCGGGGCCACATAGAGTCTAGTTCAGGCCACTCCCTAGTACACAAAACTTGCAATCGTGTCGCAGTCATTTTAATCCCATAATCTCCTGAATATCCTTTATTAAAATGCGTGATCATACATTCTAACGGAGTGTGCCTAGTAGACCCCGCCCCTCCCATATTGATGTGTGCGCGCAACAACAAACAGAAGGGAAAAGGAGGGCGGACCGTGGGTAAGGGGTCCTCACGGCCCTAGAAACATATAAGGGAAACAAATAACAAGACAAGACGACGGTCGCTTCCTCCTTTTTACAACCTGGACGCGGTCGCCCAGCCAGGAAATGCGTTACTCAGGAGTCCGCCTTCGCTTGGTCTGTGCTGCCAGACCTCTCATTCATACTTCATTCACACAATCATGCTAGCAATGTATCCCAAAAAACACAGCCCAATCCTGTCTTTTCTGACTAGGCCATGTTCAAATTCCAAAATCAAGAAGACGATAGTTTCGCCCTGCGCATACTCATGCAGGGTTAATCGGACCGTCTTGAGAGGTGATCAAGCTCTCTTTTCCAAGTTCCAAAATTCAAACAGCAGTACTGCTCTAACTCATCTGTCTAGACATACCAAATCAAAACTATACTCACCGGATCCGGTCCTCAAAGTTCCCAAGCAAGCGCATGAGTTGGACCTCGGACTCCCCTCACTCGGGTTCGAGGTGTTGGTTCCAACCGGGCCCGGCACCCGCCGAGGTCCGGCCGACTCCCTCCGATACAAGGGACCGGTGGCGCCAGAGAGCGAGCCCACGTCGGAAGGGCGCGATCCCGGTAGGACCAAACCTGTTGAGGCGGAAAGTCGTGGTATATTGCCCTATATACCCTCTATTACCACACGTTCCCGGCCAACGCACCAAGAATATGTAGCAGCAGAGCGCAGACAAACCAATGATACCAGGAGTCTGTTCAGAAGGTCCAAATCATTTATTTGTGCACAAGTCTCAAGCAGAATCAAATTCAAAATGGCTGAGCAATGGTTTCTAGCAAAACAACAACTTTTATAGACTTCTTCTCCATTCTAGACATAGGCAAACTTTTCATTGGTCCCGGTAACCCCTCGTACACCTTCTATTGGTTCCGGTACCGATATGGCTATCCAATGATGTCCCTCGACTGGGCTCCGCACCTGCTTACCCCCCTTTCAGTCCCAATTACAATGGTCAGTTCACCAATTTTGATACTTCTCTCCTCCAAGGTCACTTAGCTAGCTAGAACATGTGGGAAAGCAGGGCACTGTAACCTTTCTTCCAGCAAAGTTAATTAATTTCATAGAAGCTGTGCTCTCTTATCAATACCAATTAGACTTGTTTTTCTATATTTTCTAAGTTTTGATACTGCTTAGCTATACTAAATTGTGTTCAATTAGGTTTCAGTTCTATGGTAGCAGCATTTTTGGGGGATGTGCAATTCCTCTGGGCCTCTCCATAGGCTTCATTTACAGGTCAAGCTATTTAGGCCTGTCCGCTTATTTCAGACACCATGGATCATAGGCCTTCGCCTACCACATTACTGGATTGCAAATGTATATAACAGAATATCACATGAGCCTTGTTCACAAAGTAATAACTTAGAAATAAAATTCAAAGTGCAGGATTTCTGTGACTAAACGTCTACTGTGACACTAAGGGGGTCTTTTACTAAATGCCGCTAAGTTCAAGCACTACCAATGCATAGTAAGTGCAAAGCCTTCATGTTAGCTGTCGCGGGTGTGACTGGCAGCTAATGCGTGACTGGTACCATAACGAACAGCAAAGTAACGTGGGTGCACCTAATGCATCCAGAGAGGTGTCATTATGGGAACCCGTGCTAAATGCCATATTCATTGCGCTCATGCACTGTGCTCTCCACGCCCACACTTCGCCTCTAGGCCGCCCACTGTCCGCATTAGCAAGCGAGTGCTGGTGAACGTGCTCTTCAGCAGTCGGTAGCTGGCATGCTTGCATGTTAGGGTTCACTGCAGCCAGTCACTGCTCGCTAACATGTACATTAACTAGTTAGTGGCATATAGTAAAAGGGCCCCTAAGACTTACTGTAACTAGAGCTTCTGTTCTTAGGTGCTTATAATTGTAAATGTAGGTGTTTAATTGAATTTAAGTGAATAACCATTATGACTGTCACGTGCCATTGGTGAGTATCTTTTCCAATGGAATTAAATATATACATCTGCACAGCTGAGGAGTTGTCCTGGAAACAGAGTGGAGAATCCAAGATATGCCAGTGGAGCGTGAGAGAATATTAGGGGAAGTGCAATTTTATTTATACAGTATAACACCTAAGGGTCTATCCAGATCGCCTTCATGGTTACTCAGATCAGGCTGTCAGCCAGCGGATAGTGCTGGACTGGTCTGGGGACTGAGCCGGCCACTAGATGGATAAGTACAGACCTTATCTGGATAGTGGCAAATTTAAGCTGCTATCCAGTTAGCTTAGGCCACCTAAAAAAGCAGAGCTAAACTGCTACCCAGTGAGTCCATCTGAATATATTTATTTTCTATTTATTTATTAACATTTCTATACCGTGATTTCCTACAGATCAATTGCGGTTTACATTGAACAGAATGATCAGTACAATTAGTACAGATTCAGTTTACATGGAACAGTAACAACTATGTACAGTATTAATGTACCTGCCTGGAAACTGTGTGTTTATATATGCTGCTCTCTGTCCCTGCTTCCTCTCAGGTTCTCTCCCGATTGCTGGATCTTCCTCTGTGCTGTACTTCATTATCTGCCCCTCTCCATCCCCCATATCTTATTCCCTATGTCCTTCCTTTTGTTTAACTCAAAATGCAACCCTTCTTGTAACTTCCTTTACTACTCTGATTTTTCTGCCTGGCCTCTTTGCTATGGAACACCTCGTCCGTATTCGCGAGAAGAATCCTCTATGAACATTTTCAAAAAAGATTTGAAAGCCTTTTGAACTCAGGAATTAGTCTAACCCGGGTGGAATAGTCTAACCATCCTCTCCAGTGCCCCCAGGAAGTACAGGGCCATGACTGGAATCGGCCCTGTATATCCGGGTGCAAGTCCTGCCCACGCTCCTCCCACTCTCTGCCCCCGTGTCCTGCAGCATGCACAGCGACTCTGTGTGTGCAGGCGGAATGGGAGGCAGAATACAGCGAAGTCGGATAGCAGGGCTGCCACTGTGTATCACTTGATGAATTTTTGGATGTGATGACCATTTGAAACTTTTATTACTCAGTTTATGTATAAGGTTTCTTTCTGCTATGTATCATTTAAAGACTTTTCAGAGTCAATGACCTATTGAAACTTTATTACACTCAGCGCATGTAGAAAGTTTCTTTCCACTGTGGAATGATGCTTTTTCAGATCCGATGACCAATTTAAACTTTTATTACAGTCAGAGTATGTAAAAGGTTTCTTTCCGCTGTGTATCATTTGATGCCTTTTTAGATCCATTGACTGACTGAAACTTTTATTACACTCAGTGCATGTAAAAGGTTTCACTCCACTGTGTATCATTTGGTGCCTTTTTAGATCTGATGACTGACTGAAACTTTTATTACACTCAGTGCATGTAAAAGGTTTCACTCCACTGTGTATCATTTTGTGCCTTTTCAGATGTGATAACTGTTTGAAGCTTTTACTACACTTAGTACATATAAATGGTTTCTTTTCGCTGTGTATTATTTGATGCCTTTTTAGATCCGATGACTGTTTGAAACTTTTACTACACTCAGTGCATGTAAAAGGTTTCTTTCCACTGTGTATTATTTGATGCCTTTTCAGATCCAATATCCGACTGAAACTTTTATTACACTCAGTGCATGTAAAAGGTTTCATTCCACTGTGTATCATTTGATGCTCATTCAGATGTGATAAGAGATAGAAACTTTTATTTTTTTATAAAGGCAAAAAACACAACTTTTGCAAAATTCAAAAGCTTGCAAACAGAAGAACACAAAAATGAATACAGGATCCAACTCAAAGAGTCTAAAAGAGTAATAAGGATAGCAAAATCAAAGGCAGAGGAAAAGATGGCTAAAGATGTTAAGGGTGGCAACAAAAATTTCTTCAGGTATATTCAGGAAAGGAAAAAGATCAGAGTTGGAATGGCAGGACTCAGAAGTGCTGGGGAAGGACTTGTGGAAAGTGACACTGAAAAAGCGAAATTGCTAAACAATTACTTCTGCTCTGTGTTTACTAAAGAAGATCCTGGAGATGGACCAGCTGTGACTCCCAAATATAAAAATGGGAATGAAGTAGATACCACACCATTTACAGAAGAAGAGGTGTTAGAACAACTTGCTATACTGAAAGTGGACAAAGCCATGGGACCGGATGGGATACATCCCAGGATACTGAAAGAGCTCAGAGAGGTTCTAGCAGGACCGTTAAAGGATGTCTTTAACAGATCCTTGGAAACAGGAGAGGTTCCTCAAGACTGGAGAATGGCTGATGTCGTACCTCTACACAAAAGTGGTGACAGGGAAGAAGTGTCAAACTACAGGCCCGTGAGCCTTACCTCAGTGGCGGGAAAAGTAATGGAGGCGCTCCTGAAAGAGCGAATAGTGAACTTTCTCAAAACCAACAGGTTGCAAGACCCGAGGCAACATGGTTTTACCGAAGGACGATCTTGCCAAACAAATCTGATTGAGTTCTTTGACTGGGTGACCAGGGAACTAGATCAGGGGCATGCGATGGATGTCATCTACCTGGATTTCAGCAAAGCCTTTGATACTGTTCCTCATCGGAGGCTTGTCAACAAACTCAGTAGCTTGGGGATGGGTCCCAAGATAGTAAACTGGATTAGAAATTGGTTGACTGACAGACGACAGAAGGTGATTGTACATGGAGCTCACTTGGATGAGAGGAAGGTGATTAGCGGGGTGCCCCAGGGTTCGGTCCTGGGTCCGGCACTGTTCAATGTATTTGTGAGTGATATTGCTGAAGGACTGAATGGAAAAGTCTGTCTTTTTGCAGACGACACGAAAATTTGCAACAGAGTGGACTCCCCCGAGGGAGCGGTTAACATGAAGAAAGATCTACAAAAGCTGGAAGACTGGTCTAATGCTTGGCAACTACGATTTAATGCAAAAAAGTGTAGTGTCATGCACTTGGGTAGCAGAAATCCAAGATAAATGTACACGATAGGGGGCGAAAGGTTGGTATGCACGGTTCAGGAGAAAGACCTTGGTGTGATTATCTCTGATGATCTCAAGGTGGCAAAACAGTGCGACAAGGCGGTGGCAAAAGCCAGGAGGATGTTGGGTTGCATACAAAGAGGGATTACCAGCAGAAAAGAAGAGGTACTTATGCCACTGTATAAGTCACTGGTGAGGCCTCATTTGGAATACTGTGTTCAGTTTTGGAGACCATATCTTGCAAAGGATGTAAAAAGACTGGAGACTGTTCAGAGGAAGGCGACCAAAATGATTTGGAGCCTGCATCAGAAGCCTTATGAGAAGAGACTTGAAGACCTAAATATGTACACTTTGGAGGAAAGGAGGGACAGGGGAGATATGATTCAGACCTTTAAATACTTAAAGAGAAATGATGAACAAACAAACCTCTTCCAAAGACGGGGAACCTGTAAAACTAGAGGGCATAACATGAAGCTGCAAGGGGGTAAATTGAAAGGCAATATCAGGAAATATTTTTTCACTGAAAGGGTGGTGGATGCTTGGAATGCCCTCCCAATGGAAGTGGTAGGGGTGAACACGGTGACGGAATTCAAAAAGGCATGGGACAAACACAGAGGATCCCTTTACAGCAATAGGATAAAAACAAAATAAACAGTACCATCTAACTTCTGAACCATATAACGTCTCAACAAATAGGGGTGTCCTACATGGAGTGGTAGGTTTACCCCTGAACAAGGATATGGGGAGGGGTGGCCAGCACGGAGCAACAGGTGCACCTGCTCTTGCCATCTTGCTGGGCAGACTGGATGGACCATGCTGGTCTTTATCTGCCGTCAACTACTATGTTACTATGTTACTCAGTGCATGTAAAAGGTTTATCTCTACTGTGTATCATTTGGTGCCTTTTCAGATGTGATAACCGTTTGAAGCTTTTACTACACTTAGTACATATAAATGGTTTGTTTTCGCTGTGTATTATTTGATGCCTTTTTAGATCCGATGACTGACCAAAACTTTTATTACAGTCAGTGCATGTAAAAGGTTTCATTCCACTATGTATCATTTGATGAATTTTCAGATGTGCTGACCTATTGAAACCCTTATTACACTCAGGGCATGTAAATGGTTTCTTTCCACTGTGTATCATTTGATGCCTTTTTAGATCCGATGACTGACCAAAACATTTATTACAGTCAGTGCATGCAAAAGATTTCACTCCGCTGTGTATAATTTGATGAATTTTCAGATGTGATGACCTATTGAAACTTTTATTACATGCAGTACATGTAAAAGGCTTCTTTTGACTATGTATCATTTGATGCCTTCTCATATGTGATAACCAATTGAAACTGTTATTACATTCAGTACATGTAAAACATTTCTTTTTGCTGTGGATCATCTGGCGGGTTTTCAGTTTCAAAATGCACTTGAAGGTTTTACCACACTCAGAACATGTAAATTTTCTGTTTCTGCTGTGGATTATTTGATGATGTTTTAGAGACAATAACTGACAGAAACTTTTATTAGACTCAGTACATTTAAAGGTTTTCTTTCTGCTGTGGAATACTTGGTGGGTTTTCAGTTTTAACAACCTACTGAAGTTTTGACCACACTTTACACCATAGATGTAAAGGGTTTTTTCCCACAGTGAATCATTTGATGGATTTTCAAATATGGCATACTCTTGAAGATTTTACAGCACTCAGCACATGTAAAAGGTTTCTTTCTGCTGTGGATCAGTTGGTGAGTTTTCAGTTGTGACAGATAAATGAAGCTGCTATCACACTCAGGACAAGTGGAAGGTTTCTCTCCAGTATGTCTCCTTTGATGAATTTTCATTTCTGAAAGACCCGTAAATATTTTCTGAAATGCAGAAGATGACAAATTTCTCTTTCCTGTATTTATTTTCTGGTTCTGTTTTATGAACTGCTTGATACTGCAAGATTTCACATATTCTCTACTTTTTCCATTACTTTGGTGTTTAATTAGTGATTGCTTATGACAGAATCTTTTGTTAACTTCAATACACATAAATGGTTTTACTTCAGCATGAATTCTCTCATGTAATTTCAGATTTACCTTCTGTTTGAAACATTTTTCACATTGAGAGCAAGAAAAACATCTCTCTCTAGTGTGGGTTTTCTTCTCTCCTTGGTGGGGTTTGGAGATAATTTGGTCGCTGTTACTATTTGGGAAGGTTCCCTCTACTCTCAGGTGTCTCTGGGGCTCAGGGATGTCTGTGAGTTCCCTGTCACTTCTCTCACACTTAGTGACTCCGTCTGGTGAGTCTCCTGCAGGGTCTCTCTGCTCCTTCTCTGATTCCAGCTGCTGATTCCTTGTGTTGCTCCTCTCAGTACCCCAGGAAATATTTTCAGGGACATTTCTTGAAATCTGTCCTCTTTCTACAAGATATTCTTTTTGATTTTTCTTTCTCTTCTCTTCCTGGATGGTTTCAGTAACTGCTGGATATGAACAAAAGATATTAAGCATGTATTAGTGAATATGGAAATCTAATAAGGATGAACAGAATTTTCTGGGCTCACACAATGACCACATAGCATCCGATGTTTAGAAACTCTATGGAGTTGCTCAGGGGTTCCCATACTTTTCATGTGAAGAGTCAAATTGGACATTTCAAATCACTGCAAGGCTAACCCAGCCATGTTTTGGAATGTGCCTTCCTCAGGGATATATCTTAAAAACACAAAAGGTAAACATATATAAAAGACACACTGAACATACATAAAATATCAAATATGAATTTTCTGTGCTTGCTTCATACACTGTTGAAGTCAGCATTATATTGACTTTTCTTATGGTTATTGCTTAACATGTGGGTTCTCAGACCTCGATATGAGAACACTTTCTAGCTGATTTCTACTTTGCATATTGTTTTGCAATCTTGTTGCAGGTAAATTGTAATATATACAACTTTATTCACACACATTTCACACATATTCACCTTGGGTATGATGCTTGCTTATAACAACTCGCGATAATATTCTTTTGTACTTATTTTGAAGGATATAGGATTGAAGGTCCTTTTACTGAAGTGCACTATGCAGTTAGTGTGGGTTCTGGAGTGTGAGAAATGCATGCTGAAGCCTGCAATAACTGATAATGAGAGCCCAACGCAGTGCAAGCAGATTTACATATTGTGAATCATGCGTTGGGGTGATAAAGGGGTGGATAGTGGGCATGGTGAGCACTGCACAGTTAGTGTGAGAATAAACACCCTGTGTTAAGTGTGACTCTTACATATTTGCACAGTTTCTCTTAATTTCTCCTCAGTAGGTGGAGTTAAGTGCACTTTCAGTAATTGTGCATGCTGCCACACTGCGTTAGGGGACCGTTCTGTGCAGTAATTGTGCATGCTGCCGTGGTGTACTAGGGAACTGTTCTGTGCAGTAATTGTGCATGCCTCCATGGTCTGTAAAGGGACCTTTCTGTGCTCTAATTGTTCATGCTGCCAGGGTGCATTAGGACACCATTCTGTGCAGTAATTATGCATGCTGCCGCAGTGTGTTAGGGACAGTTCTGTGCAGTAATTGTGCATGCTGCCGTGGTGTACTAGGGAACCATTCTGTGCAGTAATTGTGCATGCCTCCATGGTCTGTTAAGGGACCTTTCTGTGCTCTAATTGTACATGCTGCCGGGGTGCATTAGGACACCATTCTGTGCGGTAATTATGCATGCTGCCACAGTGTGTTAGGGGACAGTTCTGTGCAGTAATTATGCATGCTGCCACAGTGTGTTAGGGGACAGTTCTGCGCAGTAATTATGCATGCTGCCGCAGTGTGTTAGGGGACAGTTCGGCGCAGTAATTATGCATGCTGCCGCAGTGTGTTAGGGGACAGTTCTGCACAGTAATTATGCATGCTGCCGCAGTGTGTTAGGGAACAGTTCTGTGCAGTAATTATGCATGCTGCCGCAGTGTGTTAGGGAACAGTTCTGTGCAGTAGTTGTTCATGTTTGGGGACTGTTCTGTGCTGTAATTATGCATGCTGCTGCAGTGTGTTGGGGACCCTTCTGTGCAGTAGTTGTTCATGCTTGGGGACTGTTCTGTGCAGTAATTATGCATGCTGCCGCAGTGTGTTAGGGACAGTTCTGTGCAGTAATTGTGCATGCTGCTGCGGTGTCTGTTCTGTGCAGTAATTGTTCATGCTGCTGCAGTGTGTTAGGGGACCCTTCTGTGCAGTAGTTGTTCATGCTTGGGGACTGTTCTGTGCAGTAATTGTTCATGCTGCCGTGGTACATTAGGGAACTGTTTTGTGCTGTAAATATGTCTGCTGCCACAGTGTGTTGGGAACCGTTCTATGCTGTAATTGAGCATGCTGCTGTGGTGTGTTAGGGGACAGTTCTGCGCAGTAATTATGCATGCTGCCGCAGTGTGTTAGTGGACAGTTCTGCGCAGTAATTATGCATGCTGCCGCAGTGTGTTAGGGACAGTTCTGTGCAGTAATTGTTCATGTTTGGGGACTGTTCTGTGCTGTAATTATGCATGCTGCTGCAGTGTGTTGGGGACCCTTTTGTGCAGTAGTTGTTCATGCTTGGGGACTGTTCTGTGCAGTAATTATGCATGCTGCCGCAGTGTGTTAGGGACAGTTCTGTGCAGTAATTGTGCATGCTGCTGCGGTGTCTGTTCTATGCAGTAATTGTTCATGCTGCCACAGTGTGTTAGGGGACCCTTCTGTGCAGTAGTTGTTCATTCTTGGGGACTGTTCTGTGCTGTAATTATGCATGCTGCCGCGGTGTGTTAGGGGCAGTTCTGTGCAGTAATTGTGCATGCTGCTGCAGTGTCTGTTCTGTGCAGTAATTGTTCATGCTGCTGCAGTGTGTTAGGGGACCCTTCTGTGCAGTAGTTGTTCATGCTTGGGGACTGTTCTGTGCAGTAATTGTTCATGCTGCCATGGTACATTAGGGAACTGTTTTGTGCTGTAAATATGTCTGTAAATATGTCCCACAGTGTGTTGGGAACCGTTCTATGCTGTAATTGAGCATGCTGCTGTGGTGTGTTGGGGACAGTTCTGTGCAGTAATTGCTGGGAAGATGCTGGACACACCTCCAGCAGTTAGCGCACAGCAGTTGCAATTACCATGCTTTAGCTTTAGTGCTAAATGCTCATTGGTTGCAAAATCCTAGCACAGTTTAGTAAAGCAGCCCTTGAGTTTTTTTGCAAGGCTAGTCATCTATAATTTTTTTAAATATCTTGATTCATCCATATTTTATCTGAAACACACTTAAGGACCCTTTTACTAAATGCTGCTATCCGGTTAACACATATTTTAGCATGGAGTAATTGGCTGCAGGGAGTGCTGATAAATGAGCATGCCAGGTACTGGCCACGAAAATGCAAGTTAACTGGCAATCACATGCTATTGCAGCAGGGCCAACTTGTCACCCTGCACCCACTCCCTAACCTTGAGGGTTAAGGAGGGACAGGCCTTTTTGTAGTTGTGGGGGCAAATGAAAGTCGGGAACAAGAAATTTATTTTTACAAGGATTTTATTTTCCCCGCTCCTTGGTGGACAGGAACAGGTGAGAAGAATAACCAAATCAGGAACAACGAAAAGTGCAAGCTTTCAAAACGGTGCTTTAAACTATTCTTCACCGTAGAAGCACATTACCTCATGTGTCTTCTCTATCTCGTATTCAGCAATAGACAGGTAAGAAATAATACTGCTCATCTGTTGTTCTATGTTCTATGTAAAATGTATACAAACTGTGTACATGACTGTTAACTTGTTATATGTAAACCGCCCTTGATCTCTGGAAGGGGCGGTATAAAAGAAATAGTTAAATAAATAAAAATAAATAAATCTGTTGCAATCAGGTTACATTCCAGCTTATTTTAGTGTTTCATAAGCTCTTCATTTCAGTTGCTTAAACACTATGCATTTCATAAGCTTTTTCACTCAGGTATTTGGTTAGCATAACAATCAGAATAAAATACCAGGTATGACCATTCAAGCTTGGCTCTTGTCAGCTCTGTCTATCAGCCCAACTGAGCAGTCCATCGGCTGGTTAACGTCTATCATAGGAACTGGAGCCGGTAAGGGAATTCCTATCTCAGGATTATTTCCTGCTTGAATGGAAGTCTGTTCAGAAACAGCTCTTCTATTTAGAAATTGTTTGAACTCATTGAGGAGTAGTTCTGCCTGTCTTCTAGCAGGACTACTGGGAGGATATTCTCCTTGCTTAGGCAGGTAATTATTCAGTTCTGGAGAGCAAACAATGCTGTCTCTGTTTAAACACTCTGTGCCCGTGGTGGAGTTACCCCTCCCCCACTTATCTCTGTTTATAAGTGTTGGTTCAACACGTTCCTCTGCACGAGCTCTGCTCTTAAAGAATGCTTCAAAGGTAGGACCTTCTGAATTACTGTGGCCTAATTCTCCTGTAAACAGTTTAGCTGAATTCTTCCCGTCAGCTTGCTTGTTAAAAGCTGGAGCTGTTTGTTGAGAAAAGCTAGGCTTATTTAAAGAGGTTTCAGGCTGTAGCCAACGTCTCTCACACTGCCTGAAACTATCCTGTGCTTTAAAATCAGGATACTCTCTTTCTGGCTTATAAAACTTGTTAAAGGAATTGAATGTAGCAGGTACCTTAAAATGAGGCTTGTCAGAGAATGCCTTGCCAGCGTGCCTTTCTCTCCAAGGGTAAACGCTGTCTCCCAGAAACCTAGGCTTTAATCCTGGTCCTGAATCAGTTTCCCTTCTATTGAAGCTGGGCAGTATTTCTCTACTAGGGTCAAAGGATTCTGCATTCAAGAGAGCTTCTTGCCTTTCCAATGTCCTTTGCCTTCTCACTCGTGGGCTCAATCCACTTTCACTTCTCATTCCATTTGTACTGCTCATTCCCCATCTTCCACTCGTTCTCATCCTCATCCTACTCATTCTACTACTGTCTTCCTTCTCTCTGCTTAACAAGGGGCCCCTGCTCTGGGAAGCCCGCCTCCTACTAGGGCGTGCCCAATCAGCAGCTCTGGTTCTCTCCTCCCCTGAGGTGAGCTGTGTTAGCTGATTAATTGCCTGCAGGTTATGCTGAGAATGGAAAACCTTGCCTTTTCTTGCAATACCTGAACCAACCAGAGGGTCAGTATCAGTTTCCATGGCTTCTGAAGTTGCCACTGCGTCACAAACTCAAGGCGTTGGAACACCATAAGCTAACATTCGCTTTCGAAATAATTAAAAATAAGAATAGTAAAATAAGAAAACATAGATAGCAAGAAGGAGAGTCAACATTTCATGAAAAAATAAAAGGAAAAGGAAAAAAACCCCACAAAATTAGACATATAAATATAATTGACGCCAACTACAGAAATAATTGGTGCATAAGTGAGCAGTGCTCTCACTTGCTTTGCAGCTTGTTGTGCTGTGAGGGCTTGTGTGCATCAGTGATGCTGAGGGCTAAGCTATCGGTAGTTTAACTTCTGGCAGGGTCTCCTAAGATGGACAGGTCTCAGCTGAGATGCCAGACCAAGACAAACCATCCATCTGGGCGGCAGCAGCAGAATGGGACAGTGTTGGTGGCGGAGGATCAAATTTCTGTGACAATGGCAACAACACTAAACTTAAACAGCGTGGAAGAAAGGCCTGGCAATCTACTTCTGTATCTTGCCATGAAAACCCAGTGGATAGTCACAACAAAATAAATTGCACTATAGTGCTGGAAGATGAGACCCCCAGGTCAGAAGGCACTCAACTAGCTACTGGGGAGGAGCTGAAGACTTTTCAGAGTAAAGCCAGCATTTATGATGTGGTTGGATCAAAGCCCTCGGGACGTTTGACTGCTGATGCAGCTGCGTATGAAATGAGAGTCAGAAGCTGCAAAGATGTCTTACATTGGGACAGGGAATGTACGAAGCATGAGCCAAAGGAAGTTGGAGGTGGTCATGAATGAAATGGAACGTGTACAACTTGATCTGTTGGGTGTCAGCAAACTGAAATGAAGTAGCATCGGGCACTTTGCATTAGATGATCACATGGTCTACTATGCTGGAAATGAAAGATAAAGAAGAAATGGTGTTGCATTTATAATAAAAAAGAACCTTGCAAGAACTGTAATTTATTTTATTTATTTATTTAACATCTTTTATATACCGCACTCTTCGTCATCAGCGCGGTTTACATTTTAACAAATTGTACTTAAGCATGAACATATGTTAAGTTTACAGATAACAGGGAATGAACTTGGATAACTGGGGATTAAATAGACAACAAGAATTCAAACTATTTACAGCAAGAAATCACATGTTTATAATTCAAAGGCTTGCAATAATGAAATACAATGCAGTTAGTGAACGCTTAATCTCTATTCATCTACAAGGAATGGCTATCAACACAACTATAATTCAAGTATATGCCCCAACAACAGCTGCAGAAGAGGATGAAATTGAAGAGTTCTATGAACAAGTACAATCTGAAATTGACAGAACATGTAAGCAGGATATCCTGATAGTCATGGGTGACTGGAACGCAAAGGTTGGCAACAAAGAAGAAGGCAAAATGGTTGGAAAATATGGACTTGGCAACAGAAATGTAGCTGGAGAAAGACTGATAGAATTCTGCAAGACCAACGATCTATTCATCTCAAACACCTTCTTTCAGCAACACAAGTGGTGACTGTACACATGGACTTTACCAAATGGATTGTACAAAAATCAAATTGACTACATCTGTGGAAGTCAATGATGGAAAAGATCTATAACATCAACAAAGACAAAACCTAGAGCTGACTGTGGTACAGATCACCAACTACTAGTATGCAAACTCAAACTAAAGTTGAAAAAGAGCAAGACACTCATCAATGTAGCAAAATATGACCTTGAGTACATACCACTGGAATTTAAGACTGCCTGCAAAATCGATTTGCTGCTTTAGATACAAATGACAGAGCTCCAGAAGAATTATGGAATGACATCAAGAAGGTTGTGTTGGAAGAAAGCGTGAAATCTGTACAAAAGGTGAAAAAGCAAAACGGCCAAAATGGATGACGGAAGAAACTCTGAAAATTGTCCAGGAATGCAGAGAAGCTAAAGCCAGAGGAGAAAGAGAGGCAATTGCAGAACTCAACAGAGATTTCCAACATGCAGCAAGACAAGGAAAAGTACTACAATGATGCATGCAAGGAAATAGAAGTAGAAACTATTAGAGGAAGAACAATATCGGCTTTCCTAAAGCTACGAGAATTAAATAAAAAATTCCAACCTTGAATTAGAATGCTATAAGATGTTCAAGGTTCTATGTTGAATGATGCTGAGAAGATCAAGAAAAGGTGGAAAGAATATATGGAGTTTTTATATAATAAAGATCAATTTGACAAACAGCCGTTTCAACCTGTACCTTATGATCCAGAACCATTGATGAAGAAAGAAGAAGTTGAAACAGCATTGAAAGCCTTATCAAAGAACAAAGCACCAGGCATTGATGGTATTCCCATAGAAGAATTACAGCCATCTGCTGCAGCTGTTACCATACTTACTAGACTCTGCCAGGAAATTTGAAAGACAACATCATGGCCAACTGACTGGAAAGCACAGTTACTTACCTGTAACAGGTGATCTCCAGAACAGCAGGAATTAGTCTTCACATGTGGGTACGTCGGCGCCGACGGAGCCTGCACGGGAATGCTCCCCAGCATCCAATCAGAAGGCCTTTGGGAGCATCCCCCGCGCCTGCGCGGTGGCTTCCCGCCCTTCCTACTGCCTCTCCCCAGTTGAGTCTCATAGCTGAGACAGAAGGAGAGGAAGAGGAAAGGAGATAGATAGATACAACTCCTAGGGGAGGTGGGAGGGTTGTGAAGACTAATTCCTGCTGTTCCGGAGATCACCTGTTACAGGTAAGTAACTGTGCTATCTCCAGGAACAAGCAGGAATGAGTCTTCACATGTGGGGACTCCCTAGCTGAGGGTGCCAGGGAAGATCCCATAAAATGCGTATCCCTGGACAGGACGGCATTTTCCCCAACCGGGATCCCAGGCATCCCCTGAGGGATAGGGGGTAGGAGTTGAGAAGAGTGCAGAGGAACAGCAAAACTAAAGACTATAGGGGAGATGAGTCTTTAGAATGCATGCCAAGTATCATTAAGCAGTTAATGAGCCAGTACAATATAAGCTTACCTCCTGGATGCAGGAAGGAGAACTGCGACGGGGGTACTGCAGACGCAGTAGCGGAATCGTCAAGGGAACTTCACAGCAGTGAGGATGAAGTTCCAAGTCCGGAAAGGGCAGATGACCCAGGTGTCAACTGGTGCAGGAGAAGAATGGCAGGTCTTCAATGGAAAGCTTTATGTAAAAGCTGAGAACTCTTGTAAGTGCAGAGTCATCACCTTGAGGACTAAGAGTAGAAGACTGGCCGATCTGGAAGAGCCCAGTCCGGAAGGGAAGAGAGGGTATGAAAAAAACCCACCCCTTTTCCCAGGGAAAACAGGAGTACACTGCCTTCCCCAGCTGGTAAGAGTTTGAAACCTCATAGACAGGGAGGTGTATAACGTAAATAGAAGCTGTTGACTTCACAGCAGTAATTTTGAGCACAACCGGTCCCAGATACCGAGCCGTATGAAAAAATAGGCAAGCGGACTGTCTGGACCCCTTAAGAAGTAAAAACGTACGCACCGACGATTTGGGAGGTAGTCGGTAATACACAGGGCGCTATGAATATCTCCCAATATGCGCCTACCTAAACAATATATATATAAAAAATATATAGAGGTATAGGGAGCTACCTACATAGCTGTACAGGTGTAATATATATATATCTATATAGAACGTAGGTAAATATATAGCTAGATGTAAATGGGCATGGCAAATGCCCATCCAGGTACTAAAACATGTATGCAGAGGACACATACATACATGAGCATAACATTGAGAATCCGGGCCTGCAACTGAGCCACAGAAAAAACGCCCACCTGGGGAGGTGACGTGAAAAGATGCATCCGACATAGGGGAGACCCCCCGAGGAGTACAGAGAATCTATTTCTGTGGTGCAGGGATGCAGATCAGTGGTATGAGCAGTATGGTTGCGTGAAGAACAAAGGATATCAGTCTGGTAAGAGCACGTCAGGAGTACTTTAGGCTTCTGATATGTCCCGAGGACATTCACGCCGAAAACTTGTCCTCCGTACCACAGTGGGAGACAAGAGGGTATAATTAGCTATATAGCCATGGAGTGACTACATAAGCCTCTTCCAGTATATGGAAGACCCTCAGGGACAAGGCCCAACGCCCATGGGAAGCTTCTCCGAAGATTGCAGAGAGCAGAGGGCAGGAGGATGAGATAAAACTGACAGGAGTCAGACACGTCGCCACATCCTGGATAAGGATATGGCCAGAAGCAGAGAGCCTGCAGTGAGTGTCGGTACGCAAGACAGCTGAAGCGGCTTGCAGAAGCCTTAAGCACTTACTGGAACTCCTGCACGCACAGCAACTGAACAAGGGGATCTCCTGTATGAAACAGGGAGAACAGACAAGGGAGCGGAGATCTTCCGGCCCTGTCAGAGGAGTTGTTCGGAAGGATAACAGAAAAAGTCGACACTGGGAGAGAGAGAGAGATGTTTCGGTATGGTACCCACTCCAGCCGGGGGACCCTGGAAGAGAGGAAGACGTACCCTAGGGTAAGTCAGTGGAGGGATAGAATGTCCATGTGGGGCCAGAAACTATCATGGGATAGTGGTGATCCCCCTCAACCAACGAAGAAAGGGAGAATACCTGAACCCCTGGACAAAAGCATCCTAACCACTTATCATACTGAAACGAAGCCCCAGTGTAGAGCTGGAAGAATAAACCTCTGGTAAGAAGAGGTTAATTGTAGACTGCCGCATACAGGAGCATATGGCCGCTTGGTATGAGTATCCGGGCGCGAGTCCAGAAACTGCAGACCGGGCTGAGATGTCCCTTGCTGAGGCACACCGGAAGGGTGGGCGGAAGAAGGATGAAACTTTCTCTTCCTCGGAAAAGAAAGTTTGGCAGGACATTTCCTACCCCCTGGGGGAAGAGAGGGCTTAAGAAGGTCAGCGGAGCACTGAGCGACCTGACGTAAAGCCTCGCTATTGAAAAGGTTTTCTCCAGTACACAGAGAATTACCCAGATTATGTTGTGCCCCTCTGCACAAGTCTGAAGCCTGCAGCCAGGCTGTACGACGCGCTCCGATGGCAATAGCAGAGGACCTGCCAACAGACTCAAAAGAGTCTAGAGAAGCACGAGAAAGGAACCAAGAGATATTCCTGCAATGATAAAGAAGCAAGGAATATTCAGAGGCCTTAGTTGCTGACAAAAAAGGAGACAAAAGAGATAATCTCTCTGACCTCCCGAAGTAACAGGCTCATATAAAAAATATATGAAATAATTCTTGAAGCCAGCATAGAAGTTTGAAAAGTTTGGCGCCCAAAGGTATCAAGCGCTTTAGATGCACGGCCCGGAGGGCAAGAAGAATGATTCTTCTTGCTTCCGACCTTCCTCAGTGCCGATTCCACCATAATGGAATGATGCGGAAGCTGGTGCTTCTGAAACCCCGGAGAGGGGGGCACCTGATACAGCACATGCGTGGCTGTAGACGGCGCAGGAACCTTCAAAGGTGACCGCCAAACCCCCAGGAGAAGATCCTGCAGGGAAGGATGTAAAGGAAGCATTATGACTGCCTGTTCCGCAGGACCCTGACTTAGAGAAGGATCAGGAATAGGAATGGCGAGCAAGTCTGCCACGTCAAGGAGAAAATCCTGAAAAGAAGGCTCTCCCAGCGGAGCTATTCCTGGGGAGGCTGAGGTTGAAGGGGCCGCTCGGACACCAGAAGACCTACCGGCCTGGTGCATAAAAGGGACCCTGCTAGATAGAGAAAGAGACCGACAGTCCCGATTCGAGGCAGTCAGTACTGCGTCATCGGTTCCTGGAATTGATTCCAAGCTAGGCATCGAAAGTGTCGACAGCACCGATGGAACTGCAGGAATCGGCATCGGCCCCGACCCCGGCCTTGGGGGAGGGCAACGCCCTCGGAGCAGACAGCGGGGGTGGCTGACGCGGTTCCGAGGCAACTGGATAGCAGTGGCGATTATCCTCGGTACTGCGTCGCCGGAAGGAACAGAGATCGGTTCCGAAACGTGTCGGAACAAAGTCTTCTAGACTGGATACCGATTCGAGGCTGGGCATCGAACCAAGCGAGGTTATCGACGCCCTCCGAGAGGGCCCCGGCGGCGGCAGCAGTGGCGGTATCGGCAATGCCGATCCCGGAAAGCGAATCGGAATCGCATCGATCAGTGCCGCAGGTATCGAGGACCTCCGAGGACGACGCTCGGTGAAGAGGAGAACACCCGACACCGGTGCCGATGTCGGGAGATAGGCACCGCAAGACGCCGGCACCCCTCTCGAGCTTGGCTTACCAAGAGGAAAACCCTTCCGGGGCGTACCGATTGGCCCCGAGGGTACCCAGGTTACCCGACGACAAGCCCCGGTGGGGGGCGAAACGTTCAACCCCGGCGCCGATGCCGGGGCATCGGCGCCACTCAACGCCGGGACCAACTCCGTCTTTGGTCGGGACGAAGGGAAGCCAGTCTGGGTCGTATCGATCGAAGGCACCGAGGCCCCCCGAAGACGAGCCCTAGTGACGAGCGGGGCACTCGACGCCCGCGTTGATGCCGGGAGATCGGCGCCGTCCGAGGCTGGCACCGGCCCCGCGCCTGGCTGGGGTGCAGGAGCGCCAGTCTGGGTCAGATCGATCGGCCCCGAAGGTGCCGGGGGGACCAGGTGACGATCCCCGGTGAAGAGTGGAGCACTCGACACCGACGCCGACGAGGCGGTGCTGCTCAAAGCCGGTACCACCCCCGTGCAGTACTGGGATGCCGGAAGGTCAGTCTGGGTCGAATCGATTGGCCCCGAAGGTACCGAGGACATCAGATGACGATCCTCAGTGAAGAGTGGAGCACTAGACACCGACGCCGATGCCGAGGAATCGGTATCGCTCGAAGCGGGTACCACCTCCGCGCATGGCTGGGATGCAGGAAAGCCAGACTGGGTCGAATCGATCGGCCACGAAGGCACCGAGGACACCAGCTGACGATCCCCGGCGAAGAGTGGAACACTCGACGCCGGCGCCGATGCCGGGGGATCGGCACCGCTCGAAGCGGATACCACCCCCGAGCATGGCTCGGGAATGTTCTGTGAGGAGCGAACCCCAGGAACAACCCGAAACCCCGTGGATGCTTTGGAGCCCGAAGACTCCCGTCGGGGTTTATTTGCCAAGGGGGACTTGAGGGGGAGGCCAGAGCCATCAGCATGCCGAGCATGAGACTCACCCCTCAAGACTTGGCTAGTCTTAACAGACTGTTTGTGGGTTACCTGATCCTGGAGAGAAGAGTAAGCCGATGACCGCACCTTAGGAGGAAAAACGTCATCGAGGGACACCCGAAACAGGGAAGGTCTTCTCCCGATACTGAAGCCCGGTGGACCGGGGGAAAAAGGATCAGGGCCTAAACAGGAGAGACACCAGGCATTGGAGTCTAAGTAAAAAACTAGGTCTCCACAGTGAGGGCACTTCTTAGAGGAAGAAGGCTCCATACTGGAAAAAACCCGGTAGGCCTCAGAAGGACTCGAGGGGAAAGAATTTCCCTCGAGGGGATTAAAAGCAAGAATAAAGCACCGAGGGTGCCGGTGTCGGCGGGAAAAAGGCCGCGACCACAAGAAACAAGAAAAATGAAAGAAAAAAGATTCTGCGGTGACAGGAGGTACGTCCTGCCGGCTCCGCGGAAAAACGAAAACTGGGGAGAGGCAGTAGGAAGGGCGGGAAGCCACCGCGCAGGCGCGGGGGATGCTCCCAAATGCCTTCTGATTGGATGCTGGGGAGCATTCCCGTGCGGGCTCCGTCGGCGCCGACGTACCCACATGTGAAGACTCATTCCTGCTTGTTCCTGGAGATAATATGTGTTTATACCAATACTAAAGAAAGGTGATCAAACTGACTGGAAATTATCACACAATCGCTCTGATCCCACATGCCAGCAAAATTCTACTGAAGATTATTCACAGAGACTACAACCATACCTGGAACAAGAACTACCTGAAGTGCAAGTAGGGTTCAGGAAAGGGCGAGGAACGAGAAACATCATCGCGGATATGAGATGGATCCTTGAAAAGACTAAAGAACAGCAAAAGGATATCTGTTTGTGCTTTATTGACTACAGCAAGGCTTTTGACTGTGTAAACCATGAGAAACTCTGGGCCACATTAGAAGCATGGGTATACCAGAACACCTGATCGTTCTCTTGCACATTCTGTATATTGATCAAGATGCAACAATTCGAACAGAACAAGGAGAAACAGAATGGTTTAAAATCAGCAAAGGTGTACAACAAGGCTGCATACCTTCCCCTTACCTGTTTAATTTATATGTAGAACAAATCATCATAGAAGCAGGATTGTATGAAGACAACAGAGGTATGAAGATTGGTGGAAGACTCATCAACAACCTTCGCTATGCTGATGATACCACATTACTAGCTGAAAATGAAGATGATCTGAAACATTTGCTTCTCACGATCAAGGAACATAGTCTTAAAATGGGCCTGCACCTTAATTTAAAGAAGACAAAGATCATGACAAGTGGCAAAATCAGTAAGTTCATCATTGATGGAGAAGAAATTGATATCATGGACAACTTTAATCTACTTGGATCAATTACACAGGTACACTACCAAAAAACTGCCTCCAGTTTTGCAACTGATTCCTATAGATTTTGAGGTGCTGAATCCAGGAAAAATAGCCAAAATGTTCCATCACGTCACGTTTTCTTGCAAAATTAGATTTCTTACCCATATAAGGAATGTTCACATAATTTCTTTTTAGCCGACTGCAGTTTATTTTCTTGGCCCAAAACAGAGGTCGTAATGGTTAACTAACTAGAAACACTCCCTCATGATATTTTAGAGTGTTTTGTATTCATTTTATACATTAACAGGACAATTGGGAGGCGGGGGGCTAAATCCAGTACTCGTGCTGGCGCATGTTCTTTCCTGTTCGCCTCGCCTCGTTCGCTCGCTCAAACACGGTGGTTGCGACATGAACGTTCCTGTCAAATTTCAGTTTCTTGCAAGTTCATTATTACCTTTTGTTTGCTCAGTCGTAATCCAGCTTTATTCCGAAGTGGTTCACTACAGTTGTAGTTTGCAGTGCTGTGTATTTGTGATGGCTCACAGAGCCAGAGGTTGCGTCAACTCTCCGGACAGTTTTTGTTTTATTTGTGGGGAATATACCGTGAAAAAGCGGCAGAGGAACATTTCTGCATTTATTAAAAAAGTATATTTCACCTATTTCGGTTTGAAGTTAGGCGATCAAGACAAACCGTGGGCTCCTCACAAAGTGTGCAAGACATGTGAGGAAGATCTACGCTTATGGATGAAAGGTAAAAAACAAGCATTTCGTTTCGGAATACCTATGATGTGGCGTGAACAAAGAGACCACAGCAGTGACTGCTATTTTTGCTCTTGCATTGTGAAGGGATACAACTTAAAAAATAAGAACGTAATAAGTTACCCCAACCTTCCCTCAGCAATTAGGCCTATGCCTCATAGCAACGAAGTACCTGTGCCTGAACCACCAAAATCTTTGGATCATATTTGTGTGGACGGTTCTGATCATGATGAGACTCATCAGATGGCTTTTCCCGATGAGTCCAGTACTTACGAGTTTGAAACTGAACCAGATCCGAAACCTGAACTTTTCTCTCAAGCTGAATTGAATGATTTAGTCCGGGATTTAGGACTCCCAAAAGATGCTGCCCAACTGCTAGGTTCTCGGCTTAAACAGAAAAATCTATTGTCACCAGGAACAACTTTTTATTGGTACCGCAACCGTGAGACACAATTTTTGAAGTATTTCAGCAAAGAGGAAGATTTGGTATTTTGCAACGATATATACGGAGTGATGGAAAAGTTTAAACTCAAGTATGATCCTGCTGAATGGCGGCTGTTCATTGATTCGTCAAAAGACAGCATAAAAGGTGTTCTTCTTCATATGGCAACACATTCGCTTCAGTTCCTATTGCTCATTCTGTTATTCTCCAAGAAAAATACGAGAATTTGGCCCTGATTCTTCAGAAGATTCGTTATGATGAGCATAAGTGGATGATTTGTGGAGACTTTAAAATTCTATGCATGCTCTTAGGGCAGCAATCCGGTTTCACCAAATATCCCTGCTTCCTTTGCTTGTGGGATAGCCAGGCCCGCGACCTACACTGGGGGAAAAAAAACTGGCCAATTCGGGAGTATTTGAGACCCGGTGAGAAAAATGTTCTTCATGAGAGCTTGGTACCTCGTGATAAAATTCTATTACCACCTCTCCACATTAAGTTGGGTCTCATTAAGCAATTCATCAAGTCCCTTTCAAAAGATGGTGAGTGCTTTTGGTACCTTTGCTCAAAGTTCCCCCGACTTTCTGAAGCAAAGCTAAAGGAAGGAGTGTTTGTTGGCCCTGATATAAGGAAACTCATTTCAGATGGAGCATTCGCTGAAACGATGTCTGAGAAGGAAAAAGAAGCCTGGGATTCCTTCAAGGATATTGTTCTCAAATTCTTGGGGAACAGGCGGGATGAGAACTATAAGGATATTGTTGCCAGGATGCTCAATGCCTTCAAAGAACAAGGCTGTAACATGAGCCTGAAAGTCCATTTCTTGCACTCCCATGTGAACTACTTTCCCGAAAACTTGGGGCGTACAGTGAAGAACAAGGTGAAAGGTTTTACCAGGACATCAAGGACGCAGAGAGAAGGTACCAAGGAAGATGGAACACCACTATGATGGCTGATTTCTGCTGGTTGCTGCTGCGGGAAACCCTAGATGAAAAATACGCCAAGCAGCGCACCAAGAGAAGCATTCGGGGGAAGAAGAAGAAACGGGCCCACCAGGAGATTGATTGACCCAAGAATGACTTTAAAATCTAAACTGTGTTGACAAATATCGTGTTTTTACTAAACTTTGAAATAAAAATTTGCTAGTTATTACCACAGTGTCGGATCTCATTTATTAGAATTTTATTTTCACACCATCGGGTGTTTGTCTTCATGTATTGCAATGGTGCGGTTTGCGTTTTCTATTCTTACATACATACCTGTACAACATTTTTTGCACATTTCTTTGCTTTGCTTTGTGTCTAACCTCGCTCTTATATGCTCAATGTTTGTGCACATGTATGTGGCTGTTTTAAGTGCAGACAATTTTGCTACCATCACAGTGTGTTTTGTTGACATTACTCTATTCTTATGTGCTGCCTTGTTACAATTTTCTTTATTCTTATTTGAATAACTACTAAACAATTAGTATAAAGAATTCATCCAAGAAACTTTTATCTCGATCGCACTCAATCTGAAACGTTCACCTCAAACTGCTAACCCAATGTAGCAAAAAATCTGTACGTGATGGAGCAAATTGGTTACCAGATTTGGATTCAGCGCACCAAAAAACGTAAAAATCAATCGAAACATTAGAGGCAGTTTAAAAAAAAAATTTTTTAGTGTACCTGTGTTATCAATAAAGATGCAACAAGCAGTCAAGAAATCCGATGACGCATTGGACAGTGAAAAAGATAGACAGGAAGAAAATCGATGCCTTTAAATTATGGTGTTGGCGGTGAATACTGCGTATACCATGGACTGCTTGAAGAACAAACCAGTCAGTACTAGAGGAGATCAAACCTAAGCTTTCTTTAGAAGCACAGATGACAAGACTTCGACTTTCATACTTTGGACACATCATGCAAAGAGAGAGATCATTAGAGAAAGACATAATGCTTGGCAAGATAGAAGGTCAACGCAAAAGAGGAAGGCCAGCAATGAGATGGATCGATACATTAACAGCAGCTACGGGTGCCAGTCTCTCAACAATTGTTCACCTAATTAAACTTTCCCTTTGAAAGCAAAATGTGAATAAGTATAATTAATGTAATATATTCCATTGCCGATGATTTACTATTGATAGCCAGTTATTTCATTGTATTATTGAGTTGCAATTTAATAGTTAAATGTTTACGTTTATAATTTTGTTCTATGTAAAAACCCTTGTTCTCTATTTACTATTCTTTGTATTTACTGTTCTTTTTACTAAAATGTTCTATGTAAAATAGTTCAAAACCTGTTCTATGTAAAATAGTTTCTAAACCCGTTCTATGTAAAATAATAGCATGCTATTATTAAATTTTGTTTACTTGTAAACCGCCACTGATCGCTGGAAGTGGCGGTATAGAAGAGATGTATAAATAAATAAATAAAATAAATAAACAATGAGCCACTTGAATGAAGTCCAAACACATTTTAGGACAACTATCCAGAGGGTCGACATGAGTTGACACTGACTCAACGGCACTTAACAACAACAAGTGAGCCTTGAACTGGTGGTATGGTGCATATCTGGAGAAGCGTACTTACAATTGTAATGACAATCAATGGATTATGATAAAATAAGCTTAAAATCTTAAAAAGGATATAAATTTTTTTACACTAGGGGGTCATTTTAAAAGGCTTAGTCGTGATTTAGGATGTCTGAGGATGTGCACGTGGTTGTCAAAATTATGGAGACGTCTCTGAAGCTTTTCCACAAATGACATTTACAGACATCTCTGGTGCAGGGACATCCAAGTAGGCAAGGTGGTATGGTGTGGGCATGTCTGGGGAGGGGCAATAGACTTACATTTCTCTGTTCGATTTCAGCAATGACGGGGATGTCTGCAGGCATATCCACATTAAGACCTGCTGCAGGCACGAATAGGCATCAGAAAAATGCTTCTTTTGGCCTTAAAACATCCAGAGTGTAGATTAAGTGACTAGTCTTTGATCACAATCACAAAGACCCCCACTGGGATTTGAACCCTGGCCACCCTGCTCCCAACCCACTACTTTAACCATCATACTATTAGATGTCCATATTCTGAGATGTTATTCTGAGGATGTCTATGTAGATGTCTCTATAAACATCCATATCAGGCATGTTTCTTTTTTGAAATTGTCTTTTTATTCATTTACAATAATAACCACATACAACCCCTTTGCCCCTAACCCCCAGAGACATTGGTTTCAATACTCATATAACATCAGGCTATTTACATCAGTTCAGCAACATTTCCCTCTAGAATTGCCTCTCCCCTTATTTCCTCCCCCTCCCCTCCCCATCCTCCTATTCCCGCCCCATTCCCCACCCTCGTAGCCCACTTCCCAATTACTCTTCTCGCCCCTCTACTTTCTGGGGTTCTTCTGATCCCATTCGGAACCATTAATGCAACAAAGCAATACTTTAGAAGCGCTCTTAAAAGCGATAACCTGTACTACATCCTTAAGTGTGCCGGCTTCCACTCTTGGTACCAGTGCCATACTTTTGTAAAGGACTCCAGCTTGTGATGCTTATTTGCCATAATCTCACACATTCTGTATATAAAATCCAATTGCTTGAGTTATCATATGTCTTGTGGGCAACTCGGGGCGCTTCCACCACACCGCAATCTCCATTCTCACTGCTATCACACAGAAACCCAGAAATTTGCCCCTTTCCCCCCTCCCATCCCTCCTGCGCTTCATTCAACAGCACTTGCTCAGGCATCAATTGCACTGGGACCCCTGTTATCTCTTTATATAGACACTTAAGCTTTCCCCAGAGCTGCTGTGCATTGGGGCAGTCCCACAACATGTATTTCAGGTCCCCCACCATCCCACACCCTTTCCAGCATTCAGCTCCATACTTTTGTTTATGGCATGTAATTACTAGGGGTCCAATACATTCTCAAGCACACCTTCAAACTATTTTCCAGCAGTATGGTCCCCAGTGCTAAGGATCTAGAGGTAAAAAAAAACAGAAGAGACGGTCCCAACTAAAAAGTAAAGCTATTCATCAAATTGATACTCATCGAAGCTTCTAACAAAAGGGGGTAAGGGCCAGTATTACTGGTCCAAAACGTGGCATGTCGTTGGTACTGGACAGTGATCCAGCACAGTTTATTTGATTACAGACAATGTGGTTATAAGATAAGTGGCATCTTACTTTGTGTATTATATATCACTTTAATAAGCACTTTTTTCACATTTAAATATTATTTTCCAAATTAAAAGGGAGCAGCTAAGGCGAGGGGGTAAATGTTTCCTTATCTCCTTTTGTTGGAAGCTCCGACAAATATTGATTTGATGAAAAGGTTCTAGTGGTAGCATAGATAGTCTCCCATCGGGACCTCTCCCACTTCCCCAATATTTCCCTCTCCCAACGTTGAATGTGGAGAGGAGCATTCGCATCCCCACCCTGCCAGCAAGCACCGATGCAGAACTGCCAGAAGACACCCCCCCCCCCCCATTTCCCCTCTTTCCCCATCAGCAATTCAAAGGGAGTTAGCTCTTGCCCTAAGTCTTGTTGAACTCTCCTTTGCCCTAAATAGTGACAAAGCTGAAATACGCATATTGGTCTCCAACCCCCAAGCCATATTTATTTATTTGGCTAAGTTTATATACCACTTTTTGCAATAGTCAAAGAGGTTTACAGAGAACTGGAAATTATACAAGCAACATTTACATTATAACAGGTAACTATGTACAGTAAACAAGGGGTGCATTAACTAACTATGTACAGATTGATGATCTATCTATGTATTCTTGTAGTGTATGTTGACTATGTACAGTAGTGGCCAAAAAATTAAGGCAGAGTCCAAAATATCAGAATTTTATTAGAAAAGTACGTGTTATTGTCACTTTCATGGTCAAAAGCTTTAAGAACCAAAGATATATATGTCATTTTCAAAGTTTTATTCAGGAAACAATATATGTGTCAATATTTGATAGGGTATCCATGATTTTTCATCACAGCCTGGATTCTTGTAGGCATACTGTTAACTAGCGTTTTACATTATGTCGGAGTGATTTCGTTGATTCATACATGCTTGAGTATGTCCTTTAAATCTGCTTCTGAAGTTGGACGGTGTGCTGCCACAGTTTTCTTCATAAGATTCCAAAAGTTTTCAATTACATTGAGATCCGGAGAGTTTGATGGCCAACTTGGTAGCAGTTCGATCTTGTTGTCCACGAACCATTTTTTGACTGTTTTTGCAGTGTGGCATGGTGCCGAGTCCTGCTGAAATATAGTTGTACCAGAAACATTCGTGTGTATTTTAACTTTACTATTCAGCACGGATATGTATTTATCAGCATTTACTCTTTCACCTTTCTCAAAAATGTGCAGGCCACATCGTCCATTCGCCGAGATACCACCCCATACCATGACCGATGGTGGGTGTTTAACAGTCTTGATCGTGTACTTTGGATTTAGTCTCTCGCCTGCTGGTCGACAGGCGTATTTGTAACCACTCCCACGTACTTGATGAAATGTATTTTCATCTGTGAACATTACCCTCTCCCACCATTCAGCAGATTTGTCTTTCATCTTGCTACAAAACTGTATGCGGGCAGCAATTTGTTTCCTGGTCAAAGGCTTCTTGGCAGGTCTTCTGGCCAAGAGTTTGAATTCATCCACAAGCCGTCGTCGGACAGATCTGGCACTTATCTTTATTCCTCGATCATTAGCTAACTGAGCCACACGTTGAGATGAAGTATGTGGACTAGATGTAATAATGCTTTTGAGGAATCGGTCATCTTGTCCAGTAGTTAACTATCTGCGCCCACATTTCGAACGACGTGTAAGGCCACCTGATTTCAGAACATTCTGAACTGCACACCTTGATATATGCAAATGTTTTGCAATAGCACATTGCGAATATCCTTCAGCATGGAATGTGACAACTTGTCCCTTTACAAAGTCATTAATATCACACTTTCTACCCATCTTGATTGTATATTTCACATGCAACTTTCAATCTTTTCCTAGTTGTAAAAATTCAAAACTTCATCCAAGAAACTTACTACAGAGTGTAAGTAAACTAAAATGGATGCCAGACGCATGGTGTGACTAATCGCCATGCAGATTAAATAAGTAAGCACATGTGACATCTCCACAGTACATTATTTAACAATAAATTGTAGAAAAAGATACTTGCCTTAATTTTTTGGCCACTACTGTATGTGTTTGAGAACTGTCTACATATTCTTATAATGTTGGGTTTTAGGGACTGATTAGGAATGGTGTTCAGTTGTTGGGGTATTGGGAGGGAGGAGTCAAAGTGGAGGGTAAAGAAGTGAATCTTGAGGAGTCTTCAGAAAGTTGGGAGGTCCATGGTGTCTCTTATGTTGGCTGGGAGGGAGTTTCAGGTAGTTGGGGCATAAATTTGAAGGCTCTGGCACGAGCCTGTTCAGTACTCTTTATTATAGCATGGGGGTGATCTGTGTATTCATGATGGAGATTCTCCGTGATCTGTTTGATTGTTGTAGTGTAATAAGGGAGTGGAGGTGGGTGAATGACTGATGGTATAGGGCTTTGTAAGTCATTAGCAGGACCTTGTAGAGTATTCTGCTTTGCAGGGGGAGCCAGTGGAGGTGTCTGAGGATGGGAGTGATGTATTCGTACCTGGATGTGTCTGTAATAGTTCTTGCGGCTGTATGAATAGCCGTTTGAAGGGGTTGAAGCGTTGATTTTGGGAGTCTGTGATATACTGAGTTGCAATAGTCGGCATGGGGTGTTGTGAGGGCTTGAAGGGCTGAGTGGAAGTCTGATGGGGTGAGGAGAGGACGGAGGTGCTGTAGCACGCAGGTTTTGTAATAAATTGCTCTTGTTGAATTCGCAGTTTGAGACTTCAATGTGAGGTAGCTGTCAAGAGTGATTCCCAGGTATTTCACTTCTGGTTTGATTTGAATTTTGGTGCTGTTGAGGGTGATGGAGGTGGCGGGGGAGGAGGGATGAAGGAGACGTTCCTGGTGATGAGTAGGGCTTCTGTTTTCTGCAGGTTTATGGACAGGTGATTTTTGGATAGCCATTGTGAGGCATCTGAGAAGCACTGTTGGAGTTTGTGGCATGATGGGTTATTGAGGTTGTGTGGTGTGTAGAGCATAATGTCATCTGCGTAAAGGTGGTAGTTGATGTTGTGTGTTTGGATGTTGTTGTGTGTTTGGATGATGTTCCAGAGGGGTTGCAGGTAGATGTTGAAGAGGAGAGCAGAAAGAGTGGAATCTTGAGGGACACCTTGGGTTTGAGTGTATGGGGTTGATGATAGTGACCCAATTCTTATTAGCTGAATTCTGTTGTGGAGGTAGTTTTCGAACCATCTTAATACGGTGCCCTGTTTTCTGATTGACTGTAGGCACTGTAGGAGGGTATTGTGGTTGATTGTGTCGAAGGCAGCAGAAATGTCAAGGAATACCATGATGAATCCTTGGTGGATGTTCTAAGTTCCCTTTATGAGGTTGTTGAGAAGCAAGATTAGAAGAGTTTCCACTCCGTGCTAAGATCAGAAGTCGTGCTGTTGGGGGTCGAGTGGGGCATGTGTGTCAAGGTGATCCTGTAGCTGGATTTGGACTGTTTTCTCTATTATTTTGGATAAGAACGGTAGGCTTGCAATAGGTCTTTAGGAGGATGGATCTGAGGGGTCAAGGTGGGGGTTTTTTAAGGAGAGAGTGAATTGAGGAGGTTTTTAGGCTGGTTGGTAGGTAGCCATGTAGCAGTGAGCTTTGGGTAAGCTTAGCTAGGAAATGTACAAGGTTGTGTAAGGTGGCTTCGATCCAGCTGACTGGGCAGGGGTTGAGGGGGGGGGGGAGTGGTGGTGTTAAGTGATAAGATGATGTTTTGGATGTTTTCAGGTGAGGTTGTTTCAAATGTGACTTGGTATATGATAGGGATGAGTAAAATTGAGCTGACAATTGAGGGTGGTGAGTCTCTAGAGAAGTAGTCTGCCAGCTGTTGAGGAGTGATGGGGCAGTTTGTTGCACTGTTGATGGGTGTAGAAGTGAGTTCTTTTACAAGGGTGAATAGTTCTCATGGGCGGTTAAGGGATCTTTATATTAGTTTTGTATGGTAGCTTTGTTTTGCGAAGTTGGTACTCGGTTGTACGCTCTTAGGAGGGTCATGTACTGAGTTTGATCTGTGGGTATTTGTAATTCTCTCCATCTGCGTTCTTGTTTCCTTAGTTGGATTTGAGCTTGTGGAGGTAGGGGGTGTACTGTAGAGTCCGTTTATGACAGGGTTGTGAGGATAGGCCGAGGATGGTAGAGAGGTGGCTTCGCTGAGGAGTTCATTCCAGGTGTTGATAGCAGAGTCGAGGTCTTGGGGTTTTGTAGTGGTGATTGGGGAGATATGGGTGAGGAAGGAGTCTTTGTGGAATTCTCTGAAACGGTTCCCATGTGGGTTGGGAATTGTGGACTTGCAGAGGCTGTTGAGGGGCAACTGAAAGGTTACTATCTTGTGGTCTGACCGGGGTACTGGGATGGTTTGGACTGTAAGTGGGGAGGCAATGTGGGTGGGATTGTTACTGGGGAAGATGAGGTCCAGTGTGTTGCCTTTGCAGTGGGTGGGGGACTTCACTATTTGTGAGAGGTCCATTGCCGTCATTGCTTCCATGAAGGCTGTCGACTGTTTGATTGGGGCTGATTGGAGGTTGAGGTCTCCCAACAGGATGAAGCCCTTGTGCTTTGTGTTGTTCTCGAGGGTTGCATGAATCAGGTTGAAGAGATCACTAGATGGTGCTGACAGGGAGCGGTAGACAAGGCAGATGGCGAGTTGTTTGTGATGGTGAGAATGTCGAGAGTAGTGATGGATTCAGCAGTTTTCATGGTGAGATTCAGGTCAGATTTGGCGAGGATGAGGACTCTGTCTCCTTTTTTATGAGTGTGTGGGAAGTAGAAGAGACTGATTTAAGTATATTGTGCCAGTTTCTGTGAGCCATGACGCTGTAATGCAGAGAAAATCCAAATTGTAGGTGAAGATGAGGTCTAAGCATAGTTACTTACCTGTAACAGGTGTTCTCCAGGGTCAGCAGGAATCAGTCCTCACTTAAGGGTGACGTCAACACTGACGGAGTCCGCGGAGAGCAATTCCCCAGCTTTCAAAGAAAGCCTTTGGGATTGCTGCCATGCATGCGTGGTTCTCTTCCCGCCCAAGGATGCCATCTTGCTCAGTCAGGTCCCATAGCTAGAGCCTTACTAAGAGGATGGCAAGGGAAGGATAAGAATAGCAATTCTTAAGAGAAGGAGGGAGAATAGTGAGGACTGATTCCTGCTGTCCCTGAAGAACACCTGTTACAAGTGAGTAACTATGCTTTCCCCAGGAACAAGCAGGAAGTCAGTCCTCACTTATGGGACTCCCCAGCTACAGGCTACCGAAACCTATAAGCAAAGCGCCTCCGGGAAGGCATGAGCAGATGCCGATGATCCAAAGGGAGCCCGAGTCCTCCGGGGACCAAGCTCCCGGTAGCCACAGAAGGAGGGCAGGAGTTGCTTATACCCCGAACAGATTATGGAGTACAGCCTGGCCGTGCCTGCCTTGGCACGGATGCCGTGTGTGGTGACTCGTCGATTCAGCAGGGTTCAAGCCTTTGCCTGGGCAAAGGCAATGGTCTGCCATCCAGATGGAGAGGGTGTGCTTGGTGACTGCAAACCCCGGACGGATGGGATTGTAGGCGATGAAGAGCTGGTCAGACTTGCAATGACCCTGGGTGCACTGCAGGTAGAAGGCGAGAGCCCTCTTGCAGTCGAGGGTATGCAGGAACGCCAATGCCCGGTCGGCGTGAAGTCTCGGGAAGAAAGTCGGTAAGACTATCTCTTGGTTCAGATGGAAATCCAAGACAACTTTCGGTAGGATCTTGGGGTGAGTGTGAAGAACCACCCTGTTCCCGTAGAACCTGGTGTAGGAGGCTGCGGCCATGAGGGCTTGAAGTTCGCTGACTCGCCGAGCCGAGGTCAGCACCACCAGGAAGACTACTTTCTAAGAGAGGTGACGAAGCGAGCATGTCGCCATCGGCTCGAAGGACGGCTGTGTCAGCTGCATGAGCACGATGGTCAGGTCCCACTCCGTCGGTGGAGGCCGGACGGGGGGCTTGGAGAGTAAAAGGCCCCACATGAAGCGGAGACTAGTAGCTGGTCTGAAAGGGGTTAACCCTCGACTGGAAATGGTTGGCTGAAATGGTGCTCAGGTGAACCCTGACCGAATTGGATTTCAGTCCCACCTGCGAGAGGTGTAGGAGGTACTGGAGAACCCACTGGGTGTAACAGGAGAATGGATTGATCTGAAGCTCAGAGCACCAGACCGAAAAGCGCCGCCACTTGAGGGTGTGGGCCCGTCTCGTTGAGTCTTTCCTTGATGCGAGCAGGACTTCCTCGATCTCCTCTGGGCGGTGCAGTGAGGCTAAAGAGACCCGTTCAGCCACCAAGCTGCTAGGGATAGCGAGTCCAGGTTCAGGTGAAGCACCTGTCTCACTTCCTGCATCAGCAGACCCGGAGCACTGCCCAGGAGGACCAGGGGCTCTGATGAGAGTCAGAGTAGAAGCAGGAATGAAGGCTGTTGAGGCCACGAGGGAGCCACGAGAATCGCCAATGCTCGGTCCCGCTGAATCTTGTGGAGGGTCCTCACTATGAAGGGAGTGGTGGGAAACGCATATACAAGTCTATGGACAGAGTCCCCCAGCGGCGAAACAGGTGGAGAACCACCTCTGGACTCAGGCGCCACTCGTGCTGGTGGAGAAACCTGCTGAGCCTGTCCGTGAAGACATTGCCTTGGCCAGGAGGTAGACAGCTCTTAGGGTCATGCCCCAGCACGCTGCGAAGGAGCAGAGGAGGACTGCCTCCCGACAGAGGCAGGAGCCCATACCCCCTTCATTGTTTATGTAGAACATTGTGACCTTGTTGTCAGTCTGCATGAGCACTGACTTGCCTCACAAGTGGTGCTCGAAGACCTTCAAGGCCAACCAGACCACTCGAAGTTCGAGCAGGTTGATCTGCTGCTGGGATTCCTAAGGTGACAACCATCCCTGGGTATGGAGGTTGTCGCAGTGAGCTCCCCAGCCTGACAGCAAGGTTCCGTTGTCAAGATGAGCTCATGTTGCAGAGCCTGGAAAGGCATGCCCCAAAGTAAACTTTGGAGATTCTGCCACCAATCCAGGGAATTGGATAGGCTGCGCAAGACCGAGATGGGATCCTGGAGCCTGCCCAAGGCTTGGGACCATTGCACTCTGAGGCACCATTGTGCTGCTTGCATATGCATGCGAGCTTGGGGAACAACGTGTACAGTCGAGGTCATATGGCCCAGAAGGCACAGCATAAATTGCACCAAGACCCTGGTTCGGCTTTGGATCTCGGCAGCCAGAGTGCGGAGGCAGTCCGCACGTGCTCGAGGGAGGAAGGCGGTCGCCCGTTCTGTGTCAAGCAGTGCGCCGATGAACTCCAGTGCCTGCACCAGTTCGAGGTGGGACTTGGAGTAGATGATCAGGAAACCGAGGTGCTCGAGTAGGAGGAGAACCGTTCACGACACCGAGAGGCATGCCTCCTCGGCTAATGCACCCGTGACGAGCCAGTCGCCTAGGTAGGGTAGATGGATATGCCCTGCAGCCAGAGGTAGGCTATGGCCGCCGACAGGCATTTGGTGAAGACTCGCGGGGCAGACGAGAGCCCGAAGGGAAGCACTCTGTAGTGCTCTCCTTGCACCCTGAAATGCAGGTACTTCCTGTGCTTGGGGTGAACAGGGATGTGGGTGTAAGTGTCTCTGAGATCCAAGGAGCATAGTCAATCGCCCTGCCGGAGGAAGGGCAGCAAGAGGCCAAGTGATAGCATTCTGAACTTTTCCCTCACCAGAAATTTGTTCAGGTTGCTGAGATCGAGGATGGGGCGCAGTCCCCCTGTCCTCTTCGGAACAAAGAAGTAACAGGAGTAGAATCCCCAACCTCGGAGATGCAGCGGGACCCTTTTGACCACCCATTGACCGAGGAGGTTGTTCAATTCTTGCTTTAAGCAAGCCTGGTGTGAGAGAAGCCGAGTAGGCTCTGCTGGGGAGAAGGGAGGGGGGAGTCTGTCCAGATGGAGACGGTAACCATCCCGGAAGACCTGGAAGACCCAGATGTCCGATGTGATGGCCTCCCACTCGGGGACAAAAAGGGACAGACGTCCTAATGCCGGCAGGAGCGCCACTGGAAGACGAGAGGCTATGCATTTGGTGTCAAAACCCCGGAGCTGGCTGGGGTGGCGCCGGTGGTTGGGTCTTGGACCCCTTAGGTTTCCGATGGCCCTGAGCTCTGCCCTTGCCATGGCTGCTGGGCGCAAGCACTGGGGCGGGCGGATAGGGTGGGTATTCCCAGTAAGGAAGCCCCTTCCTCTGAAAGAAGGGTTTCTTACTGTGCTGTTTCTTCCTTTGCGAGGTGGACAGGGATGGGTCAGAAGGAAGGTCCCGATGTGTGCAGGTTTCAGGGGACATGTCCCCATCCGATTTCCAGCCCGAGAAGGACTCGAAGTTGGGCTGATCCTCATGTCCGGTGGCCGAGGCCTGTCTGGAGCTGGAAGCACTGACTCTGGAAGATCTAGCCCCCAAGGAACGGGACGGTGAGTGAGGGCGGTGTCAAGTCAACACTACTACAACTTACAGCCCACTCTTGAACACACAACACAAGAATACACGACGCAACTGACGCAAATTTATCCTACCTAACTCAAAGTATCCCTTACCTCTCCTATCTAACTCAAAGTATCACTCTCCATTCCAGTAGTCTTATATGATATTTACCAATTTATAAACCACTGCTGTAAATAGTTCTCTGTAAATAGTTAAATATGTTTCCATGTATCATAGTTACTTTGTGCTAAAAATGTTCTATGTAATACAATGTTCAATGTTTTAAATTGATTACTTGTTCTTTGTAAACCGCTCCTGATCTCCGGAAGGGGCGGTATAGAAAAGCACACAAGTAAATAAATAAATAAAAGGACTCTCATGAGGCCCGTGGCTCTCGGGGGTTTCCAAGGCAGTTAGAGACCACAGAAGGGACCCTCAGTATCGAGGCATGAGCCAGCTGTGCTGGACAAGAGCGCCTTGCTGGGCAGCTAGGAAGGCAGAAACGCTGCGCTCTAATGCCAGCATACAGGACTCCCACTCAGGAGTGAGTCCCTGGGACACTGACGCCGGGGTTACCAGGTCTGGTGTAGAGGAGGAGAGGGAGTCCTCACCAGGATGACCCTCAGGAGACCAAGCGCCATCGCCTCGTCTGTGTCTGAACAAGGTACCTTTCGAGGCCACTCCTTGTCCGACTCTCGGGAATACCAGGTAGGACTAAGGGAATGAGCGCGAGACCACTCATGCTTATCCGAAGCCCCCAACAGCGTCTTCGGGGTCTTCTTTTTTTGCCATTCCACCTCGGACGAACCCTGGTCAGAGTGATGCCTGGGATGCAGAGTCACTGCAGGGGACCCAGCAAGTGGTGGATCGGTGGAGCGGGGTGCCACCGGGGACTCCGGGTCTGACTTACAGAAAATGTCATCTGACTTTTGCTTACGGCTTTGTAAGGCCTTAGCGGTGTCCGTGAGCGACATGTTTTTGGAGCATCTGTCACTTTTTTTGAAGCCAGTGGCCATGAGGGCAAAAAGAGCCCCTGTGAAGTCGAATGCCCTCGAGGCCAGCGGTTAGAAAAGGGCGCGAAAAGGGCCCAAAGTAAGAAAAAACAGAAGAAAGGACCGGTGCAACTGGAAAACAGGCCAAAAGGCCAAAAAGAGAGAAACGTTTTCCAAGGGATGAGGACGTGCATTCGAAGGGCTCTGCGGAAAAAGGAAGACTGAGCAAGATGGCACCCTTGGGCGGGAAGAGGACCACGCATGCGTGGCAGCAGTCCCAAAGGCGTTCTTTGAAAGCTGTGGAATTGCTCCGCACGGGCTCCATCGGTGTCGACGTGACCCATAAGTGAGGACTGACGTCCTGCTTGTTACGGGCAGAATGGGTGTTATTTTGTTCTATAGTGAGCGTGCATTGATGAGGGCGCAGTTGAGAGGTATTGGAGTAATGGGTTGGGTTCTGGTGGGGGATAGGGTGTTGTATGCTGATGGTAATAAGGTGTTTTGTGTTGCAGGAGCAGAGGGGAGGGAGGCTAGCTATTATGTTGAAGGGGGGAGGGGTAATGGTTGATGAAGGTAGCAGGGGTGTTTGGGTGGTGATGTAGGAGAGAATTTGTAGTGTAAGGTAGGATAAGTAGGGCTAGCAGGGAGTAGATGAGGTTGTATAGTTGTAACATGTTATTGAGTGGGGTGCCGAGTTTGTGTCTGGTAGTTGTAGTATGGCGAGGTCTGGGAGTCTATCTTATTTGGTTGGTCAGTTTTCTGTAGAACTCCTTATTATGTGTGTATTTATCTGCTTTTTGGTATTGAGAAGAATTACTTTCAGGAGGCTGTCAGTTAGAGCTGTGAGGAGGTATCAATTGTACTTTGATGTCACCTGCTATTGATCTTGTATACTTGGTATGAGAGTTTGAGTACAAGATACAGAATACATAACACAGTTTGTTGTTGCTGGGCAGTATCTTGCAGTGACTTACATCAATGTGTGAATCCTTGTTGTTGCTGGGTAGTCTGGCTGGGTAGTCTTTGTTAGGAGAGGGTCCGTGTGTTACCGTCTATAGCTGTGTTGGTCTGGGTTGTCTGGCTGAAGGTCATCAGAACATGTGAGACCGTGCAGTGTGGGTGTCTTGGCTTTGCTGGTGCAGTGAGGGATGCAGTAGGATTAAGGAGTGTGTCCAACCTTGCATTCCTCCCCTAAGGGCCTCGCCAAAGGGCCCTCTTGTGAGGCCCTCAGGTGCAAGTGTGCCTGAGGCGTGCCTTTTAAATTTAAAAGTCCATAAAGTGTTGTACCTCTCCTTCCCCCCCCCCCCCCCGTCAAAACCTGCCTAATCCGCCATAATCCCTTCCTTTCCTATTGCCTAAATCTACCACCTTCCCACCCTGGTGTAAAATCCTTCAACCCTGTAATAAAGGCATTCCGGGAGTAGATCTTCCCCCCATTAACCACTCCGTATGCCTATCCCACATTTTGAAGGTTGGGGATGTGACGATTGCCCTTCTCCCTCCCTTTCTCCCCCTCCGAGGACCCACACCAAGCGCTATAAAGTCCCTTCACCTCCCACACACTGCTCCATCGTCACCCATTGCTTCTCCTTCCCCACACCCCACCAATCGAACAAAGCTCAGAATTGGGCTGCCTCATAGTACATTTTAAAGCAAGACATCCCCAAACCTCCATCCCTTCCTTTCTGGAACATGACTCTTTGAGCTACTTTAGGATCTTTGACCTCTCAAATGAATCCCATCACCATGCTTTGGGACTGTTTCAAAAGATTTTCGGGACTGCACAAGGCACTGATGTGAATAGAAAAAGCATTCATGGGACATTCATATTGATTATTGCAATCCTTCCCAGCCAGTGTTTAGTCCTCTTCATCTTTCCATCTCCCTCTTTAATGCCTCCATTAAAGGCTTATAGTTCCATTAAAACAATTTATTCAAGGTGTTACCCAAATATATCCCCCAAGTATTTGAAAGAGTGCTCCACTCACTTTAAAGGAAATGCCGCTTGTAAGCGTTCCCTTAACGCTTGTGCAACACTGAAGCCTAAGACTTCTGTCTTTCCAATATTAATTTTATATCCCGAGTGCACTATAAAGGTTAATCTCTCTCATCAGCACCGGCAAGGACATCAACAGTTCCTGTGATGTAAAGATAACATCGTCTGCAAAGAGTGCAATTTTATATTTCTGCCAGAGGTTCAATCACCAATGCAAACAGTAAGGGTGACAGCAGGCACCCCTACAGCATGCTTCTACCTACTTAAAAACTATCCAAATACCCTCCATTTATTCTTATCTGAGCAGTTGGGGCTGCATATAGCGCCTTCACCCACCCTAGAAATTTCTCTTCGATCCCCATCCTTTCCAATACCTTAGACATAAAACTCTATTTGACCCTATGAAAGCTTCTTCCACATCTACGATCGAATATGGCAGTATCCTCCACCCCCTGAATCTTCCAAATCATAGTAACATAGTATATGATGGCAGATAAAGACCAGCATGGTCCATCTAGTCTGCCCAGCAAGGCGGCAAGAGTAGGTGCACTTACCGCTCCGTGCGGGTCACCTCTCCCCATGCCTTTGTTTAGGGGTGTACCCACCGCTCTGTGTGGGTCACCCCTATTTGTTCAGATATAAGAGATAGTTATGCTTGTTTTGATTTTATCCTGTTGCTATAAAGGGATCCACTGTGTCTGTCCCATGCCATTTTGAATTCCATCACTGTATTCACCCCCACCACTTTCATCGGGAGGGCATTCCAAGCATCCACCACTCTTTCAGTGAAAAAGTATTTCCTGACATTGCCTTTCAGTTTACCCCCTTGCAGCTTCATGTTATGCCCTCTAGTTTTACAGCTTCCCCGTCTTTGGAAGAGGTTTGTTTGTTCATTAATACTCTTTAAGTAATTAAAGGTCTGAATCATATCTCCCCTGTCCCTCCTCTCCTCCAGAGTGTACATATTTAGGTCTTCAAGTCTCTTCTCATAAGTCTTATGACGCAGGTTCCAAATCAGATTCATCAACTTCCTTATGTTATCCCCCCTTGCTGTTCTGAAATAAAACCTGCTTGATCATTCTCCACCAGCTTTGGAACAAACTTCTCCAGCTGGGTAGCCAAACGTTTTGCCAAAAGCTTGACATCCAGGTTGATGAGGAAGACTGGCCTATACGAGCCACAAATACTCTTATCTTTCCCTGGCTTTGGCAGCACCGTTAACCTTGCATCACCATAGACTCAGGCACCTGGCCTCCTTCCAGTACCCCATTAAACACCTCCGCTAAGAGCAGGGCCAACTGCTTTTGGAATCATCTGTAGAACTTGGCTGTCAAGCTGTTAAGGCCAGGGACCTTAACCTGCTTTAGAGACCCAATCGCCAGCCTCACTTCCCGCTCCCTAATGTCCCTATCCCATATTGCAACCTCTTCCATCTCCAGCTTTGCCAATGCGCACTCCTGCAGTTAACTCTCTCTCTCTCTCTCGGCTCCCCCCCCCCCCACTACCTTCCTGGTATAATTTTTTTTATAATATTCCCAAAAGACTTCCTGTATTTTCACTGACCCAAAGACCAAATCTCCCTTGGTGTTCCTGATACTCACTGTCTGCTCCTGCCGATGTCTCTCTTTCAGTTTTAATACTAGCACAATTCCATGCCTCAAACTTGTGCATGAGGTGAGTAGCTCTTAAGCGTCCCAGTTCAGCTCTCAACATCTCCATTTCTTCCAGGGCCCTAGGGTCCCGATCGCTCTGGTGCCAGACCTCTAACAGGCGCACTGGGTCACATAAGGTCCATTCTACAATCCCCTTCTGCTTCCACATCCTTGACATGATGTTAAGCAGGTGCCCCCTAACTACCACTTTAAATCCATCCCAGACCATCCCTAGGGGGACCCCCACCCCTTTATTAAAACAGAGGTACTCCCCTATCACTTCCTGCACCTTTCTTGTACTCCTTGTCCTGTAATATGGAATCATTTAAGCACCAGAATGTCACTCTCCCATTCCCCCATTCCCAAATCAAAAATCACACTCACTGGGGCATGGTCTCTCCACATGATTAATCCCACCTCTGCCTCTACCATCCTCCGAATCAAGGCCCCACTCGCCCAACTCATATCGACTCTGCTATAGGAGTCATGTGACATGGAGTTAAAGGTGTGCTGCCTCACCACAGAGTGCCAGATTCTCTACACATCTACTAGTACCAACTGGTCTTTCATTCAAACCATTGTCCTGTATTACCCTAACCCACCATGGCACCCCCCTCCCCACCCCGTGGGCTCAGCGTAAAATTATAATCTCCTCTCAAGATACAGAGTCCTGTCACAAACTCTCCCAGCTTATCCAAACGCTTCTCAAAAAAAAACCCCTGCTTTTCATTTGGTCCATATATACACACCACCACCTTCCATAACCACCCTTAACCCCAAATATCTACCTCCTTTAGCTCTTATCACCTGTTTTACTTCAATCTTCTTCTTATTACTCAGCAAAATCCCCAAGCCCCCCTCCCCCTTTTTTGGGAGGTTCTTCAGATTTGCAGCCAAATAAATCTGAGAGTATCTTCTTGAGCAAAGATCCTCTCCTGCCCCACTCTCATGTAATTTCAGTTTGTTCAATGTAAACCGCACTGATGCAGAATAGCGCGGTATATAAAAGAATGTAAATAAATAAATAAATAAAATAAATACGTTTCTTGGACACACAAAATATCCGCCCTTAGTCGTCCTCTCTTTTTCTCTAGTGGGTTGCGCTTGTCCCAGGAGTTCAACAGTGCAGGCCCACCATGTACGGCCATCTTTCATAAAGGCGAGCCCAAATGAATATAGCCATTTATATTTCAACTCTTCCTGCCGCAGTTTCAGAGTAATTGCACCTTTCTCTTTTCATCTTTGTAACGTTCCTTTGGCCACATCGGCGAAGATGGCTATCTGATATCCTTGCCAGTCAAAGTGATTTATTGCCCGCATTTTCTTTTTTTTTAACTTTATTTTTATTGAACAAAGTTTTCTCCCCCAACATTCTTCTCCTAATAGGGTACAACAGGTACAGTCCCCTTCCTCCTCCCTCCCCCCTAACTCCCAGCAATGTTATTGAACATACTTTGTAACAAAAGGCTCCCATATTTTATGAAACTTAGAAAGCCTTTGACAAGGTCCCTTATCAGAGAGTTTTGGCAAAAATAAAGAGTCATGGGATAGGAGGCAGTGTACTACTGTGGATCAGGAACTGGTTAAAAGACAGAAAGCAGAGGGAAGGGCTAAATGGCCAATTTTCCCAATGGAGAAAAGTGAATAGTGTGTACCCCAGGGATCTGTGCTGGGTCCGCTGCTTTTTTGACATATCCATAAATGACCTGGAAAGTGGAATAACGAGTGAGGTTATCAAATTTGCAGATGACACAAAACTATTTAAAGTTGTTAAAACCCAAGAGGATTGTGGAAAATTGCAAGAGGATCTTGATAAATTGGAAGACTGGGCATCAAAATGGCAGATTAAATTTAATATGGACACGTGCAAAGTTATGCACCTAGGGAAGAACAACCCAAACTATGGTTACATGATGCAAGGTTCCACATGAGGAACCACCACCCAGGAAAAAGATTTAGGCGTCATTGTGGATAACATGTTAAAACCCTCAGCCCAGTGTGCAGCGAAGGCCAAGAGAGCAAATAGAATGCTAGGTATCATAAGGAAAGGAATGGAGAATAAAACAAAAGATATTATAATGCCTCTATATCGTTCCATGGTGAGACCGCACCTTGAATATTGTGTGCAATTCTGGTCGCCGTATCTTAAAAAGGATATAGCGATTTTAGAAAAGGTTCAGAGAAGAGCCACCAAAATGGAAAAGGGGATGGAAGGATACTCCTATGAAGAAAGGCTAAAAAGGTTAGGGCTCTTTAACCTGGAAAAGAGACGGCTGAGGGGAGATATGATAGAAGTCTATAAATTAATGAACGGAGTGGAACGGGTAAACACAGATCGATTGTTTACGTTATCAGAATATAGAAAGACTAGGGGACATGCATTGAAGCTACAGGTAAACTATTTAAGACTAATAAAAGAAAATATTTTTTCACTCAACATGTAATCAAACTCTGGAATTTGTTACCAGAGGATGTAGTAAAGGCTGTTAGTGTAGCTGGGTTTAAAAAAGGTTTGGACAAGTTCCTGGAGGAAAGGTCCATAAACCATTATTAAGAAGGGACCCAGGATATCAGTGCTTGACCCAGAACAAGCACTGTGGAACCTGTGCCTTTTGGGGAAACTGCAAGGTACGTATGACCTAGATTGGCCACTGTTGGAAACAGGATACTGGGCTTGATGGACCTTGGCTGACCCAGTATGGCATATCTTATGTTCTTATGGGTAAGGTTGATCGAGAGGATAGGGAAAGAATAGGGGAAGAAATAACTGGGGGGGAGGTGAAGGTAGCTATAAAGTCCTTGAAATTATGTTCTTATGTCCAATTGGGAGTAGATGCGATGCGGTGGGGAGTAGTACAAATAGGCTTGACTCCTAGGGTGAACCTCCTGCCACTCATCTATTAGCTGCCATAGCTGCATCAAATTTTTCAGACACTGCCTGTTGTAACACAGCAGATCTGTCCCCTGCCTTAGAGAGACAAAAACATGATAAAAACAGGCTGGGTTTTGACAGGCAGACAGATCAAAAACATCCCTGTTGCCATAAGCAACCTAGGCAGGCACGAGATCTGCAGCCGTGCCTAGTTAAGAAACAGCTCTCACTAGAAAGAGAAAGCAACTTTCACGTGAGGGAAGACACACCCCAAAAGCAGTATAAAAAATGCTTAGGGAAAACAGGAAAGAGAGCTGGAGAGCCTGATAGGTCCGGTGGAACAGGAAACTCTAGAGGAAGTTACACGGGAGACTTCAGAGGAGGTTACAGAGGGAGCTGTAACGTGAGGAGCTGCCATGAGGGAAGAAAGCTGACTGACTCTGAGGCAAGCTCTGATTTCTCAGACACAGAGTTTGAACCACCTAAAGTTCCAGCCAGGAAACCACAAAGGAGTTCTACACCAGGAACTAGAAAAGGTCTCACCTGGGAGGTTAGTCAAAAGAAATACCCAGCTTTGATACAAAGAGAAATTCCCCAGCACCAGGCTGAGTGTGGGAGACGTGAGCCAGTGAGAAAGACGTATGTACCTGAGAGGCAGGCTTATCAAAAACAGTCTCCAAACTTTGAGAGAGACTGGGTTATTGAAGATGTTTGTATGGATGAGTCTGACAACGGTATGCTAGAGAAGCCAAGGCACAGATTGATGAAAGGGAAATCTGTTTGCTATAAGGATCAGTGCTGTGAGCTACCAGTGAATGGGAGGAGCAGAGAGCTTAAAGCTGACAAAGGGAAACGTTATTCCAGGAAGTGTGTTTCTCTGCCTTGCCAATATAAAACGAATGGTAGTTACTTGCCTGGTTGTGATGAAGACTGTTTGAGAAACTCTGGAGAAGACACAGAGTTAAAATATACACAGACTTTCTATCCACAGGATAATGATGTAGAGCCAATGATTACAGAAGATAGCTGTTTGAATCTAGGCTTGGAGGACATGGAATGCTCTCTAATGATAGCTGATGAGAATCCTTCTTTACATAAGAACATAAGAACATAAGATATGCCATACTGGGTCAGACCAAGGTCCATCAAGCCCAGTATTCTGTTTCCAACAGTGGCCAATCTAGGTCATACGTACCTAGCAGTTTCCCCAAGGGACACAGGTTCCACAATGCTTGTATTGGTTCAAGCATTGATATCCTGGGTCCCTTCTTAATAATGGTTTATGGACCTTTCCTCCAGGAACTTGTCCAAACCTTTTTTAAACCCAGCTACACTAACAGCCTTTACTACATCCTCCGGTAACAAATTCCAGAGTTTGATTACACGTTGAGTGAAAAATATTTTCTTTTATTAGTCTTAAATAGTTTACCCTGTAGCTTCATTGCATGTCCCCTAGTCTTTCTATATTCTGATAAGGTAAACAATCGATCTACATTTACCCGTTCCACTCCGTTCATTAATTTATAGACTTCTATCATATCTCCCCTCAGCCGTCTCTTTTCCAGGTTAAAGAGCCCCAACCTTTTTAGCCTTTCTTCATAGGAGTAGCCTTCCATCCCCTTTACCATTTTGGTGGCTCTTCTCTGAACCTTTTCTAAAATTGCTATATCCTTTTTAAGATACGGCGACCAGAATTGCACACAATATTCAAGGTGCGGTCTCACCATGGAACGATATAGAGGCATTATAATATCTTTTGTTTTATTTTCCATTCCTTTCCTTATCATACCTAGCATTCTATTTGCTCTCTTGGCCGCCGCTGCACACTGGGCCGAGGGTTTTAACATGGTATCCACAAGGACGCCTAAATCTTTTTCTTGGGTGGTGGTTCCTAATGTGGAACCTTGCATCGTGTAACCATAGTTTGGGTTGTTCTTCCCTAGGTGCATAACCTTGCACTTCTCCACATTAAATTTCATCTGCCATTTTGATGCCCAGTCTTCCAATTTATCAAGATCCTCTTGCAATTTTCCACAATCCTCCTGGGTTTTAACAACTTTAAATAGTTTTGTGTCATCAGCAAATTTGATAACCTCACTCGTTATTCCACTTTCCAGGTCATTTATGAATATGTCAAAAAGCAGCGGACCCAGCACAGATCCCTGGGGTACACCACTATTCACCTTTCTCCATTGGGAAAATTGGCCATTTAGCCCTACTCTCTGCTTTCTATCTTTTAACCAGTTCCTGATCCACAGTAGTACACTGCCTCCTATCCCATGACTCTTTAGTTTTGCCAAAAGTCTCTCATGAGGGACCTTGTCAAAGGCTTTCTGAAAGTCCAGATACACAATATCAACCGACTCACCTTTGTCCACCTGTTTATTCACTCCTTCAAAAAAACATAACAGATTAGTAAGACAAGATCTTCCTTGTCTAAAGCCATGTTGGCTGTCTCCCATTAGGTCATGACTATCTATATGCTGAGTAATTTTATTCTTTATGATGGTTTCTACCATTTTTCCCGGTACTGATGTCAGGCTCACTGGTCTGTAGTTTCCCGGATCACCCCTCGAACCCTTTTTAAAAATTGGTGTTACATTGGCGATCCTCCAATCCTCAGGTATTAGAGATGATTTTAATGATAGTTCACAGATTACTGATAGCAGGTCTGCAATCTCAAATTTCAGTTCTTTCAACACCCTTGGATGTATACCATCCGGCCCAGGTGATTTGCTACTCTTCAGTTTATCTAATAGTTGTAGGACATCTTCCCGATGTATCGATATTTCCTTCAATTCTTCCACACCTTTAAATACCACTTCAGTCGTGGGTAACATCCCTACATCTTCCTCAGTAAAGACCGAAGCAAAGAATTCATTCAGTCTCTCCGCTATCGCCTTGTCGCCTCTTAGTGCTCCTTTAACCCCTTTATCATCTAATGGACCAACTGACTCTCTCACGGGTTTTTTGCTACGAATGTACTTGAAAAGGTCTTTATTTCGCGTTTGTGCTTCCGCAGCAAGCTTCTTCTCAAATTCTCTCTTTGCCTGCCTTATCAATGCCTTGCATTTGACTTGCCAGTGCTTGTGCTGTTTCCAGGTTTCATCATTTGGCTCTTTTTTCCATTTCTTGAAAGATGCTTTTTTGGCAACAACAGCCTCTCTGACCTCAGCTTTAAACCATGCTGGCAATTTTTTGGACTTCCTTCCACTTTTCTTAAAGCGTGGAATACAGCTGGTCTGGGCTTCCAAGATAGTATTTTTCAACAACACCCAAGCTTGATGTACGTCTTTAACCTTTGCAACTGCTCCTTTTAGTTTTTTCTTAACTGTTTTCCTCATTCTATCATAGTCTCCCTTTCGAAAGTTAAGGGGTAGTACTGTGGATTTCCTTACTATCCCTCCTCCACTAATTAAATCAAAGGCGATCATGCTATGATCACTATTGCCAAGTGGCCCCAACACCCTTATCTCTTGCACTACATCTGGTGTTCCACTAAGGACTAGGTCTAATATTGCTTCCCCTCTGGTCGGTTCATGAACCAGCTGCTCCAAGAAGCAGTCATTTATTTCATCTAGGAACTTTATCTCCCTAGCATGTCCTGTTGTGACACTGACCCAGTCGATGCCGGGGTAATTGAAATCACCCATTATTATTACTGCACTGTAACTTTTGCTAGCTTCCTTGATTTCTTTGAGCATTTCATCATCCATTTGTTCATTCTGGCCAGGCGGACGATAGTACACCCCCACTGCCATCGCCTTCCCCTTTTTACATGGAATTTCAATCCATAGAGATTCTACAGCAAATTTTGTTTCTTGCAAAACTTTAATCCTTTCTGACTCAATGCCCTCTCTAACATAGAGCGCAACCCCTCCACCAATTTGATCAGCTCTATCATTTCGATATAGTTTGTACCCAGGTATCACAGTGTCCCACTGGTTGTCCTCCTTCCACCATGTCTCTGATATTCCAATCATATCTAACCTCTCGTTTAGTGCTATATATTCTAACTCTCCCATCTTGTTTTGTAGACTTCTAGCATTTGCATACAAGCATTTTAGAGACTGTATTTTATTCATATTAATTTGGCTATTGGTAGACATGGGTAATTTGGGATCTTTAAGTTCTGTCTGCTCCATACTCGAGGGCATTTGGGTTACTTTACTCTTTTTTGGAACCTCTCTGCTTTTTGTAGTATCCTTCAAGGATACATTCGTCCGAACCATGCGCTCTTGGGCGACTGTCGGCTTTCCCCTATTATCTAGTTTAAAAGCTGCTCTATCTCCTTTTTAAAGGTTAATGCCAGCAGCCTGGTTCCATCCCGGTTAAGGTGAAGCCCATCCCTTCGGAAGAGCCCCTCCTTTCCCCAGAATGTTCCCCAGTTCCTAACAAATCCGAACCCCTCATCTCTGCACCATTGTCTCATCCACGCATTGAGACTCCGGAGCTCTGCCTGCCTATTGGGTCCTGCACGTGGAATGGGAAGCATTTCGGAGAACGCTACCCTGGAAGTTCTGGATTTCAACTTCCTACCTAAAAGCCTAAATTTAGCTTCCAGAACCTCCCTACCACATTTTCCTATGTCATTGGTACCAACATGTACCAAGACAGCAGACTCCTCCCCAGCACTATCTAAGACCTTATCTAGGTGGCGTGTGAGGTCCGCTACCTTCGCACCAGGCAGGCATGTTACCAGGCGATCCTCACGTCCACCAGCCACCCAGCTATCTACATGCCTAATGATCGAATCACCAACTATAACTGCTGTCCTAACCCTTCCCGCATGGGCACTTGGCCCTGGAGAAACCTCCTCGGTGCGAGAGGGGTTTACATCACCTGGAGGACAGGTCCTAGTTACAGGATCACTTCCTGCCACACCAGGGTGATGCTCTCCTGTCACGTGACCTCTCTCCTCCATGGCAACAGGGATGCTGCCAGACTGGAGGTGGGACTTCAGGACTATATCCCTGTAGGTCTCGTCTATGTACCTCTCTGTCTGTCTTATGTTTTCCAAGTCTGCTACTCTAGCCTCTAGAGAACGGACTTGTTCCCTGAGAGCAGAGAGCTCCTTGCACCTAGTGCACACGTAAGACCTCTCACCAGCTGGGAGAAAATCATACATGTGACACTCAATGCAAAAGACTGGAAAGCCCACATCCCGCTGCTGGACTGCTGTCTGCATCTTAGTTTTAAGTTTGTGTTTAGATCTTTAAGTTCTATATGTACTAAAGGGTGCAATGGATATTTATACCACTAAAACTGTACCTAAGAAGTTTAATATACCTTGTTCACCTGAAGCTTAATTAATCTCAGGTCCTTGGTGTATGACTGATTTGGGTAATGAGCTTCACCTGAGAGCACCTCCTGTCTTTTAAGTTGTGCAAGTACCTATAAAGCTGTGATTTTCCCAGGGGAGGGTGGGTGTGGGGAGGGAGGGAGGGATATAACACTTATTAAAAAAGGGCTGCTACACAGTACCTTGTCCTGTGCTGCTGAGGAAAACTATATTCTGATTTGATTTAAATTATAGCTCTTTGCTGCTACTAGGCTCTAACCTATTATGAAATTTAAACTACAAGCTCTCTGCTGGATTCTAAATTTAACCAGAAAGCTCTCTTCTGTGTTTTAATTTGAAACTAAAAAGTACTTTGCTGATGCTAGGCCCTGAGTGACTATGAAATTTAAACTACAGCTGTCTACTGGGTATGAAAGGTAACCAGAAAGTTCTCTTCTGTGTTGTTAAATTGAATCTTAAACTGTTGCTACTAGGCCCTGACTGATTTAACAAAAAAAAAAAAAAAAAAAATAGTGGGTTCACAGATTAATTAGCTTTAAAAGAAAAACAATTCCTTTCAGAAAAATTCCCAGAAGTATATACTCACAATTTCAGATTTCTCTCCAGAAGTAACAGCCGCCCTTTCCAGTCCGTCAAGACAGGGTCACAGAGCTCTGGTTGAGCTATTTATGCTTGTGCTGATGATGTAAGCAGTGACCTACTTCCTGGGTTATTGTGAAACTTTCAAATCAGTGGGTTTATAACTGGGATAGAAGATAAGAAGAGATTATCAGCTGCCTGGGATAACTATTTACTGTGACTGTTATAGTTAAAAGCAAGTCTGCTACCTTTAAGTTTCATCAGTTTTTGTATCCTAAGTTTTCCTCTGTTGCTGTTTTGGAAATCCGAAAACCCCGGGAGGGGAAATAAAATCCTTTAAACCTTGACCACTTGGACTCACAACTACACTTATTTCCAATATAAAGGTCAGGTGCCCTAATAGCTCGGCTAGCTGCCTACGCCACAGCCCTGCTGGGACTATAGGGGTTACACTGTACATCCTTTCCCCTTCTCCCCCTCTCTCCAGCTCCCCCACTGAATCCAGCTGTGCTCCATTTGCGCCTCCATGCTCTCCACATGGGCTCCCTTATTGTGCAACTCACTGTAGAGATTAGCAGCAAGAGTGGCTATATCCCCCCAGACTGAGGACATCTCAGTTTCTAGCTCCAGGAACCGGCCCTCAGCTCTCCCGGTGTTATCTGCTCATCCACCCGAGCCCATGCCACTCTCCCTGCTAGCAGTAGCCACGCAGCCTCGCCATCTTGCGGACTCCATAGCTGCAATCTTTGTTGCTTCCTTTTTCACCACCAATGAGGAGTGCTCAAAAGCAAACTCCTGTAGATCCAGGAGCCTCTTTTTGCTTATTATTGCTAACTTGATAGGTGACCTCATGAATCCTACTCGCTCTGGGCAATTTTGCCACTAGTGAGAGGGAAAACAAGTTGCTTTAGCTTGGCAGGTTAGCAGAGCTCTAAACCCAGACCGTGGTGACGTCCATTGCCCACATTTTCACGGTGATCCATTCTTTGATAGTAAAATCATGTACATCAATTACTGTGTCTCTTGAACACTACTCTTGGGTAATCCCAGTGCCCGGTGAGCTGAAAAAAATGGCAACATCACTTCTACCCCACCACGCCACAAAATCGCCTTGCAGATAGCCTTGGCTACTTTCTTATAGTCAAGGAACTCAGGCTCGTCTGGACCCCCCCCCTTATGCATAAATTATTTTGTCACAAACGATTTTCCATGTCCTCAATCTTAAGCATTATCAATTCTTTCCACTCCTCGTTCTTTTGTACCTGGGTCGCCAGAGCTGCCTGCTCATCTGCCAGCTTGTCCAGATGCTCCTCATGTTCTCCCACCCTGTGGTCCAGTTCCACTAGCTCCTCTTTGACTTCGCCAACCAGGCCCCCCAATTCCATTCTCATGGTGGTGATCTCCTTCTTCAATACCTGGAACCATTCTTTTAATTCAGCACTTGACACCTGTGATACCGTCACCATACTGCTCTCCATGCTGTCATCTTTCTCGTCCTCCTCCTCTATGTCTGGGCCCCATGGTCTGCTGGCCACCATGCTGCCTTTCTCACTGGGCTCGTGCTTTGTCTCTGAATATGCACTTACCTTCAGGTCTGCGGTTTTTCATCTTGTCACCATGTTGCTACCTCAAAACCCTGCGAGGCTATCTGTCTTTGGGTTTTCAAGTTGTGGAGGCAGAATATGCTGCTGTTTATCAGGGGTCGCCATCAGAGCTTTCCTCTCAAGCCGCCATCGAGCTGTGTGATGTCACTTCTTCCATTTCTATGTTTTCTGGCTCATTTGCAGCTTCTTAAAATCATTGCTCTCACTAGATGTGGAGTGACCTACAAATGCAGTCCTGCACCTATTCTACAAGAAACTCTCGGGGTTATTCTGTCCCCCGAATAGCAGGGATGGACGTCCGCGATTTGTGGGCCTCCCCGCTGGTGTTTAACTTCCCCACCGGATGTATGGGGAAGTTAGATGGGGGCGGGGAGGGGGCAGATTGGGATGGAGTTAGGGTGGGTGGTTGCCGGCCCTGGACGTGCAAGGCCGATTCTAATGTTGGCCCTGTACGTCCAAGGCCGGCAACTTGTACGGGGGCATTATTCCATCTCCGATGTGGAATGACTTCCTTGGATGTAGTGGATCGGTGGGCGCAGATGGGGCAGGGGGGTCCAAGGACATTCCCCACAGCCCGACCCTTGCCGTAGATGGCCGGATAGGGGTCAGGCTGTGGGGAATTAGCTGCAGGAGCCAGCGGCCGGAATCGCAGCTTTTAAATGGAACGGTGGTGCCATGGCAACTGGACGCCATGAAACCACAGCTCCATTTAAAAGCCATGATTGAGTTATTCGGGCAGGTCCTGTATGTGCAGGCCAGGCTGAATCGCAGTCTCGGCCTGCACGCACAGGACTGTTTCCAATTCTTTCTTTCTTTCTTTATTAATATTTTCATTTTTAACATTAAACAATACAATTAATCGACAACTCTACAATCCAGACAACCCTCTAATGCTACCTCTCCACTCCCTCCCCCCCACCCAAAACGTCTCCCCCCCGCCTCCTTGTGGGTTATTAACTGGAAAAGCCAGATATTTACCATCTGAAAAGAAGCAGATGAAATAAACCTGCAACAAACCTGAAATAAACCTGCAACTAGTTAACAATTACTTAATTTTGCCACTGCGACATATTCATCTAAATACTGTCATTTGTCCACCTTTGGCTTGCCCCGTAGACTGTTTCCCTCTTGCACGCGTTGGTTGAAATTCAGTCCTCTCTGGTTTATGATCTTGTCCTGCATTTTTTCAGAACTAGCATATACACAGACTAAATTCCACCAATAGTGTCCGTCCAATTTGGAAGAGTCTGTCCAGTAGCTCGCTAATAATTTTAACACTCTTGCCAACATAAAATTGAATAAAAAGGTTTTTTCTCTCGTTAGCGACAAAGAAGCCACCTTAGAGCGCATGATGACTATCTCTCAGGTTAGCAGTGCCTGGAAGTGCAAGATAGTTTGGATCAACAAACCCCATACAACAGGGGGTGTGTATAGACACCTCCTTTCCCCTCAGATCATTTTCAAACCGCACTTAAACTATAACTGTTAAGAAAAAAACAGGCCTTTTACAACAACAACAACAGTGCAGTCTCTCATCTCATCACCAATGCTTCCTGCTCCCTGACATCTCCTGAGGTGCTTATCGAGAAATGCAGAAGGAACTCACTTCTTTAGCGAGGGTGAGTCGGGATTTCTTCCGATGGATTCGGCGAGGCTAGGAATTAGGCAGCCATCTTAACCGCTGCTGGCTCCGTCTCCCGACTATTCGCAATTCTGATCCCACGGGGCTAGACCTGCCCCGTGAAATCAGATTAATAATGCCGTCTGTATGTCCAGTTCAGACCGGACGTACAGAGGGCTTTGACATCCGGAAAGAATAGGGCTATCTATGTTTGGCACAGCTTCTTGTAAAACACTATGGGAATTCTCCCAATCTTGACTTGAACATGCTAATTCAATTGGGCTCTGAAGAATGGCATCACCTACCTGTGAGGACTTATATTCTCCATATGTGAGAACAAAGGGTACAGATAAGTAAAATAGCATTACTCAGCTGTACTCTGTAATATCTCCTATTACCCAGAACAGTATTTATTATAACTCATCTGGGTATGAGTCAGTAACTGCTCTCTCTCTTGATCCCTGAAGATCCAAGACATTCGGCTCTTCCTCTTGTTTAATCCTCGATAATATATCAGGATCGATCCCCTCATAGCCTGTTTTCAGTAATAAATATGAAAAATGAGTTATAATTCCACTTAGTTTCACATGATTGGATATATTTTCAAGAAGCTGCACATTATGAGTCCCTTAGTATTAACGACTGATTTATGGGGCTCTAGTGATCATCTTCAGGATGACTGCTGAGACCTTCAGAACCTTCTCCCCTCAGAATCGAATCCCAACACTCTTTCTAACTTTGGGCAAGTCCCTTTGGGGGTAATTTTATAACTGGTGATATTAGTGAGTTGCTGGGTCGCCAAGAGTCAGCACTGACTCGAAGGCACACATTGCATTCTTTGACATTAGTGAGAAATGTGTGCTGTGCTTTACATTTTTGTTTCTAATTTTTATTTTATTACATGTTTTCAAAACTGTATACATAGCGTTAACTACCAACAATATGGTAACACCAATGAAAACTTACAAACAGAGCCTTCCCACCCCTTTCCCCCTACCATAAAACCCAGGACAGAGATTCTAATTTAAAGAAACGGAAGCAGCCCCTTCCAATTTGCGAGTATGACTAATAGCGTGCCACCAAAACGTTGCATTCAAGGAAGACACATCTTTTCAGCAGTGCATAACATGTCTGAAGAAAACCCCGTGATCTGGCCACAATACCACGGCTCTTTCGATCTCTGGTCCCTCAAGCAGTGAGAAACAGACAGAGAGTAACACAGAATACAATCACACACAAAGTGCTATTTTCTTTGAGCTCAGAGGGAAGACAATAGACGGTATATGAACACGCATAATTCCAGTCTATTGAATTCAAATTCTTCCTCCTGAGAAGCTCCTTTTATTAAAGAAAAAGGGGAAGTAACAGTCATTTATTATAACCGTGAAATAACACAAGGTGTCGCCAAAGTTCTTTATACAAAGTAAGATCTGATTACAGTGTATTAGATGAAATTTACTTGATTATGACAAAATTATTTATAATTGCAAAGTTGCAAAAATTATGTTTTGTCAGCAGTGACTGTACAATGAACTATAGTTGCACAGTTCATAGCCTATGTTTACCCTTTATGCTTGCATTAACAGTGTTCCAGACTATTTTAAAAATGGTTACACAGAACTCATGATCATGACATCCTATTCTATTTAAGAGGAAGTAGGTATCAGGAAATTCATCCATCTTCAATTACATTTTTGGAGATTCTGGTATCCCTTTTACTTGTCCATTTGTGACAGATATCAAGATATCTAGAAGTGCATTGTCATGCTTAGATAATTTCTTTTTCTGCCGTAAAGATTGAAAAAAAAAAGATCTGTATTGTAATAGGGAAATCCAAGTGAAGACTGTCACTAATATGTTCCCACACTTTCAGCCAGAAGGGGGCATTCAAATACCATGTGATTGGGAGTCCCTATATCAGTAGTACTCCTCCAGCAAGTATTCAATTGTAAAAGACCAGCTCTATGTATGCACAACAGGGTCCAAATGGCACAATGAGCTAAGAAAAATAACGTTTGAGCCAGGCTGCTGGACATCGTGGATCTAACTGTGTGATTCCAAAATGTATTCCAGTTAATCACATCCTGTGGCATATCAATGTCCGATTCCCAGGTGTGCTGTGCTTTTCAATAGTATCACTTAAGCTCAAACTCCTCCCTCAGAAACCCCTCCTCAAACAACAGATAAACTTAGATATACAAGCTATACATACGTAACTTTACCCATACAGAGGGGGCACGATTATATAAAGCCCACTTCCAAAAGGGAAAGCACTGCTTAATATGAAGATATGGCTTGGAAAATTACCCTCCCCCCTCTTCTCTCATCTCAAGTGACAACTTGGATTGTAAACTTACTGGTGCAGGGACAGATTATGCCTCAGTTATAAAAATGCTGTATGTCCCCTTGAGCTAAAACTGGAAGGGGGAAACTTCTAGGGCACAGAGGATGGCCTTATGATCCCTCAGACCTGGATCTCATCCTGCCATCTTAGGACAGATGGTGGGGCTGAGACAGATCCTGATCATATCTGCAAGTTCCTGGAGTGGAGGATGTACACAAAAACATCTCCTATTCTTGTGTCTGTTAGAAATACAGATTCAGTCCTTACCTAGGGACATCAGGGTCTCATAATTCTCCTTCATCACCTCTCTGTACAACTCCTTCTGTCCTTCATCTAAATACCCCCACTCCTCCTGGGAGAAAGAGACAGTGATATCCTCAAATGTCACCCACATCTGAAACACAAACCAGAAACACACTCAGGGGCAAGTGAAGGTGCTCAGAATGCATTAGATTTCAGCTGATTTTATCCTTCTGTCATTTTATCATAGAAGAGGTAGAAACCAGGATCCCAGTCCCTTCAAATGTACTCTCAGACTTGTCCAACGTACCCTCTAAGCAGTGCAGGAGTCCCCCTACCCATATTTTTGCTGGCAGATGTGGTGCTTCAATATTGCATTTTACACTGCAGGGGCAGGCAGCAGACAGGATCTGCAGGACTTCTGGAGACCTGCTTGTCCCTTGTAATTGAAAATGTGATATTGATGCACCATCTCCACCACCAGGACTCATGCAGCTTAGTGGATGTTTTGGACGTGTGTCCCACAGTGTGTGGCCCTAGAGTCAATTTCCCCCTTGGACTCCCGGGTTTGCTAATCTAACTATAAAAAGATTCTCAAATACAGAATATCAAAAGTCACTGCCTGGATGAATTAGGGCATAATAAAACCAGAGTTTGAGCTTTCAAGTCCAAATGTAGGAGCCAGAGTAAATGTCCCCCTCCCACACTTGCTGAATCTAAATTTAGTGCAGGATGAGGAAATTCATCTGGCATTTTCTGGTGCATCTGATAGTTCCAAAAATAATCTTATAGCAAAATTAAAGGGAACATTTATGGGAAGCATTAATGGTGGTACTGTGTGGCCACAGGAAGGCAGATGCTTAGAATGCATCAAAGTTATAAGGGAAAGTGAGCACATAATCCCCCCTTATGACATAGGTGTACGTGCATTGGAATGCGTGCGTGTAATAAAGACCTAGAGGAGAAAGTAGGAGCCAGTGTACATTTGCAGTAGGACTAAGCAGGATGCCTTCTTTCTCTGATTTTATTTGATTTGCAAATTAAACAGATAGCCCCTTTAGTAAATATTTGGTTACAAGTTTTAAGGAAATACACATAAAATTGTATCCTTTATTAACGTCTTACTAATTTTTAGCAGCTTTGCAAAGTCAGCAGCAATGGTAAGGACAATATTTGATGAATATAGTGGTAAGTCCGAACAATCTCTAACATGTCAACCTTCAGAAAGACAATAAAGACTCATCTGTTCCACCTCTACTATGACCATGTAACATGACCAGATATTCTCAAAGATTGGTCAATCTTGGCACTGACTACCTTTATGCTAAGCCCCCAGAAAACAGGTTTTATTATATAAGATAGTTCTCCCAGTTGCTATCCAAGTTGACAGCCCTGTTCAATGTAAATGTTAAATTAATCTTCTATATAATCCACACAGATTTCTAAAGAGTGCAGTATATAAAATTAAATAAATAAAGAATTGTTTTTCCTCTAGAGCCCAAATTTCAAATATGTGCATGTCCTGGTAATACTGGTTAAGCTCCATGCAAAGAGTGTGAGTTTATTTATTTAGACAGTTTTGTATACCACCTTATCCTTCAATCAAAGTGGTCACAACACAATTGGGGTATACATTTAACATGAGGAGGTATGAGACACATACGCTAATACTTACAGGGAACATGGGCACTGGAGGGTTAAGTGGCTTGCCCAAGACCACAAGGAGCACCTGTGGGACTAGAAACCCCAGTCCTTCTGGCCCAAAGTTGCTGTTCTCTAGTGGGATTTGAACCCCTGACCTTCTGGCCTGAGGTAGCTTGTCCCAACCACTAGGCCACTCCTCCCTCTATAACAATTAAGTTAAGGGTTCTCCTTACAGCCCAGCCATACAGAGTTAAGGTACAGAGAGCAGTGAGGACATTTCAATGAATTCACTGGAAGATATTTCTCTAATCTTGGTATTGAGCTACATTTGAAATATTTCAGCTCACACCTTTTCTGTTGTGGCTTTTCTGAAACACAAAGATTAAACTCTTTTTCATTAACCAGGTATTCCTCAAGGCTCCTCCCTTTCTGTAATCCTTGTTAACCCATTTGCAACATCCTCAGGAAACATAAAATACATCATCATCTATTTGCGGTTGATATAATGTTCTATCACCCAATAGATATCTCCAACCCCCTTTGCCCCCAAATTCAAGAATGTCTCAAGGACATGACCAATTGGCTCTCCGCACACAACCTACGTATCAATTTCAATAAAACAGAAATTCTGTACATAACCTGGGACCAGAGCTTTTCACCACCCACTAAAATTTACATAAATGAAATTGCCATAGAAGTTAAACAGGAAGTCAAATACTTAGGTATCATTTTCGACCAATCACTATCCATGTCCTCATATATTCCATACTTAAGTGCCTTAGTATTCATTCCTTCGGGATCCTTCTGATATTTAGCTTTGAAACATATCTAACCACATATATAGCACTGAATAGTAGCTATTACACTTTACTGCATATTGTTATTAGCTGTCTTATCTCTGCTTACTCCTGTTCCAATTAGTCAGTCTTCTGCTTATTACTCACATATAAAGAAATTCCTCCCTCCCTACACAATGTCTGTTCTAATTCCCTACAGCATTTTTCTTTTTTGCTTTATTTAATTAGCTGTATTTATATCCCGCTTTTCACCGGGTCAAAGCGGTCAATTGGGGGATACATTTAACACGAGGGGATATGAGACAACAATAAATGTTGCCCCCCTGGTGATGGCCCCACCCTTTAAAGTATTGACCCCCCCCCCCTTTTGTTATATGTTACACCGCTTTGACCCGGTGAAAAGCGGTATACAAATGCAGTTAAATAAATAAATAAATAAAATATGCTAATACTTACAGGGAACATGTGCAATGGAGGGTTAAGTGGCTTGCCCAAGACCACAAGGAGTGCCTATAGGACTAGAAATCCCAGTCCCTCTAGCCTGAGATTGCTGTCCCCAGGTGGGACTTGAACCCCCCGGCCTGAAGTACCTTGTCCTAACCACTAGACCACGCCTCCCTAGCCATCATACCTGAAGGATTCTTCTCCTACCATCATGGCCTAATCCCCACAATACAGGCCGTTACAGACAAGATTACATTTTCAACTCAATGAGATCACCACGGCATGCAAGGCATCAACACATCATTCATATCTTATGCCAGCCCCCTGGTAAGCCCCTTACGCGGAAGCCTTTGGATGGTAAAGCCTTAAAATGTATGCTTATAAATGCTAGATCGATCCAGAATAAATGGCCAATCATTGGTGACTATGTTGACAACCACAAACTAGACCTGATCCTCATCACTGAATCATGGCTCTCAGACACTGATTCTGTCCTTACCAATCGATTAAAGCTCCCCAACTATGATCTCTACAACTGTCCAAGAACTAACAGAAGAGGAGGTGGTACCCTGATATTGGCCAGATCTGACCTGCAATTCCATCTCATTAATTCCCTCAACTCTTCTAATCTCGACTTAATCACTATTACTATCAAACAAATATCAATAGCACTGATCTATCGGGCTCCAGCCAAATGTGCGAATGACCTTTCCATACCCCTGGATATGGTCTGTAATCATTCATCAAACTCAATACCTCTGTGGATGATGGGAGACTTCAATCTACCAGCAAAAACTCCTCAGCTTTTCTAGATGCAATATCTGCTCTTAAATATGATCAGCTAATTCATTCCCCTACCCACTCCAGAGGAAATATCTTGGACCTTATTTTTGCTCCCTTGTGCTCATATGGTTCTAACTTCTCCTTCCAGCCTCCAATCCTTCCTGTCCCTTGGTCAGACCACAAAGCCATTATATTCCACATTCCAGCTTCCATCCCAGATGCACCTACCAAGACCACATCACCACCATCTCATCGCTTAAAACTATTTATCAAAGACGCATTTCTTGATAAAACCCTACCTAAACTTGATGCTTGCTCCACTGATCTAGATGATATGATATACTCTTGGAACCTAACCCTAAGCCAGGCTTCACTACTTTCCCTACACAGTGAGAATAATCCTTCAAAGAAACCACGGTCTGCTATATGGTTCACAGCTGACTTATGCAATTCCCTACGCAGTCTCAGGAGACTATTTTATTTAGCTGCATCTATATCCCGCTTTTCACCGGGTCAAAGCGGTTGGGGGATACATTTAACACGAGGGGATATGAGACACATACACTAATACTTATAGGGAACATGGGCAATGGAGGGTTAAGTGGCTTGCCCAAGACCACAAGGAGCACCTGTGGGACTAGAAACCCCAGTCCTTCCGGCCCAAGTTTGCTGTCCTCTAGTGGGATTTGAACCACCGACCTTCTGGCCTGTGGTACCTTGCCCCACCACTAGGCCACCACTAGAAAGTAAATGGCGCAACACCAGACTTCCCCACGACAGAGATATTTATATGAAAGCATTACAGGACCACTGCACTGCTATTATGTCTAGGGAAGAAGGAATACCACACCAACATCCTGGTGCGCTCACTCAATAGGCCCCGAGATCTCTTTCATCTAATCCAGTCTCTTACGAAGGATACCCTGATCCAACAAACAGATAAATTGCCTCACCCACAAAACTTCGCAGAACATTTTCATAATAAAACCAAAATGACCACCAATCATCCGGTGGAACCTTATACAGACAGCCCTTCATCAATAAACACCAATATTCCTGCACTAACCTCCTTCTACCCATACTCTCCAGATCAAATTGAAAAGATAATAAAATGACTTAACTCCACTACCTCACCTACTGATCCTTGCCCAGCCCACTGGATCAAGTCTGCTTGTACTGAATTAAGTCCGCACATATCCAAAATCGCACACCTTTCCTTCAACAAGGGTATGGTACCAACACCTCTGAAAACAGATACCATCAAACCACTTCTAAAAAAATCACAGGTTAGATCCTAGAGACCTGAACTCCTACTGTCCTATATTGAGTCTTCCCTTCCTAACCAAAATAATTGAAAAAATAGCACAACAACAAATCGAAAACCACATTGACTCCTATGCTCCGCTGGACCCTCAACAGCATGGCTTCCGTCAACATCATGGTATCTAGACCTTGCTCACCTCCCTTTTTGATAATCTGATTAAAGGCATGAACAAACCCAAGCAAAGCTTCATCCTTATTTTTTTAGACATTGCATCAGTCTTCGACACAGTTTCTCACAGCCTCTTGCTTACTCAAATTCAGCTTAAAGGCATTCAGAGCTCAGCACTAGATTAGTGTCGTTCCTATCTAATCGCTAACAACAAGTACGCATTGGTACACAAACATCATCTATGTTTCAGCAAGCCCAAGGAGTACCTCAGGGCTCATCCCTTTCAGCCCTGCTCTTCAATATTTATATTCAGCCATTATGCACTATTATTCAAACCTTTGGCATCCTATACCATATCTATGCAGATGATGTATTACTTTATGCCCCTTTCTCCTTGGATAATCCTATCACCACCGGAATCACATACTGCTTTAATTCAGTATCCGCCTGGTTAGAAGCTCACAATCTAAAAGTGAACTATAAAAAAACAGAAGTTCTGTTCATCACGAAGGATCCAACATTTATACCACCACACATATACATGTTAAGAATGCGGAGTTGAAGTCTAATCATGAAGTGAGATATCTTGGAGTCACCTTGGATCAACATTTAATGTTGAATCCCAGATAAGCAATATCACAAAGGCTGTCTACCTCAAAATACGATGCCTCCGCCAACTCCGACCCCTATTGGAACCTACTGACTTTCGCACCGTCTTCCAAGCCTTGGTCACTTCTATTTTCGATTATGCAAATATCATACTGCATGGTTTACCTGCATATACCCTCCATCCCTTACAAATGGCTTTAAACACTGCTGCCCGAACCATTTATGGAGCATCCAGATATGAGCATGTATCACCTCTCCTAGCTCAGCTACATTAGCTTCCAATTAACAGTCGACTTAAATACAAAGCCCTTATTTTATCATTTAAAATAATTCACCATCTCTCAGCATCTTCCCTAGAAAACCTATTACATTGGACACCAGACACCAGAACTAGGAGATCCAATATGGCTAACACTCTTGCCATTCCAGCTATGGCTAGTAAAAGCACCCAATTTGCAAGAAACAGAGCCTTCTCCATTTTTGCCCCACTGCTCTGGAACTCTCTCCCTGCTTCTATCCATCTTATCACTGACCTTTCAACCTTCCACAAGGCAATTAAGACTCATCTTTTCCAGATTTCCTTCGACCATGTACCATAGCTGGCCATGGCCTCGCTTGAATTGCATAGCCCCTTTTCAGCTTGTATATAGTTAATTACACCCAGAAAGCCTTCTTAATGTATTTATAGTTTGTTATATCTGATTAATTTAAATTGTTTCTGTTCAATGTAACTTAACATGTTTTGTTCAATGTATTAAGTTGTTCTTATGTAAACCGTGCTGATCTTAAAAAGTGCGGTATATAAAACCAAATAAATAAATAGAAAAGTTGTAACCAAGACAATTTACTTTAAACTAAAAGCAATTCAACCACTAAGACAGTTTTTGGATAATAGTGACTTTCGCTCAGTTTTACAGGCCCTCATTGCACCTCACCTTGATTATTGTAACAGCATACTTCATGGCCTACCCAAAAAAAACACACATCAACTTCAAATGGCACAGAACCTTGCTGCCCGTATAATTCACAACGCTCACTGATATGACCAAATCACATCACTACTCCAGACCCTCCACTGGCTACCCATAGAAGCACATATCAAATAACTATTTTACAGGGAACATAGGCAATGGAGGGTTATCTCCAAGTTATAATGCCCTGTTCAATATAATTTCAGTTTGTTCAATGTAAACCACCTTGATATCATGAAAGGCGGTATATAAGAAATGTTAAATAAAATAAATAAATGCAAATATCTACTGATAACTTTCAAACTATACAATAAGATCGCCCCCTCATGCCTTTCCTCTCTTATTACCCCTAGTGACCCCATTAGATCCAGAAGAATGTGCACCCAGAATACCCTCTCAATTCCAGCCCATTTTCGTAACACAATCAAAACTACAAGTTCAAGAGCATTCTTGTTTGTAGTCCCTACTCTCTGGAGCGCTCTCCCAGACAACCTACGACTAATAAAAGATCTACAGACTTTTAAAAAAAGAGCTTAAAACATTCCTCTTCATTCAACACTTTAACCTCAACACCTCTATTACTCCTCCTCGAACATCATGATCCCGCTCCTTCTTCTCTCCGCTATATACTGGAGAAATACAAATATAATAAATACATACCCTCCTGAACCTCTTTCTCACTTGATATAGCTTAATTAGGTAATTACTCTTCTCCCCCTCTAAACCTTTCTCTTTATGAAACTCCATTTAATATATTTCTCCCTTATCCCATTCTCTTCCCCACCCTACACTGTAAATAGCTCTGCCTCAGCATCCGCTATTCTGCTGTATATGTGAACAGCTGATTTACAAACAGTACCTTGAAATATAGTTTGATATGTTTTATGTTTTTTGTAAACTGCCCCTGATCACTGGAAGGGACGGTAAATAAAAACATTTAAATAAAATAAACAAATAAATAAATTTACAGAAAGATAAAACTTTTAAATTATTAATGTTGTGATCTGAAATTCAAAATACATTTGCCTTTCAATTTTGCTATATATGAGTTGAAAAATTAAGCAATTATTTTTTCCAGGTTCACTCAAAGCAAAATGCAGAAAGGGAGAAATAGGGAGGAAGGAGAATCTAGAGAGATGACATGAAGCAGAATTGAGAACGTAATAAAGCCAGAGGAGCGGCTGTAGGGCGAGGGTAGAGGAACAAGGAAGAAGACCCACAGAGGCTTTTCTGGATTGAGCAGTGCCAGGCTCATTTCTTCTGCTTGCCACATGCACTATGTGTGTATCAGAGATGGATGGCATTGCTTGGCACTGCTTCTTCTGCTGCTAGGGTTGCCAACTTTTTCACCGAGAAAAACCCGACACCTGTGGCTCGCCATGCTCCACCCATTCTCCGCCCCCAGTCCCACCCCTGCCCCGCCCCCAGCCCCACCCACAAAAATTACCGAGGATACGTGTAGGCTAACTTCCTTGGTCAGATAATAATTAAACTGGGAACCCCAAAATCCAAACATGAAATGTACAACACTGGAGAAATAAAACTATAAAGTAATTTCCTCTTGCACTAAACAAAAACGCAAAGATGTTAGCAATACACACTTCCCAGACCAGACATATTCCAGTTAATAAATTCAAAATAAAAAGTATTTTTCTACCTTCTGTTTGGGCGTTTTATTTTTCAGTTGCAATTGCTCCAGTCACTTTCTTCTGGTTTCTTCGTGTCTTCTGCGAGCTATCCATTTGTCCTTTCTTCTCTTTTAGATGTTTTCCATTCTCTCTCTATTTCTGCTTTAACATACTGATTGTTTCCCTTTTGCTCTTTCCCCCAATCCTTTCCTTATTCCTTTATCATCCGTTTAAATTTCACCCTTCCATTCTCAAGCCCCTCTTACTCTCCCAATACCCAGCCCATCATAGACTTTTCTTCCACACAAAATATTTTCCCCTCTCCATTCTCATTCCCCATCCATTCTAGTCCTCCCCCAAAATCAGTTCCCTTATAGTTCTAGACCCACCCAGCATCCACTCCCTTCTAGTCCCATTCTCCCATGCCCCACATCAGCCCATTTCCAGTCCTATTCCAGCTCTTCATCAGCCCATTTCCAGTGCTAGCCCTCACATCACAGGCCATTTCCAGTCCTAGCTGCCCCCCCCCAATCACAGCCCATTTCCAGTCCAAGTCCCCCATCACAGCCTATTTCCAGTCCTAGCCCCCCCCCATCACAGCCCATTTGCAGTCCGAGTCCCCCTGCACCATCACAGCCCATTTGCAGTCCGAATCCCCCCGCACCATCACAGCCCATTTGCAGTCCTAGCCCCCCTAATCACAGCCTATTTCCAGTCCAAGATCCCCCTTCCTCCACCAAAGCCCATTTCCAGTCCACGTGTCCCCCCCCCCCCTCGCCCTTTTGCTGTCCCGGTCCCCTCCCCCCCCATCACAACCCATTTCCAGTCCATGGCCCCCCCCCCCCCACCATAACCCTTTTACAGTCCAGGTTCCCCCCCCATCACAGCCCATTTCCAGTCCAAGATTCCCCCCCATAGCCCTTTTCCAGTCCAAGTCCCCCCCTTAGCCCTTTTCCAGTCCAAGTCCCTCCCCCCTTAGCCCTTTTCCAGTCCAAGTCCCCCCCTTAGCCCTTTTCCAGTCCAAATCCCCCCCTTAGCCCTTTTCCAGTCCAAGTCCCCCCCCCTTAGCCCTTTTCCAGTCCAAGTCCCCCCCTTAGCCCTTTTCCAGTCGAAGTCACCCCCCTTTGCCCTTTTCCAGTCCAAGTCCCCCCCCCCCATTGCCCTTTTCCAGTCCAAGTCCCCCCCCCCCTTAGCACTTTTCCAGTCCGTCCCCCCTTAGCCCTTTTCCAGTCCAAGTCCCTCCCCCCTTTGCCCTTTTCCAGTCCAAGTCCCCCCCTTAGCCCTTTTCCAGTCCAAGTCCCCCCCTTAGCCCTTTTCCAGTCCAAGTCCCCCCCCTTTGCCCTTTTCCAGTCCAACTCCCCCCCTTAGCCCTTTTCCAGTCCAAGTCCCTCCCCCCTTTGCCCTTTTCCAGTCCAAGTCCCCCCCTTAGCCCTTTTCCAGTCCAAGTCCCTCCCCCCTTTGCCCTTTTCCAGTCCAAGTCCCCCCCTTAGCCCTTTTCCATCCCAATCCCCCCCCCTTACCCCTTTTCCAGTCCAAGTCCCCCCCCCCCTTAGCCCATTTCCAGTCCAAGTCCCCCCCTTAGCCCTTTTCCAGTCCAAGTCCCTCCCCCCCTTAGCCCTTTTCCAGTCCAAGTCCCCCCCCCCTTTGCCCTTTTCCAGTCCAAGTCCCCCCCTTAGCCCTTTTCCAGTCCAAGTCTCTCCCCCCTTTGCCCTTTTCCAGTCCAAGGCCCCCCCTTTGCCCTTTTCCAGTCCAAGTCCCCCCCCCTTTTCCAGTCCAAGCCCCCCCCCCCCCCGACCAGCATCGCGGCTTTTCTCCGCAGCTCCGCTTCAGAGGGAGCCGGGGAAGCCCGCCCGAGGCCCCGGCTCCCTCTGAACAGCCACCAGCGTGAAGAGCCTTTTCCTTCACGCTGGCGTCTGTTCTTGTGAAGCCGCGAATGCTGGGAAAGGTTAAAGGTTGCCCTTTAACCTTTCCCAGCATTCGCGGCTTCACAAGAACAGACGCCAGCGTGAAGGTAAAGGCTCTTCACGCTGGTGGCTGTTCAGAGGGAGCCGGGGCCTCGCGCGGGCTTCCCCGGCTCCCTCTGAAGCGGAGAAAAGCCGGTTTTTTTGCTCTGGCCGCTCCCGATCTTGCGGCCAGAGCAAAAAAAACCGGCTTTTAATGGGCCGGTTTTGCCACTGCGCCGGCAGCCGGCCTGGCCGTGGAAAAACCGGCCAGGCCGGCTGAAAACCGGCCAGTTGGCAACCCTATCTGCTGCCCACCTCCTGCCAGACTCCTACCTGCTGAGCAGAAAGCCCTGCAGACATTCTTCTGCCCTTCTTCAAAGCTCTAGCTCTCTGCAGGAACCTTGGAGGTAGCTTTGGTTTTTGCAGGCTCTGAGTCTGCTCTCAACTTCTTTCTGCTATAGATATGGGCACTGTACAGTACAGTACAATACAGCAAGCTCTGCCCCTTCCAGGAGGAGGTGATGTCACAAAGGAGTGGTCCTGCAGCTGTAGGCATGGATGCTGGGAAATGTAGTCCTATTGTGCTCTTGGGATAAAGGGAGACTGGGAATGGTGAAAAATACGTATTTTAAATAAAAGCTCAGTTTTATTGTGGCAATAAGAAAGAAAGGGAGAGAGCAAAGAAAGTGAAAAATAGGAGGGAGGGAAGAGAGAGTGAGAGAGACAGAGATCCACCTTTCCCAGAGCTGAGTGAGAAAATCAAAGAATGAACATGGAAAACTCTATATAATCCTGGGGATAAAGAGACGACACAGCAACAAAATATGTTCTATCCTGCCACTAGGCAAGAAATGTGAACTGACACAGATCAAATATGGACCAGCACCAGAACGTGGTGCACTGACCTCCTCTCTCTTATCTCACTGTCTTGGTCTCTTTTGTCTCCGCTTTTTTTTTTTTTTTGCTTATTTTTCTCCAGTTTTTCTTCTAACCATTAGCCCTAGAAGCAGTAAAACAAGAAAAAATAAAAGTTGGGGATAGTTTATGCTGGTGCAAGAAAAGAAACTGGCACAAAACCTTCCCCAACACTAGCCACAGAAAACGAGCTAGCCTTTAATTCCTCCTCAGACCATGAGCTAAACTCCCAACATTAAAAAACCACATATTAAGACCTTGGGTTTTGTGCGCACTTCTTTGCATTTAGAGATAGTAGCTGCTGTTTTTCCTCTTTCCCTCATTATCCAGTTTTAGCTGCTCATTCCTTGTGGCAAGTTTTTTATTTTCTCTGGCCGAGTTAGCTAATTCTAGGAGGAAGATTAAAAGACAATATAGTACTGCATCTCCCAGAATTCATAGCATCCAGCCCCTACGACAGCAGGACTCCACTCCCTGTGACATCACTTCCTCCTGAAAGGGGCAGGTCTTGTTGTACTGTACTGTACTGTACTGTGCTGAATTTGGGCAAGACGAAAGAGAAGCTGAGCACCTTGACAGATCTAGCAAGGCCCAAAGTTGCCCCCCAAGAATGGAGTCAGGGCTGGAGTTGGTGCTATGGGGAAGGGCAAGGGAATGCTGCAGGGCTTTCTGCTCAGCAGGTAGGAGACTGGCAGGAGTTGGGCAGCGGAGGAGGCAGTGCCAGGCAATGCCTTCCAGCCTTCGAGACACACATGCTGTATGGGGCAAACAAAAGAAGAAATAGGCCTGCCACTGCTCAGTCCAGTCCTTGGGCTCCAGAAAAGAAAGTTCTGCTCCTTATTCCCTGCAGCCCCTCAGACTCTTCTTCCAGGTTCCCCTCCTCTTGCTTTTCCAGCTTTATGACACTCTCAGTTTTTGCTTTCTGCCTCTCCTCTTTATAAAATGTGTTTGAGTAAACCTCTAGAAGTGAGAGCTTACATTAAAAAATAATACATAACAAAACTGACAGGCAGATCGTATTTGAATTTCAGATCACAACATTAATTAGTGAAAGTTTTTATCTTTCTATAATTGAAAAAGAAAATTTAGACCTTTTCTGTTTCCAAACAGCCACATGAACAGAAAAAGTGCAGTTGAAATATACAGTGCCTTGCAGAAGTATTCATCCCCTTGGTTTTTGCCCTGCTTTGTCACATTGCGTACAACCTGGAATGAAATGGAGGTTCATTTGGATGTTAGGTAATGGGCTTAACAATATAGTCCAAATTTGGTGAACTGAAATGACAATAAAATACCTTGTATATATAACAAAAACAAGTAAAAACTGAATAATTGTGAGTGCATATGTATTCATCCTTTTTGCTATGAAACCCTTAAATAAGATCTGGTCCAACCAATTAACCAGGAATCACATAATTAGTTGATTAGGGTCCACCTGTGTGCAATCAGTGTCACATGATCTGTCACACGATGCCTGTATAAATATACCTGTTCTGAAAGGCCCCTGACTCTGCAACACCATTAAGCAAACAACATGAAGACCAAGGAGCACTCCAAACAGGTCATAAGAACATAAGAACATAAGATATGCCATACTGGGTCAGACCAAGGTCCATCAAGCCCAGTATTCTGTTTCCAACAGTGGCCAATCTAGGTCATATGTACCTAGCAGTTTCCCCAAGGGACACAGAGACAAAGTTATGGAGAAGTATACATCAGGGTTGCATTATAAAAAATTATCCCAAATTCTGAATATCCCATGGAGCACCATTAAATCCATGATAATAAAATAGAAAGAATATGGCACCACTACAAACCTGGCAAGAGAAGACCGCCCACCAAAACTCAGACTGGGTAAGGAGGGCATTAATCAGCAAAGATACCAAGGATAACACTGAAGGAGCTGCAAAGATCCACAGCGGAGATGGGAATATCTGTCCATAGGACCACTTTAAGCCATAGACTCCACAGAGTGGGGCTTTATGGAAGAGTGACCAGAAAAAAGCCATTGCTTAAAGAAAGAAAGAAAGAAATAAGAAAACATGTTTGGAGTTTGCACAACAGCATGTGGCAGACCCTCCAATTACATGGAAGAAGGTTCTATGGTCAGATGAGACGAAAATTGAACTTTTTGGCCATCATGGAAAATGCCAGGTGTGGCGCAAACCCAACACTTGCCATCGCCCCGAGAACACCATTCCCACTGTGAAACATGGTGGTGGCAGCATCATGCTGTGGGGATATTTTTCATTGGCAGGGACAGGAAAACTGGTCAGGATTGAAGGAACAATGGATGGCACTAAATGCGGGGCAATTCTTTAGGAAAACCTTTTTCAGTCTGCCAGAGATTTGAAACTGGGACGAAGGTTCACCTTTCAGCAGGACAATGTCCCTAAGCATACTGCTAAAGCTGGTTTAAAGGGAAACATTTAAATATCTTGGAATAGCCTAGTCAAAGCCCAGACCTCAATCCAATTGAGAATCTGTGGCATTTACTTGGATTGCTGTACACCAATGCAACCCTTCTAACTTGAAGGAGTTAGAGCAGTTTAACCTTGAAAAATGGGTGAAAATCCCAGTGGCTAGATGTGCTAGCTAATAGAGACTTACCCCAAGAGGCTTGCAGCCAGGGGTGGCCCAAGGGGGGTGCGGGGCCATGTGCGGAGTTTCATTGCGGGGTCTCATTTGCATAAGGAGCCTCATTTGCATAAATATTTTCATAATGTTAACATGCGCTTTTAGTAAACATGCCTCTTAATGAGTGTCTGGAAAAAGAAAGACTAACAGATTTCTACATTACTATATTGCAGTGAGAACCGCCAGGCCCATTAAGAGTAGTTACTCACCTGTAGCAGGTGTTCTCCAGGAGCAGCAGGAATCAGTCCTCACATATGGGTGACGTCGGCGCCAATGGAGCCCCCGTGCGGAGCATTTCCCCAGCTTTCAAAGAAAGCCTTTGGGAATGCAGCACGCCTGCGCGGTCCCCTTCCCGCCCAAGGGTGCCATCTTGCTTAGTCTGATGACATTATTAAAATATGGGAAAAACACTCCACATTAACTTGCATCAATATTGCAGAATACCAGTAATAATTCTTAAACAATGCTGTTCCCATATGTAGTCTCAGACGTTTATCGCGCTGGTAACCACCACTAGAGTGGGAAAACAAATAGCGCTTCAATTGCATCACTGACTACTGGGAGAAACTTTTTTTATGTGTAGCAGCTTTTCTGTTGAATATATATCACCGATATTCCCCCACCGTGGTATCCTAAATGCTATTGTACAATTTCAATAATTTCAAAACTCTCTTATCTCTATCCACATGGTCTTAGTGGTTCGCTGAAAATTCTCTTAGCATTTCTCAAATATCTCATGGTTGATTTCAAATTCTTTTGGTGTTTCTCAAAATTCTCGTAGTTGATCTCTACACCTCCTACGGCACCTCTTTGAGCGTTTCACTCCTTAATGGAGTTTCATCAGGAGGATCTAAAATTGAGAAATAAAATAGGATAGACAATAGCTCTAACCCTCTTACGAAACTTTGATTTTTGGCTGAAAATACATATACTATTCTACTTAACCCCTATTGTAAAATTCTACTCACTACTGACTGCTGCCCGCGTCTCTCAATGTCTTCAGGTGATTTTAAAAAAACGCCGCGCATGCGGTCTTACTGTGTCTCCGCCTTTTATACTCATTCATCCCTATACTGCTCTATCTGCAAGCTTGCCACTCTACCGAGGCATTTAAACCGAAAGGTTTTACCGTATTTACTGTGAATATCCATCTTTGTTCATAGAAAAGCAATGTTTCATCCAAGGTTTTCCCTTTCTTAGGTATATAAACCCGGTCTATACAAAAACATCGTAGGTGGTTAAAATCATGATTTAGTTCTTGGCAATGTTGGACTAAGGGTGCTGTCATGATTTTATAATGCAGGCGACTCTTGTGCTCCTGCATTCTGACCCTAAAAGAACGACTAGTTTTACCTATATAAAGTTGGTTGCATGGACATCTAATAGCGTATACTACTGACGTAGTGCTACAAGACGTTGCATGTTTGAGAATATAGGTCTTGCCTAGATATTGAAATTCTGTTGTATCTTCTGTGATACTGCAGATTGTGCACTCGCCACATGATCTATGGTCTTGCCTTTCAGATAGGCTTTCTGCTATGGTGTTTGGACGTAAAACCGTCGGGCTCAGCTGCTGTTTCAGGTTATTATTACGTTGCCACACACACCGCACTTTTCTCTCTGCCAGACCTGGAGGCATTCGCACTATATCCAAATGTTTCAAAACTATTCATTGAATTTTATAGCTGAGAGGTGAAAACTTTGTTATTAAATTAACACTGTCCTCTGTCTCATCAGGACCTCTGTGATGCATAGAATCTAACAGCCAGGTGCAATCATTGCTCAATGCGCGTTTATAAGCTCTCCTAGTAATGTGTTCAGGGTATCCTCTGTCTGAGAAATCTTTTAACAACTGCCTCAATTTTTTCTTAAATTCTGATGTATCAGAGCAGTTTCGATGAAATCTGAGGAATTGGGAGAACGGGAGACTATTTTTTAACCAAACTGGATGACCGCTGGTATAATGTAAAAAGGTGTTTCGGGCTGTCGGTTTTTTATAAATGGTGGTGATCCACCCTCCTGGTCCTCTCTTCACTTCTAGATCCAGAAAAACTATGGTATTAGAATCTACAGTATGTGTGAACTGGATTGCTTCATTACAACTATTCAGCCATATTATGAACTCATATGCTATTTCCTGAGATCCTTTCCATAGCAAAAAAATATCATCTATAAATCGGGTCCACATCTTTACATGATGGAAAAATGGAGAAACTTCCAGCCAACGAGCTTCAAAATCTCCCATAAAAAGATTAGCTATCGAAGGGGCACACGAGGCCCCCATGGCTATTCCTGAATTCTGCTGATAAATAGTGTTTTCAAACTGGAAGAAATTGTAAGCTATGGTAAGTTGTGATAATTCTAAAAGAAATAATATCAGGGCTTCCGAAAGATCTCCTCTATTCCTTAACTGTTTTTCCACTGTAGAAACTGCTTCTATTTGGGGTATGCTTGTATATAACGCTGTGATGTCCAATGTGATCAATAATATCTCAGGGTCCAATGCCCATCGAGCCTGCTGGTCCAATTTTTCAAGAAAGTGAGACGTAACATAGAAACATAGAAACATGATGACAGAAAAAGACCACATGGCCTATCTAGTCTGTCCTTCCATAACAACAACTACAACAGTCCACTTTTTACCTTTAGAGATCCTCTGTGTTGGTCCCATGCTTTTTTGAATTCAGTTACTGTCCTCATCTCTACCACCTCCACAGGGAGACTATTCCATGGATCCACTACTCTTTCTGTAAAGAAATATTTCCGCATATCACTCCTGAATCTATCTCCCTTCACCCTCATCCCATGTCCCCTCGTAGCAGAACTTGCTTTCAATTGAAAGAGGCTCTCTCCCTGAACATTTATGCCACAGAGGTATTTAAACATCTCAATCATATCACCTCTATCCCGCTTTTCCTCTAAGGTGTACATATTAAGATCCTTAAGTCTGTCCTCATATGCTTTATAATGAAGCCCATTAATCATTTTAGTAGCAACCCTCTGCACTGACTCCATCCTGTTCACATCCTTTTGAAGGTGCGGTCTCCAGAATTGCACACCATACTCCAAATGAGGTCGCACCAAAGACTTATACAGAGGCATTATCACCTCCTTTTTTCTGCTAGCCATTCCTCTCCGTATGCACCCAAGCATCCTTCTAGCTTTTGCCATCGCCTTTTCTACCTGTTTAGCTACTTTAAGATCATCAGACACAACCACGCCTAAGTCCCGCTCTTCTTTAGTGGACAAAAGTACTTCACCTCCTATACTGTATTGCTCCCTTGGATTGCTGCAGTCCAAATGTATGACCTTACATTTTTTAACATTAAATCCCAGCTGCCAAATTCTAGACCATTCTTCAAGCTTAGCTAGATCCCTCCTCATGTTATCTACACCTTCCTGGGTGTCTACTCTATTGCAGATTTTGGTATCATCCGCAAAGAGGCAAACCTTACCCGACAGTCCTTCTGCTATATCACTAACAAAGATGTTAAAAAGAATCGGACCAAGGACAGATCCCTGGGGCACACCACTGGTAACATCCTTCTCCTCAGAGTGAGCTCCATTTACTTGTACTCTTTGTCGCCTCCCACCCAACCAATTTCTAACCCAAGTAGTAACTTTAGGGTCCATCCCTAGGGTGCTCAGTTTGTTTATAAGTCGCCTGTGAGGAACAGTGTCAAAGGCTTTACTGAAATCTAAATACACCACATCTAGAGCTCTCCCTCGGTCCAACTCCCTGGTCACCCAGTCAAAGAAATCAATCAGATTTGTCTGACAAGACCTGCCTCTGGTGAATCCATGCTGCCTCAGATCCTGTAATCTGCTGGACTCCAGAAACCTCACTATTTTCTCTTTCAGCAGCGTTTCCAATAATTTACTCACCACCGAAGTTAAACTAACAGGCCTGTAGTTTTCAACCACATCCTTACTACCGCTTTTGTGTAAAGGCACCACATGAGCCTCTCTCCAGTCCTTTGGCACCACTCCCGACTCCAACGAGGCATTGAAAAGGTCAGTCAGTGGAGCTGCTAGAACGTCCCCAAGTTCCCTCAGTATTCTCGAATATACGATGGAATATATACGACGTATACAAATATACGACGTATCTCGAATATACGATGTAATGTCCTTTAATAGTGGTCGTAAAAAAGAATCTAGATATATTGATAATGGCTCAAGCACTGATCCTCTGGTTGACACTATCGGTCGTCCCAGCGGCTTTTGTAGCCGTTTATGTATTTTGGGGACTAAATAGAACCGTGGCATTGTTGGTGCTTTTACATTCAAAAAAGACCTTTCTTTCTTTGATATTAATTTATTTTGTAAAGCTGAAGCTGTACACTCACTTATCCTACGTTGTAAATATTTCGTGGGATCTTCAGATAGTACGTCATACACATGACTATCCGACAATTGTCGTTGTGCTTCCTCCAAATAGTCATTCCTGCTAAGGATGACTATCGCTCCTCCCTTGTCGGCTCTTGAAATGACTATGTCCGTCCTTTCTTTCAACTCTCTCCATGCCCTTCGTTCTTCCCGCGTTAGAACGCTTTTAGACAAAGGCTGCTGTTGCTCTAAAGCATTGATGTCCCTCAAGACTGCTTCTTTAAATATCTGTATAGCCGGGGGCACTAAACCCGGCGGTATCCAAGTAGATTTGAAAGGAAGTGGTATCCTATGATTCTGTGATGTTACTCCAGATGGAGGATGTTGAGAAAAATATGACTTGAGATTCAGTTTTCTAATAAAAGCTTCAAAATCTATTCTAAATTGAAAAGGATCGTGTGTAATAGTGGGGACATAAGATAAGCCCTTACTCAGCAATTGATGTTGATTCGAAGGGAGGACTTTTCCTGATATGTTGACTACCAAATTTGGAGTTATCATTGTCGTAACCCTTTTGGTCTCTGTTCTCACTGGTACAATCAATCGCGTGCCCTGTTGCGCGCTAGAACTTTTTTCTTTTTCTTCTTGTCTGAGGCTTCGTCTGAAAAATCATCTCGAGAGGGTCTGCTAGAGTCCGAACTTGTCAACTCCTCAGACGATGCTGCAAAATTAACCTGTTTGCAGGGGTTTTGTTTACGGTTGCGATCCATCCATGGATAGACATAGCCTTTAGTGTAGTCTTCATGATCCCTTTTGAATGTTTTCATTTTGGTTGACTTTATCTCTTGGCGAAGAACAGCCAATTGTTTATTTATGTCTTCCCGTTTTTGTTTGAAATGATCTTCAGATTCAGCTTTCTTGAGTTTAATAACCATTTGTTCCGCTTCCTTGGTATACTCGTCTAATACTTTTTTGGTGTTTTCCACTATAAGGACCATTAAGTCCAAAGAGCACTTATTTAGCACACAATTCCATTTCTTCACAAATTCAGTGTCCATGGCAAACAATCGGGGCTCTTTATAAACACGTAATCCTCTAGGGATCTGTTGTCTGCTTACGTATTCTATCATGGAAAGTCGATGTAGCTCCGACCTTACTATTTGTTTTTGTTTCTTGAGAAGAGTTTCCCAGATTTTCTCATCAGCTGTTTCCGTGATCTCTTCTATTAAAAATGGCGTCTTTTCTTGACAAAGTAATGTAATAAAATCGGGGGTATAACTTAAAATGTCCTTCCAACCTTCTTGACCTTCCATATGTATAACTACAAAACTTCAATTGGTCTACTCGGAGTATAAAACTATTATTAAAATATGGGAAAAACACTCCACATTAACTTGCATTAATATTGCAGAATACCAGTAATAATTCTTAAACTATGCTGTTCCCATATGTAGTCTCAGACATTTATCGCGCTGGTAACCACCACTAGAGTGGGAAAACAAATAGCGCTTCAATTGCATCAATGACTACTGGGAGAAACTTTTTTTATGTGTAGCAGCTTTTCTGTTGAATATATATCACCGATATTCCCCCACTGTGGTATCCTAAACGCTATTGTACAATTTCAATAATTTCAAAACTCTCTTATCTCTATCCACATGGTCTTAGTGGTTCGCTGAAAATTCTCTTAGCATTTCTCAAATATCTCATGGTTGATTTCAAATTCTTTTGGCGTTTCTCAAAATTCTCGCAGTTGATCTCTACGCCTCCTACGGCACCTCCTTAAGCGTTTCACTCCTTAATGGAGTTTCATCAGGAGGATCTAAAATTGAGAAATAAAATAGGATAGACAATAGCTCTAACCCTCTTACGAAACTTTGATTTTTGGCTGAAAATACATATACTATTCTACTTAACCCCTATTGTAAAATTCTACTCACTACTGACTGCTGCCCGCGTCTCTCAATGTCTTCAGGTGATTCAAAAAAACGCCGCGCATGTGGTCTTACTGTGTCTCCGCCTTTTATACTCATTCATCCCTACACTGCTCTATCTGCAAGCTTGCCACTCTACCGAGGCACTACCGAAGTAGTGCTACAAGACGTTGCATGTTTGAGAATATAGGTATAATAATAACCAGAAAGAGCAGCTGAGCCCGACGGTTTTACGTCCAAACACCATAGCAGAAAGCCTATCTGAAAGGCAAGGCCATAGATCATGTGGCGAGTGCACAATCTGCAGTATCACAGAAGATACAACAGAATTTCAATATCTAGGCAAGACCTATATTCTCAAACATGCAACGTCTTGTAGCACTACTTCGGTAGTATACGCTATTAGATGTCCATGCAACCAACTTTATATAGGTAAAACTAGTCGTTCTTTTAGGGTCAGAATGCAGGAGCACAAGAGTCGCCTGCATTGTAAAATCATGACAGCACCCTTAGTCCAACATTGCCAAGAACTAAATCATGATTTTAACCACCTATGATGTTTTTGTATAGACCGGGTTTATATACCTAAGAAAGGGAAAACCTTGGATGAAACATTGCTTTTCTATGAACAAAGATGGATATTCACAGTAAATACGGTATAACCTTTCGGTTTAAATGCCTCGGTAGAGTGGCAAGCTTGCAGATAGAGCAGTGTAGGGATGAATGAGTATAAAAGACGGAGACACAGTAAGACCGCATGCGCGGCGTTTTTTTTTAATCACCTGAAGACATTGAGAGACGCGGACAGCAGTCAGTAGTGAGTAGAATTTTACAATAGGGGTTAAGTAGAATAGTATATGTATTTTCAGCCAAAAATCAAAGTTTCATAAGAGGGTTAGAGCTATTGTCTATCCTATTTTATTTCTCAATTTTAGATCCTCCTGATGAAACTCCATTAAGGAGTGAAACGCTCAAAGAGGTGCCGTAGGAGGTGTAGAGATCAACTACGAGAATTTTGAGAAACGCCAAAAGAATTTGAAATCAACCATGAGATATTTGAGAAACGCTAAGAGAATTTTCAGCAAACCACTAAGACCATGTGGATAGAGATAAGAGAGTTTTGAAATTATTGAAATTGTACAATAGCGTTTAGGATACCACGGTGGGGGAATATCGGTGATATATATTCAACAGAAAAGCTGCTACACATAAAAAACGTTTCTCCCAGTAGTCATTGATGCAATTGAAGCGCTATTTGTTTTCCCACTCTAGTGGTGGTTACCAGCGCGATAAAAGTCTGAGACTACATATGGGAACAGCATAGTTTAAGAATTATTACTGGTATTCTGCAATATTGATGCAAGTTAATGTGGAGTGTTTTTCCCATATTTTAATAATAGTTTTATACTCCGAGTAGACCAATTGAAGTTTTGTAGTCTGATGACATAGCTAAAAGACAGCAACAAAAATAAACAAAATGAAGTATATGACTGCAACTCCCAGGGGAGGAGGGAGGGTTGTGAGGACTGATTCCTGCTGCTTCTGGAGAACACCTGTTACAGGTGAGTAACTACTCTTTCTCCAGGACCAAGCAGGAAGTCAGTCCTCACATAGGGTGACTCCCTAGCTCTGGGCTACCGAGAACCCAAAGCTGAAAAATAGAGCTCCCTCTAGAGCAGGGGTCTCAAACTCAAATTGCTTTGAGGGCCAAATGAGGACTTGTAAAGTAACCCGGGGGCCGCATAAGACGTGGGGCCTCATTTGCATAAGGGGCCTCATTTGCATAATGTTACCATACACTAACTTTTAGTAAACATGCCTCTTAATGAGTATGGATAAAGAAAGACTAAAAGATTTAGAAATAGGAAGACAATAATTAAACTGGGAACCCCAAAAGCCAAACTTGGAATGTACAACAACACTGTAGAAATAAAACTATAAATTAATTTCCTCTTGTACTAAACAAAGTGCAAACATTAATGATGCACATTTCCCAGAGCTGACATATTCCAGTTAATAAATTCAAAATAAAGAGATATTTTTCTACCTTTTGTGCATTTTTTTTCAGTTGCAATTGCTCCAGCCACTTCTGGTTTCTTCGTGTCTTCTGCTATCTCCATCGTCTGCTGTCCATTTGTCCTTTCTTCTCTCTTCTAGTTTTTTTCCATTCTCTCTCTCTACATCTGCTTTAACATACTAATCTTTCTCCTTTTGCTCTTTCCTCATTCCTATTTCATCCACTCAAATTTTACCCCTCCATCCTCAATCCCCACTTACTCTCCCAATACCTGGCCAATTGTAGATTTGTCTTCTCTTCCAGACAAAATATTTTTCCCCTCTCCATTTCACTTTCCCAGCTCCATCCCATTCTAATCCTCCCCCAACATCAGCTCCCTTCTAGTTCCAGCCCCACCCAGCATCTGCTCCTTTCTAGTCCCTGCATCAGTCCATTTCCAGTCCTATCCTAGCCTCACCATCAGCCCATTTCCAATCCTAGCCCCCCATCAGCCCATTTCCAATCCTAGCTCCCTCCCCTCACAGCCCATTTCCATTCCAAGCCCCCCTCCCCATCAGCCATTTGCAGTTCAAGCCCCCCTTCCACTCAGCCCATTTCCAGTCCTAGCAACCCCCCCAGTCCATTACCAGTCCTAGACCCCCCATAGCCCATTACCAGTCCTAACCTCCCCATAGCGCACTTCCAGTCTTACCCCCCCCATCACCCCATTTTCAGTCTTACCCCCCCCATAGCCCATTACCAGTCCTAGTCCCCCCCATAGCCCACTTGCAGTCGTATCCCCCATCACCCCATTTTCAGTCTTACCTCCCCTCATAGGCCATTACCAGTCCTAACCCCCCAATCAGCCCACCTCCAGTCCTAACCCCCATCTGCCCATTTCCAGTCCTAGCCCCCACCATAGCCCATTACCAGTCATAACCCCCCCCTGCCAATAGCCCACTTCCAGTCCTAACCCCCATCTGCCCATTTCCAGTCCTAGCCCCCACCATAGCCCATTACCAGTCATAACCCCCCCCCTGCCAATAGCCCACTTCCAGTCCTAACCCCCATTACCCCATTTCAGTCAGCCCCTCCATAGCTCATTACCGGCCAGCGAAGGAGGGAAACAAAAAAAACCCAAAACCCTGGCTTCTGCCGTTGCCGCCGTGGCAGCGGCAGAATCAATTGTCAAATTTTAAAAAAAAAGACTTCTGCTGCTCAAGCAGCAAAATCAGCTGTCCTGCGGCCCCTTCCCCTGTGCCCGGAGATCCGAGTCTGCTCTATCAGCGGCATGCTTTTCAAGCCGCGAGGAGAGTATTCCCCTCTCGCGCGGCTTGAAACCGCGCGAGAGGGGAATACTCTCCTCGCGGCTTGAAAAGCACGCCGCTGATAGAGCAGACTCGGATCTCCGGGCACAGGGGAAGGGGCCGCAGGACAGCTGATTTTGCTGCTTGAGCAGCAGAAGTCTTTTTTTTTAAATTTGACAATTGATTCTGCCGCTGCCACGGCGGCAACGGCAGAAGCCAGGGTTTTGTGTTTTTTTTGTTTTCCTCTGTCGCGGGCCGCACAAAGTTGTCTCGCGGGCCGCGTGTTTGAGACCCCTGCTCTAGAGCCTCAGCAACAGTGATAAGAATCTTATCTGAGACCACCCCCGACCGGTAGCCCAACACAAGGGCTGGAGGGTAGGAGTTGCCTAAACCTCAAAGAGATTACGGAGTACCACCTGTCCAAAAGCACTGTCCCTTCGGGACTCCCTCTCGAGGCAGTAATGGGCCGCAAAAGTCTGGCTTGAAGACCAAGTAGCGGCCCGGCAGATGTCTGCCAACAGAACAGAGTGGAGATGAGCTACTGATGCGGCTTTCGCCCTGACACGGTGGGCCGTGACACGACCCTCCAAGGGGAGGTTGGCTGCCCTGTACGCCCAGGCGATACACTCTGCTACCCAAATGGACAACGTACGTTTGGGGACAGGCAACCCCAATTTATTAGGGTCAAAAGATACGAAGAGCTGAGAAGCCCTTCGATGCCCCTGCTTACGTTCCAAGTAAAAGGACAGTGCCCTCCTACAATCTAGGGTATGCAAGACAGTCTCGGCCCTACTGGCATGCGGCCTGGGAAAGAATGTCGGAAGTATCACCTCCTGATTGAGGTGGAAGGAGGAGACTACCTTTGGAAGGAACTTAGGGTGAGTCTGTAAGACTACCCTGTTCTTATAGAACTTTGTGTATGGTCTGTCCGAGACCAGAGCTTGGAGCTCACTCACACGCCTGGCCGAGGTAAGTGCCACCAGGAACAACGTCTTCCATGACAGGAAGCGTAAGTGGCAGGTAGCCATCGGCTCAAACGGTGGGCGAGTCAGTTGTTGCAAGACCACATTCAGATCCCACTCTGTGGCCGGTGGATGAATTGGAGGCTTGAGTAGGAGTAGGCCTCTGAGGAAGCGAGACACCAAGGGTTGACTCAAGAGAGACTGTCTCTCCACCGGCGAGTGGTGGGCTGAAAGGGCACTGAGGTGGACCCGAACAGAGTTGGACTTTAATCCCAGGTTTGACAGGTGAAGCAGGTACTGCAGCACCACTGGGACCGAGCAGGAGAAAGGGTCCTCCTGCCGCTGAGAGCACCATGCTGAAAATCTATGCCACTTCAGGGCATAGGCCTTCTGGGTGGAATGCTTTCTAGAAGCCAAGACCACCTTCTCAACCTCCTGTGGTAGGAGCAAGGGAGCGAGAACTACCCTTTCAGCAGCCAGGCCATCAAATTGAGGGATTTGAGGTTGGGGTGCAAGAGGGACCCCTGATCCTGAGTCAGGAGGTCGGGCTGCAACCCCAGAGGGAGTGGAGTATCCACTGCCAACTGCAAAAGGAGTGGAAACCACGGTTGTCTGGGCCATCTGGGGACTATCAGAATCACCGTGGCCTTGTCCTGCTGAATCTTGAACAGAGTTCGGGCCACCAGAGGTGTGGGAGGAAACGCATACAGTAGGCCCGAAGCACAAGAGATCAGGAACGCATCTGCTGCTACTCTCAGAGGATGCGCTTGTCTGGAGCAGAACTTGGGCAGCTGCCTGTTCAACAGACTGGCAAAGAGGTCCAGGATTGGAAGTCCCCATTTCAGAAAGATCTGCTGGGCCACCAGCGGATCCAGCTGCCATTCATGTGGCTGTAACAGCCTGCTTAACTTGTCTGCCAGGTAGTTCTCCTGGCCTGGCAGGTAAACCGCTCTGAGAGACATGCCTCGCTTGACCGCCCATGAGCAGAGGACTTGTGCTTCCTGGCACAGGAGCCTGGATCCCGTGCCTCCCTGCTTGTTCACATAGAACATGGCTACTTGATTGTCTGGATCAAGACAGACTGGTGGGAGAGGACTTGAGAGAAAGTCTGTAGAGCTAACCGAATAGCCCGCAGTTCCAACAGGTTGATCTGCTGGGAGGCCTCCCACGGGGACCATAGGCCCTGGGTGCATGCTCCCTGGCAATGCGCCCCCCAGCCCTGCAGAGAAGCATCGGTTGTCAGCACTTGAGTGTGTGGAGGTGCCTGGAAAGGTACCCCCATGACAAGATTTGGGAGATGCATCCACCAGCGCAAGGAGTCCACCAGCAGCTTGGACACCGTTACCCTGTCTGACAACTGCCCTGTGGATTGTACCCACTGGGCCCTGAGGCACCACTGAGCTGGTCTCATGTGCAGACGGGCATTTGGAGTTACATGCACCATGGATGCCATGTGGCCTAATAGCCGGAGGAAGTGTCTGGCAGAGACCAGAGAGCTTGTCTGAAACTGCCCAGCCAACCTTATCAGCCTGTGAGCCCTGTCTTCGGGCAAAAAAGCCTTTGCCTGGATGGTGTCCAGCCTTGCCCCTATGAACTCCACGTTTTGTGAGGGGACTGAAGTGGACTTTGGGAAGTTTATGACAAATCCCAGATGCTGTAGCAGGGATATAGTTCTGAGGGTGGCCTGACTGGCCTTCTGTGGAGACTGACCCCTGATGAGCCAGTCGTCTAGGTAGGGGAAGACAAAGATCCCCTAATTTCTGAGGTAGGCTGCAACCACCGCAAGGCATTTTGTGAAGACCCTGGGAGCGGAGGTGAGGCCAAAGGGAAGTACCCTGTACTGAAAATGGTTTCCTCCCACCACAAATCTGAGATATTGTCGGTGGTCTGGATGAATAAGGATGTGGATATAGGCATCCTTTAGGTCTAAGGAGCATAGCCAATCTCCCTGCTGGAGGTAGGGCATTAATATTCCAAGGGTAAGCATCTTGAACTTTTCCCTCTCCAGAAACTTGTTTAGATTTCTCAAGTTCAGGATAGGTCTGAGGCCTCCTATTCTCTTTGGTACCAGAAAGTACCTGGAGTAGAAGCCTTGCCCTTCCAGGTGGTGTGGCACTGGTTCCACCGTCTGTTCCTTTATCAGACTGGTCAACTCCTGAAGGAGTAAGTCTCTGTGAAGAGGGGGTCGTGGAGGCTCCCCTGGAAAATAGGAGGGTGGTATCTGGTTGAAATGGAGCAGGTAGCCCCTTTGGATGATGTTTAACACCCAGGTATCCCCTGTATTGGCTGGCCACCTGTAAGCGTGAGGGGGAGAGGCTATGCTGCAGGAGTCAAAAAACCCCTCCCTGCTGTGCAGGAGCCGGGGTAGACGGCTTGGGGGCCTTCTGCCTACGGGGCCCATGACCCTGCCCCTTGGCCTGCTGGCCCTGTTGGGGAGCTGCAGAGGCCGGAAACTGAGGGTAGGATTTGTAGGCAGTGGCCTTCCTCGGGTAAAAGGTCTTTTTCCCTGAGCCCTTCTTCCTCTGAGAAGGGGCAGAGGTCTTCCTGGACAGCCTTGTACTGGTGAGAGTCTCTGTCTCGATTTCTGCAGCCTTCTCAGCCATGAGCTTGCCAAAGAGGTTATCTCCTCGGCAAGGGACATCGACCAACTTGTCCTGCACCCATGGCTCCAGGTCCGATGACTGTAGCCAAGCCTGATGGCGTGCACTGATGCCGGCCCTGGCTACCCGGGCTGAAGCCTCGAAGCCATCAGAGGCTGCTCGAGAGATAAACTTCGAGCACTCTCTAATACCCGATGACAAGGCCCTGAATCTCTGCAAGGACTCCTCGGAGAGGTCAGCTGAGAACCCGGCAAGCTCCTTTGCCAGGTCTCGGAGGTACATGCCCATGTACAGCTGGTAGGTCTGGACACGGCAAGACAGCATAGAGCCCTGGAAACACTTTTTACTGAGGGCATCCAGGTTCTGGGCCTCCCTTCCAGGGGGCACCGAGGAGTGCATCTTCTGACTCTTCAGACGATGCATGGCTGATTCCACAACCATGGAATGGTGCGGTAACTGTGCCTTCTGGAACCCAGGGCTCTTACGGACTCGATATATGGAATCGACCCATTTGCTAAGAACCGGTGCCGAGGCCGGTGCCTCCCACATACGGAAGAGCAGCTGTTCCAGCATTGGAGGAACCGGTACAGTAAAGGCCTCCTTTGGTGGAGAGTCATACTGGAGAGCATCGAGCTCTTCGGCTCGAGGCTCCTCCTCAGGATCCGCGGGGAAGGCCAAAGCCTTGGCCATGTCCCTCACGAAGTCCGAGAACCTGATATCCTCTGGGGGGGGGAGGCTCGGAGCCTGGTGAGTCCAAAGGGACACACCGGGTCTGGTAGGTATCCGGGGACTCATCGTCCTCCGTCTCCCAGTCAGACTCCTCCGAGGTGGAGTCGACTGGCTCTGGCCGTGTGGGCCCCGGTGCCGTCCACTTAGATAGTGCTGGGGAGGAGTCTGCTGTCTTGGTACATGTTGGTACCAATGACATAGGAAAATGTGGTAGGGAGGTTCTGGAAGCTAAATTTAGGCTTTTAGGTAGGAAGTTGAAATCCAGAACTTCCAGGGTAGCGTTCTCCGAAATGCTTCCCGTTCCATGCGCAGGACCCAATAGGCAGGCAGAGCTCCGGAGTCTCAATGCGTGGATGAGACAATGGTGCAGAGATGAGGGGTTCGGATTTGTTAGGAACTGGGGAACATTCTGGGGAAAGGAGGGGCTCTTCCGAAGGGATGGGCTTCACCTTAACCGGGACGGAACCAGGCTGCTGGCATTAACCTTTAAAAAGGAGATAGAGCAGCTTTTAAACTAGATAATAGGGGAAAGCCGACAGTCACCCAAGAGCGCATGGTTCGGAAGAATGTATCCTTGGAGGATACTACAAAAAGCAGAGAGGTTCCAAAAAAGAGTAAAGTAGCCCAAATGCCCTCGAGTATGGAGCAGACAGAACTTAAAGATCCCAAATTACCCATGTCTACCAATAGCCAAATTAATATGAATAAAATACAGTCTCTAAAATGCTTGTATGCAAATGCTAGAAGTCTACAAAACAAGATGGGAGAGTTAGAATATATAGCACTAAACGAGAGGTTAGATATGATTGGAATATCAGAGACATGGTGGAAGGAGGACAACCAGTGGGACACTGTGATACCTGGGTACAAACTATATCGAAATGATAGAGCTGATCAAATTGGTGGAGGGGTTGCGCTCTATGTTAGAGAGGGCATTGAGTCAGAAAGGATTAAAGTTTTGCAAGAAACAAAATTTGCTGTAGAATCTCTATGGATTGAAATTCCATGTAAAAAGGGGAAGGCGATGGCAGTGGGGGTGTACTATCGTCCGCCTGGCCAGAATGAACAAATGGATGATGAAATGCTCAAAGAAATCAAGGAAGCTAGCAAAAGTTACAGTGCAGTAATAATAATGGGTGATTTCAATTACCCCGGCATCGACTGGGTCAGTGTCACAACAGGACATGCTAGGGAGATAAAGTTCCTAGATGAAATAAATGACTGCTTCTTGGAGCAGCTGGTTCATGAACCGACCAGAGGGGAAGCAATATTAGACCTAGTCCTTAGTGGAACACCAGATGTAGTGCAAGAGATAAGGGTGTTGGGGCCACTTGGCAATAGTGATCATAGCATGATCGCCTTTGATTTAATTAGTGGAGGAGGGATAGTAAGGAAATCCACAGTACTACCCTTTAACTTTCGAAAGGGAGACTATGATAGAATGAGGAAAACAGTTAAGAAAAAACTAAAAGGAGCAGTTGCAAAGGTTAAAGACGTACATCAAGCTTGGGTGTTGTTGAAAAATACTATCTTGGAAGCCCAGACCAGCTGTATTCCACGCTTTAAGAAAAGTGGAAGGAAGTCCAAAAAATTGCCAGCATGGTTTAAAGCTGAGGTCAGAGAGGCTGTTGTTGCCAAAAAAGCATCTTTCAAGAAATGGAAAAAGAGCCAAATGATGAAACCTGGAAACAGCACAAGCACTGGCAAGTCAAATGCAAGGCATTGATAAGGCAGGCAAAGAGAGAATTTGAGAAGAAGCTTGCTGCGGAAGCAAAAACGCGAAATAAAGACCTTTTCAAGTACATTCGTAGCAAAAAACCCGTGAGAGAGTCAGTTGGTCCATTAGATGATAAAGGGGTTAAAGGAGCACTAAGAGGCGACAAGGCGATAGCGGAGAGACTGAATGAATTCTTTGCTTCGGTCTTTACTGAGGAAGATGTAGGGATGTTACCCACGACTGAAGTGGTATTTAAAGGTGTGGAAGAATTGAAGGAAATATCGATACATCGGGAAGATGTCTTACAACTATTAGATAAACTGAAGAGTAGCAAATCACCTGGGCCGGATGGTATACATCCAAGGGTGTTGAAAGAACTGAAATTTGAGATTGCAGACCTGCTATCAGTAATCTGTGAACTATCATTAAAATCATCTCTAATACCTGAGGATTGGAGGATCGCCAATGTAACACCAATTTTTAAAAAGGGTTCGAGGGGTGATCCAGGAAAACTACAGACCGGTGAGCCTGACATCAGTACCGGGAAAAATGGCAGAAACCATCATAAAGAATAAAATTACTCAGCATATAGATAGTCATGACCTAATGGGAGACAGCCAACATGGCTTTAGACAAGGAAGATCTTGTCTTACTAATCTGTTATGTTTTTTTGAAGGAGTGAATAAACAGGTGGACAAAGGTGAGTCGGTTGATATTGTGTATCTGGACTTTCAGAAAGCCTTTGACAAGGTCCCTCATGAGAGACTTTTGGCAAAACTAAAGAGTCATGGGATAGGAGGCAGTGTACTACTGTGGATCAGGAACTGGTTAAAAGATAGAAAGCAGAGGGTAGGGCTAAATGGCCAATTTTCCCAATGGAGAAAGGTGAATAGTGGTGTACCCCAGGGATCTGTGCTGGGTCCGCTGCTTTTTGACATATTCATAAATGACCTGGAAAGTGGAATAACGAGTGAGGTTATCAAATTTGCTGATGACACAAAACTATTTAAAGTTGTTAAAACCCAGGAGGATTGTGGAAAATTGCAAGAGGATCTTGATAAATTGGAAGACTGGGCATCAAAATGGCAGATGAAATTTAATGTGGAGAAGTGCAAGGTTATGCACCTAGGGAAGAGCAACCCAAACTATGGTTACACGATGCAAGGTTCCACATTAGGAACCACCACCCAAGAAAAAGATTTAGGCGTCCTTGTGGATACCATGTTAAAACCCTCGGCCCAGTGTGCAGCGGCGGCCAAGAGAGCAAATAGAATGCTAGGTATGATAAGGAAAGGAATGGAAAATAAAACAAAAGATATTATAATGCCTCTATATCGTTCCATGGTGAGACCGCACCTTGAATATTGTGTGCAATTCTGGTCGCCATATCTTAAAAAGGATATAGCAATTTTAGAAAAGGTTCAGAGAAGAGCCACCAAAATGGTAAAGGGGATGGAAGGCTACTCCTATGAAGAAAGGCTAAAAAGGTTGGGGCTCTTTAACCTGGAAAAGAGACGGCTGAGGGGAGATATGATAGAAGTCTATAAATTAATGAACGGAGTGGAACGGGTAAACGTAGATCGATTGTTTACCTTATCAGAATATAGAAAGACTAGGGGACATGCAATGAAGCTACAGGGTAAACTAGTTAAGACTAATAAAAGAAAATATTTTTTCACTCAACGTGTAATCAAACTCTGGAATTTGTTACCGGAGGATGTAGTAAAGGCTGTTAGTGTAGCTGGGTTTAAAAAAGGTTTGGACAAGTTCCTGGAGGAAAGATCCATAAACCATTATTAAGAAGGGACCCAGGATATCAATGTTTCAACCAATACAAGCATTGTGGAACCTGTGTCCCTTGGGGAAACTGCTAGGTACGTATGACCTAGATTGGCCACTGTTGGAAACAGAATACTGGGCTTGATGGACCTTGGTCTGACCCAGTATGGCATATCTTATGTTCTTATGTTCTTATGTTCACCCCGACGCTGAGGGTACCGGCATCGAAAACCTCGGCCCCGCACGGGAGGTCGAGGGTGACCTCGACCGAGGATCGACTCAAGATCGAATGGCCTCGAGGATCGGCTCGGTCTCCAGGGTCGACTTGGACGTCGAGGTCCCGGTGGTCGGGGCAGATACACCAGTCAGACCGGCTATCAGCACCCACTGCTGTTCCATGAAGGCAGCCATGCTGCTCTCCAAGGCCGTCAACCTGAGGCTAAGCTCAGAAGACCCAGCAGTCCCCGACTCGGGCTCCGACGGTGTCGGGCCCGACGTTGGCTCCCCCGGGGGGGAGTCAAGAAGGACAACGGCACTTACGTGACCAGGGGACTCAGGCTCCACAAGAGGTACCTTAGCAGGCCTCTCCTGCTCCGAAGGCCCGGGGCGGCAGTCAGGGCTATGCGACCTGGCCCTCGAGGGACCAGGAGCGTCCTCCAACGCCGCCCTCGCGAGCTTCTTCTTCCTTTTGTGCTCCCTCGAGGGAGACCCCGTTTCAGAGGAGCCTCGAAGCCGCTCGGGGTCAGACTCCCGACATGTCGAGGCCTCTGACGAAGTCCGGGCCCGGCTGGAAACGGAGTCAGAAAAAAGAGTCTCACACTGCTGCTGACGGCTCCTAAGTGCCTTGGACGACATCTTGCCACACGGGCCACAGACCAGCGGGTCATGGTTGGGCCCGAGGCATCGAAGACAGCAATCATGGATGTCGGTGAGAGACATTAGTTTCTTGCACCGATCACACTTTTTAAGCCCGCTGGTACTCCATGTAAATAGTTCTCCCATGTTATCCAAGTTGATACTCCTGTTATATGTAATACCAAACAGCCTGTTGTTCTGGTTCCTTTCTGTTATTTGTAAACCGCGCTGATGTCAAAGAGTGCGGTATATAAGAAGTTGAAATAAATAAATAAATAAATAAATAAAAGGGCCCCTGCGAGGTCAAAGGACCGGGCATAAGAACATAAGAACATAAGATATGCCATTCTGGGTCAGACCAAGGTCCATCAAGCCCAGTATTCTGTTTCCAACAGTGGCCAATCTAGGGAAAAAGAAAAAAAGGCACAAAAACGCTAGCCACTAAGGACAAAAACCGAAAAAAGAACTCCGGGTTCGATACCGGTGCACCGAGCCCAGGCGGGGAAGGGAATCGGCTTCAAACTGGGTTAAAACATAAAAACACGAAAAAAATCACATTTTTTACCGGGTGACACGAACACACGTTCGACGGGCTCTGCGGAAAAAAGAAGACTGAGCAAGATGGCACCCTTGGGCGGGAAGGGGACCACGCAGGCGCGCTGCATTCCCAAAGGCTTTCTTTGAAAGCTGGGGAAATGCTCCGCACGGAGGCTCCATCAGCGCCGACGTCACCCATATGTGAGGACTGACTTCCTGCTTGGTCCTGGAGAAGAAAGCACTGTAAACACTGACCATTTAGAACCCGTAGCAAACCCTCCGTATCATAACAGCACTACCAGGATTTACAAAACACCAAACCATACCTATCAAAATGCAACACTGCAAATATTAAACCAATACATCTCAGAGAATACCAATGCATCTCACTGGGGGAAAGAGAATAAGTGGGACTGTCAAACAGAAGCTACATGAACAGAATACCTCAGCTTGGTTACACATGCAGAACATAGACCATCACCACACAAAGAACAAGGGATCACAATTTAGAAATAGGAAGATAATAATTAAATTGGGAACCCCAAAAGCCAAACATGAAATATACAACAACACTGGAGAAATAAAACTATAAATTAATTTCCTCTTGCACTAATCAAAAACGCAAAGATGTTAGCGATACACATTTCCCAGAGCTGACATATTCCATTTAATAAATTCAAAATAAAAAGTATTTTTCTACCTTTTGTTTGGCCATTTTATTTTTCAGTTGCAATTGTTCCAGCCACTTCCTTCTGGTTTCTTCGTGTCTTCTGCGAGCTGTCCATTTGTCCTTTCTTCTCTTTTAGATGTTTTCCATTCTCTCTCTATATTGCTTTAACATACTGATCGTTTCCCTTTTGCTCTTTCCCCCATTTCTTTCCTTATTCCTTTATCATCCACTCAAATTTCACCTTTCCATTCTCAGTCCCCACTTATTTATTTATTTAGCTGCATTTATATCCCACTTTTCACCGGGTCAAAGCGGTTTAACAAAGAGGGGAGGGGGGGGACAGTAATCAATTTGATGGAGAAAAAAGGGGGGGGGGCGTCACCAAGGGGGCCAACATTGATGGTCCAAACATAAGGTAACGAATTAGACAATTGACGTAGGTCTCTTAGCCGGTAGGAGAGGGGGGTCAGGAGTGCTGGGAGTGTAGTCAGTGATAGATGTCTGTTTCAGGTTCCCAGATGTTCATGAAATAGGATGGTTTTTAGATGTTTCCGGAATGTGGGGAGGTCTCTGTTGCTTCTGATCTGGCTCAGAAGGGAGTTTCAGAGGAAGGGGGCATACAGTTCGAATGCTCTATTGCATGTCTGTTGACTGAACTTGGTTCGTTCGTGGGGAATGGTGAGGGTATTGCTGGTGCTCTGTTGGGTTGTTCTGTTGAGGGTAGGCTGGGATAGTAGTGTCTGGAGTTGAGAAGTCTGTGTTTGATGGAGGGCTTTGTGGGTAAGTAGGAAAGATTTGTATTTGATTCTTGCTTTGAGTGAAAGGATGTGTAGTTCTCTCAGGACTTACTCACCCAATACCCGGCCCATCCTAGATTTTTTTTTCCCTCCCACACAAAATATCTTTTCCCCTCTCCATTTTCATTCCCCATCCCCATCCCCTTCTAGTCCTCCCCGCAAATCAGCTCCCTTCTAGTTCTAGACCCACCCAGCATCCACTCTCTTCTAGTCCCATTCTCCCATGCCCCCACATCAGCCCATTTCCAGTCCTAGCTCCTCATATCCAGTCCCATTACAGCCCTCCCCATCAGCCCATTTCCACTCCAAGCTCCCCCATCAGCCAATTTCCAATCCTAGCCGCCCATTTCCAGCTCCCATCTGCCCACTTCCAGACTTATTCCAGCCCATCACCCATTTGCAGTCCAAGCTCCCCATCAGCCCATTTACAGTCCTATTCCAGCCCCTCATCAGCCCATTTCCAATCCTAGCCCTCCCATCACAGCCTATTTTCAGTCCTAGCCCCCCCATCACAGCCCATTTCCAGTCCTAGTTCCCCCATCACAGCCCATTTACAGTCCAAGTTTCCCCCATCACAACCTATTTCCAGTCTTAGCCTCCCATCACAGCCTATTTCCAGTCCTAGCCCCCCAGCATCATAGCCCATTTCCAGTCTTAGTCCCCCCATCACAGCCTGATTCCAGTCCTAGCCCCCCATCACAGTCCAATTCCAGTTCAATATTCCCCCCATTACAGCCTATGTCCAATCCTAGCTCCCCACCACCACAGCCTGATTCCAGTCTTAGCCCCACCCCCATCACATCCTATTTCGTCCTAGCCACCCACCATCATAGCCCATTTCCACTCTTAGGCTGTGATGGGGGGCTGGAATCCGGCTGTGATTGGGGGGGGGGCCTAGGACTGGAATCAGGCATGATGGTGGGGGCTAGGACTGGAAATAGGCTCTGATGGGGGGGCCTAGGACTGGAATCAGGCTGTGGTGGTGGGGGGCTAGGACTGGAAATAGGCTGTGATGGGGGGCTGGAATCAGGCTGTGATGGGGGGGACTATTTCCAGTCCTAGCCCCCCACCACCACAGCCTGATTCCAGTCCTAGGCCCCCCCAATCACAGCACTAGCCCTCACCCATCAAGCCTGATCCCAGTGCTAGCCCTCCCATTACAGCCCATTTCCAGTCCAAGTTTACCCCCTCACAGCCTGATTCCAGCCCCCCATCACAGCCTATTTCCAGTCCTAGGTCCCCCCAATCAGAGCCTATTTCCAATCCTAGCCCCCCCTTTCAAGCCTGATTCCAGTTCTAGCCCCCCATCATGCTTGATTCTAGTCCTAGCCCCCCCATCACAGGCATAGCCCCCCCATCAAGCCTGATTCCAGTTCTGGCCCCCCCATCATGCTGATGCCAGTCCTAGCCCACCCATCACAGCCCATTTCCAGTCCAAGTTTACCCCATCACAGCCTGATTCCAGCTCCCCCATCACAGCCTATTTCCAGTCCTAGCCCCCCACCATCACAGCCTGATTCCAGTCCTAGCCCCCCCATCATGCCTGATTCCAGTCCTAGCCCCCCCCCCCCATCACAGCCCTAGTCACACCACAACCAGGCAGACCCAACTACAAAGACAACCCCCTCAACACAACCACAACTCACAGAACCAGTCCGGCACAATAGCACTACGAAGTACCATGGTAAGCACTTGTATATAGTCACCTGATTGTGTAAATAGTTGCCGCATAGCCTGTATATAGTTACCCCAGTTAGTCCAAGTTGTATTACCTGTTCATTGTAAGTACAGCACCAGCCCTGCCGGGACTGTACAACCTTGTTGTTAACTGTAAACCGAGCTGATTTTAAATAGCGCAGTATAAAAAAGATTTTAAATAAATAAATGGTCCCCCATCAAGCCTGATTCCAGTCCTAGAAACCCCCACCCCCTCCAAAGAGCCCCGCGGCCGTCTAAGGGGCTATAGTGTCACAGAGCAGATCCAACAGAGCCCATGGAGATAGACAGAGAGGCAGTGAATCAGGCTGACACTGACGTTTTTAGTAAACACATGTCAGGAAGTTGCTATGGGCAACAGAAACAAATGTGGTCACGAGCCAGAGAGACACACCCAGCCAGCAGAAAGGCTAGGAGGTCATCACCTGATGCAAGCCAGCTGGGGGGAGGTGGAGCTCGGGGGTACGTAGATAAGCACAGCTCACAAGCAGTTAGAGAGAGCCTGCATGAGAATAACCACGAAAGCTTGAATGAGAGCCAGCATGAGAGTAACCACGAAAGCTTGAATGAGAGCCTGCATGATAATCACTACGGAAGCCTGAATGAGAGCCTGACTGATTACCACGAGTGCTTGGGAGAGAACCGGAGACAGCTGGAATCAGAGTTTGAGAGTGAGAGCAACGACAGACACAGAAGGAGCTAAAGAGGAGGTAGCAAAGCCAGGACAGGAAGCTTTGGATATCAGAGGAGCCCAGAACGTATTGGGAAAAGCCCAGGTTGGAACAGAGCTGTGGGGAGAACGGTAAAAGCCAAGACGTTTTACTTTCATCCTGAAAGGGCAAGCCCAGGGGTTGGCAATAGAAGGCAATACACAGAAACGCTAAAGCCTTATGAAGCCAGCTTGAGAGATATAGATAAGTTTTCTTACCCTTATACCAGGCATGGGAGGGATAAAGGCTTTTTACCAGAAGAAGTTTTTATATCTGGAGAGGATTTAAGAAGCAGAGTCCCTGCAAAACAGCCGTTTCAAGCTACAGCTATAAGTAGGAACCTGAGCCAGTCAGAGCTGAGAGGTAAGCCAATTTACCCTAATAGAGGTGCAAGGGAATGTTATAATTCACCTAATAGCTACCAGCAGTGGAGAGGCTCTCACCAGAAGCATTATAGTGAATGTGGTAATTGTATCCAGCACACTCTCACAGAGGGAGGAAGAGAATCCCGGCAGAGTAGAGAGAGACTGTTGGAAGACGTCCCTAACGTTGAAAGGGAAGAAGTATTAAAAGCATGTGATGAGGATATGCAGTGTGAGATATCAGAAGCTCAGCCAAGCACTGAATACATGGATTGTACGCTTTCAATAGCGGATAGCATTTCCTCACTACGATAAAAAGAAGCAAGAACTGATTAAGCCTAAAACAGTAAAGAAAGGGTTTTGTGTGCTTATGAAGGACTGTTTAATGTACTTTTACTTTACCTGTTATTGAGCTGAAGAGAAGCTATTTTTGTTCCTTTATTATATGCCCAAGAAGGGTTGTGTTTCCTTTGTTTATACCACAGCAAAAAGTCCTCTTGGAAGGGGAAATAAATCCCGTGTTAAACCTTACCACCGTTCCACGACTAGTTCTTTAACTGGCAATCAACAACTACAACTCCCAGAGGGCCAAGCAAGGCCTCCACAGCATAACTGAGTCAGTTAAGCACAAGCCCCAGCGCAGTGCCCTGCCCAACCAGCAAGGTACACAGCGGAGGGTGACAATAGAGAGAGCGAGCCGGGGAAGCCCGCGTGAGACCCCAGCTCCCTCTGCACAGCCACGCTGGTGGCTGCATCTGTGAAGCTACGAATGCCGGGAAAGGTTAAAAGGCATTGAGATGCCCATCAGTAGAAATTTCAGGAGAAAAATATATAGCTCACAAAACTGTGCATAACTACAGGGCTGGTGCAAGGCTATTAGGCGCCTTAGGTGAAACTGCACAAGGAGACAGCACGGCGGTAATGAGGGGTGAGGTTGTTTTAGCGAGAGAGAGGAGATGGCTGAAATAGAGCTAGAAAGTGGTGAAACTCAAGAGCTGATGATAGGGTAGATGACAAGATGGGGGAAGTGAGGATGGTAAAGGAGAGATGAGAGGGATGGGCTTGAAGGTGTTGGTATGAGGGGAGACAATTAGGGAGTATGAGGAGTAGGAAGAGAAAGTGATGAGGAGCTATAAAAGAGAGAGATGGAGAGGACAGCTCTAAGAAATTTTCAGCCAGGGAGTGGGATAATAAGGAAGAGGAGAGAGAGAGCTGAACAAGATCACAAATAAAAATACTTAAAAGTAAGGCACTCTAGCAATGCTAAGATAAATAAATAACATATACAGGCAGACATACCTTCCAAGCAAGTGTTTAGAAAAAGCCAGATCCTAGCCAGAAGCCCTGCAGCCATTTCCTGCCCCTCTTCAAGGCACCAGCTCCAGCCCTGTCTCCCTCCCATCCTGCCCAGACCCCTAGGGCTAGCTTTGGCTTTTGCTGGGTCAGTGCTGGAGCTCAATGTCTCTTCTAATGGTGGAAGAAAGAGGAGGTTCTATCACCGAAGCCCGTGAAAGTGGGTTGAGTAAGAATGGTTACCCATCCCAGCAAAGAGAGAGGAAAGATTAACCACATTCAGAGCCTGGAACAAGAACCAGATGTTTCCAGGGGCTTGCACATAATCCCCGAGTTTTTTGTTGTTAAGTGCAGTTGAGTCAGTGTCCACTCACAGTGATCCTCTGGGTAGTTTTCCTAACTATGTTTGGTGTCTCATAGTTGATAGAGTGGCATCCATATCTGCTCTTATTCTATCGATCCATCTCATTGCTGGCCTTCCTCTTCTGCATTGACTTTGTGCAGATACTCATAGTTTATGCAGAGAAAACTGTTGTTGCAGTATGCACCAACACAATTTTACTACTACTCAATCTAATCAAGGGCAATGAAAAACCCAAATCTGGTTTAATACTCACCTTTCTAGACATAAAAGCAACATTTGACTCCATTCTACATGACCTCATAATTTAACACCTACAAACTCTTGGATCAGCAGACACACTCCTCAGATGGTTCAAGTCCTACCGTACAGACCACAAACTGCAAGTAAGAATAGACCTGAGAATATGAGAGTGCTGAATGAATCTCTGTCTGCTTTCCCAGAATCCTCTCTGAAAACGCCATCTTGAAATGAGTGAATTAAAACAGGGTCTCTGTATCTGTGTGTGTGTGTGTGTGTTGTTTACCTTTGAAACTGCTGACAAGACACAATGCAGACAGAATGCTTTAGCCATGACCAGAAAAAGACAGGAATTGAGGGAGGTTAAAGAAGATGAAACATAGAGAAAAGACCCTGCAAAGAACCATACAACAAGGGAAAAAGAAAGGAATGTATTTCCAAGGCTGTTGTAAGGAATAACCATATAAGGGAAAAGGGACAAATGGGTTAAAGAGAAAAAAATATGATGTGAATGTATAAAATAGTGCTTTGTTGAATGTAAAGGGGGCAGACAGTAACTGGAGTTCTGTATCGAGTAATGTCACTTTCTGCCTCACAGGATAACAACATGGTGTTAGATATATATTTACTACAGACCTGTGTACTCTAGTTCAATAAATTAGATTGGTTTTTACTTATAAGTTGTCCTGTATATCAGTTACCCCAAGTGATGCTATTTCTCATATACATATATATCAGTTACCCAATGCTATTAATTTGGTTTTGTCTCCCTGGATCCTGATTCTTATCACAAGTATGATACAAGCTGTTCAGTTTGTTCAGGGTATAGCTTTGCTTATATATCATAAAAGATGTACTATATATGTCATGGAAAGTTACAGACAGATGCAAAGCTGAATTCGAGGGTTAAAAGGTTATCGTTACAGAGCTCCCAAAAAGAGGATCTGAATAAGGGGAATTTGCCTATCTTATCTCCTTTGCTCTCTTTACTTATTTCTCCATACAATGTGTGTGCATTCCTTTGCAAAGCTAAGCTAAAAGCTTTTCTGCAAGGTCGGCAAGTGACCTCCGATCCTGCAACCCTACACTTACAGATTTTATGCCATACTTATAATCACTTATAATAAACTCATATATATATATATATATATATATGATATACCTTCGTACATTGATGGCACTCAAATCCAAGTGAAAGAAGATATACAATACCTGGAGTCACACTGGACCAATGCCTCACTTTCTCTGCACACGTACAAAATCCTACTCGGAGCATTTACTTCAAGCTCAAAACGATCAAGCATCTCAAACATTTACTGACCAACCATGACTTCCATTCAGTCCTTCAAGCAACCATCTTCTCCCACTTTGACTACTGTAATATCATCTTTCAAGGCATATCAAACTCAACCATTCACCCTCTCCAACTTGCAGTCAACACTGCTGCATGAATCCTATTCAATGCAAATAAAACCCCAGAACACATTACACCTCTTCTCAAACAACTGCATTGGCTTCCAATAAAGGAACACATTAAATTCAAATCCATCTTCACAACCTTCAAAGTCCTCAACAACTCCTCATCACCACACCTCCAAGGGGAGAGGGAGACCAGCAAGGAGGAGGTAGCAATAGTCTAGACAGGAAGTAACTAAAGAGTGGATAAATGTCTTAGTGTGTGTGTAGAAAGGAAGGGACGAATTTTACCAATGTTATAGAGAAAGAAGAGACAGGATTTAGCTGTCTGCTGGATGTGTGCAGAGAATGAAGTGTAAAGGTCTGAATGTTCACCAATGTGCATGTGTATCTGGGTCTTATTTTCTGCAAAATTGTGCAAAAAAAAGAGCCATAGAAGAAAAGAAAATCCAAAGACATTGCAGGAAACAGAAACTGAGAGCATCATGGAAGGGGAATAAGTAGGAAGAGCCTCAGAGGCTTGCAAGGAATAAAGAGCTGAACTTTCTTTCCTGGACTGAGCAGTGCAGGACTCATTTCCCCTTCTGACTGCCCCATGCAGCAATGCAGCATGTGTGTCTCAGAGGCTGGATTGAGGCACTGCCTCCCCTGCTACCTGCCTCCTGCTAGTCTCCTACCTGCTGAGCAGAAAAAAACGAGTTACTTACCTGTAACAGGAGATCTTCGTGGTCAGCAGGATAAGTCAGCCACACTTGGTGACGTCATCCGACAGTGCCGAGACAGAAGTACTCTCCATAGCTCAGAAGGGATTTTTGCCCTTCTGAGCATGGGCCAACTGGGCCCATCCTCCTGCCTGCCCCTAGCTAGCCAGTACGTCACTAGCTGAGCCTTTTTGCTGCTAGGAGGCAGGCACCAGGATGGAGGCCGACCATTTCCCAGGGGAGGTGGGTGGGTGGGTATGTGTGGCTGACTTATCCTGCTGTCCACGGAGAACTCCTGTTTTACAGGTAAGTAACTTTGTTTTCTCCTAGGACAAGCAGGATGAGTCAGCCACACTTGGTGACTCCCAAGCTGCCATGCGCTGTGGTGGAAGGGGGAGGCCGAGACACTTATTCAGGCTGGTGCAGCCTTGCGGTGCAGCATGTTGCCACAAGAACATGTAGGCCCATAGTAGCGATGCACGCCGAACATGCGGTGGCAGCGTTGAGAGGGGTGCAGCTATAAGGCACCATATGTCGGCTTGTAGTCGCGATGCACGCATGTGCGGAGGTTGTCGGTACAAGGCACACTTATGAGGTAATTGAGGAATGTAGGCCCGTCAGGCAGTAATGGAGCAGAATGGCAGCAACAGCCACGAGAATGGTGCAATGGGACATGAATTTTGCAACGGTGCAAATGGAGCATGAATACCTCACTAATAAGAGAGGTGTCTCTCTTTTTTTTTTTTTTTATTGTATAGTCCACTTCTGGGACTTGTCGAGAACCGTTAGCGTAGCAGGGTAAGCGGGATCGGGAAGTCACTGCTTGGCCCAGCATAGGGAACCTGTGTCTCTGGGGAGACATGACCTGCATTGGCCACTGTGTTGTACATGACCTGCATTGGCCACTGTTGGAAACGGAACCCTGTGCACCGCAATGCTATAGGTTTGGCAATCCAGTCATACCCTGCCTTCAGGGTGTGTGCCTCACTTCCTGCATGCTTGCGCATCGCCGCTGGCATCTGTACTGAGGGCAGAACCGCTCGCACATCAAGGTTGAGGCAGCGGTGTGTTCAGAAACCAGGTGGCGGTCTCACTGATGTCGGTCACCGGCGTGGTATGCGTTAAGCGAAGGTGGTGGCCTGCATCTGTAGCTGGTGCAGTAGCTGGTGCATTCTTTCTCGTGCCCGGCTGGGGTTCCTATCGGCCTATGCGGAAGGTGCTGCTGTTAGCAACGGGTCTAGAGTGTGAGTTCTGTTTCTCCAAGGAAGCGTGGCTGACATAATCCAGTTAATAAATTCAAAATAAAGAGATATCTTTGTACCTTTTGTGCATTTTTTTTCAGTTGCAATTGCTCCAGCCACTTTCGTCTGGTTTCTTTGTGTCTTCTGCTAACTCTCCATTGTCTGCTGTCCATTTGTCCTTTCTTCCCTCTTCTAGTTTTTTTCCCATCAGCCCCTGCGGGCTTAACTGAGCCGCGAAAGGGAAACTCTCCCTTCGCGCTCTGAAAGCCGGTGTGGAGAGGGAGCTGATGCAGGGAGGGCAGGCTCTGCCGGGCGGAGGGGGGGGGCCCCCGCGGGACACTCGATTCTGCTGCTGATGTGGTGGCAGCGGCAGCAGACAGTTTTTTTTAAATTTTAAAATTTACTTTTAAAGAAGAATGGTCTTTGCGCAGGGTCCCCTGAAACGTGGGGCCCTATGCAAAAAACATTCTCGCTCAATGGATGGGCCAGCCCTGGGGACGAGCATCCAGCGGGGTCCTAGTCCAGTCCAGACAATACTTGGCAAGGAGAGAACAAGAGCAAACAAGGCAAGAGAGAAAAACAAAATTTCCCAGACAGATTCCTTTCTTTATTCACTGCTATAGCAGGGGATGGCTCATAGTAAGCTATCAAGGAGTCCAGCCCTTATACAGGATTCAAACTGGATTTTTATACAGTCTTAGCACAGCAGTTTGTCACGTGGGTTAGAGCAGGATAGCTTTTTGGAAGAATTCTCTGGGCCCCTTGACTTCTTCTTTCTACAGAATTATCTAGGTGGCATATCTGAAGTGTACCTAACTGCTAAGAGTCCCTGATTGGTCAGTGGAGAGGTGGCTACCTTATCTCTCCCTGCAGTCTAGGGCGTTGAAGGGATAATTGGAATAAAGGGATAATCGGCTCAGATCTGCTTTATATGTTTGCCTTATGATTGCATATATGTCTGCCTTATAACTGCACTCTTGCCTGTTTGAAACATACACAGCAACATATTGTTGGCACAAAACATGTAGGCAACAGGAAAAGAGTACATGTGGCTTACTACTGTTATAAGGCCTAAAAAAGTTATACTTTGGACAGAAGTGTCCAAGGATATAAGCCTAGGTTCAAACAGGTCAAGCCAGGAATTCAACTAATGCTCTTGCCCTGAAGGTTTCAATTGGTGCCAGCAGATGGAAAAACAAAGGAGGAGGCAGAGGGTTATGATTGATTGCATAGATAGGCAAGCCTTGACGAGCAGATCCAGCTGCATAAACATGGGAGGCCCTGGAAAGAGCTTTGCAGGAAGCCTGCAAATGACCTAAGAATTTATGGAAAAAAATACTGGAATTTGCCACAGAAAGGTATATATATAAGAGGGCAACCATAGAGAATTTTAGGCAATGTTTTCTCCCCTTGCAGAGAGAATGCTGCCTGCCATTTCTCAGACAGACACTTGCTATCTGCATCTATAACCATTTGTTTGCTGTGCCAAATAAAAAGTTTCTTTGTAGCTGAGCAACTGTTGTCTGAGCTGTTTATTGGTAATTGGTAATATTTGGGGAGACTTTGTAGGTGGACCTGGCCTACAATTGGTGCCCGAACAGGGACCCCTAAATTGAGGTAAGACACTCCTAAATTTTTCCTAAATTGCCCAAGGATTCCTCTGACTGCATTTTTGTCAGAGAGGATACCTCCTGTTTCATAGGAGAAACAGGGGATTAGAATACCATCCCATTAGGGGATGAGAGGATACCTCCTGCTGGATCAGGAGATGTGGATACCATCCCACTGAGGACGAGAGAAAAAAAAAAAAGGAAAGGAAAAAATCCTGAGAAGGACGAGAGAAAAGATACCGAGAGGCGCCCTAAGAGACAACGAAAGAAAAAAGGATACCGTTCCAGTACGAACGAGATATTTGGATACCCTAGGAAGACACTTCAGTGGTGAGTATATTGTGGTTCTTGTCTACAAACAAGGACAGAAGATTTGCCTGGTTCGATTGGTGGGTGAGTACCAAATTTACACATATGCATATGTATTTTATGTGCTTAATGTTCTGTTATGTAGAAAACTGTTAGAGTGTCTTTGTATTTAGTTGTAACATTAGGGAAAGATTAGGGAAAGGAAGTTTGCCCTGACATTAGGTCTTTATATCTCCAGGATTGATTGGTGTATGCGTGTGGGTTTGGACGAAGCGTAAGGATTGTGCTTGTCTGTGTGAGTCCTGGATAAGTAACTTCTCACCTTTGTAAATAAAGCGATTTGAATTTTCCATCTGTAAAAGCGAAGTTACCAGCCCCTCTGTAAATAAAGAGGTTCGATTTTCTATCTGTAAAAGGCGAATTTTATTAACAAATTGCCCCTTCTCCCAAACAGTGAAAATACCAGGTCTACTAACTGCAGGGAAAGGGAAAGTTCAGAAAATGTTAAAAAAAAAAAAATTTGTTCCACTCATTTGGTCCCTGGAGCTGAACTGATTAGAATTCTTTGCTAAAGTTGAACAAAGAACAGAGGTGTTGTGAACCAGAGTGTGATACTCCCGTGGGGAATTCCTGGGGAGTGTATCTGTTTGCTTTTATTTTAATTTTATTCCACAATATCTATGTGCCTGTAAGACGCCCCCAGTCTCTGGAGAGGGTAAAACCATTGACCCAGAGTCCCTGGAATGCAAGTGACAGGCGGTGTTTGTTTATTTGTCTCTCTATTCTTCCAAGCCTTTCCTGTCTTCTTTAGAACATTGAAAACAACGAAAAATCTCCCAGGGTCTGCTGTAGCAATTGATGTGCTGAGACAGCTGGTTCTTTTCTTCTTGTCTGTATAAGTTTGTATTATAACATGGAATGGATTTTCTGAGTTAATGGATTGGGATCGGAATGTATTGTACACTGAAGTGAGAATCTTAGAAGCAGACCACACAGATAACTGACAGTGTTTTATTCTGAACTGCCAGCTATTGTGTGCAGTGATCTGACTGGTAGAAAAACAAGAAAAATAGTTTATAGTTACAAGTACAGCCTGAAAGTTGCAAATTGTTTCTTTTTCCCCTGTGAATATTTGTGTGCAGTAAATAAGTCTAATCCACATGTGTAAGTTTTATTTTTTAGGTTTGGGATCTGAGTGTATCCTGGTTAAGAAAAATGTGTCTGCTGTTTTCTGTGTGTCAAGAGATTAAAATAGCTATGCCTGGGTCTGTTAGAGTGTTTGTGCTGATAAAAGTGTTGACAAAGGGCAGTTGTACACAATGACAAACAAATTCCTATGAATGTGTTACTTTTTGAGAAGCTTATTTTGAAATTCTATGTAATGAATCATATATATTTTGATCCTTCTTGTTTTATGTCCTGAGTCAGTCCTTTGTGAGCTGAAATGTCTCTGTTCTACAGTAAAATACTGTTTTTCTTTTTCATCGCTGGCTGCTCATGAAACAATTCTGTTTTTCTTTGACCTTCAAAGTAGAGGTTAAGAGCCCTGACAGGACAATGGAGTATCCTGAGCTAGTAGTTACCAGATTGCAACTTGAAAAATGATTTAAATCCTGAGTGAATGAGAAGTTAATTGTACTTGAATTTCATCTCTAATATATATGTATATATATTTGGTTTTGTCTGCATATGCTGTCAGGCAAAATTAAAGATATAAAAAGGGATTTTACTTACTGTGGCAAGCATGCTTATTGTTCATAAATTACAGAAACCCAAAAGAACTGTAACTAAGGGGTATGTTTACTAAACTGCGCACTTGTGCGGGGCGCACTTGAGCGTGCTAAAATGATGCACTTAAGTGCTCTTAAGCGCCCCGCAGGTGTGTGCATCACATTAACAGGCCCCGCACATGTGCAATGAAAACGCGCACGTGTGCGGTGCGCTCATGTGCGATAGAGGCGGGGAAAGGCTTACGGAGGGCGGAGGAAGGCCCCCGAGGGGCGGAGGGATGGGGTCAATGGGTGGAGAGTGGGAGGGGAGAGGCTCCCCGCACAGGAGCGGGGCCGAATTTTCAAGTAAAAACTACCGCGAGTGAAACACTCACGGTAGAATGCATTTAAAGGGAAGAGAAACCATTTCCGTCAGTAATGTAAAGCCAAACCGGGGAAACCTAAAAAACGTGAGCAGTGTGATACATGTGCACAGAACAAAATTGCAACTAACAACTGAAAATGACCACAACAAAATATGTAAAAATTATAAGCCAGCTGGCCAACATTGATATCAATGGCCAACAATAAAAAACACTCCCAGGAAAGCTAAAAAAAAAAGGAATGATTTATGGAAGTGTCTACGGAGCGTAGACCCTTCCAAAAATCATTTCTCTTTTTTGGAGCCTACCTGGGAGTGTTTTTAATGTTGCCCATTGATATCACTGTTGCCCAGCTTGGTTATGTGTTTTTTCCCCTTTTTCCGAGGTCATATTTGAGGTTTATTTGCACGTTTGTCGCCATACAAGGTAAATGAGCCCACAGTAAAATTGTGCAGAGCAGGGTGTCTGCCTCGTGTGGACAGTTGTCCTATCTCCAGGGACTACACTGTCTCTGTGGTCACAGTGTGGTGCAGCAGACACAGCCAGTGCCTGTAGGACCAGAGGGTCACAGGTTCAAATCCCAGCTGGGGCTCCTGCCAACCCAGTCCACATAGTTTTTCACACGAAGAAACAGTGATAGTACAGACACTCCTTTATAGCAGACAACATAAGCATGTTTCCAACACCTATATTTTACCTTACACAGCACACACACCATAACAATGGGCATTACGTACAGGCAAGTCCCCCCAATTCAGTCCTGGAGTGCCACAACGCAATCAGGTTATATGGGATTTTCCAGATAAGGACATGTCTTCATGTTGGCCGAGGGGTACAGGTGGTGGAGGGGGAGCAGACAGTGCCGTAGGCGTGTGCAGGCTGGCACCGTCCACCACAACAGACAGGCTCTGTCGGATGTACAGTCATGGACTCCCAAGGGAATGTAGCATATATGTGGCAAAACAGTGGTGCAGTGTACACAGACAGTGTGTGCAAGAACAGAAGGTCACAGGTTCAAATCCTGTCTGTGGCTCCTACCAAACTAATCCCCAGAATTGTACCCCTCTAAAACTTGGCATTAAAGACTGAACCTTTGCTGCTGAGATTCTAAGATTGTTTGAAATATTCATATTTTTCCTTCAACACTACACACCAAATAAACATGTGCATCATCTACAGCAGATTCTCCCAAATGCAGTCCTGGAGGGTCACTCATCATGCACTTTTTATGAAGTCTCCAATATAAGGCCATGTGAGCATGGTGACGGCAGGGGAACTGGTGGCAGCTGTCCACAGCACACCATGGCCTAGCCCTTTTTAAGTGGGTGCTGTGCACTGCAACAGACAGGGTCAGTCTGACAAACAGCCATGGATTCCCCTGGGAATGCACTGCCACTGTGATAAGACGGTGGTGCAAAGCACACAGGCAGTGCCTTCAGGAGCAGAAGGTCACAGGTTCAAATCCTGTGTGTCAGCCCTGCCAACCCAGTCCCCACAATTGTCACACCACACAAATGTTTTAAAACTAACAGAACCTGTAGTGCAGATAATGCAAACATGGGTAATACGTCTATATTTTCTTGGAAAGTGTACATATATGAGAAACATGTGCATCACATAGAGCAGATTCCCCCAAATGCAGTCCTGGAGGGCCACAAATCATTCACATCTTATGATGTCTCAAATAAAGATGTGTTTGTCCATTTCCATATGCTGGTCCATGATATGCAGATCTATCTCATGCATATTCATTAGGCACAGTTGGAAAACATGATCAGTGTTTGGCCCAACAGGACTGGAGTTGGGGACCTCTGCCCTAGAGTACCGGCCAACAGGAGCAGAAATGACCAGACCCACAGGCTCCATTACCCAAAGACTATTGGACGGTCATGATATTGGGCCTTGCGTACATCTCACAAAACTAGTAAGTGCACACCTTAGCACTGTCACCATAAACCTTCGAAATACACTACACATATATCAACATGTAGATGTGATCAGTGGCAGATATCAATTCTTACGTTAAGCACAATATGGTTATTGAGCGGTATCATACCAATATGTCTGATGTTTGTGGAGTGTGTCTCAGGTCTGGTGTCTGACAATGTTCCCCACCCTGGGGTGTGACACCAACAGTATTGCATACCATAGCCATGCCTGCACTGTGTCCAGGACTGCTGAGTTGGCCTAGACTGCAAAAGCTAGCTATAGTAGCACAGTGATGGCATAGGTGTGGGATTGTGTGGCTGTACATCCAGTGTGTGATGTCTGAAACACCTTACTCAGCGCACAATGTTTGCACTGTGTCCAGTGTTAGCTTGCCAATGTGCATAATGAGGAGCAAGGTATTGTGGGTATACCTCCAACAGGCTGGCCTGGCCAGGATGCATGAGGACAGATCCTAAGGCAATGTATTGGACATTGTAGTGTGCGGCCATTAGCAGCACGGACAGGGTAGCCCCTGCATGTCCTCTTGGAAGGTCACTCTCACCCTGACTGAGCAGTCACCATGGCATGGCTAGGTCTGCCATAGTGGCAACAACATCTCTTTCAAGTGATATCTATGGGTTGCCTTTTGGGGCCCAATCACTAACTTAACTGCTTGGTGAGTGTGCAGACATCCCAGTTTTGGGTGCACACATTTTCTCCAGTAATATGCACTATGGACTAGCTAGCAGACTGCTTGCACCTAGTATGTGTAAGGCTGGCACATCTTGAAGGGTGCAGCGGCTGCAGCTTTTCTGTGTTTGCTGCTGGAGAATGTCTGATAGCGGTGGTGGGCCGCTGAGCATTTCCAGGCCTGCCATCTGTCTGCTATCACCGTATGGATGTGCACAGAAATGCATGGACTGCCTTGTATGTTGTCTCTCCATCAGCTGGACCCAGGTTGACAGTTCCCTCCAGCAGCACCATTGCAGTGATGTGGCATGTGGATGTGTTGGTGGGTGATCATGAGTTCTAGTGGTCAGTTTGGGTGTTGCCACAGAATCCGTCTATGGGTTCAAACAGCCACCACCACCAAATCACATAACTAATGTGGTCTTGGCCACCACACAGGATATGTCCAATGTGTTTGCTTAAAATTGCACAAGGACTAAACTTCACAGAGAAATAAGAGATGGACACAAGTGTATTTGGCAGTGCATCTACAAGACCTACCCATCAGACACTGTCACTGATGTGGACTCACAACATAGCCTATCTCAGCTAAACCAGGTGCTGTGGACATGGTGCTGGGTGTCCCCTCTCACTCTCAGGGTGAGCCCAGGACCCGCACAATGTGACGCTCAGTATCAACTCTGTGTCATTAATCTACACGCTCAGTAATCATTACCAGGCTGAGGTGGTTTTGGGGCTGCATAACCCATCTTGCTGTTATGTGTAGACTGCTGATTTACATGTGCAGTGCATCATGGGTATGTGTGGTTTAACCCTATCTTCGTAAAGAAAGCAAACAGGTCATGTGTTGGCCCTCAGTCCTACTGTAGGCAGCCAGGGGTGTGTTAGTAGCTATGGCAGTGGTTCAGAACCAGTCACCCTTGAAACCCTAGGCAAGTCGGGTGTTTAGGATGGCCCTAATGAAGATGCATGAGATATATATGCATTAGAGATATCCTGCCAACGTGAGTGTTGAGTGGCCCTCCAGGGCTGTATGTCAACACCCCTGCCCTACACCTCTGTCATCAATGATTGTAAGTGGGCAAGGTGCAGATGTCCAAGACATCAAAAAGGTTAGATAGAATGTGTCACATGCCTCTTTGCCTCTCACCACCACCACCACCAACATATTTTAGATTATACAACTTCATGGTGGTGGTGAGAATTGAGGAAGTATGTGACACATTCTATCTACGCTTTTCATGTCTATGACATCTGCACTTTGCACACTCACACTCCTAAATGAAAGAGGTGTAAGGCAGGGGTCTCCAAATCCAGACCTAGAGGGCCACAAACCAGTCAGGTTGGCAGGATAGCTCTGATGCATATAGATCTCATGCATATTCATGAGGGCTATCCTGATCACCCGACTGGCGTAGGGCTTCAAGGAGGACTGATTCACAGCCACTGAGCTATGGAGATGTTGGCCACCTGTGACCTCACAGCATGTAGACCCATAAGTCATGGGTCTGATCCTACAGTGGGGTAATCTGATATGGCTTTCTGAGGCTTGTTCCCTTTGCAACGTCATTTGGTGCTGCCACCAACAACACCCTCAGTGCTGTAGCCTGAAGCTTACTAAAAAGCCCCCTATAAGGTGGCTGAAATTGAACCTTAGAAGGTGCTGTGGCGGACACTGCACCTCATATTGTCCTCTCTGGAGTGCCTCATAGGGTACCTGATGTGCCACCCTAGGTTATTGCATTGTCCCAGTGTGTTTGCTCTCAGAAAAAAAACAATTACCAAAGGCCCCACAAACCACTGCTGATATTAGGGTGTAATGTCCCAGCAAGTCATATTGATTAGGCTGCCTGTGTGAAGGAAAACACGAGTTCTGTACCATAAGGAGGTATGGCAATTAATGTGGCACACCTCAGCCACTATGTCTGTATGTCAGCACACCTACTTAAGATCAACGTGCATGTCTGTCGCATGCCAACCTCCATCAGCTCATTATGTGTGCTACGCAAACTAATGTGGATGTAGACTGTCCAGATCCAAAGGCCCCCCCCCCCTTATGCCATCCGGCACATCATTGCTGGGCTCACATTGAGATGAACTACTGAACATGATCTATTGGGACACATATCCCCATATCACCAGGGTGACTGGTAGGCCACTCTGATGTGCTCTGTGGACCCCTGTGGATAGGGAGGTTTTGTTTTCTACCTTAAGCACACAACCATATCACCAGGGTGACTGATAGCCCACTGTGATGGGCTCTCATGACCCCTGGGGATAGGGAGGCTGTATTAAACGGTGTAACCACACACAAACATATCACCAGGGTGACTGATAGCCCACATTGATGGGCTCTCAGGACCCCTTGTTGTGTTAGCAGTTGTATTGGCAATCAGTGCAATGTGAAAGCCATAGCACATCGCATCATATAAAAGCCTAAGAACCATTGTGGGAGTGTTGATAAGTTCAAGTCCCAAATGTGTATACACGATAAGATCATAAAATATTTTATGTGTTTTAAATAAGTGACACACAGCAGAGTATATGCAATTTGTGGTGCGCAGGTGCGCAATTCGTTGCGCCAAACAGTGTATTTGGGGGGCGCATTTGGACGTCATATGTCACTAAACTGCGCCAGTTGCGTGGCGCAGTTGCACGTGAAATGTCGCAAAAATGCGGCAGCTGCGGAGCGCACTTGCACGTATTACGTTGCTAAACTGCGCCAGTTTCGGGGCACAGATGGACGGCATACGTCGCTAAACTGCACCATTTGCGGGGCGCAGTTGCACGTAAAACGTTGCTAATCTGTGCCAGTTGCTGTGCGCATGCGCGTGATTGACGCTGCGTGCAATCAGGTGATAATATCTAAAAATGGCGACCAGAACAAGGAAGCCCGCGTTCACACCTCGGGAGCTCCGCAACCTGGCCCGGCTCATCGCCAACAGGCAGGATAAGCTCTTCCCCGGGGCCACCAGGTACAGGGACAGCTCAAAAGTCTGCAGAGCCTGGGAACGTCTACAAAGACGTTTTAATCGCAATGCTGAATACCCAAGGGAGGTAAGTGTATGGGGCCAGGTCATTACAATCATATATATAGCCTGTGTTCACTGCAGATGTCCATGCTGTTGGGTTCAGGTAGTGTGAGTCAGTAATGTGCAGCAGGTGACCAGACATTCCATAATGTGTTTGTATCATATGTGACTGGTTTGCCCTGTACCCAGGTGTTGATGGACATGGTCACAGAGGTCATGATGCTATCCTTGTGACATGGCAGCTGCTGCTGTGGCCGTGCCACAACATACTGTAATAAAGTAAGCCCATAGATCAGCTTAAGTAAATCAAAACCACATCATATGGATATGGTGGGATCTGTACCTGCATCAAAACACCTTGGGTCCAGCACAAGGATATGTGAAACGTAGCATTAATGGTATGTCAGTCACCCAGGTGATATGGGCTTTGTTGCCAATGTTGTTCAATATGCCCCCCTATCCACAGGGGTCCTGAGAGCTCATCACAGTGGGCTATCATTCACCCTGGAGATATGGTTGTGTGTGCCCAGACAATTTAATACATCCATCCTATCCCCAGGAGACTCGAGAGCCCATCACAGTGGGTTTCCTGTCATCCTGGTGATATTGGTCTGTGTGCTGTCAAAGTTCAAAACATTCTCCCTATCCCCAGGGGTCCTGAGAGCTCATCACAGTGGGCTATCAGTCACCCTGGAGATATGGTTGTGTGTGCCCAGACAATTTAATACATCCAGCCTATCCCCAGGAGACTAGAGAGCCCATCACAGTGGGTTACCTGTCATCCTGGTGATATTGGTCTGTGTGCTGTCAAAGTTCAAAACATTATCCCTATCCCCAGGGGTCCTGAGAGCTCATCACAGTGGGCCATCCATCACCCTGGAGATATGGTTGTGTGTGCTGAAACAGTTCAACACATTCACCCTATCCACAGGAGTCCAGAGAGGCTATCACAGTGGGCTATCCTTCACCCTGGCGATATGGTTGTGTGTGCTGAAACTGTTCAATACATCCACCCTATCCCCAGGAGTCCAGAGAGGCCATCAAAGTGGGCTATCCTTCACACTGGAGATATGGTTGTGTGCGGTGAAGCTGTTCAATACAACCACCCAATCCCCAGGAGTCCAGAGAGGTCATCAAAGTGGGCTATCCTTCACCCTGGAGATATGGTTGTGTGTGCTGAAACTGTTCAATACATCCACCCTATCCCCAGGAGTCCAGAGAGGCCATCAAAGTGGGTTATCCTTCACCCTGTAGATATGGTTGTGTGTGCTGAAACTGTTCAATACATCCACCCTATCCCCAGGAGTCCAGAGAGGCCATCACAGTGGGCTATCCTTCACCCTGTAGATATGGTTGTGTGTGCTGAAACAGTTCAACACATCCACCCTATCCCCAGGAGTCCAGAGAGGCCATCAAAGTGGGCTATCCTTCACCCTGGAGATATGGCTGTGTGTGCTGAAACAGTTCAAAACATCCACCCTATCCCCAGGAGTCCAGAGAGGCCATCAAAGTGGGCTATCCTTCTCCCTGGAGATATGGTTGTGTGTGCTGAAACTGTTCAGAACATTCTCCCTATCCCCAGGGGTCCAGAGAGCCCATCACAGTGGGCTATCCTTCACCCTGGAGATATGGTTGTGTGTGCTGAAACAGTTCAACACATTCTCCCTATCCCCAGGAGTCCAGAGAGGCCATCACAGTGGGCTATCCTTCACCCTGGAGATATGGTTGTGTGTGCTGAAACAGTTCAACACATTCTCCCTATCCCCAGGGGTCCAGAGAGCCCATCAAAGTGGGCTATCCTTCACCCTGGAGATATGGTTGTGTGTGCTTAGACAAGTTAATACATCCACCCTATCCCCAGGAATCCAGAGAGGCCATCAAAGTGGGCTATCCTTCACCCTGGAGATATGGTTGTGTGTGCTGAAACAGTTCAACACATCCACCCTATCCCCAGGAGTCCAGAGAGGCCATCAAAGTGGGCTATCCTTCACCCTGGAGATATGGTTGTGTGTGCTGAAACAGTTCAAAACATCCACCCTATCCCCAGGAGTCCAGAGAGGCCATCACAGTGGGCTATCCTTCTCCCTGGAGATATGGTTGTGTGTGCTGAAACTGTTCAGAACATTCTCCCTATCCCCAGGGGTCCAGAGAACCCATCACAGTGGGCTATCCTTCACCCTGGAGATATGGTTGTGTGTGCTGAAACACGTCAACTCATTCTCCCTATCCCCAGGAGTCAGAGAGGCCATCACAGTGGGCTATCCTTCACCCTGGAGATATGGTTGTGTGTGCTGAAACAGTTCAACACATTCTCCCTATCCCCAGGAGTCCAGAGAGCCCATCAAAGTGGGCTATCCTTCACCCTGGAGATATGGTTGTGTGTGCTTAGACAAGTTAATACATCCATCCTATCCCCAGGAGTCCAGAGAGGCCATCAAAGTGGGCTATCCTTCACCCTGGAGATATGGTTGTGTGTGCTGAAACTGTTCAGAACATTCTCCCTATCCCCAGGAGTCCAGAGAGCCCATCACAGTGGGCTGTCCTTCACCCTGGAGATATGGTTGTGTGTGCTGAAACAGTTCAACACATTCTCCCTATCCCCAGGAGTCCAGAGAGGCCATCACAGTGGGCTATCCTTCACCCTGGAGATATGGCTGTGTGTGCTGAAACAGTTCAACACATTCTCCCTATCCCCAGGAGTCCAGAGAGCCCATCAAAGTGGGCTATCCTTCACCCTTGAGATATGGTTGTGTGTGCTGAAACTGTTCAATACATCCACCCTATCCCCAGGAGTCCAGAGAGCCCATTACAGTGGGCTATCCTTCACCCTGGAGATATGGTTGTGTGTGCTGAAACAGTTCAACGCATACTCCCTATCCCAGGAGTCCAGAGAGCCCATCAAAGTGGGCTATCCTTCACCCTGGAGATATGGTTGTGTGTGCTTAGACAATTCCAATACATCCACCCTATCCCCAGGAGTCCAGAGAGGCCCATCAAAGTGGGCTATCCTTCACCTGGAGATATGGGTTGTGTGTGCTGAAACTGTTCAGAACATTCTCCCTATCCCCAGGAGTCCAGAGAGCCCATCACAGTGGGCTATCCTTCACCCTGGAGATATGGTTGTGTGTGCTGAAACAGTTCAACACATTCTCCCTATCCCCAGGAGTCCAGGGAGCCCATCACAGTGGGCTATCCTACACCCTGGAGATATGGTTGTGTGCTGTAATAGTTCAAAACATTCTCCCTATCCACAGGAGTCCAGAGAGCCCATCATAGTGGCCTATCCTTCACCCTGGAGATATGGTTGTGTGTGCTGAACCAGTTCCAAACATTTACCCTATCCCCAGGAGTCCAGAGAGCCCATCACAGTGGGCTATCCATCACCCTGGAGATATGGTTGTGTGTGCTGAAACTGTTCCAAACATTTATCCTATCCCCAGGAGACCAGAGAGCCCATCACAGTGGGCTATCCTTCACCCTGGAGATATGGTTGTGTGTGCTGCAACAGTTCCAAACATTTACCCTATCCCCAGGAGTCCAGAGAGCCCATCACAGTGGGCTATCCTTCACCCTGGAGATATGGTTGTGTGTGCTGAAGCAGTTCCAAACATTGACCCTATCCTCAGGAGTCCAGAGAGCCCATCACAGTGGGCTATCCTTCACCCTGGAGATATGGTTGTGTGTGCTGAAGCAGTTCCAAACATTGACCCTATCCCCAGGAGTCCAGAGAGCCCATCACAGTGGGCTATCCTTCACCCTGGAGATATGGTTGTGTGTGCTGCAACTATTCATCACATTCTCCCTATCCCCAGGAGTCCAGAGAGCCCATCACAGTGGGCTATCCTTCACCCTGGAGATATGGTTGTGTGTGCTGAAACAGTTCAAAACATCCACCCTATCCCCAGGAGTCCAGAGAGGCCATCACAGTGGGCTATCCTTCACCCTGGAGATATGGTTGTGTGTGCTGAAACAGTTCAACACATTCTCCCTATCCCCAGGAGTCCAGAGAGCCCATCACAGTGGGCTATCCTTCACCCTGGAGATATGGTTGTGTGTGCTGAAACAGTTCCAAACATTCTCCCTATCCCCAGGAGTCCAGAGAGCCCATCACAGTGGGCTATCCTTCACCCTGGAGATATGGTTGTGTGTGCTGAAACAGTTCATAACATTCTCCCTATCCCCAGGAGTCCAGAGAGCCCATCAAAGTGGGCTATCCTTCACCCTGGAGATATGGTTGTGTGTGCTGAAACAGTTCAAAACATCCACCCTATCCCCAGGAGTCCAGAGAGCCCATCACAGTGGGCTATCCTTCACCCTGGAGATATGGTTGTGTGTGCAGATAGAGTTCCATAGATCCTCCCTATCCCCAGGAGTCCAGAGAGCCCATCACAGTGGGCTATCCTTCACCCTGGAGATATGGTTGTGTGTGCTGAAACAGTTCCAAACATTTACCCTATCCCCAGGAGTCCAGAGAGCCCATCAAAGTGGGCTATCCTTCACCCTGGAGATTTGGTTGTGTGTGCTGAAACAGTTCAACACATCCTCCCTATCCCCAGGAGTCCAGAGAGCCCATCAAAGTGGGCTATCCTTCACCCTGGAGATATGGTTGTGTGTGCAGAAACTGTTCCAAATATCAACCCTATCCCCAGGAGTTAAGTGAGCCCATCACAGTGGGCTATCCTTCACCCTGGAGATATGGTTGTGTGTGCTTAGAGACGTTAATACATCCACCCTATCCCCAGGAGTCCAGAGAGGCCATCAAAGTGGGCTATCCCTCACCCTGGAGATATGGTTGTGTGTGCTGAAAGTGTTGAATACATCCACACTATCCCCAGGAGTCCAGAGAGCCCATCAAAGTGGGCTATTCTTCACCCTGGAGATATAGATGTGTGTGCATATAGAGTTCAATATATCCTCTCTATCCCCAGGAGTTAAGTGAGCCCATCACAGTGGCCTATCCTTCACCCTGGAGATATGGTTGTGTGTGCTGAACCAGTTCCAAACATTTACCCTATCCCCAGGAGTCCAGAGAGCCCATCACAGTGGGCTATCCATCACCCTGGAGATATGGTTGTGTGTGCTGAAACTGTTCCAAACATTCTCCCTATCCCCAGGAGTCCAGAGAGCCCATCACAGTGGGCTATCCTTCACCCTGGAGATATGGTTGTGTGTGCTTAGACAAGTTAATCCATCCACCCTATCCCAGGAGTCCAGAGAGCCCATCAAAGAGGGCTATCCTTCACCCTGGAGATATGGTTGTGTGTGCTGAAACAGTTCAAAACATCCACCCTATCCCCAGGAGTTAAGTGAGCCCATCACAGTGGGCTGTCACTCACCCTGGAGATATGGTTGTGTGTGCTGCAACTGCTCATCACATTCTCCCTATCCCCAGGAGTCCAGAGAGCCCATCACAGTGGGCTATCCTTCACCCTGGAGATATGGTTGTGTGTGCTGCAACTGCTCATCACATTCTCCCTATCCCCAGGAGTCCAGAGAGCCCATCACAGTGGGCTATCCTTCACCCTGGAGATATGGTTGTGTGTGCTGCAACAGTTCCAAACATTTACCCTATCCCCAGGAGTCCAGAGAGCCCATCACAGTGAGCTATCCTTCACCCTGGAGATATTGTTGTGTGTGCGGAAATAGTTCACAACATACTCCCTATCCCCAGGAGTCCAGAGAGCCCATCACAGTGGGCTATCATTCACCCTGGAGATATGGTTGTGTGTGCTGAAACAGTACAACACATTCTCCCTATCCCCAGGAGTCCAGAGAGCCCATCACAGTGGGCTATCCTTCACCCTGGAGATATGGTTGTGTGTGCTTAGACATGATAATACATCCACCCTATCCCCAGGAGTTAAGTGAGCCCATCACAGTGGGCTATCCTTCACCCTGGAGATATGGTTGTGTGTGCATAAAGAGTTTAATACATCCACCCTATCCCCAGGAGTCCAGAGAGGCCATCACAGTGGGCTATACTTCACCCTGGAGATATGGTTGTGTGTGCTGAAACAGTTATAAACATCCACCCTATCCCCAGGAGTCCAGAGAGGCCATCACAGTGGGCTATCCTTCACCCTGGAGATATGGTTGTGTGTGCTGAAACTGTTCAATACATCCACCCTATCCCCAGGAGTCCAGAGAGGCCATCACAGTGGGCTATCCTTCACCCTGGAGATATGGTTGTGTGTGCTGAAACAGTTCAACACATTCTCCCTATCCCCAGGAGTCCAGAGAGCCCATCACAGTGGGCTATCCTTCACCCTGGAGATATGGTTGTGTGTGCTGAAACAGTTCAACACATTCTCCCTATCCCCAGGAGTCCAGAGAGCCCATCAAAGTGGGCTATCCTTCACCCTGGAGATATGGTTGTGTGTGCTTAAACATGCTCATACATTCTCCCTATCCCCAGGAGTCCAGAGAGCCCCTCAAAGTGGGCTATCCTTCACCCTGGAGATATGGTTGTGTGTGCTGAAACTGTTCAATACATCCAACCTATCCACAGGAGTCCAGAGAGCCCATCACAGGGGGCTATCAATCACCCTGGAGATATGGTAGTGTGTGCATAAAGAGCTGATCACATTCTCCCTATCCCCAGGAGTCCAGAGAGCCCATCACAGTGGGCTATCCTTCACCCTGGAGATATGGTTGTGTGTGCTGCAACTGCTCATCACATTCTCCCTATCCCCAGGAGTCCAGAGAGCCCATCACAGTGGGCTAACCTTCACCCTGGAGATATGGTTGTGTGTGCTGCAACAGTTCCAAACATTTACCCTATCCCCAGGAGTCCAGAGAGCCCATCACAGTGGGCTATCCTTCACCCTGGAGATATGGTTGTGTGTGCTGCAACTGCTCATCACATTCTCCCTATCCCCAGGAGTCCAGAGAGCCCATCACAGTGGGCTATCCTTCACCCTGGAGATATGGTTGTGTGTGCTGCAACTGCTCATCACATTCTCCCTATCCCCAGGAGTCCAGAGAGCCCATCACAGTGGGCTATCCTTCACCCTGGAGATATGGTTGTGTGTGCTGCAACAGATCAAAACATTCACCCTATCCCCAGGAGTCCAGAGAGCCCATCACAGTGGGCTATCCTGCACCCTGGAGATATGGTTGTGTGTGCTGCAACTGCTCATCACATTCTTCCTATCCAAAGGAGTCCAGAGAGCCCATCACAGTGGGCTAACCTTCACCCTGGAGATATGGTTGTGTGTGCTGCAACAGATCAAAACATTTACCCTATCCCCAGGAGTCCAGAGAGCCCATCACAGTGGGCTATCCTTCACCCTGGAGATATGGTTGTGTGTGCTGAAGCAGTTCCAAACATTGACCCTATCCCCAGGAGTCCAGAGAGCCCATCACAGTGGGCTATCCATCACCCTGGAGATATGGTTGTGTGTGCTGCAACAGTTCCAAACATTGATCCTATCCCCAGGAGTCCAGAGAGCCCATCACAGTGGGCTATCCTTCACCCTGGAGATATGGTTGTGTGTGCTGAATCAGTTCCAAACATTGACCCTATCCCCAGGAGTCCAGAGAGCCCATCACAGTGGGCTATCCTTCACCCTGGAGATATGGTTGTGTGTGCTGCAACAGTTCCAAACATTGACCCTATCCCCAGGAGTCCAGAGAGCCCATCACAGTGGGCTATCCTTCACCCTGGAGATATGGTTGTGTGTGCTGCAACAGTTCCAAACATTTACCCTATCCCCAGGAGTCCAGAGAGCCCATCACAGTGGGCTATCCTTCACCCTGGAGATATGGTTGTGTGTGCTGCAACTGCTCATCACATTCTCCCTATCCCCAGGAGTCCAGAGAGCCCATCACAGTGGCCTATCCTTCACCCTGGAGATATGGTTGTGTGTGCTGCAACTGCTCATCACATTCTCCCTATCCCCAGGAGTCCAGAGAGCCCATCACAGTGGGCTATCCTTCACCCTGGAGATATGGTTGTGTGTGCTGAAGCAGTTCCAAACATTGACCCTATCCCCAGGAGTCCAGAGAGCCCATCACAGTGGGCTATCCTTCACCCTGGAGATATGGTTGTATGTGCTGAAGCAATTCAAAACATTGACCCTATCCCCAGGAGTCCAGAGAGCCCATCATAGTGGGCTATCCTTCACCCTGGAGATATGGTTGTGTGTGCTGCAACAGTTCCAAACATTGATCCTATCCCCAGGAGTCCAGAGAGCCCATCACAGTGGGCTATCCTTCACCCTGGAGATATGGTTGTGTGTGTGCTGCAACTGCTCATCACATTCTCCCTATCGCCAGGAGTCCAGAGAGCCCATCACAGTGGCCTATCCTTCACCCTGGAGATATGGTTGTGTGTGCTGCAACTGCTCATCACATTCTCCCTATCCCCTGGAGTCCAGAGAGCCCATCACAGTGGGCTAACTTTCACCCTGGGGATATGGTTGTGTGTGGTGCAACAGTTCCAAACATTCTCCCTATCCCCAGGAGTCCAGAGAGCCCATCACATTGGGCTATCCTTCACCCTGGTGATATGGTTGTGTGTGCTTAAAGAGTTCAATATATCCCCCCTATCCCCAGGAGTTAGGTGAGCCCATCTCAGTGGGCTGTCACTCACCCTGGAGATATGGATGTGTGTGCATATAGAGTTCAATATATCCTCCCTATCCCCAGGAGTTAAGTGAGCCCATCATAGTGGGCTGTCACAGACCCTGGTGATATGGTTGTGTGTGCTTAAAGAGTTCAATATATTCCCCCTATCCCCAGGAGTTAAGTGAGCCCATCACAGTGGGCTGTCACTCACCCTGGAGATATGGATGTGTGTGCATATAGAGTTCAATATATCCTCCCTATCCCCATGAGTTAAGTGAGCCCATCAAAGTGGCCTGTCACTCACCCTGGAGATATGGAGGTGTGTGCCTAACCAGTTCAATACATTCTCCCTATCCCCAGGAGTCCTGTGACCTGCGTAAGGTGTCTTGTCCATTATCCTTTTGCAATGGGGTATGCAGCTGATGATGTGTGCTAGGACACCCAACCCCCATGGGGCCAGAGGCCGCATTGCATTGGTGGGTATGGCATTCACATGTTGTGGTAGGTTATGGCAGGTAGGTTGCACCTCTCCCACAGTCTGTGAGGTCACCTTCTCATCACACATGTCTTTGATGTATCCAGATGATATGCTAGGTGCAGATGTTGATGTGTGTATAGGTACACCATCCCCATGACCTATGACATCTTATTCCAAGGGCCTTTAACAGAGCCATGTTCCCCTCACTTTATGCATAGGTAGGTTACCCATCCTCACAACCGGCTACAAATCCATAACCTTGCAGCAGATGAACAGAACTGATGGTTTAGGAAAGCTACAGTCACCTCTTGTGGTTGGACACCACAGCCACAAACAGACACATGAGCACAGGTGGCAATAGCGTAGAGTGATTGTTTGGTCTCTGTCCATGGTTTTGCAAAACACACCTGCTGTCAGCATACAAGGCCCAGGTCATAGACACATAACAACAAGATATAGCCCATACTGGGTCATTCCCACGTCCTTCACGCACATTACTTTGTGCTGCAACAGTGTCATCAGTAGGTCTTACATAGCTTGCAGGTACCCCATGAGAAACACGTTACACAATGCGTCTCCTGGTTCAAACATTGCTATCCTGGGCCATGCAGAAACACAAATGTCATGGTAGTGGCCCCTGGCAAGGTGAATAGGGCCACCCACACAATGTTCCATGTAGGGACAAAGCAGTGCCATTTGGTAGGATATAATGTTGCCATTGGGTCTGTTGTCCAGGACATGTGTAGCTGATGTCACAACCAATGGCTTGAAACACAAAAACAGGGTTAGTGGGGTTAGCATGTACACCATCATTGTCATTCTCAATGTGGCATGGTCATGCAATGTCATGCAAGGGGGCCCCAGAGTACTGCATTGATGTGTTTAGGCTGGCAGGCACACTGCAGATAGGTGTCACTGCACACATGTCCAGAGACGCAGCTATGTATGCAGGTGTCAATGGGAACAGAAAATGGCACAGCACAATCAGGACCTAGTCCCTACATGTGGGTGTCAGCAGTACCGATAGAGCCTGTGTGCAAACAGTCACCAGTGTCGTCTAGGAAAGCTATCGTAAGCAACGCACAGCACCTGTGTACGGTCAGTTTGCCTTTCCCAAATAGCTCTCCCCACGTAATGGCTTCCCACAGATCCAGCAGGTCATTGTACCTGGGTTTGCAGGAAAACCTCTATGGTACTGATACCCCTGTGCCAGTGTCATTGTGTTTCTCTGTAGTTATACAAATATCCATCAAATGAAAAATTCCCAAAGGTCAATAACTCCTGGGGGAAACAAAACCACACCTTGTAAGACCACCCCCGGTGTGACATTGGGCTCTGATGCCACATCAACCATGGAAAAGCCCCCCTGGGCTGCAGAACATATGTGGATAGTGTGCAGATATTGTCTCTGTCACTGACAACCATGTTTGCTATTGACATAGGTGATGGCTATAGCAAAATATGTCTGAATGTATGGGCAGGGGGATGTTAGCCAAGAGTGGCTTGCAGGACAGATCAGCCAACCTGAGTAACCTCTTCCCCACCAACGTGGCCTTGCACCAAGACGTGTCGTCAAGGCCATACTCCTTCTCCCGTGCAGCTCATGTAACCAAACCCAGATTGTTCCGGCTCAGAAAGGGACATACCCCTCATGAGAGGTGTACTGTCACTGGCATTGCCCTTGAGGTGCACGCTCCAAACATACAAGCCCAGTGGCAGTCCCTAGCCCCCAAAACCACTATGGAACTCCATGATGTAAGACATCCCTCATCCTGGTGCAGTAAACCTGTTCCATGCTGTGGCCACCTGGCGTTGGGCACTACACATACACAAACATCATCAGTGTTGTTAGAACAGAGGACTATGGCCATTGAGCACAAGCTGCCATGTCACCATGTGGCAGCCACAAGCCTCGGTGCAACACAAACCTTGCAAACTGCAACACCAGTTGGTGTAGCAATTGCATGAGTGGCAATGACAAATGCAACATGTGTGCTGCTGATTACTGGTATGTACACACCGATACCATATCACAACAATACTGTGTCCAATTGGTATCACGACATCATGTTACCTGAGCCTCCATACAGTGTTAACATCCAGTCACCTGAGGGGTGTGATGACAGTGACAGCTCAGAGGGTAACAATATACTTCTCAAGGACAAGCGTGCCTCTATGAAGTGGAGAATGCCCCCTATAAAATATATGTTCTGCCAGGATTGTTAAACACATGTCGTTGGGGGCCTGTCGATGTCATCAGTAACACGATGTGAGTACAGGCCACGGGATACATACATTGTCTAGTATTAGCCCAAATCATAGGGGCAAGACAGTCTGCCACTACAGCAGATTCTACGGAACCCACCTTTAGAGAAGGTGGAAGATCGCCCCTACCACCTCTGCACAATCCCACATGTGCTGCTGTCACCTGGTCTGCAGGTAGAATACCTCCCAAATCACTCTGTCATGGTTGAGTGTGCTAGGGGAGACATAAAGGTTACAAACATGATACCACCAAACCCCCTGTTAGGGGAGTGTAAAGCTGTAGTTGTTTGTGATTGATAGGTCGTACATACATTCATGCTGTCAGACATGACAGGTGCCTACATCCTGAACATGGGAATGTACCTGATGGGGTTTCAAAGAAGATGTACTATTGTTGTCTGCACATCTCTCACATCACAAAGGACCAGACTCAAAAGCACCTGTCATGCATGCCCTGCAAATTTCATATGATGTGATCAGGGCAGCTTCCTACTGTGTGTGTCATGCAAAGGTAGAGTCCCTGACATAGCTATTGGGGCAAGGACATCTTGTTGGCTGCAGGTCTGTCACCTGCAGCAATGTGTGCAGGATAAGAGGTCAACATCCCCTGTACTGTTGACAAACGTATCTCTATAAAGCAGCAGGACAATGTGGCTGTAACAAACCCATCACATATTGATGATCCTGCAAAGATGAGAGTGGTAGAAAAGCACGTCACCGTCACAAATTAGATGATAAGACAGTCCTATGTTAGTTAACTCCACTCTGCATTACACGCCTTTAGAAAGGCTCAAAAAGCTACTATGCAAAGAAAGCCAATAGCTTGTTAGCCTCAGCAGACCCAGCAGCCTCAGCCCCTACAGTGCTTAGGCCTCTGTGTTGGAGTACCTGACCTCCATGGCCCTCCAGGGGACGAAACTGTTCCACAATCACACGAGAATTATGACACATCACCCACAGATGTAGGCAAATAACATCAGAACCGTGGACTCTGTCCATCATAGCAGAGGGTAGAGGCGTCATGCACATAGCCGTACGCCCCCAACAATAGTGGGGGCATTAATCTAGCAGACCTCACCTCACATAATTCCTAAGCCAACACATCGTCTAAGTCACAGAGCAATGGAAGAGGTATCTCATCACTGACATGATTTCTGCTTTTCAAACCACAATATCCGCAGAAATATGGTTGAAGGAGGTTACAGACACATCTGACATCTCAGAGAGCTGAAACAGTTTCTGTTCGTGATGACAATCCAAATGACCTAGCGAGGACACAGAATTGCTAACCCACACAAACAGAACTGCCTGTGTTGTGCAGCTCACATCAATGCATAAACACATCCTCTTTGTCCACAGGCACACCGAAGGTCCTGTTAGTTCCCCCATCAAGGAAACCACAATCTCACATATGTTCTCCCCACACCCGTGCCACAGCACCCACAGTAGTCACAAAGTGCATGTCTGTGTTTGCTGGTGTGGTCCGTACTAGGGGTTTCCCTTGGTGTCCCTACGTGGATGTCTGCCACATCCAGCCACAGTCACAAACACATGTCCAGGCACCTCTCGCTTCCACAATGTTTTGAGTCCAATATGTAGGCCTAATCAGCTATCTTGAAGGATGAAGTCAGACTCCTACATGAACCCTGGAGCTGATAGGGTGAAGGCTAGATACCAGACAAACAAAGACATACCTGACTCAGCCTCATTGTTATGGCATTGTGCAACGTGTGGGGACAAACATACAACACATGCATCTCTCACCTCATGAGATGCATGAGTTGCTGGGTCACCTGGCATGTACGGTGCATGTGTGTCTCTACGTGTGTCTCCATATGAGACCAGCACAGTGGGTACACGATCTACTTAGTGAATGCAAGCAGCAGGCTATCTCCCAGATGTCACAGTGAATGGAAACCCCATACCCTGTGCCTGGACTGGTGGTGGAGATCACTCACACTGATGAAGGGCACAGCTTTCCACAAAATCCCTCCTCAGATAGCATCTAAAACAGGTGTGTCCAAAGTGGCCTGTGCTGTACATCTTCTCGACACCTACACCCAAGGCACCTGCATATGTCAGTAGAGGCAGCTCCACAACAAGCTGCTTGAGGTCTGAGCTATCATCCATGATATGTATGTCTGTCATTCACGTCTACAGGCCACTGGAATATGACTTTGCGCCAACAGTGATGTAGCTATGGTATAGGTAACATAACAAAGAGGACAGACCTCTGTGTCACTTTGTAACGATGCACCTCAACTGTGTGTGTTATCAAAACAGCAGCAGATCCATTTGGTCCATGTTGATTTCCCTGGGAAGCACTATTCATAGCCATACAAACTATGTTCTGTTGTGCTGTTGCACACATGTTATGAAAACATGTACCCACTCTGTTGAGTAGTGGCAACTCTGGCCAACTCAGGAGTCATACATCTTGGCACGTCCAGCATATGCAAATCCACAATGGCTCCAGACACCTCTCTCAGCTCAGAGCTACTAAGCACGAGATGCAGCCCCCTCAACTGGGAACACTAATTCCTAGATGGCTGACATGCCATTGCGTTGTCTGCATAGACCCCATTGCAACCCCTGAAGGAGGGAGGCAACATGATCATCAAAGGACCCACACATGCAATAACTGGTGTGATACACTCTGATAACACATATGACCCAGGTGTATCCACTGTATGTGTGGTAAGCTCGAGACGTACTGTTGGAGGAGGAGGGGAATGTATGGCAGAATGATCCCCGTCACAGCACCCCAGAGACTGTCTACTGATGGCTGTAGGTGCTTTGGTCCTCCCGCTAGTCTGAAAGTGCAGTTTGTTGGAAGTGTGTCCAGCCACCTTCCATAAGGCCCTCATGTGCAATTGGGGTGGATGTGACAGTTCAATTGGCCCACCCAACAGGCCTGGAACCCCTTCTGTCATGCGTATGGAAACATGTTTGTGACGTTACCCCATTACTTATGAAAATATGGTCTCGGAATAGAGTGCGTCTGTGTCCAGTGAACCTGCATTGCTGCTCCATCAGAACCCATCACTGCACAACCAATGTCATCCCATCCTGTCATATCCAATAGTCATGAGAGGCCTGCATCCTGCAAGACCTGGACGTTACACCACCTCCAGAGGTATGTGAACCCCATCTGTTGCCAGGGCAGTGGATGCTGACGCACTTGGTGCCCTTACAGATGACATCCATAAGGTGTATGACAGTGGATGTGAAATAACATCCTGCAATCACATCTGCGAGTCATATTAGTGGATAAAATTGTACAGTGCCTTATGCACCCCACACAACATTTCCACATGAGTATGTCATGCTACGGACACATCCACACATTTGGCCTACGGTGGATTCGCTCTCTCATTGGAAACATGAAATGTAGGTACATGTAGTCTGTCAACAGTCGCATGCTGCAAATGCAGAGAGGACACCTCATACCCTGGACTGTGCATGAGCTGTGAGTTCCCATCTGCAGAGTACGCAGCAACTGCCAATGCCTCCTCAACTATTCTGACTTGCTGAGTGTTTGAATGTGGGGAAATAAGTGTCCCAACTATCTCCAACTGACTGGACCACTCAGTGTGTTACCTGTTATCTAACCTAGATAGCAGCATTCACTGTTAGCCCATGTAGACACACACAATATGTGAGTCATGGCAGAGTCATGGTGTCACGTACACACGTTACATATTGACAACATTTGTTGACGCAGCTACCTGGTCTGTCTTACATGGGCACGGTAAGCTCAGATAAGGACACCTGCAGGTGTTCCATGTTTGTTTAGGCTGCTCTGCCATACCTACCCCATACATACTATACCCCTAGCTACCTCTCCCACAGGATGGCCAACCAACATGGGTGGAGGTACAGGCCCTCCACAGCACATGATCACTCTTGTAACCCTTTCCTGGGCTCCTCATCTCATATTTCCCCACGGGTGTGAATTTGGCCTGTTGGTAGCCGTTGATAGCATAGTCAATTGGCTGTGACAGGTGATCTCCTGCCCCAGCAGGATGGGACATAATTACAACACATCCCTCTCCGCCTTGGGTTGTGTCTCTTTCTCCCACTGTCCCAATGTATCCCTCCCCCCTCCTGGTGTGCCAAACATACACAACAAGAGAGACGCATTTTGGACAGGGGGTAGCATCACGCACGCACCATGGGATGGCTGCAGAGGCTGTCATATGTGACGATGACTAACATTGGTGAATAGGCTCAGTTGGTAATGCTGTTGTCCACGTGTGATAACACCTTCCTTGTGCCCATGGTGATCCCCTGTGACAGGCGCTGAACTATGCTATACATGACACACACATCAGTGGAGCTGGAGCGTCAAGACCCTGGCCACACTGTTGTATGTTTATGTTGGCCACCCACCAGAGGTGAGTGGTCACTCATGCTCCCACCCATTCTTTTCACACCCACAGGTCGAGGATCTTAGAAAAAAGGCAGGGAGCTGCGGCCTGCACCATGGGCCCTACCTGGAGTGCCTCCAGCATGCAGAATCATCACATGGTGATGGTGAGTATTGATGAAGTGTCTGCCCACTATCAGAGGTCACAGTGGCCATCAGTGTGCGTGGTACCTGCATAGGTACATGTGTTGTGTCACACACATATACGTGTGCTGATGACGGTCATCTTCCACAAATGGTGATGGCACTGAGGAAGACCCCTGCACCTCTGCCTATGCCCTCCGAAGACCCACCTCCCGCGCTGCCATGGAGGTGGTAGTCCTGGATACCAGCGAGGAGGAGGCGGAGGGGCCAGAGGCCGCACCAGCAGGGGGGCATGGGGGATGCTGGGCTGGAAAGGGTGGGTGGCAGGGTCACAAGGGAGGAGAGGTTGCGGGTGATGTGGGGGGTGGGGAGTTGATGGGGGGTGTAGGGGAGGAGACAGTGGGGAGGAGAGGCCGCAGGGTCTGTGTGAAAGTGACCTGTAAGACAGTGCAGCACAGGGCACTGTGGGCTCCCGCCATCCATGGCAGGTGGCTCCATCATCCAGCGCCCCACACACATTGCACGCAGATGCCACCACACAAACACCAGGAACTATGTGTGTGTGTGGTGGCAGATGCGTTGTACATCTGTGTGAGGCTCTGGATGCACTGGAGCAGCGGGTGCATCGGTTGGTGCACCTGCAGGAATGGATGGCGGGAGCCATGGAGAGGGTGGTTGCTGACGTGGAGCATCTGCCATGTCGGCAGCCACCCCCTGAAGGGCGTCACAGGCATTATTGATGGTGCCTGTGACGTCCACACATGTGCCCTGTGCTGCCCTGTCCTCCATCACGGGGCAGGCAGGGGGAGGGTGTGGTGACAATGCGTGGGGGGGGGATGGCTGAGGGAGGTGATCGGGGGGGGGGGCAGGGGGGTGGAGGGTGTGCTGTGTTGTGGGCGGGTGTTGGGTATTTTCCCCTCCCTAACTTTGTAAATAATCCCTGTTTGTTTTGGTTTGTAAAATAAAATTTTTGTTGATATCAAATGGTCATGTTGTCTCACTTTGCATAAGCCTAGGGATACCAGCATGTGTGTGGAAAGGAATGTGCAGAACCAGGTAGACATGGCTAGCATACATGCATTCTATGGGAACTAACCATGTGTGTACGAGTTGTGGCTCACAGGGAGTTGCTTTATTTGTTCCAAAATGGCTTGTATCCCGTGGGAAAATACATGTTCACAAGGATGGGAATTGGTGAACCTACTTTGTAAGCAAACCATTCAGAGCAAGCAAACACCACGGCATGACAGCCATAGTGACTGCCTGTGCCACATGCATGCTTACGGGTGGGGGGGCAGGCATGTAAACAATGTTCTAGGCATGGCCAATGGTCACACATACACAAGATGTGGGGATGTTTGATTGGGGGCAACATGGTGACTGGTTCAGAACACTGCACATGTACCTTCTGCAGATTGCCCCTGTAGCAACATGTGTGTGTGTCTAAAGGCACGGCTGCAGTCCTGGCAGAGCAACGACACAATGTGGCGCGTCACCCATGTATATGCTACCATCTGTGACGTAATACATGGTAGTGCAATCAAACACACCAGCAAGGGGACTGGGTGACTAATCCTTTAGTCGGGGGAAATGACATGCATTTGCACACTACATTGGGGGCCACACAGACACACATTGGGAATCAGACAATGTATGTAGTGTATGACAGCTGTTTATTGTCACAAACTATCCTAACGATGTGTTAACATTTGTTATAAGACCTTGATGCCTTACTGCTCTACATAAATAGTCTGCATGGTTTACCTGTCGTCAGACACATATGCAACATTTATGATCTATGATCAGAAACTCTTACCTAACATGGAACCCTGAAAAAATAGATAAACTATCTACATAGTTGGTCAACATTGTCAGTGCAACCGGGACAGACACATGTAGCTTTGCATGCACATGAGGATGTACAACCTGACTTATCGACGACGTGGCCGACCAAACGCCCTTGCCACGTTGCAAACGCCCACCCCCCCCCCCCCCCCCCCGCTGTGCTACACCCCTTCTCTGGTGCCATTGGTGGACGGTGGGTGGTGTGGTGGTGGTGGTGGGGGTGCTGGTGTCTGGTGCTGATCGTTCATCACATCCAGCATGCCTTCAAGGGCCTCACAGATCCGACCGTGAGGGGCAAGGCTCATAGCTCACCACAGATCTCCCTCGTGTTCTGCTCCACTGCACTGCAGATCCTATCCAACGCACGCCCATTGCCTGTGGGTGGGACACAGTGTGGTGTATGAGGCAACTCTCCACTGATCCTACATCATACACAAACATGTTACACACATACAACAGGATTGGTAGGTGTGTTAGGGCAGACTGGGGTAGACAAACTGGATTGTGCCTGGGATACATCAGTGTCACAGTAGTTACTTCATAGACACACAAAGGGCATGTTTCAGTTCTGTGATGTGTAAGGCAAACCCAACGATGCACAGTCATGTGCTGACACACCCACATACTGCAGACGTTAGAGAGTGTGTAGGGGAGAGATGGAGCATGCAGCATAGATGACAACCACAGAGGGAGAGCAGCAGTGGGTATTATCAGAGGACGATCTAGGGTGAGCATCCTAGGTGACCGCATAGTTGGGCTGGAGAAACACACTTTGTGATGGTTACAGGGGGATGTGCTACTTTCAGTCTGGAGGGTTGGTGTATTACCACAAGAGGATCACACGTACATACAAAAGTGCCCTGCTGCATCACATTGTATGATACCAGAAAAGGTACACATACACTGTGTGTAACGTAGAGAAGGTGTGGGGTAACAGCTCCTGTGGACATTGTGAAAAGATATGCAAGGCATTGGACAGGGCAAGAGGAGCAAAAAGAGGGGGGCCAGCAGAGGTGCCGCAGGGTGCACATAACACAGGAGAATGCAATGACAGGGTTATGTTGCAGAATCCAGCAGCTGGTGGTAGGCACTGGGGAAGGGTTGGTGTGGTAATCTGATTTGGGTGGGGGTGGTGTGTCAGATTTAGTTAGGCAGGCTGAGTCGGTTGGTAGCTGACAGTTGCCTCCAGTCCTCTGAATAACCACATATGTCATTAGCTGACCTTTGTGAAGGTGTGTGGTGATTTCCCAAACAGGCCCAAGCACATCCATGGAACAAGTATGTGTTTGCACAAGGTCTGCCGTTCAGGGGTCCCCATGCAACAAACATTGTTGGTTGTGACGGCCATTCCGATAAACCAATTCAAGAGTCTGTGTTCTGCTGCTGCTGTGGCAGCAGTGGCAGACTGCAATGTTTTCACAGGCCACCCTCTACTCAGAATCCCCTCTGTAAGGGCTTACAGACCTGTTAAAGGCCAGAAGGTCTCCCTTGTGTCGCTGTTAAGGCCACAAGGGGCCTATAGGAACTATTCCATCGGCTTCCATTGTACAGACAGGGCCAATGGATAGTGTATCACGGAGCCCTGTGCACTGCGTCGAGATGCACACATGGCGACGATCACCCTTTTCCATTTGAAATGAATAGGCCTGCAGAGGGCCACTGGGGCAGGAGAGGGGGCACCCCAGGGGACACTCCAGTCCACTACACCACAGCGTCTGCAAGCAAAATCAGGTTTATGTTGTCATGACCTTACATAAGCCAATGGGGGGTGGGGGGCAGGATGTGATTGAGGTGGCCTGTGGGTTGGGGGGGGGGCCAAGACAGGATATGGGTTGTTGGTGAGTAGTTATGACCTTAGGTTGCCTTTGGGGGGGGGGCTATAGGAAACCGTTATGGGACTATGGGGTTTGGAGACTGGTGATGGGCTGTGGGTTGATGGGGCATGGCTGGAAAATGAGGGGGGGAAGTAGCTGGGATAGGAAGGGACATGGGCTGTTGGTGGTGGTGAGAATGGATATTGACTGTGGTGGGGCTTTGTTTGCAAAAGGACTCCTGGAGGGATGGGACTTGATGGAGCCTAATGGGGTGCGTCGGTCTGGTATTAGAGTGTGTGACGGGGAGGTGGGATTTACATGGGCTGATGGTGGGTCTAGAAATGGACTGAATAACGGCTGATGCTGGACCCGGTAGGAAAGGAGCTGATGACGAATGTTGATCTGGAATGTATAGGTGAGGTAGGCATGGAAATGGCCTGCTGCAGGGACTACGAGTGGAAAATGGATGTGTTTGTCAGGGGAAAGGGAAAAAAAAAAAAAGGAGGGTGACACATCGAGGGTAGTCTGGTGTTGTGGAAAGCTTATACTGGGATGGTGGATGGGGGAGTTAAAATGGGGAAGAGGTAAATACAGTTTGTGTGTGAGAAGGATATAGGTACAATTGGCTGGGTCCATAGTACGGGGACGGGGGTTTGCGTATGGAGTGATAAGGATTGGTAGCATGACATAGGAATGAGAGGGAAGTAACAGAGAAAGATGGATATGTTAGAGAAGATTGTAGGGAAGAGAGTATTGAGAGAACACATAGAGGCTAACACACTGAACACATGGACATCAGACAAAGGTCAGTTAACGCACAACTCATGCTGACACCTACTGAAGTGGGCTGCAGCAATTGCAACTGGTTATAGAACATGCCACACAGGGTGGAAGAGAGATGTGCTGCTGTGACATATAATGACCCTGGTATATGGACACTTTGGGAACTTGGTGCGCGAATACAACTATACATCATCTAGACGCCAAATATACTATATGTGGCTCTGTGGAAACACGATGGGTGTGGACAAACCCGTAAAAGGATGTAATACAAATGGTAACTTCTTGGTTGTACCATCAATGGATACAGAAATACGGCTATTCCAAGGTAAATGATGTAGGTTACCCTGCGGCGCTCCTGTCCCGCCTTGGGGCTAAAGACAGGAGCGGCGGTCCTGATGTCTTCGTGAGGAAGGAGAGTAACCTGTATCCCTGGAATGCTGCGTATTGTAGTTCCTGCTACCTCTCGCTCCAAAATAAAGAGTTGTAGTTGGGGGTTTCCAGTAGTTTTATTACATTTAAGGATATTGTTCCATCACAGGGCAACTAAATGCAAACAAAATAGGTGCTTCAAATGCTCACGAGGAAACGTTAGGAGTCCAAAGGCGACCTTAAAGTATAACATGGCATCGAATAGATAGTGCTTCTCGTGTGTCCGTACTAAGCCACGAGCCTTGAGTGTATCCACGACCTATTTACACACCAAGAGGTCCAGTTAGATAATCACTGCAGCCTCTTTCAGCCAAAAATATAATAAAAAAGCCTTCCCAGTGCGGGGGAAAATCAGTGAGCAGATAATTAGAGCTTTGCGATCAGACAAGGCACTACAACAGCATCCGTAGCATTCAATTCCAATACAACCGTTAAAAGCATTTCCCTTCAGCTTGGCATCTCTACACAGCAGACCGTTTCAATCCATGCTCTCACAATCTGGTAAGTCTGTATTATCTTGTGTTAATTCTTCCAGCTGTGGCTGGAATTACTGGCTTCTGGTACCACTGGCTGTCTTCTAGCTTGCAACTCTAAAAACGGCTTAAAATTCGGTAGGAGCAATTCAGCCTGCTGGTTGGGCGATAGGGAATTGCTATCAGCTATACTCTTTCCCTCTGGCTTAAGGCTAATTGATTTTCTCCTCTCGTAGATTAATTGTTTTCCAGAGTAAGTGCTATGCCTCTTTTTACTAATTTTTTACACACCCAGGAGAGTTAGCTTTACCGTTCAGCCTGGAAACTTTGTGGCAAATTCACTTACTTGTTTGGCCATGCCGTTCGGGGGGGGGGGGGGGGGACTTCAGGTCGGCTCCAACGTTTCTCCAGCTGTTAGAATGTTTGATTTGCGCTCTGGCTCAAACGGTACTTCACAGAATGATTGTTTTCTTTCTTGTGCCTCCCTTGAAGGCTTCACTCTCCCAGGGCTGTGCCTTTCCACCGGTTGTCCTAATTCAGGGCTAGGTCCGCTCTCCTTGGGACTTCTACTCACTGCCTCTGATAGAACTTTGCCGGTCTCCTTCCAATGCCGGTTTCCTCCATTAGACATACCTCAAACAAAAATCACTGTTTGCTGGGACTGCCAATCCCTGTCTTCCTCTGCTCCTTCTTTCTCCTCTCCTTCTCCTCAATCTGTCAATCCCCTTTCTGACTAGCAAAGAGCACGCTCTGGGTTAAGAGCCACGTTCTCTCCTGGACACGGGCCCCTTCCCGGGCAGGGTGTGCCCAATCAGTACTGCAGGACTCCTCCCCTGTGCAGGTCTCCATGCTCATCTCGTGTCGAAACAGGGGGGAGATCTCTACTGATGTGTCTTCCTTAATAAAAAGAAATTTCTCAAATTAGGTCGAACAAAAAAAAATCCAAAACTTAAACAACTCAGGTCTTTCATCCATTTCCAGTAGTCTCTCTTGATACGGCGGGCGGGTTCGAAACAAAGGCACAGATCAACCCCCCAAAAAAAAAACAGATATCACGGGCTGTGCTTCTGACCAGAGGGCACGGGGGACAGTGATTCTACTCATGGCCACAGCGAGTCTGGTGGAGCCGTCAGGCTCTATGTTGTCCACACTCACAAAGTACGAACTGCTTGGAGAGCAAACTAAACCAACGAGTTAACCTCGCATGTAAAAAAAAATAAGGTATATACAAGCAATGGTTTAGCCATTTTGTAGTGGTGCGGAGTGGTCGGGTAATCAAGGTGCAACGTGGGCGGGTGGACCCGAATAGTATAAACTGCGCAGCGCGATACATCATTCCGCGGCGGCGTAATAGCCAGACACTCCACTGGTTCAATGTGTTGAAATCGCGGTGTTTCCGTCAGGGGCCAGCTTCCGGCTGAGGTATAACACTGGGTGTATGCCGTAAATCACCAAATCCATAAGCGCTGGGAAACACACATGTACTACGCGCCCCGGCCACGTCTCCGACGCGTCTGACCATACCAAACATGGTTGGGAAAAGCCGCGCGTCGGGCGGCTCGGTCTGAGAAACCGGGTGGCTGCAACAGCCCAACTTCTTCTTTAACAGGATGGAATGCTTCGTCCGCCTCTTCTCCGCCAATCTCCTGTTGGTATGGGGGGACCGGCGTTCTATACGTTTACACATTCAAGTTAGAGGGGCCCGCTTCTCTAAGACAAAATACTGGAACAAAAACCGTTCTGTAATTACCCACAAACTACAACCCTACGGAAGCTCCCTTAACTACCTTCTTGTTAAGTGGTTTGGGGGAGATTCTTGAACAGGCGTGCGTGTCGCTTATCAGTAAGGGGCCTATCACACACACCATTCACGGAACCACCCGGTGACCCAAATATTTGACTTCCCGGCCTCCAAGAACCACACTATAGCCGTGTTTTAACGTAGGCCCATCCATAACAACCTAAGTCCACACTAAGAGAACGGCTGCAACGCGGTAGATGTATGTGGTACCAATGTGTCACTCGATGGAATGTTGCACATCATCCAGTAATAAGCCACAGCGTAGAGTTTGATGCGGTCGCAGAACCAAAAAAGCACCAAATTCATCGCTGCACACACTAAATAAAAAAACAAGCAGCCTCCGTGGAGGCCGCAAAGGCATCTCTTTTCAGCTGGGTACAAGGCCCTACACAGGTGCGGAACGCAGTCGTTCGTGTGTCGGCAGGCCGCGCGGGTGAGTGGGGGCCGGGGGCCAGTATCCCTTATCAAGGAACATGTCAACAAATTATAGTGAGGATATTTGGCACGGCCTAGCACGATCCAGAAGTGTCTTTCTATTCTGGGGCATCGGATATGTATCGACACGAGATATTTCATTAACTTTCCGGAAGTCGATACAGAACCTTATGATAAGCCAGTCGGGCTTGGGAAACTAGAACAATTTGGCTGTTTTTTCCAAAAAACGGGGGCTCCGCAACTCTTCTATATATGCCCTATCTGCAACATTTCCTATACACTAAAAGCCTAGTACGAACCTCCTCCTTCTTGGCTTTCCTGGCAGGCCTCTAGTTATTTATTTAATGTATATTTTATTTATTTAGCTTCCTTTGTCTCCCGCGTTTCAACCTGGGTTTCAAAGCGCGGTTGGGGGATACATTTAACCCGAGGGGATATGACACACATACACTAATACGTACAGGGCAAACAATAAATATACACAATGGTGAGGTTTAAGTGGCTTGCCCAAGACCACAAGGAGCACCTTTTGGACTAGAAAACGGGGCCCTTCCTTCCGCCCAACGGTGTGCTGGTCCTCTAGGTGGATTTGAACCACCTACCTTCCGGCCTGTGGATACCTTGCCCCAACCACTAGGCTACCCCTCCCCCTGTTGGACGTTTGGGGGGGGGGGGGGGGGGGGGGGGGGGAGGGGGGGGGGGAGGGGCGTACGTGAGTTTCGCCCTGCGTCGTTTATGAGTCCCATGGGCTTCAGATCCGTCTTGGCCTGGCATTGGTGTGAGTAACACCTGGTATCTTGATTAGTAGCTGAACCAACTCCTGTTTTTGTGTCCCCAATCAAAGCCTTCATGCTACTCTAGGCTACTGTGTGGCTTTGACATACTGCGATTTGTCGCCCAAGCACGAGGTCTGTTCTCTTCCTTTTCCTCTACTGTGCGGCTAGAGCTTGGAAACTGGTTACCCCTCTGTTGACGCCGAACATCCACCTGCTCCACGAGCCTGTGGTGTTGATAGAAAAAGAAAACATAGGCTAACTGGTACATTCCGGGCGTATGGCATTGCCACACCTCTCGACAGAGCGGTTAGTTAGAGGACCTGACGCGATCTCCAACCTTGACTCTTAAAGTCCTCCTTGCCCAAAGTTAAACAGTAATAATTTTAATAGAACCTCTATATCTCACGGGTCCTTCCGTCAGGGCTACTATGTCCACAAAATGCTTTACGTGCGGGGCGGGCCACTGAAGTCATAAAATAAAGGGTCCATAGCTCCGGGCCACACCGTCTTAAACAAGCCCTGAGGGTGGGCAATTTCCATCTGTAGAGACGGGTTATCTATTAATGCTTTCCCTTGCTTAGGAACTATGACCTCCCTCAGCAACTACAGAGGTCATACGTCCTGCTGTATTTACTTGAAAGCTCTCTAAAATAGATGGTTGAGCATTAGGGTATCAATGCTTGCAGAAGCGTTAGATACCAAATACCACTGGCTTTTCTTCAACCTATTTCCTGTCTCTTCAAGGCGCTACGTCGATAATTACCCACCTTATAGGGTACGCTGTTTTCCGGGTGGGCACGAACAACAAAGTACTAAAGCACTATCAACAACTTTCTACGATTAGAACAATTGGGGTTTAATGCTTTAACCGGGCACATCTCGATGGGTCAACTTCTGGCTCTTTGTAAAGAATAAGCCGCGTTCCACCCCTTTATGGAATTGACCCAGTAAAAACTGAAATACCCAAAACTATAAGTATGAGGTAGCTTGGGGGACCACTGCGAGGGGAATGTTCTTACAAGCACACCTAGCGCTTTCACCGTGACAAGAGTGTGATATGACAGGGTATAACAAGGGATGTAACCTCCATGTACACCGTGTGCGGATCTTCACCATTACGAAAACAGGCCTGAATGGCTACTCCTGAATGCTTAAGACGTGCTAAAGCCAAACAAAAGATAAGCCAATTGTGGAGAGACATTGTCTGCTCCGCGCCAGAATCCAATAACGCATGTAGTAGCAATTCCCTGCACCTCTACCTCAATGCAGAAATCCTTCTCGGGTTTTTTCGGTGCACATTCTGCTACTAAGGCAGTCTTAAAACAAATTCTTCTGTATATGCCCTTCTCGCACCCCACTTTAAAACATTTCCTAGGCCGGAAACCTACCCTATCAAATTTGGCATACCACAGTTTGCTTGCTGTCATTCTGAAATTGTCCATTGTCCTTTTCTGACCTCGATATTGCTAGCCCCCCTTGTAGTCTCTCGCTGCCTTTCATGAGCCCTGCTTGGCACTGCAAGCAGCGTTCGGTGCAGGTCTACCGCACGCCTGTGGGGTATTTCAGCATTTTTTTTTGCAGAATCCGGACGGTGGTGGTGGGGTTTTTTATTTCGTTGGGTACAGCATCCATGGGTTGCGCTACAACTAAGCTTTCCAATATATACATACAAATCATAAGTCCTCCATTCTACCTGGATTGAAAAGCACATTTATTTTAACAACATGCTTTAACATCTGTATACTACGAGGCTTTCGTTCCGTCTCACCCTGTTTTCAATTCCAAACCGCTCGCAGGAGATTTATGGTAGGGCTAGGCGGTGTAAGGCCTAGCCTTTCCGCGGACCGCTCTTTTCACCTCCTCATAATTTCCGGCAAGGTCTGGTGCGAGTCGCCTATAGGCAGCCAGTGACTTCTCCAGTACGGGAAGCTGCAAATCTGATGGCCCAACTCTCTTTTGGCCATGCACTTAACTGTGCCACGCTTCCAAAACACTCAATAAAATTGTCGCACCCTCACTTGTCCTTTAAGTGGCCAAAATTAAACAATAGTCCCTGCATTGAGACTATACCGCATGCTGTAGCAGAAAAACCTGGGGGAACGCACGGTTTCTCCTGTGTCGTCTTCTATGCTCAAGCTACCCACGCGTGTAGCATGTCCAGTAGGGGTCGCTGCTGAGCCTGCAGGGCTCTCAGCAGGCACGCGTTATTCCTGGAACTCTAGACTCCAGTCTCGCTGTCTCTAGTCGGTTGAGTGGCCATCCCCTTTAACCACCTCTGCTGGATCCAGAGATATCCTTTAGTACCTGTAAATACACACAGACAGAAAAAAAAAAAGCGTTTTCCTTTTTTTTTTTTCAATCTCGCTGGCAAACACTCTCAGCCCTGTATCCTGATCCCTTCCCATGTGGACACTTATTACCTGGCTCAGGTGTTGCGATCACTCTTTTACAACCTCGTTGTATCTGACACTCCGATGCATACAACCCACACACACAGCGCGTGTTGCAGGATGGTTCTGCACTCGGGGTCTTTCTTGACAGTTTGCTTGTCAGTAGTTTTTCTTCTGCGCGGCACCATTGCGGCATGCGGTGGAAATATCCTGCCACGTAGCCACTTGCGGCGCGCTCCTGCCCGGCCTTGGGGCTAAAGACAGGAGCGGCGGTCTGATTCTTCGTGAAGGAAGAAGAGTACCCTGTATCACGGGAATGCTGGGGTACTTGGAGATATGCGCGGCTCCTCGTCGCTCCGAAATAAAGACAAGGAATTGGTCCGTTATGGGTTTCCTGGGGTGGGGGATTTTTATTTATTTAAAGGAATATTGTTCCAGTCACATGGCGAATCCCGACTGCCTAGCGACAAAAGATAGGTGCTTCAAATGCTAACCGAGAAAAACTTCGGACACAACACATACAACTTAAAGTATACTGCTTCTTTTTCCAGTGTTTTTTGTGTGTTTTTTTTGGTTCACTTCGAAGCAAATTACTCAGGAGGCGGGATGGTTGGGCCCCCCCAAGAAGGCAGTTAGAGTATCACTGACCGCTCTTTCCGCCACTGTTACCTTCAGGTGGTGGTGGCTGGTAAAACAGGTGGCATAATTATATCTTTCTCCCCATAGGCAATACAACAGCTCCGTTAGCATTCAATCTCACTGCAAATATGGAATCACACACAAGCACTGTTTCCTTCATCTTGGCGTCTCGACACAGCAGACAGGGGGGTGCACAATCGCTCTCACAATCGGGTAAGTCTGTAGTATCTTGTGTTAATTCTTCAAGCTGTAGGGAATTACGGCCTTACTGGTGGTTGCTCGGCGGACGTAGTGGCTGTCTTCTAGCCTTACAACTCAACACACACATATCCACTGCTGACAAAACTCTGTCTGATCTCAATATCGAACCTAAGCGGTATTGGTCGATAGGGAATTGCTATCAGCTAAGACAAGTTCCCTCTGGCTTAAGGCTTTTATTTATAGTTTTTCCTACTCTCTGAATTATTGTGTCCTAGTAGTGCTAGTCTCTTTTGCTAATGTTTCACACACAGGAGAGTTAGCTTTACTTTCAGCCTGGAAACTTTGTGGCGATTCAACTTACTTGTTGCCATGCCGTGTCTGACTTCAGGTGGCTCCAAACTTTCGCCCGCTGTTCAGAATGTGTGATACTCGTTGGCTCAAACGGCGCATACTATCACAGAATGATTGTGTTCTTTCTTGGTGCACTGCCTTGAAGGCTTCCTTTCTAGGGCTGGGCCGTCCAACAGTTGTCTGTTCATGTGGGAACTAGGAATCATCACGTGCTCCTGGTAACCTTACTCAGCGTCACGGGGTGCCATGCTGGACACCCTAGTGGCACTTTATACAACAGGTCTCCCTCCAATGCCATGTTCCCAAGTATCAGCATACTGTTTTTCTGGACTTCCAAGCATTCTTCCGATTCTCCTTCTTTCTCCTCTCCTTCTCCTCGAATCTTCTCAATCTCCCCCGCGTGCTGAGCTAGCAACAGGCCTGCCCATGTTTAGAACCACGTTCTCTCCTGACACGCCCCTTCCAAGGGCAGGTTGTGCCCAATCAGGACTGCAGGACTCCTCCCCTGGGCTGATCTCCCTACAGTCGACATCATATGCTGTTCGGGATAGTGCGTCGCTCTGGGTGGGGCCGCCCTTGGTTTCGCAAATAGGCACAAGCCTGCTGAACCTCAGGATGCATCCAGCCATAGGCTCAGGAGGGCGCTGTTCACCACAACCCCTACAGTGTTGTATCACATTCCATGATTAACTATTTGAGAGCTCGCAGGTGCAAAAATGTACACCGATTACGTGTACGTAAGTAGTGCCTCCTGGTTTGGTGATGCTCTGGGTTCTGAAGGTGTAACTCAGCTGATGTGTGGTGTGGTTAGGGGCGTGTGGGACATAGTATCCTTTTCTCTTTCCAATGTATGTTGTGGATAGGTTAGGTGGAATCTTTGGTGTGTTACAGTTGGATAGGTGGGGGATGGTGTTTTGTGAAGTCCAGGTAATGCTGTCATGCTCCGGGGGTGTAAATAAAAGAAACCAATGGTGTCTACATGGGCAGCGTTGGTTGTAGTTCCTAATGTGTCTTTCATTTGGCATTGGAGTGATAGTAATTGTGTGAAACCTGGAGCCGTCCTTTATCCATACCCTCATTCGTATACATGTTTCATACACGATTGCGCGGTGGGCAATGGTAAACAATTCAAACTATATGTTAAAATATGCCACCTATGCCATGAAAAAATAAATAAGACCCTCCACGGGGGGAAACAACTAATGGCGCGCGTAACACGGGGACACCATACAACGTCCCGCAAGGAACTCCCCTGCTTCCAACTATGCAATCGAGTTTGATTGCTTAGGTTGAGCTCAGCCGAAAACAAAAAGGGAAAAGGGGACTTGTTGATGGGCACTGTCTGGCTGCAATTCAGTCTATCTTATTCTTTTGACATACATGCAGACGATGCAGAATGTGTTTTTTCACACAAACCCATATTTTTGTATTATGTGACATTGTGTCCCCCTCGGTAAATGACACCTTGTAAATGGCTGGACTAACAACATTTTGTCAACTCCTATACATATGCTTAGAGTATCTTATCACCTGCAGATGCAGACTGTGATGTAATTATGAGCTCTGTGACGTTACATCACACGAGTATGGTTAAAAATTTTTTTTAGTCTCTTCTCTGATTGGTGGGTGATGAGATGGGTCACTTGTCATCCTGTGTCCCTCAATACATCTGTGTGTGCGGCAATGAGGCTGACTGTTGCTATGCAATGCCTTGTATTTAACAATTAGTGGGAATGACAACGTCTGCTGGACCTTCAAAAACATTCTTGTTAGGTCTGCATCTGTAGGTGTCACCTGAACTTTAAGCGGCGTTCTGCTGTAAATGGCACGAGTGTCGCGACAAAGAAACTAACAACGATCACACATAGGGTACCCATAGCCGCTAGGTATTTGACCGAACGTCCATGCCATCATACACCACGGACATGGGACACGGCTACGTGATCAACGATGTAAGTGCAAGAAGTGGGTGTTGGAAAAGTGTTAGCGCAACACACTCCCCACCACACAATCACCAACTAGAGACTAGTGGTTTCGGTGTTGTGTTTGTGACAAAATGGGCTTCGGTCCACTCAACTTCGGCATCGCGACGTGCTGATGCGTCCGTGTGCCCTCAACTCCTCCATCATTATATCAGGGTCACGTTGTATCAGTGGCCTGCTGCCTTCCTGGGTTGTGGTCTGTCCTCCTTGGCTTGCAGGACGGGCCGAGTGTAGGAAAGTTTTTCGTGGGCTGACTTGTGGCTCCAGGGGCTCATCACACACAGCACTTGTAGAACTGGCCCCTGATAAAGCGGCACTCGGCCTCCACCATAAACAGAGGCCAAACAAAGACAAAAAATAAATAAAGATGAGAGTAAAAGGTGAATAATAATAAAAGGTACAGTCTTCCTCCTCCTCCGGCTCCTCCGTCCTAGCCCAAAAACATAGCCTCCTCCTCCTCCTGGGCCCCCATTTCCCTGTATCCACCTGCATTGTGAACACTCAGAGGCCGCACACATAGAAGTTTTAATCAAATCCACATACAGATATACATGGGTGCTACAGGACCCAGCAGACATGATGTTGTTGGGTTGACTGTGCATGTGTGCTGCAAAAGGCAGGACCCAAGACACCCCTACCAGAACAGAATTTGGTAGTCACCCCCGTGTCTCCCTGCGTCCTTGGGTGCCACCAGTGTGTTCTGTGACCATGGATCACACAGACAAGTGCATCGTTTGCCATGTTCCACACTGGGCCCCTTCACCATTTCCCCCCCATCCAATCCCTTTCCACATCTGTGCCAGAATAAAAAAAAAAAAAAAACGATGTCCACACATGCCTGTTGATGCCCCCACCCTTACACACTGCTGTTGCCATTTCACTGTATGTCGGTGTTGGATTGTGAGTAGGGCAAACTGCATTTTTTATTTCTGAATTATGTGCTCATTGCTACATGGATGATGGCAGGGGACCCATGGCTGACCGCGTACATACACCTCAGCCAGCACCTCTGGCCAACCGTGAGATACCCCATGCAGCCCTGGGCTGAGTCGCATCAGTCCCGAACAAACATGCACCTTATCATGGCCCTCACAATCATACGGAAGAGAGTAGTAAGGCTGACCTCAGCATAGTATTGAGTGGAAATGAGGGGTCACTAACGGTGCGTGATAGGTGTGTGGAGCTAAAAATCAAAATCAATGGACAGATGGAAGAGAGGGTATGGTGGTACTAGGGACCACCACATCTTTGAATGTTGCCGCGGGACAAGCTGCTACGCACAAGCAGGTTTCTGACAGAGTCATATATCAACAAACAGTACTGTGCCCCGGAAACGCAAGGGGTGAGGGGGGGGTAAAAATCACAACATGGGGGGGATTGGTTGACAGGTATGAGAGCTGTCAGGGGGGGTCAGAGTGGTGTCAAGAAACACATATGGTAGTAATGGTAATCGTAGACATTAACTTCTACCTGACAGTTGAGTATACATACCTGCGTGAGGATGTGCTGGTAATCGAAGGTCCTCATGCATCCCACGGAGGGTAGATTTGGCCCAATCTTGTTGGCCAGCTCTTGTTCCATTGGCGAGCGTGATGGTATAAAGGGCCCCTGCTGCAACGCGTAATATAGACACGCGCATCGTAAAGCCTGATAGCATATGCGACTACTACGCGGACAGAGCGCGAAAATGGTGGAGTGCTAGGCGCACCCCTCTTTTTATATCTGAGAACCTACGGTTTGAGGCTCTCAACATCACGTGGGAGGCCCCCTGCCTCCAGACAGTGCAGCATCACCTCCTCCCACACTGCCATTCTAGGGTGACGACCTAACGCTTGTGCAGCGGACTGAGAGCTGCGCCATGGACAGTCCAAAGATACCATACCACCATTCAGTTCTCTATGACGTTTGGCGAGCAGACAATATAAATGATTCGTACGACACGTCTCATTGAGCTGTAAAGACTCGAAAGGGCTTTCACTCTATCCAGCCACAGAGGTGGTCGCGTTGTGTGACGCTTGTAGCCGCGAAAATGGTAAAGGCGGTACGGTGTGCAGTCTGTGGACCCGCATATGGTCCGGTCCTTTCCTGCCTAGGCTGTGCAGGGTCTGCCCTGGGTGGTTCAACAACCAACTTTGCCTCACATCCTCCACCCCCTCCGGATCACAAAAATTGACCCTCTCTCGCAATCTCCCTCTCCATGGCCGTCCTCAATTAGGCTAACGCACAGGCACCTCTCACCGCACACACAGTCCCCTGCAACCTGCAGCACACCAAAACATTGACAACAATACAAAATACAAGGAGCACTCACAATCCAGAACACAGGTCACAGCACAATACAAAATAGACCATTTGAAAAAATACACAAGACCAAAAATGGATATAGTACAGGCACACTACTCCTCACTCTCTTTCTCTCCCACCTTCCTGGTGAAGCGGGAACTCCCTCCCGAGTCTCTCTGCTCCTCAAACTCGCTCAGGGTACTCTCTCGCTCCCTCCTTCCTACAGTACCTCCACGGAACGCGGTCCTCTCTCCCGTATTGCTCGCTTGTGCCTCTCGTATTACACTATTTTTTTCTGCCCACTACTCCCACCACAGCCTCGGCCTCTGACTCAATCTTACTAGATAACTCTAAAAACAAAAAAAAAATACGTTCGAACTCAAACGTCTCTAACAACCTACAACGTTGGGCACGTGTGCCGGCTTGTTTATAGGGCTGGATGTCTCGGCGTTTTTTTCTTTGGTCACCATGCGCAATTGGGCGGGCGTGGCACTCGTGCGCCGTTGGGTGTGGCATGCACGTCAACGCATGGGCGAATAGGGGGGGACGCGCCACATGCACATGGGCCCGAGACATCTACAATACGCATGTGTACCGGTAACGCAGGCGCATTACGGCGAGTGCCGCATGGGCGTCTGTGTTTGTTTTTGCGCATGTGCGACTCAACGCACATGTGCTTGTGGCCACGCACAGACTGACCACCCATGCGTAAGGTCGCCCCCAACATTCGCGCGACGCAGGAGCTCGCGTGTGAACAACTGCGCATGCGCATTTACCCAAAACCCGTTACCCACCACCACACATAATTGAACGTGCACTCCTTGGCCACGTTGAGGATCTGTCGGCGAACGAAGAGTAGTAGTGTGTTTGCAGAGAGAAAGGAAGAGAGTCCAAACAGGTGTTAGCTGTAGATTTGGATTGGGTGTTTGTTGTATTGGTTATTGTATTGTCTTGTTTGTGTAGTGTCTTGTGGGGGGCGGTCTTTAGGATATTTACACTGATTTAGTGGGGTTTTGTGTTTGTGTTATAGTGGGTTTTGTGTATTTTACTGGATTAGTTTATGGCGGACCTATTTTATGTGACTGCATGTGATTCTGAGATGTGTGGGCAGATGCTGCGGTTGCTGGACAGGGGACACCTGGACTCACACACATATGGGGCTGAGGCACAGGGCATGGAAATAGTCCCGCAAGCAACTCAGACCTGCAGCTGTGGAGCAAGTCCAGCCAGGTGCTAGTGCTCCATGGTGCAGCGGCGTGCTGAGGTGTCAGGCTCTGCAGCCTCGCACTCTACACGCCCAAGCACCAGCTCACACACTCACACAGCATGAGGCCCAGGTCATCTCCCTGTACCGACTGAGCACAAGGGCTTTTAGGCGCTCTATGAGGATCTAATCGACGTGGACCTCGAGGCCCTGACTGATCGGTCCCATAGGCACAGGATTTATCTCCTGACCTATCTGGACAGTACCGAGTATTATAGAACATGCTGTATCATAGCGCACTCTGTACATAGCCCCTCATCTAGAACTCCCCCCACACGCACACCACCCCCCCTGCATTCCCCTGCTTTAACTGCCCCCCCTCACTTTACTCCCCCAACACTGCATGAACCCCCCCAGCATCCTCTGAGGGTTGTGTGTATACTGCGGGGACACCCCCGCCGTCATTTTTTATGATAAGATGGTTTTAGACCTACTGTAAAATAAATACAATAAATAAAATGCCATACCAGGTTTAGTCAAGCTGCTGTGCGCTTTGGGTCTTACATATAAAATCTTGAACCCGGGGGGGTGCTGTTTCCAGTCATCTGTGGCCGCAGTGGAGGGGGCATGAGCCCGCCCTCCTTCTCACGATGTCCTCCACCAGTTACTTGCTTGCCATGGTCAACCGGGTGGGAAATTACATAGCACGTCCCCACACCAGGCACACAAAAAAAAATAAATATAATTCACCCTGAACCAGGACTTTGAGGCGTTAGCCGGGATCCCACCTGGGACTTGGGGAGCTATTGAATGTTCACACATGTTGCCCTGGTCCCGCCTAGAGACAGGGAAGTATCTTACCGCAACCGCAAACACTATCATTTCCCTGAATGTTTCAGGTTGTATGTGATGCAAACTCTTGCATATTCATAAAAAAAAATCAAGTGGTACCTAGTTGTCCAGGGTCCACCCATGACTCTCTGGATATCCTGCATTCACCTCGGCACTATTCACACAATTTTGAGGCTGGCCAGTTACGCCAACTGTATATTGCTGGTTGCTGTGTATGTTAAGATTATGAATCTATGTTTGTGTTTCTACATTTCTTTCTTTCTGATCATATATGTTACCAAACGCTTATTTTGGAAAAAGCTGCAGTTTACATATGAGTAATGTAATGTGAAGGACTGCTTGTGAGTTGATATTCTTACAGGTGTATAGACGTATAGTAACAGTAAACCAAAGACTTAACCAGTATCCGTCCCCTCATAACAATTATATGAATCATAACATTCACATGGTGTACATGTGCGGACACCCCTGTTCCTATTGCTATTCTGTGTCACTGGATACCTCATAGTGTTGGCTGGTAGCAACTATGAACATGTTATAGGGGGGGGGCTGGCCTTCACAGGTACACCTGCAAGGATGGTTATGTGTTTGTCTGAATATTAAAATATAGTAGGTCATATACCAGTGATGAATATTTTGCCCTCCATACAACTACCCTAAAATGTTCTTGTGTGTCTTATGTTCACCCCACACACTCTGTACTGGAGTTTCCACCCAGTGAGGCAATATAACCTACCATTACTAGTGTTTCTGGTAATATCTGATGCATGTTTGTGCACTTGGCAATCTGGGATAACACGTTTTGCATATCTGTGGTCACTACCGCATCTTGGCTATGTCAAAGACAGGGTTGCCACACAATATCACACGGTATTACAGTACCTTTGCTCACTGTGGGGGATGATCGGACGTTAGCCTCAACTTGTCTGACGGATACTCAGGTAGCTTAACATTATGGGAAGGTGACGGCTAATGCTGGGGGGGCTAAGCTGTTTTGCGTACTGAGAGGTATTGTTACCAACTGCACATGATGGTACTGTGCCTATGTATATGTTTGGGTTGCGAAAAACCTCATGAGGGGTACAGCGTTGCAGGTTCCAAGACCGCACCTTCACAATGATGTTGAACAGGATGGTGAAAGTGTAGAGGATGGTTATTACAGCAATGTGCGGTCAGCACTATACAGCATATGGAAACTGACTATCAAATTGTGAGATGTTGACCTTACAGGACAGGATGTATATAGGTAAAATGGTCTACATTTGCCTGACCTCCATGGCATACATGTTGTGGGTGTGGTGCCCTCCCTCAAATGGCAGCATGTCTTTTTCCCTGTTTACTGTTCAGACAGACAATTTTCATATGTGATCAGTGGATCGGTGGTATAGTCCTAACAGTAGCGGTGGTGCAGATGTGGAACAGTAACTGCATTTACAATACGCATGTCCTACACGATCTCGAAGAAAAGTTATAGATGAAAGTGTTTCGTAGTATTTGCCCATGGGTGTACCGACTCGATAGGC